>CM066997.1:95574608-96801069 GCA_033977485.1 Hydrangea macrophylla | reverse complement strand
ATTGTATTGCTTTAAAATATTAGTACCTACTACTAGATAAGTATGAACCTAAGGAGTCACACACAAAAATGCAATGTATAATTGGAAGAAGTTGTGAGGGTCTGCTTGATATTAAGTTGTTAATATGGAAGTACTGTAATAATATTATTAATTTATATTTGATTTAAGGAAGTCTTCCAATCAAATATAGTTTCCTAATTAAATTAAGAAAGGGCCTTATAGCATTATTATATATATGAGGGATGGGAAACAATATGATAGCTAGCACACCTAAGTTTTTCCCAAAAATTCCTCTCCTACATCAATCGTACGATCACATATATTGTGACCTTTTGTGTTCTTCAATTGTTGAAGAAAATTATAAGCTTCTTCCAATTCGTGAATTGCTAGTGTGGATGCTTTTAAAGATCGGACGCTTGGACGATTTGGAGAATTATTCGTGGGACGAAAGGGAATTAATTTTTTGTAAAGCACGCTACAAGGGTAACTATTCGATTAACCCCCTATGAATGTTGTATGCATTTTGTATACATCATAGACTTGATCATGGTTTTAGGAAACCACTAAATTTTTGTTTTCCGTTGCGTGAACCTTGAAGAGTTGCACATGGTTTTCTTTCAGTGGTATTAGAGTCAGGTTTATGATTAATAAAAAATATCTAGTTATTTTATAGTATGGATTTACTATGAATAAATCTGTAATTTTGGGACTCTAAATTTTGTATTAGATATAAAAATTAAAATTGTTTTTTATTTTAATTTTAATACATGTGTATATATATATATGTATATGGTATACGATATATATATATATTTATATGTGCGTGTTGATCAAGTTTGATGTACACATCAACTTTGGAGACAATCAAAAGCATGTGTTCACATTTAACAAAACAAAGAATAGTGTATTGTATAGACGATCACTGTTTTGTCTGTTCTTGTTCCGTACAACCCATCACTGTTACCAAAAGCAGTGTTGAACTTTGTTTGGAATTATTTTAATTTTAATCAAATTATAATTCTAATGTGATTAGGATTTGTCCCAAAATAAAATGCTATAATAATAATTTATTATTTTATTTGCATAAGATGTGAATGATTAATATAAAGGATGATTATGGATTTGACCAAATAATTAAGCTCTGTGATTGGTTGAATGGTTTGTGAATAATTTATTATTTTTTAAGTTTAGGTTTGTAAATTTTAAATGGGGTTTGCATGCCTTACTCCCTCCTTTTTGATGTATATCTATCTCCCTGCTATGTACCTCCCCCTTGATCATGGATCAAGGTTTTCTTTAAAAGTCATGTATTAGAGAAGAAGATGAGAAGATTATAAGGAAGACGAAGGTGAAACCTACCTAAAGAAGACATTGTGTCTATGGAAGCATGAAGACTATTTATTATTATTGTTTCAAGCTCAGAGATTGAAAGCATGCGTTGTTTAATAATCATTACAGTCTCATAGACCTAGATTCAACTTAAAGGCACAAGTTGAATCACTTTAAAAGTCCATAATCATCCATGACCCAAATTTTATGTGATAATTGTTGGGGCGGTTTCACAATATATTTTACATGTCCATATTTTAAAATTGTTTTAAAATTTAATCCAATTGTTGTGTCATGAGGATACTCCTTTAAATTAAAATTTTAAAATTATTTTCTAAATTTAATTAGTGGGAGCATCGTATGGACATATTAAAATATAAATGAGGAAATATTTCTTTTATGTATTTGATGCATGTATAATTGATGAGACCATAAAAATTCCCTTCTTGATATGATATTAAGTTGTAAACAAAGAGACATTATGAATGTCTTATTGTAGCCTTCCGCCATTGTAAGGAACTAGTGGGGATTCAATACCTGTTATGTGAGGGTCCCTTCGATTTACCCTATTTAAAATATAAGATATTATGTGGTAAGGAACTAGTGGGATTCAATACCTGTTATGTGAGGGTCCAATTATCAACCTTGCACTTGTGGGAATGACGAGCTTGATTTAACAAAAATATATGATTCAATACCTGTTATGTGAGGGTCATATATCTTTGAGGCTAAATGATGATTGGAACTTGCTTAAGAAGCAAAAGGTAAGAGTTACCATCTGATCAAATTTAGTATAGCCAATAACTGTTAGGTGAGGTTGTGCTACTTTTAGTGGGACCCCAATCCCTACTAGGAATCTTTCTAAACAAAATCTCAAATTCCTTTAAAGGGATGAGAAATTTGAAAAGAATAGTGGGAGGTACCATTATGATTTAAAGACCCAAAATCTAATGGATAATAAATTCAAATTTCTTTTATGCTCATAAGATCACCGCTAAAAATGTTAAACTTCAACCCCCTTGCTAAAATTCTGGATACTAACCGTTTAACTCGACCAAACTTTGATAATTGGTTAAAGAACTTAAAAATCATTCTTACTTCTGACAAAATTGCCTATGTCTTGGATGGGCCAATGCCGGAGTCTCTTCTGGAAGGATCCACTGAGGAAAAGTATGACACGTTGAGAAAGTGGCAAGAAGATGAAATAAAGGTGAGATGCTATATGTTAGCATCCATGAGCAATGAGCTTCAGAAGGAACATGATTCATATAAAAGCTCAACCTCTATTCTTCTTCACCTACAAGAGTTGTATAGGGGACACAGTAGAACTGCTAGGTTCAATGTTTCAAAGAACTCTTCCAGGTCAAAATGGTAGCTGGTTCATCTGTAAATGAGCATGTGCTTAAGATGACCGGTTACATTGAGCAACTTGAAAAGGTTGATGTAGGCATGGATACAAATTTGCAAATAGATTTGATCTTACAATCCTTGCAAGATTCATTTTCGCAGTTCGCTATGAACTTCAACATGAGCAGGATGACAGTTCCACTACATGAGTTGCTAAAAATGTTGAATACTGCGGAAGGCTCTATCAAAAAGAAAAAGGGATCTGCTCTTGTCATTCATGAGGCTTCTACTTCCATGTCCAAGCCCAAGGGTAAAGGTAAAATAGAAGGCACAGAAGTCAAAGATGAAGGCAAAGGGCGGGATCAAGAAAGGCAAGTCCGCAAATGATAAGGGTAAATGAAAGTGTTTCTGTCACGCCCCGACGTAGCATAAATAAGGAAAGCATTTAATTTCCTTTATGGACCCATAGGTCGCGACAGTTTGAAGGATCGATTCCGTTCCAAACGTCGAACAACAAAAGCATAATAATCAGAGCAGAGCAATCAAAGTTTATAAAATTTTCTAACTTATTACATATTACCACTCTTGGTCAGCTAAGGCACAAGCCGCCTTAAAACAACACAATATCTATTGTCTATTACAGTAATCCTTATTACAGAATTCAGTTAATAACTTAAAATATATAAAAGTAAATTCTCTTTCCAACAGTGTTTCTCAGTTTGCGTAGTCGTACGGTCCAGCAATATCATAACCTGAAAAGCCTATACACGAATGTCCAGGACGCATCAACGGCGTCAGCTTCAAGAAGCTGGTGAGTATTAAAACATAACTTTGAATCTAACACATACTCATTTACCACTTTCCAATTTTCATTTAATCCAATAAGTTTACATTAAGGATAGGAGTTCATTTTAGAAAACAACCACAATATCGTTAGAAAAATATAATTCATATATGTGACCGTGTATGAAAACAATGCACCATCTCATCTTACCGACTCTTTTCTCTCGACAAACACAACAACCCACTATCTCACACCAGTATCCTTGTAATACTCCGATAGCCACACTTTAGCACAGGGGTGCCAGGGAATGTCCAGTTTGCCTCACACTTTGGTCCGGGGTACCAGGGAGTGTCCAATGCCTCATACTTTAGTACCTAATCCGCCTCGCAAATACCGGAGGTAACCTCACGCAGTTTCCAGACTCGGGTACCAGGGAGTGTCCGTAGGCCACACTTTAGCACTACCATGGGTGCCAGGGAATGTCCAAGTTCGGCGTCACACACTTTAACTCTTCCATGGGTGTCAGGGAGTGTCCAGTTTTGCCATCGTAGTACTACAAAGATACTCTCACCGCATTCTCAACACGTCACACTTTGGTACACAATTATCAGGGAGTGTCCACAACACAATCTCAACCACATACTCTATACCACACTGACCATTACTCTTTTCCACACTGACCAACATTCACACTCACCATGCATGTACAACTGTAATAACCTGCATTTCCATTTAATTTAAAATTCATTTTCATATTTAATTGGTATCTGCATTGTCATATTTAATTTCAATTATTATGGACTGCTTCATCTAAATACATTTCCCATGTTCTAATTATTATCCCTTGTGTTATTTCATATTAAAATCCTTGTTGGGGTCAAACTGCAATTTTACAAAAGTTAGTAATACCTGTGTGGATTTCAAAATCTGTATTTCAAAACGGTGAAAATAACCTCTATAGACTCAATCAGTATTTTTATGAAACCAGTAAATCAATTCTTTAGTTAAAATGAATTTCCCGTATTTTTGTGGTGACCACCGCGCCCCAAAAATACCAGTTTATGTCCAAAACTGTCCGCGTTGTGCTAAATTTCCCCAGATTTTTGGAAGTGACGTAAAGTATGACATGACTTGTACTTTATTGCTATTAATGGAAACTCATCATTTGCTTAAGCTTTGTTTGTCAATGCTTGGTGTGTGTGTGTTGTTGTGCCAAAAGCTATTTTTCCCAAACACCATTTGAATTGCCCCCTATTACTCTAGTTTACCCCTTCAAAATCTGAGAGTGTATATATGTATAAGTATGTAAAATTCAGCATGTATTAACCTTGCTAACCTGCTGATTGTTTAGAGATCAGTATGATTAATTAGATTCCTAAGCATTGTTAATAGAACTTGGAGCCCAAGTTCTCTCTATTGGGTTCTATATATGTATACATTTCACTCCCTCTCATTACACACACACATTCTCTATCTGCACTTTGATTTTAAAACACAGAGAGAGAGAACACTGAGAGTAATACAGAGAATTTCTAGAGAGAGGAAGCTTAAACTCCATAGCCAAGCTTAAGTGGATTTTCCTTATTGGTCTTTCTTTCTCAAATATCTATTTGAATCTACAAATCCCAGTGAGTATTCTAAACTCACTAAGAATGTAATTTCATATTAATTGCTGTGTAATTGTTTAATGTTGTAAATCCCCATTGATAATTTTTACGTATGAAGTTCATAGCATAAAAATCATGAATTTCTAAACCCAATCAAAATTCGTTTTTAGAGATGAATATGGAAGATTATAGTATGTATTGACTATGTTTGAAGTTTTAGAGCTTAATTCGTTCATATAAGAAAGTATATTAAAAATGAAATTTTGACATGTTTTAGTTTATCATAAAATTGGAGAGTTATAGTTAGAATCGTGTTAAATTGACCATAGATTCTTAATCCTCGTTGAAAAAGGAAGAGATCCATATATAACATGACATACATACTTACAGAATTGAAAATGGGTCAAAAAGACCCCTGTTTTACTGAACCAGAGCAGTTTCTGCGGAGAAGATGAAGCCTCAGCTTCATCTCGCGCCACGATCGCGCGCGCGAGTATCGCGCGAGCGGCCCGCGCGAGCGACCCCTCGCGCGAGCGGCCCGCGCGCGCGAGGTAGGCTTCGCCAGGCAGACGTAAGAGTTTATATATATATAATTGAAAATTTGGCTGGCCGCGCGAGAACCCCTTCGCGCGAGCGATCCGCGCGCGCGACCTTGCTTTCCTCAGGCAGACAGAAAAGTTTATTAATAAAAGGAAAAATGGGCTTATCGCGCGAGCGGCCCGCGCGAGCGGCCCGCGCGAGCGACCCTTCGCGCGAGCGGCCCGCGCGCGCGAGGTATTGCAGTTTCTGTTTTTGTCTGTTTTTCTGTTAAGGGACTGTTTGGATGAAATTTATATACTGTTGAGGTTCTGTTTGGGAAACTTGGTTAATCAGAACTCTATTTGGTTATGTTTCAATGATTAAAACATTGTAGTATGACTCATTAATCCCCGTACGCGTGTTGTTTCTTAATTCAGCATTTTTGTTTAAGTGCATACCATTCATGTGGGTCAGTGGTACATGCATAGGGGTGTCAGTCTGTGTGGAAAAGAGTAATGGTAGTGTGGAAAGAGTATGAGTTTGTGTTTGTGGTTGTGGTTGTGGTTGTGGTTGTGGTTGTGGTTGAGTATGAGTTTGTGGTCGTGGTTGTGGTCGTGGTTGTGGTCGTGGTTGTGGAAGAGGGTATCTTTGAAATGCGACGGTGGCAAATATGGACACTCCCTGACGCCCATGGAAGCGTTAAAGTGTGTGAAGCCGAACTCGGACACTCCCTGGCACCCATGGTAGTGCTAAAGTGTGGCCTACGGACACTCCCTGATAACTCGAGTCTGGATACTGTGTGAGGGGTTGCCCCGGTATTTGCATGGCGGTTAGGGTATTCAAAGTGTGAGGCATTGGACACTCCCTGGTACCCCGGACCAAAGTGTGAGGCAAACTGGACACTCCCTGGCGCCCCGTTGCTAAAGTGTGGCTATCTGAGTGTTTCAAAGATACCAGGAGTAGGATAGTGGGTTGTTGTGGCTGTCGAGAGAAAAGAGTCGACAAGATGAGTGTGGTGCATTGTTTCTCATACACGGTCCCATCTGTGTAAATTTACCCTCTTTAAATAATGTTGTGAATGTTTTCTAAATGAGCTCCTTACTTCAATTATAAACTTGTGGATTTAAATGGGAATTGGAAAAAGGTAAGTTGGTATGTTTTACATTCAAAGTCATGTTTTTAATACTCACCAGCTTCTTGAAGCTGACGACGTTGATGCGTCCTGGACATTCGTGTTCAGGCTTTTCAGGTTACAATCAGGAGGAATCATACGATTATGCTAATTAAGAATGGCTGCTGTTGGGACGAGAAACTGTTTATTATATGTTTTAAGTTTATCTGTTTTAAGTTATGAACTGTTTTGTTTTAAGGATGACTGTAACAGACTCTAAGTTATTATTTTATTTTCAAGGCGGTCTGTGCCTTAGTTGACCCCGGTTTATAAGATGTAATAAGATAGAAAATTTTTGTAAGCCTTGATTGCTTTACTCTGATTATTATGTTTTGTTGTTTGACGTTTGGGACGGAATCGATCCTTCAAACTGTCGCGACCTACGGGTCCATAATGGAAATTAAACGCTTTCCTTATTTATGCTACGTCGGGGCGTGACAGGATTTAGTGGTATCAGAGCCAGGTTATTATTTATCACAAGATAGTTTAGCCAGGTTAGGGTTTACCAGTATAGACCCGATTCCACATTCCATTAAGTGTTACACACCCGATGATACGACAGGGAGGATAGACTCAGAACCCAAACGCCTAAGATTATTCTGTTCTGACTTTAAGTAGTACCTTTTTATCAGGTATGGATCCAGCTCCCCCACTTTATGTACCAGACAGGTTTGGAGGACACTTCGTGTTACCTGGGGCAGTGATCCCAGCTTTTCTCGACTTATATCAGGCGGCCGTAGAGCAGTTGGCCGTGACGATGGTAGTATCTGAGGTTTGGCACCAGGTTCACGTGGTAGGCCTAGTTGACCTGACCCGTATCCGTTTTGAGCTTCGATATTTCGCAGAGGCTCAGCGTCTAGTTTTGGTCGAGATTCTGAGGTTGGTCGATAGCGATGCTTTCTACCTTCCCCTCTGTAGACACCCCATTTTGTCGGCTATCAGATTTAGGAGACCCATAGCTTGGTGGTTCACAATGATCGTAAAAGACTCAAAAGGACTCTTGGAAGTCAGCTCTATCTCTCAGAATGCTCAGAATGACCAAAATACCCCTGAAAGCCCGAAGACTCCCAGATTTGGTCCCAAAGTTCTGAAAACATGCTATGTCGTAAGAAAAATGATAAAATGAGTTTTTAAGTAAAACTGGATGAAATCGTCAGCTTCCAGAGACCCCCGGAAGTCCCGGAAGTTCCCCGAAAGTCCCCATTGACCGGTTTGACCAAGGTTTGACCAGAGTTTGACCAAGTTTGACCGAAATCGTCCGAATTCACCGGAATCATTAGAAAAGTATTAAAATGAGTTTTAAAAGAGAATCGCGCGAAAACGTCGACTCCTGGGAGCTCCCGGAGGTTCCCAGAACTTCCCGGGAATCCCAAGTTTGACCAGTTTGACCAAGATTTGACTTTGGAATCGGGGCACCGAAACAATTTTCAAATATTTTTCATGGATACTAGAGGTCAATAGCTTTCCAACGGTATATCGCACATAATTCCTGGATTTAAAACGAATTTATTTTGAATTTCTGAAGGTGAAAAAGGCGATCAAATCGGCTTTTATCGCGAATACCGTAAAACTTTTCAAAGTGACCTATCCCCGAACTATTTTTTATGTAAAGTAGACTCCATTACCTTTCCAACGGTATATCACAACCTCAATTTGGAGTTCGTATGCATTTTCTGTGAATTTCGGACGAAATAGGGCCTTTTCGCGAATACCGGAACCTCTGGGGGCCTAAACGTAAATTTCTGGGCGTCTGAGGAGCAGTGCTGCCGCGGCACTGGCCCAGTGCCGCCGCGGCACTCATCCCTCGCAGAGTCCATTTTTGTAATTTTTTTGGGGGTCCAATTTGATTAATTGAAAGCCAAAACGACATAGTTTTATGTTCACAGTTGTTTGGGACCAATGGGAGTACTTCTAAAACCCCAAAACCACCCCAAATTGGCCTATTTAAACCCCCCATTGCTCTTCATTTTGGGGGGACCAAGTGCAAAGCTTGAAAAGTTGTAGAGAAGAAGAGAGATAGAGATAGGTTTAGAAGAGAGAAAGGGAGCTTCTCCCATTGATTTTCCATAAGAAAGTGAGTTTTATTCTTGTTTTCTTCCATCATCCTTCTATATACTTCACATTCAAAGTCCACTCCAACCCTCATTCTTGAGCATTCATGAGATAGGAAGCTACTTCCATGTCCAAATGTCAAAATCTATGAGTGAAACACCAAGCTACAAGTCCAAAATCACATTGATTATCATCTATTGATTGCTATTTACTTGCTTTGATTATATATATGTTCATCTCTCCTTATCTCATTTCTTTTTCTTTTCTTTATTTACTTACTAGTTCATCATCATCTAAGTGATGACATGAAGTTTGGGGTGAGTGAATCCTTATGGATAGTAGCTCTTGACCTCAAAAACATGTTTGACAGATGATGATCATAACCTCAATACTTCCAAGGTATTCTTGGAATGTATTGAAGTTATGCCCAAAAATAAAATAAATCTCTCCAACAATCTTGGAGGTTCTTAAATGATGAGTTTGATGTAGGTATTCTAAGTGGCTATGATCCTTATTGAGTATTGAAAATGTGCTTTCAAAACATCTATTTCAAAACCCCTCTCAATCCCTCTCATTTGGTTTCAAGGAACAAAACTTTGTTTTCTCCAAAATCTTCAAAACAATGAGTCAAAACAGTGAGTGAGTTGAGTTCAAAGATTTCTCTAGAACTCAATACTCAACATATGGATGCAAGGCCACTCGGAAAGTCTTCCTAACTCATTGGAGAACATCCATGATTTTTGGTTTGACTTGGAAGTACTTGGAAATGGTCCATTTGGGGCCCCAACATTCCTTCCAAACATTCTGTTTTTGCTGTCACAGCAGCTAGGTCAACTTACGACCTCTTTTTCAGAAAACTTTTCCAAAAGGGGTGGTCCTAACTTATTTTTCCCTTAAAATTCAATGTCTTAGGAAACTTTCTGTATAAAATGGGCCTCTAGATCATTCTGTTTCATTTTCTAAGATTTTCTAACATTTCAGTCGACAGTACGAACTCTGTTTCTGAGTGACCTCTATTGTTTATATAATTTCTCTCAATCTGTGATAGCTATTCAAGATTGGCCTTTTGGGTTGTGTTCTAGACACAATAAGGAACATCTCCATAAAAAATCATGCATTGAAAACATTCCTAACCCCTCTTTTCAAATTCCAAAAGATCATGCTACTGTTCTGTCCACTATTCACAGCAAGTACATTTCAACTTTCATTCTTTGATTTGATGCTCATATGCATTCCAAATTAGTTCACATCTTAGGAAGTAGTCCATACTACATTTGTACACATCCCATGTTAATTTCATTCATTCATTCATACACATTTTAGACTTCTAAGTCATTCTAGAAATCCATGTACACAAAAACACACTACAACCTTTGCACATTTTAGATACATACATTGCATTCATGCAAGATTTGGGGTTTTTGTAACTCTTAATCTAAGAAGATTATAAGGAATGATCATGATCACACGTTCATGCTCCCCTCGACCTAATCATCCTTTCTCATCCGTCCCGGGGATTGAGAGATCTTCTATTCTCAAAGATTAACATGCATCATCCTAGCTTGCTAAGCATCCTTGTTTTCTTTGACTATTTGTTTCAAGAACAATTCATGTCCCCCTTTAGATTAGGAAGTCTTGATTATTTGATACATGATTAGACTATTTTTCCTAAGTTTGTTTGTGTGATCTTTCACTTTACATTGTATGATATTTGACTTAGATCTTATGAATGATATCTTATCTTTAGATCTTCCATTTCAAGTTTCTTATGTGATGTAATATACTATCATAGTATTAATTGCTGAACCATACATAGTATAAGATGATTATTTGGATGCTAATTGAGGCCCGTCGGAAGACGGGGCGAGTTGAGGGTGTTTTAGTCGCGACAAAGGCTCCTTCCTCTCTCGTACCAAAACCCCGAACCAAGTTCTTTGGTTATGAAGGGCCGGTGCCCTTATCCGCTTGGGTGAGTCAAAATTAGGTTTCTTGGTTCCTTAAAGACCAAGTGGCGACTCTGTATCTGTTTTCAACAGACCATTTTCTTTTCTTTGATCCAAGTCAAAATCAATTTCAAAGCAATCTCGAACAAGAGAAGTGGTCCGATTCCGCGTGTCAACAATCTGGCGACTCCACTGGGGATATTTATTTTTAAAACAAAATAATACAGAGGTTTGACTCATAAGAAGCATCCTTAAAATCATCTTTTTACTGTGTCTGGTTCACCGCATTGCACTCTTGCATTTCCCCCCTCTGACTGTGTCTGAAACGCGGCGTTGACATTGTTCAGGTCTTGCTGTGCCAGGGCACAAGTCACCGTTGATACTGTACCTTCCAAGGTATATCAAAAAGAGTAAAAACCTCCGTACTGTCTCCCTGACGGTATATTAGAACTCTCGTCAACGGACCCTCTTTAACTAAACCCAGCCTTTGCATATAGATTCCTGTAGAACCTTTCATAGGACTGTTCATTTATCTTTTCAGATAGGACAATGTGATATAACTGTTGTATACCCTGACGGGATTACCTGCGCGGTGTAGACGCTTATGTGGCATGAGGCAGAACTTCTTTCTTATGATCCCCAAGGCAATCACTTACATGTGACCACATTGAGTGACCTGCCTAGGCACCATGGTAAGGAAGTCTGCTCCATGTTCACAAAGATATACACCGCAAGCCTTGTTTGTTGGTCCTAGGACATAGGAGTATGAAAACTAGCTAGATAGTATGATCACCATCATAACCTGTTTCTCCCAGAAACTCTGTCCAGATATCCCAGATATAACCATATTGTCCAGTTTCTCCTAGAAACTCTGTCCAGATATCCCAGATATAACCATATTATCCAGTTCTCCTAGAAACTCTGTCCAGATATCCCAGATACACCCATATTAACCAATTTTTCCCAGAAACTCTGTCCAGATATCCCAGATATAACCATATTAATCAGTTTTTCCCAAAAAAAAAAAAACTCTGTCTAAATCTTCCTGATTTCCCAGATATACCAGTTTCTCCCAAAAACTCTGTCCTATCTCCTAGAAACTCTATCCAAATTTCCTAGAAATATCCAAAGTACCTGTTTTCCCAGAAGCTCTGCCCAAATCTCCCAGATTCTCCAAAAATCCAACATCTCTGCCCAAATCACCCAGAAATGCCCAGATATACTTGTTTCCCCTGGAAACTCTATCCATATTTCTCAGAAATACCCAAAATACCAGTTTCTCCTAGAAGCTCAGTCCAAATCAACCAGAAATCCTTTTTTCTCCTAGAAACTCAAATGACTTCTAGAAATTTCTCCGAATCTTCCAAACCTATGTTTCTCCCAGAAACTCTATCCGAAATTCCCAAAGTATCCCGGAAATCCCTGTTATCCCTTGGTGATCATACTGGAAAGTAAGGTTAGCACACTCTGTATGGCTAGGACCTTATTTGTTTAACTTCTATCTGTTAGAAGTAGGGGCATCATATAGATTAGGGCTTGCATCTGCATGCTTGTCTCATGTGCATGCACCATTCTCATCAGTCTGCGCACACTATCTCAGTCAGTCTGTACATAAGTCAGTCCATCTTCCTTAACCTCACTGTCATTGTCTCTCTAGTCATCACTATCAGAATCTGATACACTCCTCTCGAATCTATAGGTCATTGTAGATTCCCAAAATCAGCCACTGAGATCCCCATCCTGGGTCAGAAGTTCGAGCAGTCATTTGGTTAGAATCAGTCCGCCGAGAAAATTCAACATGAATCAGGAAACTTTGGAAGCCAAGGTCACTGAATTAATAAATCAACAGTCAGATCGGCTGACTCAAGTCCTGAAATTTATGGAAGAGTTCCGACAACAGCAACCACAGTACCCACCTAGGTTCCCACCACCACAAGGGTTCATGCCACCACCACCGCCTAGATTTGGACCGCCTCCCGAGAACAATGGGGAAGAAGAACGGTTTCAAGAGGTCCCGCCGCCTGTATATGAGAAAAAGCTCCAAGAGAAAATGGACAAGGTCGACAAGCTTGAGAACATACTAAGGAAGAGTAAGGGAGTCGACGATTACATGTTAGATCTGGAAGGATTGTTTGAGCCCAACAAGGTGAGGCTACCCGAGAACTTCAAGATGCCTGAAATCGACCGTTTTGATGGAACTGGAAATCCGAAGAGCCACGTGAAGTTTTGTATGAGCATTTTCCAGTCAATGGGCTGCACCCATGAGCACATAGCTATGTTGTTCCCTCAAACCCTCCAGAAAGCCGCACTATCCTGGTTCCTAACCCTTGAAACTTCCAAGACCCGAGTTTGGGAAGATGTTGCTAGAACTTTCATTGATCATTACTCCTACAACCAAGAGCTTGATGTCACCATCCGAGATCTGGAAACTACCAGGCAGAATTTCAATGAGTCCTTCGCTGCATTCTTGAGCAGATGGAGGAATAAAGTAGCCCAAATGATCCACAGGCCTGCTGAGAAAGAGCAAGTACGTATGCTGGTCAAGAACCTACAACCGGTATACCATGAAAAATTATTCTACCAATCCATCTCAACATTTGAAGAGTTGTTTGAGGTTGGGACTAGAATCGAGGATGCTATCTGTGAAGGCAAGATCAATGGAGCTGGGTCACTGAAAAAGGAGAAGAGACCCCATACCTTTGGTGAAGATCAAGAGAGCCTAGATGTCAATGCCTTAAGCCCATCATCAAGCCAAAATGACTGTAGTAAGAGGCACAAGAAAGGAAACCAAAGAGTCTTCACACCACTTGACATGAGCTTATCCTCCGCTCTCAATCAGCTTGTTCAAAAGGGCCACCTTGTACCTTTGGAGCCCAGTAAGCCTCCTAATCACCCACCTCCTGGGTACAATGAATCCAAGTATTGTGATTACCACCAAGACCAAGGCCATGAGACCGACAACTGTAAGAGGCTCCGTCACTCAATTCAGGATCTCTTAGATGATGCGCCGCACCCTAATCCAATCCACTACCTCGGTCTGGACCAACCCTTGACCTATCCGTTCGAATGATCCTCTTCACTGAGGCCCATGAATGTTGAACCTGTGCTGGTGAAGTGATGGTGTTTGGGACTCTTGCTAGAAAACCAAATGAAGATGCTCTTTAGAAAAAAAGAAATAAAAAGAATAAATGGGTCACAAAGACACTACATTTGAGACCGGGTCAAGTCCAGTTGAGTCTGTTGTGTGTTTTGTCTATTTCAAGTTTAGTCTTGTGGTCGAGTCTGTCTGTCACCGAGTTGTTAATGAGTCTGTAATACTTCTCTACTAATGGAATGAAGTCTCATTTTGGCCTAATCCGATGTGCCTAGTCATAGATGCATGAATCGCTGAACTGAAGTGTCACTTTTCAAATTACCATGGATATTGATGTGCTAAAAAAAAGGCGGTAATTTTTTTTACTCAAACAAAAAAATCCCGAAAGGTCAAAGTCAATTTTGCGCTGACACTGATGAAGAGCTGGAATTGAATAGTCTTACTTTAAGAATATAAAGATGCTCTTGCCTTAATCTTGAAAAGACATACTTGAAACTGACTTGGGGCTTGCCCAACACCCTTTTTTTCCACCATTTCGAAGCCTTAAGCCCAATCCAATTGGGAGCCACGAAATCTGTCCAATTGAAAGCAATGCAAACTTAGCCCTTGATGGAAACCAAACATTTCAGTGAGTTTCATCTCCACTTTCAAAAAAAAAAAAAAAAAAAAAGGGAAAAGAAAAGAAAAGGCTCGCTAGGTTAAAAACCCGAAAGGGCACCTAGGCAAAAGTTAGAGCTGAAAAAGGTGTTGATTTCCAAAATCTGACCCTAGCCAGTCAAAATGTTGGAGAAAATTTTGATGAAACAAATAAGAGAATCATACGCTTCAAGATACATCTTAAGAACGTGCCAAGATCACATTTCAAAAGGCACGGAATGACCACAAAAAAATTCCGAGAGCTGACATGCACATTCTGGAATTCTGAGATGGCGATTGAAAGATCTCATAAGAATCGACTACATTAAAAAGCAAAATTGACTGGCTAGGCGAAAGTGAAAAGGATCAATCCTCAAAACAAAACAAAAAGAAAAAAGAAAAAGAAAAGAAAGGGAGATTGAAACTAAATCCTTTATTCAAAGCTACCATAAGTGGCTCAAGTTTGAACTTCTTTGACGATTGGTTTGAAAAACCCTCATACCTCAAACCCCTTCTTTCAAGACCTTGCCTTGAACTACGCTCGACCTGATTCCCACTCGGGGATACGTAGGCAACCACATCGGTTCGGTCAATACCATCATAATCAAACCAATTCCTTTCAAGCCTTGCCTTGAACTACGCTCGACCTGATTCCCACTCGGGGATACGTAGGCAACCACATCGGTTCGGTCAATACCATCATAATCAAACCAATTTCTTTCAAGACCTTGCCTTGAACTACGCTTGACCTGATTCCCGCTCGGGGATACGTAGGCAACCACAACGGTTCGGTCACCCCACCTACCTAAAAATCAACCCGCTTCTTTCCAACCATGGCCCGAACTACGTTGGACCTGATCCCCGCTCGGGGGTACGTAGGCAGACTTTCAAAAAGAAAAGAAGGATGGCTCACTAGGTCGAAAATCTGAAAGGACGCCTAGGCAAAAATTAGAGCTAAATCCAAGGTGAGCAATAGCAAAAGAGAGAAAAGAGCTCGCTAGGTCACCTCACTAGTACCTAGGCAAAAGTTATGAGCATTTGAGAGATTAAAGTCACGGTCCATGCCTCAAGCCAGAAAATCACCTTCCACACTAGGGGCAAACTTCGGCTACCCGCCTCGTTTTCCTGACTTTTACTATTTACCCTTCACACAAGGGGCAAACTTCGGTCAGCTACCTCGTTTGCCCAAAACCTCCAATGAACCTTCCTCCAAACTAGGGGCAAACTTCGGTCATTTGCCTCGTTTGCCTACCGATCCCACTTCATGCCCTTCAAACTAGGGGCAAACTTCGTTTGCCACCTGATCCCTATACACCAATGGTAAGCCTTCAAGAACATTGTCTTGAATAGATGGAAATGGAGCGTCTTTCATTCCATAAGCTAAGGCACTAATTCAA
Organism: Hydrangea macrophylla; assembly: GCA_033977485.1. Classification (NCBI taxonomy): domain Eukaryota; kingdom Viridiplantae; phylum Streptophyta; class Magnoliopsida; order Cornales; family Hydrangeaceae; genus Hydrangea; species Hydrangea macrophylla. Next base: position 96,785,190 of record CM066997.1, on the reverse strand, counting down.
AGCACATCTTGAGAGAAGCAAAGAAATTGATTAGATCAGCAGGGAGGAATTTTCAAAAATAAGATTCACCATCAAAGTGATGCCACGTTAAGGAGAGAAGTAAACACAAAAGAGAAATGGTACATCATTTATGACAAAAGCACATTAAGTTTTGGCAAGTCGACCTTGTTTCATTTTGGTGTCAAATGTGTCGTCCTCGTGCGTCAATGTCTGTCAAGTTTTTGAGTCTGTTGTAGTCTCAAATGTGTAAGTCAATAGTGACTAATAAAATTTTCAAATCAAGTTATAAAGAGCATGCCAATACAAGCAGGAGTACCAAACACCATTACTACATCGGTCAAGGCGTCAGCATGAGAAGCGTCCAAACTTGGGGAAAATTTCATCCCTTTCCAAACCGTCGAAAGTTGACCATCATCTTTCTTCGTTCATGCAACATAAGTCCATGAGTGGCTGTTGATGATCTTCATTTCTCCTAGCAACATAAGTCCATGAGTGGCTGTTGATTCATCATCTTTCCTCGTTCATGCAACATAAGTCCATGAGTGGCTGTTGATGATCTTCTTTCATCTGTGCAACATAAGTCCATAAGTGGCTGTTGACCATCATCTTTCTTCGTTCATGCAACATAAGTCCATGAGTGGCTGTTGATGATCTTCATTTCTCCTAGCAACATAAGTCCATGAGTGGCTGTTGATTAATCATCTTTCCTCGTTCATGCAACATAAGTCCATGAGTGGCTGTTAATGATCTTCTTTCATCTGTGCAACATAAGTCCATGAGTGGCTGTTGACCATCATCTTTCTTCATGCAACATAAGTCCATGAGTGGCTGTTGATGATCTTCATTTCTCCTAGAAACATAAGTCCATGAGTGGCTGTTGATTCATCATCTTTCCTCGTTCATGCAACATAAGTCCATGAGTGGCTGTTGATGATCTTCATTTTTCCTAGCAACATAAGTCCATGAGTGGCTGTTGATCCATCATCTTTCTTCGTTCATGCAACATAAGTCCGTGAGTGGCTGTTGATGATCTTTCCTTCGTCCAAGCAACATAAGTCCATGAGTGGCTATTGATCTCTCTTTCTTCATGCAACATAAGTCCACGAATGGCTGTTGATGATCTTCCTTTCTCCTAGCAACATAAGTCCATGAGTGGCTGTTGGTCATCCTCCTTCATTCATGCAACATAAGTCCACGAATGGCTGTTGATGATCTTCTTTTCTCCTAGCAACATAAGTCCATGAGTGGCCATTGATCTCTCTTTCTTCATGCAACATAAGTCCACGAATGGCTGTTGATGATCTTCCTTTCTCCTAGCAACATAAGTCCATGAGTGGCTGTTGGTCATCCTCCTTCATTCATGCAACATAAGTCCACGAATGGCTGTTGATGATCTTCTTTTCTCCTAGCAACATAAGTCCATGAGTGGCTATTGATCTCTCTTTCTTCATGCAACATAAGTCCACGAATGGCTGTTGATGATCTTCCTTTCTCCTAGCAACATAAGTCCATGAGTGGCTGTTGGTCATCCTCCTTCATTCATGCAACATAAGTCCATAAGTTGCTATTGATTATCACCCTCCATCAGTGTCAAACCACCACAAATCATCTCTGTCACAAATAAGAATGATACCTTCACTCCCATTTAAAGGACGTATTTCCTTCTTCCTAGTAGAGTATGTTATCCTTCAGCTCCCGGAGGCCCCGACCGGCCCTCTTGGATTGAGCGCCGAAAGATTTGATCAACCGTGAGAGATTCAGAGATGGATCCTGGTTCCCGATCAAGAAGAGAGATTCTCAGAGAGTCCCCTACCATCCCCTGCAGAAGATAACAGAAGTCCGGACCGATTCTCCGGCTTGTCATCATAAGGATCTGCCAACGATTGAAAACATCATCCACAGTCAAATCACCCTGATTCCCAGGGCAAGCACTATCTATTCACAATTCAAGGATCCGTGTCCACTGATCATCATGAGCTTTCTCATCTGTCCATTTTTATCACAAAATCCCTCGGTCACCTTTGGCTGTCGTCTGCTAAACAAAGCACATCTGATCTGCCTCACTCGTTTGCAAAACGCACTTCCCAAGTTTCAAAAGTTTTGCCCCCAGACCCTGAGCCTCCTAAGCCTTGGTGTCCTTATCCGAGTCATCCACCACATCACAGTCACAAATACTAACACAACACCAGCCCACTCGGAGTGGCACACCCCACAGCACCTGCTCATACTAGGGTCATAACACTAGGCATGATAGGACCCATGACACAATTCATATCACATCCATGCATTGCATATCATCCTCATAGCATAGCATCCGCATGTCTTGTTGTGCATGTGTGATTTGTTCCTTTGTGCCCTGAACTACGTCCTGGTCTGATTCCCCTTGGGATACGTAGGCAGCTCACGCAGAGCACGACCAGCACTAACCTCAGCATCTTTTCATCATTGCATCTTTTGCAACGTTTTTATCCTAAATCTATAGCCTCCAAAAAGTCCTGTCTCTTCAAAACTTTGGCACTCGCTTGCGACATGCGTTGCCTCGCAAGTTCCTGCCAAAGAGGGGCAAACTGTAGACACCCCATTTTGTCGGCTATCAGATTTAGGAGACCCATAGCTTGGTGGTTCACAATGATCATAAAAGACTCAAAAGGACTCTTGGAAGTCAGCTCTATCTCTCAGAATGCTCAGAATGACCAAAATACCCCTGAAATCCCGAAGACTCCCAGATTTGGTCCCAAAGTTCTGAAAACATGCTATGTCGTAAGAAAAATGATAAAATGAGTTTTTAAGTAAAACTGGATGAAATCGTCAGCTCCCAGAGACCCCCGGAAGTCCCGGAAGTTCCCCGAAAGTCCCCATTGACCGGTTTGACCAAGGTTTGACCAGGTTTGACCAGAGTTTGACCAAGTTTGACCAAGTTTGACCAAGTTTGACCGAAATCGTCCGAATTCACCGGAATCATTAGAAAAGTATTAAAATGAGTTTTATAAGAGAATCGCGCGAAAACGTCGACTCCTGGGAGCTCCCGGAGGTTCCCAGAACTTCCCGGGAATCCCAAGTTTGACCAGTTTGACCAAGATTTGACTTTGGAATCGGGGCACCGAAACAATTTTCAAATATTTTTCATGGATACTAGAGGTCAATAGCTTTCCAACGGTATATCGCACATAATTCCTGGATTTAAAACGAATTTATTTTGAATTTCTGAAGGTGAAAAAGGCGATCAAATCGGCTTTTATCGCGAATACCGTAAAACTTTTCAAAGTGACCTATCCCCGAACTATTTTTTATGTAAAGTAGACTCCATTACCTTTCCAACGGTATATCACAACCTCAATTTGGAGTTCGTATGCATTTTCTGTGAATTTCGGACGAAATAGGGTCTTTTCGCGAATACCGGAACCTCTGGGGGCCTAAACGTAAATTTCTGGGCGTCTGAGGAGCAGTGCTGCCGCGGCACTGGCCCACTGCCGCCGCGGCACTGGCCCAGTGCCGCCGCGGCACTGGCCCAGTGCCGCCGCGGCACTCATCCCTCGCAGAGTCCATTTTTGTAATTTTTTTGGGGGTCCAATTTGATTAATTGAAAGCCAAAACGACATAGTTTTATGTTCACAGTTGTTTGGGACCAATGGGAGTACTTCTAAAACCCCAAAACCACCCCAAATTGGCCTATTTAAACCCCCCATTGCTCTTCATTTTGGGGGGGCCAAGTGCAAAGCTTGAAAAGTTGTAGAGAAGAAGAGAGATAGAGATAGGTTTAGAAGAGAGAAAGGGAGCTTCTCCCATTAATTTTCCATAAGAAAGTGAGTTTTATTCTTGTTTTCTTCCATCATCCTTCTATATACTTCACATTCAAAGTCCACTCCAACCCTCATTCTTGAGCATTCATGAGATAGGAAGCTACTTCCATGTCCAAATGTCAAAATCTATGAGTGAAACACCAAGCTACAAGTCCAAAATCACATTGATTATCATCTATTGATTGCTATTTACTTGCTTTGATTATATATATGTTCATCTCTCCTTATCTCATTTCTTTTTCTTTTCTTTATTTACTTACTAGTTCATCATCATCTAAGTGATGACATGAAGTTTGGGGTGAGTGAATCCTTATGGATAGTAGCTCTTGACCTCAAAAACATGTTTGATAGATGATGATCATAACCTCAATACTTCCAAGGTATTCTTGGAATGTATTGAAGTTATGCCCAAAAATAAAATAAATCTCTCCAACAATTTTGGAGGTTCTTAAATGATGAGGTTGATGTAGGTATTCTAAGTGGCTATGATCCTTATTGAGTATTGAAAATGTGCTTTCAAAACATCTATTTCAAAACCCCTCTCAATCCCTCTCATTTGGTTTCAAGGAACAAAACTTTGTTTTCTCCAAAATCTTCAAAACAATGAGTCAAAACAGTGAGTGAGTTGAGTTCAAAGATTTCTCTAGAACTCAATACTCAACATATGGATGCAAGGCCACTCGGAAAGTCTTCCTAACTCATTGGAGAACATCCATGATTTTTGGTTTGACTTGGAAGTACTTGGAAATGGTCCATTTGGGGCCCCAACATTCCTTCCAAACATTCTGTTTTTGCTGTCACAGCAGCTAGGTCAACTTACGACCTCTTTTTCAGAAAACTTTTCCAAAAGGGGTGGTCCTAACTTATTTTTCCCTTAAAATTCAATGTCTTAGGAAACTTTCTGTATAAAATGGGCCTCTAGATCATTCTGTTTCATTTTCTAAGATTTTCTAACATTTCAGTCGACAGTACGAACTCTGTTTCTGAGTGACCTCTATTGTTTATATAATTTCTCTCAATCTGTGATAGCTATTCAAGATTGGCCTTTTGGGTTGTGTTCTAGACACAATAAGGAACATCTCCATAAAAAATCATGCATTGAAAACATTCCTAACCCCTCTTTTCAAATTCCAAAAGATCATGCTACTGTTCTGTCCACTATTCACAGCAAGTACATTTCAACTTTCATTCTTTGATTTGATGCTCATATGCATTCCAAATTAGTTCACATCTTAGGAAGTAGTCCATACTACATTTGTACACATCCCATGTTAATTTCATTCATTCATTCATACACATTTTAGACTTCTAAGTCATTCTAGAAATCCATGTACACAAAAACACACTACAACCTTTGCACATTTTAGATACATACATTGCATTCATGCAAGATTTGGGGTTTTTGTAACTCTTAATCTAAGAAGATTATAAGGAATGATCATGATCACACGTTCATGCTCCCCTCGACCTAATCATCCTTTCTCATCCGTCCCGGGGATTGAGAGATCTTCTATTCTCAAAGATTAACATGCATCATCCTAGCTTGCTAAGCATCCTTGTTTTCTTTGACTATTTGTTTCAAGAACAATTCATGTCCCCCTTTAGATTAGGAAGTCTTGATTATTTGATACATGATTAGACTATTTTTCCTAAGTTTGTTTGTGTGATCTTTCACTTTACATTGTATGATATTTGACTTAGATCTTATGAATGATATCTTATCTTTAGATCTTCCATTTCAAGTTTCTTATGTGATGTAATATACTATCATAGTATTAATTGCCGAACCATACATAGTATAAGATGATTATTTGGATGCTAATTGAGGCCCGTCGGAAGACGGGGCGAGTTGAGGGTGTTTTAGTCGCGACAAAGGCTCCTTCCTCTCTCGTACCAAAACCCCGAACCAAGTTCTTTGGTTATGAAGGGCCGGTGCCCTTATCCGCTTGGGTGAGTCAAAATTAGGTTTCTTGGTTCCTTAAAGACCAAGTGGCGACTCTGTATCTGTTTTCAACAGACCATTTTCTTTTCTTTGATCCAAGTCAAAATCAATTTCAAAGCAATCTCGAACAAGAGAAGTGGTCCAATTCCGCGTGTCAACACCCTCGAGATCCAGATCGTGCATGCCCACCTGGCTCAGTTGGAGATGCCTCCGCCGGTGGTACCCATTGCTGAGGACGATGCAGAGGTTGTTCACGTGGTCCCAGTAGGTGGGGAGATCTTAGAGGACGGCATAGGTCTGGACGATCTTGCCGCTGAGCTCGAGGCTGAGCTAGCACTTGAGCTAGCCCTGCCTGAGGAGATGGTAGATGAGGCGGATGCTCCTATACCTGCTTCATCGTCCACCTCTCACAGCTATGACGGGGTTAGACCGTTCGTTGTTCAGCGATTTTGCCCTGTCGATTCGCCAGATCTCCTGATGGCCGCTTATGGAGATGATTGACGTTTTAGTTACGACTTGTACATAATAACCACTTTTGACTATTAGCTCTGTCTCTTTTTGCAACTGTAATTACATGCATTAGAGTGTAGGGCAATGACCCCATTTTTGTAACATTAACTCTTGCATGCGTCCTAACCCATGCAGATAGGGTAGGCATTGATCTGACCATACATGCTTTTTGTATCTACTTGACAGAAGTTATATATATAAGATATACTCTTTTGAATGTTGCTGTCATTTAAATTACTTCATAGCACTGTTGCATGCATGTTTCTCATTCTACTACCACTATCATGCATAGAATGGCTGGAGGAGTCAGGAGGAACAGGAACCTGATCGAGGGAGCACCCGAAGCTGCCGATCCTACAGGGATGTTTGAAGCATTTATCAGACGGCTAGAAAGAATCGGTAATACGAACGACAACCGAAGAGACCGTCAAACGGGAGACAAGTTGCTAGAAAGATTCCGTGCTCTAAGGCCCGAACAGTTTGCGGGTACCGCGGAACCCTGGAAAGCGGAACAGTGGTTGAGACAGATGGACCGCATGTTCGAAGCTGTCCAGTGCAACGAAATGGATAAGAGAAGATTAGCTACATTTCAGTTGACCGATGCTGCCGCAGATTGGTGGGATTCGGTCATAGCTACTATTGGGAATGGAGCAGCTATGGGAATGACGTGGACTGCGTTCAAGGGGAGATTTTTGGAGAAGTATTTCCCGGCTACGGAGAGGCAAGAAGAGAGAAGGAATTCATGGACCTGACGCAAGGAACCAAGTCGGTGCAAGAGTACACCACACAGTTCGAAAGACTGTCTCGGTTTGCTCCACACCTGGTTGATACTGAAGAGAAGAAGATCCGCAAGTATAATCAAGGGCTAACACCGCAGATTCGCCGCTTGACTCTCGGCCACCTAGATAAATCGTTCGAAGGACTTGTTGGTTTGGCTACGATCATATGTTTTAAATGAACGAACGACTTTAAAATATATTCCCTGTTACTTTTATAATTGGATTCTTTCTGTGGTGAAACCGTTGATTTTTACAAACTTAAAATTGAAAAAGGTAAATGGGTATGTTTTACATTCAAAGTCATGTTTTTAATACTCACCAGCTTCTTGAAGCTGACGACGTTGATGCGTCCTGGACATTCGTGTTCAGGCTTTTCAGGTTACAATCAGGAGGAATCATACGATTATGCTAATTAAGAATGACTGCTGTTGGGACGAGAAACTGTTTATTATATGTTTTAAGTTTATCTGTTTTAAGTTATGAACTGTTTTGTTTTAAGGATGACTGTAACAGACTCTAAGTTATTATTTTATTTTCAAGGCGGTCTGTGCCTTAGTTGACCCCGGTTTATAAGATGTAATAAGATAGAAAATTTTTGTAAGCCTTGATTGCTTTACTCTGATTATTATGTTTTGTTGTTTGACGTTTGGGACGGAATCGATCCTTCAAACTGTCGCGACCTACGGGTCCATAATAGAAATTAAACGCTTTCCTTATTTATGCTACGTCGGGGCGTGACAACAACTGACTCCATATGAATGTCATGAAACTTTAAACATGAGGTAAATCACTGAATTATATAAACGGCGTGCATATGGGGATTGATAAGTCGTAATACAACGTTTTAATCGTCCAAACATAACCAAATAGGTTTCTGTTAGAGTAAATTTCCCAAACAGAGCTTTAAAACCCCATGAAACATCACCCAAACAGTTCCTTAACATAAAATAAGCAATTACTAGAAACTGTCTGAAGTCGCGTGCGCGGGCCGCTCGCGCGATATGCCCGTTCTCCGTTTTCTTTTAAAACCTTTTCTGTCTGCCTGGAACCAGCCACCTCGCGCGCGCGGGTCGCTCCCGCGAGGGGTCGCTCCCGCGAGGAGTCGCTCGCGCCACCCTCGCTCGCGCGATCGCGCACGCGAGTTCTTGCAGAAGCTTCGTCTTCTTCCCCAGAATTCCCCTGTTTCAGTTTTAAGGGGTCTTTTTGACCCATTTTGAAATTCGGATTAAAACATGGCATGTAATATATGGATTTCTTCGTTTTTCGACGAGGATTATGAATCTAAGATCAATTTAACATGAATTCAAATGTAGATCACGAATTTTACGAAAAACTAAAAGATGATAAAACTTAATTTCTAATATACTTTCTCCTATGAACAAATTAAGCTATAAAACTATAAACATAGCATCTGAAATATGTAATCTTTCATATTTATCTAAGAAAACAGATTTTGATTGAGATTGAAAAATCTTGATTTCAAGCTATGGATTTTCTACGTAAGAACATCAATGGAGATTTCTAAATTAAGCTATGTAAACAGAAATCAAGGCATGAATTACATTAGAAGTGAGTTAATAATACTCACTGAGATTAAGAGATTGAAAGGGGTTGTTGAGAAAGATACAAGATTTAAGAACTCCACTTCAAGCTTTGGCTATGGTGGAAGAAGCTCTCTCTCTCAAATTTTAAGTAAGATGAACTCTCAACTCTCTCTCTGAAATTCTCTCTATTTTTTAGTTTGAAATGAGCAGAAGGTGTGGAATTGTGTGGGTAGTAGAGAGAGGGGTGAGTATAAATAAACTTCTCTGAACTTGGCCTCCAAGTAAAATTCTTCAATACTCAACAAAGTCAGATAAACACATAAATGCATAAATCACAGCAATTATACATACGTATATGTGTATAATCAGCTGTAGAAGGATTGAGGGGGTGCTATAGGTTAGTAGGGGTCAAGATGAAGTGTTTGGGAAATTAGGTTTAGGGCACAATATAACACACATATGGCCTAGTTTGCCAAACAATGCCCTATCCAATGATTAGTCACCATAAATGGAAAGTAAAGCAAGTGTCAAATCTTGCTTTACATCACTTCCAAAATCTGTGGAAGTTTAACATGGCACGGACAGTTTTGAACATAAACTGGTATTTTCGCGGCGCGGTGTTCGTCACAAAAATACAGAAAATTCATTTTAACGTAAGAATTGATTTTTCGGTTTTATAAAAATACTGTTTGAGACAAAATAAATGTTTTCACCGTTTGAAATACAGTTTTGAAATCCAACACAGGTATTACTAATTTTTTATAAAATCGCAGTTTGATCCCAACAGAATTTTAAATATGAACTAAAGCAAGTCACAAGATTCTAAAACATGAAGATTATAAATTAAAATAGCTCTATGAACACAGCTTAAACATGGAATTTCAATTTGAATTTAAATATGTCAAATGCAAATACAAGTAATTAAATGGAAATGCAGGTTATTACAGTTTCTTCTGTGGCAAATAAGGACATTGGAAGAGGAACTGCAGAGAATACCTTGCTTCCATAAAAGACAAACCTTTTGAAAGGTATGTCTAATTTGCTTTTTATAGAAACCAACATTTCGATTTATTTGTTTCTTCTTGGGTATTAGATACCGGAGGTAGTTCTCATATTTGCAATTCGTTGCAGGGATTAAGGGAAAGTAGAAGGTTGAGTAGATGACAAGCTGCTCTTCGAGTAGGAAATGGAGCAAATGTTACTGCATTAGCTGTAGGTAGCATTACCATCTAGTGTAGTTTTAGAATTAAAATATTATTTATTTATGCCATATATTATTAGGAATTTTATTTATGTTTCTGCTTTATCTAGAGATAGTTATAAATTTATTTTCGAGAAAAATAAATGCTCTTTGTATTTGAATGATGATCTAGTTGGTTCTGGCATATATTTGAATGGTCTTTATTTCTTAAACTTAGATAATGGTATTAACTATATTCAGCAAGCAAAAGATAAAACACCAAAGACACCTATAGATGAAGTTAATACCACCTATATGTGGCATCTTAGATTAGGTCATATTAGTGATGATAGGATCAATAAGTTGGTTAAGATGGACACTTTGGTTCATTGGCTTATGAAGCTTATCCAACTTGTGAATCATGTCTCATGGGCAAGATGACCAAATCACCCTTTATGGGAAGGGGGAAATAGCTGCCGACATACTAGGATTAATTCACACTGATGTGTATGGTCCTATGAATTCAATTGCACGAGGAGGTTTTTCATACTTCATAACTTTCACCGATGATCACTCACGGTTAGGGTATGTGTATTTAATGAAATACAAATCAAAATCTTTTGAAAAGTTCAAAGAATTAAAAAAATGAAGTAAAAAAACAACCTGGGAAAAGTATTAAAGTTCTTCGATCAGATCGAGGAGGTGAATACTTAAGCAATGAATTCTTAGACCATCTCAAGGAAAATGGTATTTTATCACAATGGACTCCACCTAGAACACCACAATTAAATGGTGTGTCCGAAAGGAGAAATCGTACCTTATTGGATATGGTACGATCCATGATGAGCTACACAGATTTACCTATATCATTTTGGGGATATGCGCTTCAAACAGTAGCACATATACTGAATAGGGTGCCATCCAAATCTGTTCCTAAGACAACGTATGAGATGTGGCATGGAAAGATGCCTAGTCTTAATTACATTAAGATATGGGGTTGTCCAGCCTATGTTAAGAAACTAGAAGTGGACAAATTGGAATCTAAGTCAATTAAATGTAGATTTGTGGTTTACCCAAGAGAGTCTATGGGTTACTATTTTTGTCTCCCTAATGAACAAAATGTGTTTGTTAGCAGGCATGCCATTTTTCTTAAGAAGGAGTTTATACAAGATAGTGGTAAAAAAAAAAAGGATAGAATTAGAGAAAATGTCCTTTAAAGCACAAACTAACATTGACCAAACTGAGAAAGTGTCCTCAAACCCTATTACAGTAGAACCTTCTATTACACAACCTCCAGGTAAGTCTAGTAGGATTCCCGTACCTAATAAGAGATACTTGGATCTCTATCAAGGTGATGAGGATCTCTTTCATTGTGGAAACAATGATGACAAGAGTGATCCTACTAGTTATAAAGAGGCGATATTAGATATCGATTCGAGTAAATGGCAAGTTGCCATGAAATCAAAAATGAATTCTATATACTCCAACCAAGTCTGGACTTTGTTAGACCCGCCTCAAGGTATTGTACCTATTGGTTGCAAATGGGTTTCCAAAAGAAAGATAGGTTCGAACGGAAAGGTAGAGATCTACAAAGACAAGGAGTTGACTATGAGGAAACCTTTTCGCCAGTAGCCATGTTAAAATCCATCAAGATCATGCTTGCTATAGCTTCACACTATGACTATGAAATATGGTAGATGGATATAAAGACCACTTTTCTCAATGGTCAGATTGAGGAATAGATTTACATGGAGCAGCCGGAAGGCTTTATATCCCGTGGTGAAAACCACAAAGTGTGTAAGCTGCAGAGATCCATTTATGGACTCAAGCAAGCATCTCGAAGTTGGAACATCCATTTTGATGAAGTGATCAAAGCACTTGATTTTCATCAAAATCTGGATGAAACATGTGTGTATAAGAAGCTTAGTAGGAAAGCGATTACGTTCCTGATTTTGTATGTTGATGACATCTTACTCATTGGGAATGATGTAGGAATGCTATCATCAGTGAAACTATGGCTTTCACAAAACTTCTCCATAAATGATTTGGGAGAAGCATCTTATATACTGGGTATAAAGGTTTATAGAGATAAATCTAAAAGATTGCTTGGTTTATCCCAATCCTTATATATAGACAAAGTGTTGAATCGGTTCAACGTGGCAGATTCCAAAAGAGGGATGCTGCCCTTCATACATGGAATTCATCTCTCAAAGGATATGAGTCCTAAAACACTAGAGGAAAGAGAGATCGTGAGCAAAGTACCATATGTTTCAGTAGTGAAAGTCTCATGTATGCTATGCTATGTACTAGACCTGATATCACTCATGCCAAGCAGATATCAGTCTAATCCAGGTATGGATCACTGGATTGCAGTGAAGAACATCCTTAAGTACTTGGGAAGAACTAAGGATATGTTCCTAATTTATGGAGGAGGAGAACTGAGAGTTGATGGTTATACGGATTCAAACTTCTAGTCTGATGTGGATGATAGAAAATCCACATCAAGGTATATGTTTACCCTTAATGGGGGTGCTGTTAGTTGGAAGAGTTGTAAGCAAGATACAACGGCAGATTCCATGACCGAAGCAGAATATATTACTGCTTCAGAAGCAGCAAAGGAGAGTGTATGAATAAAAAAGTTCATCCGTGAACTAGGTGTCGTTTCAACCATTGAATCACATGTGCTTCTGTACTGTGATAACAATGGGCCTATAGCTCAAGCTAAGGAACCAAGGTCTTATCAGAAATCCAAACACATTCACCGTCGATTCCATATAATTAGAGAAATAATTAGTAGAGGTGATGTGGAGATACAAAAGATAGCTTTAGCATATAATGTAGCAGATCCATTCACTAAGGCCTTAACCTAGCAGCAATTGGATCGCCATCTTGAGATGATGGGTATGAGATACATGGTCGATTGGCTTTAGTGCAAGTGGGATTGTTAGTAGTATGCCGTAAAAGCAAATTAGATTGGAGTAGTGTTTTAGGAATATTACCTTGTAATAACACATTCATATTAATAAAGGGTGAGTTTATTATTTATCATTATTGTTATTTAACATTTATATGACAGGTCCATAGAATTAAAGTTGAGAAGGTTTGTACTTAAAGAGTTAAGAAATAAGACCATATACTTCTCGGTTGTTTTATTCTGAAATTGTTCTTAGTCGTAGGATTATTCAATTGGGCATTTAATAATCCGGCTAGACTAACACGTGCCATGTTTGTTTTATTTGATAAAATATGACTAGTCTTGAGTCATTAGTGTGGGGACATTAGAACAGACATGTGGGTGCTTGTTATAGAACAGGTTCACTGAACGCGATCAACTATTAGGAATATCCAAATGGAGTTTTACTTATCTATCAATCGATTGTTCTTAGTTACAGTGGTATAAGTAACCCTTAGACCTGAGACATTACTGTTGTCTGGTGTATGAGTTATTATGCTTTAACGTGCACGGTGTTTATGTTTTAATCAAAGGCATATTCATGTACTATTGGGTATAGTAAGTCACACATGGAGACATGTGAGTGTACAACAAGGAATCTATCACTCTCAAGTGAGAGAGTGAATGTCCTATGTGATCTTCTATAATATATCTCAAGTAAAGTTCCCTGGTCAGGGCAGGGTGAGAATTAGAAAGAGTTTTCTAATTTCACCAGATGTAGAGAAATATCAATTAGTTCAAGAACCTATAATTAAATCTGGGTTTGATAATATGTTCGTTATCCAAGAGATTTAATTGGGACATTGCTTGATAGAGGGCTTGAATTGTACGGTAACTGTTAACGGAAAAGTTAGCTATTTTTCAGACTATCTGGGGTGTGTCTTGATATACTGCTAGATGTCACTCATGACTAGTGGAAGCCCAGAAATAATAAATATTAATATTAATTATTTCTACAAGGGAGAATTAGAAGATGTTCTAATTTAAATTAATTAGAAAGAGTTCTAATTGTAATACTTTAAAGTATTAGTACCTACTATCAGATTAGTATGAATCTAAGGGGTCACACACAAAAGGGCAATGTGTAATTGGAAAAAGTTGTGAGGGTCTACTTGATATTAAGTTGTTAATATGAAAGTAGTATAATAATACTGTTAATTTATAGGGTAAATATCATCTACCTCTGTTGAGGTTTGGTCCGATCACACATGCCACCCCTCACGTTTCAAATATCACACTTACCTCCCTTGACATAAATGATAAGAATTAGATACCTCCCTTCTGTTAAAGTGTTGTTAGTTTGACTAACAAATTTTCGTTGACCTCTTTAAGAAAAATGCTTAATTCAAAAATTACCCTTTAATTTGATAAGCCCCTTTCTTCCTCCTCCATCTCTCTGGTCAACCACCACCACCACCAACCAATCACTACACTATCGATCAAACGCCCTTACAATCACCACCAACCATGACCAAAACACTTCCACAACTTCAACACACCAAAACACAGCCACCATAACAATATTTTCCACCACCACATCATCACTAACAAAATCACCACCACAACCAGCTTCACCATCACCACAATCTACACCGTTGCAATCTTCTTTAGAAACTTTACCGACAATGGTAAAGCCACATACCCCAAGTCAAAACCAGAGAATTATAATTGATTTTTGCTCCAATTAAACCAAAAACCCCTCCATCTCCACGGGCAAGTGCAAACCTTGACTTTACTCATCAATTTGATGAAATTAATTTTTAATTCATGAATTGATACATGGAGTAGAGTGTAATCCAAATCAATTTGGTGGAAGTTAGTTTCCATAATGTAAACCTACTTCTGGGCAATTGAATCAGACTCATCTCTCTCTCTCTCTCTCTCTCTCTATATATATATATATATGTGTGTGTGTGTACATATATATGCCATTCCCTAATATGCCCTAATCTCCAATTATGCAGAATCTCAATGCCATTGGAGCAATCCTTCCTTCATCATCGGAGATATGAGCGAATCCAGAGATTGCTTTTGCATATATGTATAATATATGTTTATTGTTTTACACATTATTTTTATTTTAGTTTAAATAAATAAACATTTAAACTTTATTAAATGACTCCCCCAAAAAAATGGTAAGGTTATAAATGTCATTTGACACTTTTCGCTACCTCTGTTTCTTTCCGTTTACCGACATTATCTGACAAGAGAGGTGAGTGTGATATTTGAAACGTGAGGGGTGGTAAGTGTGATCGGGGCAAACCTCAAGAGAGGTAGATGATATTTACCCTAATTTATATTTGATTTAAAGAAGTCTTCCAATCAAATCTAGTTTCTTAATTAGATTAGGAAAGGAGCTTATAGCATTATTATATATATATATATATATATATGAGGTATGGAAAACAATATGATAGCTAGCATACCTAAGTTTTTTCCAAAAATTCCTCTCCTACATCATCCATGCGGTCACATATATGTGACCTTTTGTGTTCTTCAATTGTTGAAGAAAATTATAAGCTTCTTCCAATTCGTGAATTGCTCGAGTGGATGCTTTTAGAGATCGAATGCTTGGACAAATTGGTGAACTATTCATGGGACGAAAGGGAATTGATTTTTTTGTAAAGCACACTACAAGGGTAACTAATCGGTTAACCCCCTATGAATATTGTATGTATTTTATATACATCATAGACTTGATCATAAATTTAAAAAATTATTAAATTTTTTTTTCCATTGTGTAAATCTTTTAAGGGCTGCACATAATTTTCTTTCAATAGAGTATTTTTGCTCACCCAAAATTTAGTACACCAATGCCCACCCAAGCATCCCATTGGCCAATACAGTGGGGCCCAGGATTAAACAAATGTTGTTTAATATTGTTTAATCCTGGGCCCTACTGCATTGGTCAATGGGATGCTTGGGTGAGTATTGGTGTACCAAATTTTGGGTGAGCAAAAGTATTTTCATAATTATATCCGAATATTCTCTCTCATCTGACACTGAGTATTTCCAGTGTGAAAGAGGACCTATACAGACCTACGCAGAAAGTAGTCCAATGTAAAATTTGGAAGGGTTTGAGTCTTTGTCTGTAAGAGTGAGAGAGATGCCGTAAGAGTGTCAATGTCTTTCATTTTCCAAAGTGCGACTAAGGTATCACACGGAGATACTGGCTAGGAAAACTCTTAGGTATGTTAAAGTGGTTTGAACCTATTTGCGTTTATTTTATTATTTGTTAAAGGGGGGAATTATTGGAAAATTCTACAAGTAACTCTCAAAAGTTTAAAACTCCAATTTGTTTGACCATTTTTTAAAAAGGATAAAAAGAATCTAGTCAGTGCTCACATGGTATAAGTGCGAGCACCATAAAGATATCCCATGATTCCCATGCCCCCTGCCTCACGCGCGCAATTCTTGCCTTCAGCCACTCACACCGTGTGAGTGACTGTACCATATGAGATCCATTTCGAAAATGTTTTTTTAAACTTTAAACCCCATAACTTTTTATCTACAACTCTGTTTTTTATAAATTTTATACCGTTGGAACCGTGTCGACGAGAGCTACAAAACTAGTACCATTGTTGATATGTTTTGAGCAAAAAAAATATTGACATTTTACCTGCCTTGTTCAATTGTTCCTGAAAAACATAAATTCACTTGATATTTGTGTACGCGTTCAGTAACATTTCACTGACTTTCATGTATGTCAGGTGAAATTTCATTAGAAGTAACTAACTAGATTTTAAAGTCTGATTTGATTATTAATTTGTTAAAAAGTCTCCTAAATGCAAAGTTAAGTGAAATTTCAATTAATGTTCATGTATGAGTTAAACGAAATTTCACTAAATATTCATATATGCATGGTGACATTTCACTTCTTCTTCTTCTTCTTCTTCTTTTTGTTGTTGTTGTTGTTGTTTTTTTTTTTTTTTTTTTTTTCATATTAAACAATGCATATTTTGTTAAAAGAAGCAAATTTCACAATCAATTATAAAATACAAATTTTCAACCAAAACAAGTGTAGGAATTCTTGTTAAAATTCGTCCTTTTTTTTCTTCTTCTCAAAACATACAAATTTCATGTTTTTACATACATAAATAATAAGTGAAATTTCACTTGATATACATAAAATATTAAATGAAATTTCACTCAATTCTAGAGCTTTTAAAAGCTCTCTCCAAAAAAGCTCTAAGTTTTTGCAGAGCTCATAAACTAGTTACCAAATGAATTAACATGAAATTGTACTTTAAAAAAGGAGCACCACCAAAATGGGGGCCAAACTAAGCCTTAATGAGGTAGCAATGGCTTTATTGCTATTCATCTTTTCTAAAAATTTGTTTTCTCCAAACATATAAATTTGGCATACATAAATTTTAATTGAAAATTCACTGAACCCGTACATGCCTTTTTCCTGAAAAACTTGAAGTTAAACTTAACATTCGTGTATTCGTTCAGTGAGATTTCATTTAGTATGTCAAGTGAAAATCACTAACTATCCCAAAAGTCGCTAGAAGTAACTCTCTAGAGTTTAAGGTCTAGTTTGATACTTACTTTGTTAAAAAGTCCCTCAAATGTCAATATAAGTAAAATTTCACTTAATATTCATGTACAAGTTCAGTGAAATTTCACTTAATATTCATGTATGCCAAGTGAAATTTCACAGTGTTTTTTTCTCTTTCACATTAAACAATGCATATTTCGTTTTAAAAAAAAATAACTTTCACAAATCAATTATAAAACATAGTTTTTCAACCCAAACAAATACAAAATTCTTGTGAAATTTCACTAAAACTCTCCTTAAGAACAAAGTGAACATTCGGTTTTTTTTTTCCTCACAACATATCAACTTGATATACACGAATATTACGTGAAAATTCAATAACTCATACACAAATATTATGTGAAAATTCTATTAGGTTCGTCTGGAACATGACTTGTAAAAATACGAGTTTTTTTTTTTTTTTTTTTGCTTAAAAGGTATCAACAATTTTACTAGTTTTGTAGCTCTCGTCGACACGGTTCTAACGGTATAAAATTTGTAAGAAACAGAGTTGTAGATCAAAAGTTATAGATGTTTAAAGTTTAAAAAAATATTTTCAAAATAGAAATCATATGGTACATCCACTCACACGGTGTGAGTGGCTGGAGGAAGCATGCGTGCACTTGAGTGCTTGGAGCAACGTGAGATCTTCTATGGTGCGTGCACTTATACTGTGTGAGCACTGACTTAAATTCCTTTTGTCATTTTTAAAAAACTGGTCAAACCAATTAGAGTTTTAAACTTTTGAGAGTCACTTGTAGGGATTTACAAATATTTTCTATTTGTTAAAGTGGTTAGGAAAATTATTTATTTTTGGTGAAATATATTTGTTTCATGATAAAAAATATTTATTACTATAAATTATTTTAAATGATAACAAATGTTTGTTACTCAAAACGCGGGAACGTAGAAATGTTTCTTATTTCGACAATAAATGTTTTCTACTCAAAAATACTACTCCCTTCGTCCCATTTTGAGAGTCCATTATTCCATTTTGGGATGTCCCAAAATAGTGTCCACTTTCCTGAAATTGATGTACAATTTTTACTTACTTTCCAAAATTATCCCTCCTTGAAATCTACACCAAGACAAAACTAAAAAAGTTGTTGTAATGATTAGGGGCAATTGTGGAAAGTAGGTGTAGATTCTTTTTGTCCCCTTAATAAGTTGAGTTCCCAAAGATGGACTCTCAAAATGGGACGGAGGGAGTAATTAGGAAGTAGGTACGTTCAAATTACTAAAACATACGAAAGAGCTTTTTTATGTACACACACGTTTTGACCTTTTCAAAATATAAGCTGAATGGTCCACTCATAACATAATAAAAATTGAAAAAAATTACTAGAAGGCAAGTCTATAAGCTAAAAGTATTTATAAATAATATTGTATTATTAGGTACTAAGGGATTGACATACTCCCTCCGTTTCTTTTTTTTTTTTTTTTTTTTTTTTTATTTTTGAGAACTCAACTTTATGAGGGGACAAAAAGATTTTATACTTACTTTTTACAATTGTCCATAATTATTACGATAACTTTTTTAATTTTGTCTTAGTGAAAATTTTAAGAAAATGTAATTTTAGAAAATAAATAAAAACTATATAGTAATTTTAAAAAATAAATACTAATTTTAAAACATCCAAAATAGAATATAAAATTAAAAAAAAAAGGACACAGAGAAGTACTGTTTTTCGAATCTAAGCGAAGCGGTTGTCAGTGACATCTTAGCTAACAAAATCACTACTAAAAATCAAGTGACACGTGTTAGCTGATCCACGAACAAGCTTGATTGGACGTTTTCGGAATTTCTCAGATAAAGCTCAAACTAAAAAGGTTAAAAGGGTCTTAGTCAATGTGGTTTTGCACAAAACACATTTTGTACTCTTATTATCATACTCCATATGTTATCATCAACAAGAAAAATATTCAAACAAGTTCCATATTCATGACAGGACATCCAAATCAAGCAAAAAAACGTTGGTGATGAAAATTGGTTGCATTCAATATTTCTTTCCAAAATCTAACTCTAAAAATTTACTGTACTCTCTTTAGGCAGAAGCCGTGTCAGTGTTGTCTATTTGAATTATACAACAGTGTACTTTTAGTTATATGACACATTTAATTTTTCAAAATTAAATTTTTAACAAGTTGTCTTTTAATTTGTTGTAATCAAGGGTAAGACAAACTTTATGTGAGTAAGAAAAAAAAATGACATTATGCTAAAAGTGCCCCTACTTTCGTGCTATTTGGTAGTAATAACTTTAATCGGATTCCATTTGAAAAACTAACAATGTTCATTTGGAGTAACAATATTTTTAAAGAGCTATTTGGTAGTAATGATAATCAGATTTTATAAGTAATCATGTCCTGATCACATGTTAAACCATCTCCAAAGAAGGTAAAAAAAAATTGATATCACGTCTGCACTTATGATTTTTGACCGGCAACCAAGGTAGCAAATCGCATATTAAAACTTGACCACCTCTTTTGAGGGAGCAAATTTTGATCATCTCTTTCTAGCTAGCAACAGTTTGATAGTTGTGCAAAGAAAAGTAAGAGGCAAAATATCATGAAAAATATATACTTTCTCCTAAAAAAAAAAAAATATTCAAGGGTCAAGATTCCATCGTAATTGTAACAATTCCTCATAGCCATCCAAAAGCGGAGACACTTGATTTTACTACTAAGTATAGTTTTGCTCATTCTAAAATTAATTACTCTTTGTTTATTCTTTTTTTTTAATTGATTAATACAGTGGAATTCAATACTTTATATAATTATTTAATTCTCATTTAATCATGAAATCCACTATATTAACTAATAGTCCGTAGGAGAGAAAGATGAGTAAATGTGAACAATTTTAATTTTTAAGACGAGAAAAAAAAAATTGTATTCTTTACTACTTGTCGGATACTCACTACTCACTTTAGTTGGAAACGGTCTACACAAACATATGCATTGTGATTAAATCTGTACCCAGTCACCCACACTTTGTGCCCACAATAGAAGTCTGGGCCCCACAACCATCCTTCTGTTGCCAGAACAGGCTTTTTGTTCCTATGTCCATACCATTAAAACATAAACAACTGTTTTCTTTTTTCCCACACGTGGTCTATACAACATTAAGTTAACTGAGAGAATTTTTCACGTGCTCAAAATAAGTGTCCCTCTCGTGGTTTTTGCGTGTCCAATTCGTAGCCACAATATATTTTCAAACAACCATGCTATACATATATATATATATATAATATATATTATATACATACACATGTTTATACAATTTCATGCACATTGTACGTCACAAAGACATTCAAAACATCTTACTCTCTCATATCTAACTTATACAAACTCTCTCTAAATGAATTTGGAAGAAGAGTCTTCAGCCTCATCCTCCTCTTCCTCCTCCCCATCATCACAACCACACGTGCAGCCGGTTTCGCACAAGCGAAAGGCTGGAAGAAAAAAGTTTAAGGAGACGCGCCACCCAATCTACAGAGGCGTCCGGCAAAGAAACGGCGAAAAATGGGTGTGTGAAGTGCGAGAGCCGAATAAAAAGTCCCGAATATGGCTCGGGACCTACCCGAATCCCGAGATGGCGGCTCGGGCCCACGACGTGGCGGCCTTAGCCCTCCGCGGTGAAATGGCTGCGCTAAATTTTCCCGACTCGGCTTGGCTTCTCCCACGAGCCAAGTCATCGTCGGCTCAAGATATTCAAATGGCAGCTCTTGAAGCTGCAAGGGCATTTTCGTCATCTACCTCTCATTGCTCATCCTCGTACTCTCCAAATAGTTCTTCTTCTAATTCGCAGCAGAGTACGAGGTTAAGGAAAGTAATTATGAGACCTCCCTCAATTACTGTACCTAAAGAAACGGTTTTGGGATCTTCAGTAGTTGATTCTTCCAAGGTTGTAGAACCTTCTTTTATTGATTTGACGGCTGTTGATGGGTCAGAGAAGGCTCTAGACGCTTCCGAAGGGACATTCTTGGATGAGGAAGCGTTGTTTAATTTGCCAGGTTTGCTTGACAGCATGGCAGAGGGAATGCTACTTACACCAATTGCAGTAAAAAATGGATTTAATTATGATGACGTGGCTAGTGACATAGACTGGACTTTGTGGTCGGACTAACATAGAGTTTGAGTATACGCACACATATATATATATATATATAGATTGTGGGTATGTATATGTATACATACATGGATGTATTCCTATGCATATATATTATATGCTGTGTGTTTCCGGAGAAAAATATGCCGGCGAGAAATGCAAATGAGAAACCTTGTACGTGGTTGAGATTTTTTTTTGGGGGGTTGACTCTTGAGAATTAGGTTATAGGGTTCAAGTAGCTTTCAAGGGTTTGTTTTGTACATTTGCTTTTGTTATACACAATTTTACATAGGTCATGTTCTGTATCAAAAGTTTAGATAGTTACTCACCGCGTTCCAAAATAACTGTCCACTATTAATTTACACATTATTTAAGAAATGTGTATTATGTTTTTTTTTTTTTTTTCGTCCTTTATTTTTGCACTTTTTTATTTTATTCTCGATGTGATATTCACTTTCTTACTCATTTCTCTTTTCCACTATCCTATGAAATGATGGTTGTCTTTATTGTGAAGGTATTATAGGTAATTTATACAAAAATTATAGTTGACTTTCAAAGTAGACACTTATTTTGAAATATCCAAAAAAGAAAAAGTTGACACTTATTTTAGAATGAAGGGAGTGCATGGTTTAGTTACAAGTTCATGTATGTAGACATACATGGTCACGACTCATCCCGTTACGCGCGGAATAGGAGACGTGGCACGCCACTAAGACTTATTCAGTTCCATTAAAGTAAAAACCGTAGCAGAAAATATAAGTAAAATCTATTTAAAATCAGAGTTATAAAAAGTTTTTGCCAGTTGGAATACTTCCCAAAAGAATTCAATTTAGAAAACAGAGGTCCAGTCGACTGTATCGGGAGTCCAGTCGACTGAAGGTCTGAAGCAGAAAGGTTTCAAAAGATCATCAGCCCGTCCAGTCAACTGTGTCGGGGACCCAGTCGACTAGGGCCTTCATTTTTCAATCGACTGACTCCTCCCAGTCGACTGTGTCTCTAGCATAATCAAAATCCACATTTCTTATCAGTTCTCCAGTCGATAGAAATATGGCCCAATCGGCTGGTTTTGCCACATTTAAAAACAGTAGCTAAAACTGCACAGTGGTCTAGTCGGTTGATCAAGGGTCCAGTCGACTCACCCCCTGGCAGTCAGCCCTGTTGCAGTTAACAACCCAAAACTCTCCAATCCAACACCAAGACAATCACAATGACATACTAAAGATTCACAACATCATTACCGGTATTCGAATACAAGAGTACAGTACTACGAAACTAATCCCAAGTTTATATTATAACATGTTACAAACTTCCCAAATCATTATACAAGTTCAGGAGAAGGTACAAAAATATAAACAAGTGTGGTTCTCGTCGTCTCATCGGTCTCACTCCTCACGTTTCTTCTTCCCCTTTTCCTTCTCACTTGCAATGGAGTAAATCTCCGCTGCTCAGCTATATGCTGAGTGTAAAAATTCTAACATATGCATATATGACAAAACATGCTTTAATCTCATAAATCGCATCAATAGTCTCTAGGGAGAAAAATACGTCTTCATCCAGTAGCGGCAAGTCCAAGCCTTAAACCTCGATGTCAATGGCTAGTCCAAGCCTACAACCATTTCATCCCTAAGTGTTCTGGAAAGTCCAAGCCTTAAACCATGCACAGTAGCCGTCGCTACTAAAATTATCAAATATCAAGAAGCTTACTCCGGCATGAATTTGTATAAGTCCCCCATTTGACCCACATAGACAACTCAACATACTCGCGTAATTATAGACATGCTGTTCAAAATTAAGCGCGCGCATAATTAACGGGCCTAAGATTAACACATAAATTCTGCCCGGATCACAATTTCGTCGTCGAAATCTAAAACATGTATTTCACCTATATAACATAGGTTAGGATTTCATACCTCGTGCAAACTCTCTCAAACTTTAAGCGAAGTACCACGGAGGCAAAGAAACGTCGGATCTCCGTTTTCAGATAGTTCCTACAAGTTTAAACTTGTTTTTCCCAAATTTCTAGAAATTATATTTTTACAAAAGTTTGTCAAACATGGCCTAATGACTATCAAAACGTAGGTCTTACCTCCAGGAGTCCAAATCCAGAATCTGGAGAAAATCTGACGGACGAAAGGTCGTCGTTCGTCGTCGTAAAGCCCGAGGAATCAAATCTCCTTTTCTCTCTCCTCTCCAACAATATTTTATAACGTTTGTGAAATAATGAATTTCACCCCTCCTATATTTATAGACAAACTCTTCGGGAATCGCGTTTACCTCCCCGCGAGTTTCTCAGGCATCTTATTAACTCCCGAAACGTCACGCACGTCCATTTTATGCCTTTACGAGTAAAAATTATAAATTTTAGAAGTTTTCGACTAAGTCTCGTTTGGGTTCAAAATATACGTCCGAAAACTAAATTCTGTGGAATCCTTACACAACCTACCTTTTATGTAACGTGACACTCACATTCTTACCACAGTTCTCAAAATGATATTAACAATACTAAGATTACCAAAATTATACTACACATGTATAATTCATAATTCACAAAATACCAGATAAGTCAAATAACATTTAAATCATATAAATGCCACTTACTCATGCCAATGAAATCTCGGTTACTGAATTTCCGTGTCCTTACTGACACCTTACCATTGACTCACAGTCAACCTCAATCCAATTATTAAATAACATTGATAATCCACAAAACTAAATATGCATGATAAAATTATGCAATTTTTGGAACGGGTGTGACAACTCTCCCCTCCAAAAAGGAAGTTTGTCCCCAAACTTATACCTCATACGTCGAACAGGTGCAGATACTCATTCTTCATTTCTTCCTCACTTTCCCATGTAGCCTCTTCAACCGTATGGCTACGCCATATCACTATCACCATTGGAATCATCTTCGTTCTAAAGACTTGTTCCTTTCGGTCTAGTATCTCCATTGGATGTTCTATTTAAGATAAGTCCTCTTGGATTTGCAACGGTTCTGGTACGATGATTTTACTAGTCTTTGTCATACATTGTCTCAACATCGACACATGGAATACATTATGCACATGTTCCAATTCTGATGACAAGCCTAATCGGTAAGCCACTGGTTCTATTCTCTCTAGGATCTCAAAAGGTCCTACAAATCTCGAATTGAGCTTTCCTCTCTTTCCGAATCATACAATGCCTTTCGAAGGCGATACCCGCAAATATACAAAGTCACATACTTCGAACGGCATCGGTCGTCACTTCAAGTTTGCGTAACTCTTATAATGACTCTGAGCTACCTTAACTCACTCTTGGATCAGCTTTACCTTCTCAGTAGTCACCTATATTTAACTCGGGTCCTAGCAACTTTCGTTCTCCAACCTCGGTACAACAAACTGGTGATCGACACTCACGGCCATACAAAGCTTCATACGGTGCCATTCCAATACTCGACTGAAACCCGTTGTTGTAGGCAAATTCAATTAACGATAAGTGTTTCTCCTAGTCATTCCCAAAATCTAAAACACAAAATCTCAACATATCCTCTAGTGTCTGAATCATGCGCTCTGACTGCCCGTCGGTCTGAGAATGAAATGTAGTACTAAAACTCAGCTTAGTACCCATGGCTCTTTGTAAACTTCCCCAAAACCTCGATGTAAAACTACTATCACAATTTGACACAATCACTGTTGGAACTCCATGCAGTCTCACAATCTCTTTCACATATAATTCTGCCAACTTAGATGGTTCAGTCGTCTTGATCGGTAGAAAATGAGCTGATTTTGTTAGTCTATCAACTATAACCCAAATCTTATCATTCTTGTTCAGCGATCGTGGAAATCCCAAAACAAAATCCATAGTGATCTTATCCTATTTCCACTCTGACACAGGCAATAGCTGTAATAACCCTGCAGGTACTTGTCTTTCTGCTTTGACTTGCTGACATGTCGAACACTCTGAGACATACTTAGCGATTTCACGCTTCATACCCTTCCACCAAAAGTTCCCCCGTAAGTTCCGATACATTTTGTTGCTTCCTAGATGCACTGAATATCTAGTACTATATGCTTCCTCTAGAATCCTCCCTTTCAAGCCTTTCACATTTGTTACACATAACCGATTTCCAAATTTCAACGTTCCTTGTTCTAATACAAAATCAGGTCACTTTCCCAAAGATATCTCATCTATCATTTTGTACAGATAGACATCGTTAAACAGTTTCCTCTTAATCTCGTCAATAATATACGGGTGGGCTATGGTCGCCATCATCAAGCCACCACTAGTCTCTGAAATCATATCCAACTCTAGATGTTCCATGTCCCTGATCAATTCCTTTTGACTAGTTTGCTCGTCGGCTAAGTTCCTCAGCATCTTTTGGCTTAATGTATTAGCTACTACATTAGCCTTCCCCGAATGATACTCAATAGAAAGATCATAGTCCTTCATCAACTCCAACCATCTCCTTTGTCTCATGTTCAAATCCCGTTGTGTGAACAGGTATTTCAATATCTTATGGTCTGTGAAAATCTCACATTTCTCCGCGTACAAGTAATGTCTCCAAATCTTCAAAGCATAGATTACTGCGGCCAATTCAAGATCATGAGTCGAATAGTTAACCTCGTGTGTCGTCAACTATCTAGAAGCATAAGCAATTACTTTACCACCTTGCATAAGTACACACCCCAACCCTTGATGCGAAGCATCACTATAGATCACAAACCCCTGAATTCCCGATGGTATTGTCAAAATAATTGCCCTCGTTAGTCATGCTTTCAACTCTTGAAAACTGTCTTCACATTCTTGACTCTATTCAAAAGTAATACCCTTCTTCATCAATTTTGTCATTGGCAATGATATCCTTGAGAAATTTGCTATGAATCAGCGGTAGTATCCAGCTAAACCTAAGAAACTCCAAATTTCAGATACGGATGTCGGCCTCTGCCAATTAGATACAACTTCTACTTTGTGAGAATCAACTAAAACTCCATTCTTGTCAATCACGTGGCCAAGAAAAGTAATGCTAGGTAGCCAAAATTCACATTTCTTGAATTTCCCGAATAGTTGCTGCTCTCGCAACCTCTGAAGTATTAACCTCAAATTATTCTCGTGTTCTGCCTCACTCGGTGAATAGATAAGAATATCGTTAATGAACACTATCATGAAATCATCCAGGTAGTCCTTAAAGACTCAGTTCATAAGATTCATAAACGCGGCTGGTGCATTCGTAACTCCAAATGGCATGACTAGAAATTCATAATGTCCGTAGTGCGTCCTGAAAGCTGTCTTCTCTACATCTTCTGCCTTTACTTTCAAATGATGGTAACCCGATCTAAGGTCTATCTTCGAAAATACTTGTGCCCCACGAAGTTGATCAAATACATCATCAATTCTCGGTAATGGGTGCTTGTTCTTAATTGTCAACTTATTTAGTTCCCAATAGTCCACACACATTCTCATCGAACCATCTTTCTTCTTTATAAACAACACTGGAGCTTCCTACGGCAATATACTAGGTCGAATGAAACCTTTGTCAAGTAGTTCTTATAGTTGCACTTTTAGTTCGTTCAATTCTACGGGTGCCATTCTATATGGTGCCTTGGATACAGGTCTTGCGTCTAGCATTATCTCAATAGTAAACTCAATTTCCCTCTCAATCATAACGTCTGGCAAATCATCAGGAAATACGTCTGGATATTCTCGCACTATCGGAATGTCTTCTACTCTTGATTCGGTCGTTGAGACATCAGTCACTGAACATAGGAATCCTTGACATCCCTTTCTTAACAACTTACCCGCTCGGATAGCCAAAATTAAATACGGTGGCAGTGTAACCCCACTCCCTTGGAAACAAAAGCTTCCATGTACCGGTGATCGGAAATTAACTTCTTTCCGCTCACAGTCTATGGTAGCGTGGTTAAGAGCTAACCAATCCATTCCTAGTATCACATCAAAGTGAACAATTGGGATAAGGTCTACGCTCATCAACTTCTCTCCTATTTGAATTTCACAGTTCTTGTATATCATAGACGTCGTTATTGATTTACTAAGTGGTATGGCAACAGATAATTCATATCCTAACGGTGCCTATTTAACATTCAAATGTTCAACAAAGGCATGCGATACAAATGAATGTGTAGATCCTGAGTAAACAAGTATGCGTGCTAAGTGCGAACATACAAGCACCATACCTGAGACTACTGTCTCGGAAGCAGCCATGTCTCCTGGGTTCATCTGAAATGCTCTCCCTTGACGTTGTTATGTCCTTTGTCCCCCATCATTAGACTATCCAGGCTTCGACCCACTGGAAGCTATAGAACTAGCTCCTTGCTGGGAATGCCTCCTTGGACAATCCTTAGCTTGATGTCGAAACACTCCACAATCATAACACTTACCCCTCATGTCAAGAGTTGAATTAGCACTACCCCCTCCTTGGTTCCTATTCTGGGGTTTGGTCATAAAACATCGTCCTGAGTGCGGTCGGTTCCAAAGTGAACACAACGGTATGTTACTTGGCGTCCTCCTGAAATCACTGAAACTTGAACCAAAGCCTCTTGGTAATGGCCTCTTGAAATATCCGCCTTGGTTCCTATTACTACCCTCATTTTCCCGTTTGCCTTGCTGATTTTGCC
Source organism: Hydrangea macrophylla (assembly GCA_033977485.1). Taxonomy (NCBI): domain Eukaryota; kingdom Viridiplantae; phylum Streptophyta; class Magnoliopsida; order Cornales; family Hydrangeaceae; genus Hydrangea; species Hydrangea macrophylla. Next base: position 96,757,226 of record CM066997.1, on the reverse strand, counting down.
TTGACCTTTCCATTCCACTCTCGGCCACGAGCGCCGTTTGTTACACCGCTGCAACAATCAAATGTTCGTAGGTCTCCACCCTCAAACGAATATTTTCCTTAATACCTCCTTCAAACTTCCTTGCTCTATCTTCCTTGGTCAACACAGACCCCTTTCCAAATCGCAGCAAATCATTATACTTTGAGGTATACTCTGTCACGGTCATATCCCCATGTCGAAGGTTTTCAAATTCTCTCTTCTTTGCATAGAGAGCAGCCCTTGGAAAGAATCGGTGATTAAACTCTGCTTTAAATCCCTCCCAAGTTATCGGTGCTATCTGATCCAGAACGTTCACCCACCAATTCTGCGCCTCACCCTTGAGTGTATATCACTAGCTTCTCCCTATCAATCATCGGAATAGATCGAAATATTCTTTCCATATCCATAATCCAATGTTTTGCGAACGTCGTGTCTGATGTCCCATGAAACTCTGTTGGCTTCTTTCTCGCAAACTGTTCTGATGCAGCTCTCATACCACTATTCTTATGTACTGGTATTACAGCTATCGGTACTGGTTCAAATGGAGGCGTTGGATGCAATCGTTCTGATATATTCGGTATCATATCTCCCATACTCCCAATCATGTCTGCCATTTTATTCATACGTCGGGTATGCGGTGATAATTCTCGGTCACCCATGATTGTTCAACCTGTTAATCTCGATGCATAAACGCTACGGATGCATGACAATAACATCTCATGTATGTAAAATAACATACATATGCATCAAACATCTCTACCATGCATGGATGCACTCTAGAACATGTGACAATTCACTCAACACTCCACTCGTCATCGAACGTTCCCAAAGTTTTGTAACCTCAAGCTCTGATACCAATAAATGTCACGACCCATCCCGCTACGCGTGGAATAGGACACGTGGCATGCCACCAAGGCTTATCCAGTTCCATTAAAGTAAAAACCGCAGCGGAAAATATAAGTAAAATCTATTTAAAGTCAAAGTAATAAAAAGTTTTGCCAGTTAGAACACTTCCTAAAAGAATTCAATTATGAAAACAGAGGTCCAGTCGACTGTTTCGGGAGTCCAGTCGACTAAAGGTCTGAAGCAAAAGGTTTCAAAAGATCATCAGCCCGTCTAGTCGACTGTGTCGGGGACTCAGTCGACTGGGCCTTCATTTTTCAGTCGATAGACTCCTCCCAGTCGACTGTGTCTCTAGCAGATCAAAATCCACATTTCTCATCAGTTCTCCAGTCGACAGAAATATAGCCCAGTCGACTGGTTTTGCCACATTTAAAAGTAGTAGCTAAAACTGCACAGTGGTCTAGTCGGCTGATCAAGGGTCCAGTCGACTCACCCCCTGGCAGTCAGCCCTATTGCAGTTAACAACCCAAAGCTCTCCAATCCAACACCAAGACAATCACAATGACATATTAACGATTCAAAACATCATTACCAGTATTCGAATACAAGAGTACAGTACTACAAAACTAATCCCAAGTTTCTATTACAACATATTACAAACTTCCCAAATCCTTATACAAGTTTAGGAGAAGGAAATAAAATATAAACAAGTGTGGTTCCCGTCGTCTCATCGGCCTCACTTCTCACACTTCTTCTTTCCCTTTTTCTTCTCACCAACAATGGAGTAAATCTCCACTGCTCAGCTATATGCTGAGTGTACAAATTCTAACATATGCATATATGACAAAACATATTTTAATCTCATAAATCACATCAATAGTCTCTAAGGAGAAAAATACGCCTTCATCCGGTAGCGACAAGTCCAAGCCTACAACCATTACATCCCCAAGTGCCCTGGAAAGTCCAAGCCTTAAACCATGCACAGTAGCCATTGCTACTAAAATTCTCAAACATCGAGAAGCTTACTCCGGCATGAATTTGTATAAGTCCCCCCTTTGACCCACATAGACAACTCAACGTGCTCGCGTAGTTATAGACATGCTTTTCAAAATTAAGCGCGTCCATAATTAACGGGCCTAAGATTAACACATGAATTCTGCCCGGATCACAATTTCGTCATCGAAATCTAAAACATGTATTTCACATATATAACATAGGTTAGGATTTCATACCTCGTGCAAACTCTCTCAAACTTTGAGGGAAGTACCACGGAGGTAAAGAAACGTCGGATCTCCGTTTTCAGATGATTCCTACAAGTTTATACTTGTTTTTCCCAGATTTCTAGAAATTAGATTTTTACAAAAGTTTGCCAAACATGGCCTAATGACTATCAAAACGTAGGTCATACCTCCAGGAGTACAAATACAGAATCTAGAGAAAATCTAACGGATGAAAGGTCGCTGATCGTCGTCGCAAAGCCCAAGGAATCAAATCTCCTTTTCTCTCTCCTCTCCAACGATATTTTATAAAGTTTGTGAAATAATGAATTTAACCCCTCCTATATTTATAGACAAACTCTTCGGGAATCGCGTTTACCTCCCTGCGAGTTTCTCAGGCATCTCATTAACTCCCGAAACGTCACGCACGTCTATTTTATGCCTTTATGAGTTGAAATTATAAATTTTAGAAGTTTTTGACTAAGTCTCGTTTGGGTCCAAAATCTACGTCCAAAAACTAAATTCTGTGGAATCCTTACACAACCTACATTTTATATAACGTGACACTCACGTTCTCACCACAGTTCCCAAAATGATATTAACAATACTAAGATTACCAGAATTATACTACACAGGTATAATTTACTATTCACGAAATACCAGATAAGTCAAATAACATTTAAATCACATAAATGCCACTTACTCATGCCAATAAACTTCTTGAACTTGTTTTTCCATGGCATATCAACTAACAGTGGGGATCCATGAATTGTAACAATTGTAAACTGCATCATTTTCCTTTTTAACCTTATCAGCTAGTGCATTCTCGTACTGATCCACAAACTGCTTTAAAGAAGTTTCGAATTGACATACTTATCAAAAAAAAGTATTCAGGCTCTCACTACGTTGCGTGGTGGACATTCCAGCCCAAAAACAATCTTTCACAAAACGTGGGACCTATTTATGCCTTTCACTGTACAACCCATTCAACCAATCATTTTTATGCAGTTCAAACTTCTCCATCATTTTTACTCATCCAGTTTCAAACTCATCAAAAGTCAAAGAATCATACACAACTGTGGCGAGAACATACTTAATCTGCTCATATTGCTTGTGTAACAAATATTGGGGTTGGGCCATACGGGCACCCACATTATATTGGACTGGGTCCAAGATGGCTGGCTTGGATGCCAAATAATGGGCTTTTAGAGTCTTAAGCCTTATAGGTTTTTATGTGCCTATATATACATGTATATCACATGGAAAACCTAAGGATATTTCATATATTCACAGCAGCCTCTCTCTCTCTAACTCACGTTAGTCTCTCTCTCTCTCTATCCCTACGGTTCATCTCTCTCTTGGCCATCACCAAAGGAGCCATGGGATTTAGCACGTGATACGTACGAGGACCGCTCTAGTAGTGATCTTCACGACTTACGCGAAGCATAAGAGAGTACACCGAGGCAACATGGAGCAGTAGTTCGTGGGTGAAGACGCTGGGCTTGTAACAACACCGTTCGGCGATCCGTCGGGTTATTCCGCTAGGTAAGTGACCTAAACCCGTCTCGTATGCTTGCATGCATATTATCTACATTGGTATCAGAGCCAATAGGTTGTTGGTTCACCCGTATATCACCCAAAAACAAATCCACCATTGATGGGTTTCAAGTTTTTTCATAAAACTTTGAAAAACCAATTTTCAAGTGGGTCTAATACAAAACTCCAATAAGGGTCCAATTTTTTGGCATGGTTGTGTCCCATATAATCCCTAGAGTCCCTCCATAAAGTCTCATGGCCTGATTATCTCAAACAAGTGAGATATTGCAAAATCTAATTTTTTGGATCAATAAAAACGAATTTTTTTTCCCAACTTTGATCCAATTTTCTGGAAGATTTACTCGATCAATGTCTCTATTTTTTGGCTTAAAATTGTAGTACTCCATGAGAGCTTTCCAACGATATAAAATTTGTAAACTTTGGATCAATAACGAAGGAGATACAAGCCGACAAAGTTGGGGGTTCGCGCAGCCCTGGGCTGCGTTTTTAGGTGAAGAATAAGACCCAGCAGGGGCCTCGCCCACTCGCGCCGGGGAGAGTGGGACCCACTCACCGGTCTATGGTGGTCCAACGACCATGATTCTGGCAATTGTGGGTCCCCCTAAGGGTCCCGGTCCTTAATATATTTTTTAAATATATTTTCCAGAACAATTTTTAATTATTTTATAATTAAAACAATTTCTAGTTATTAAAATAAATAGTTTTAATGTTTTAAATCCGTTTTAATAGCTTTAAAATTATGAAAATTGTGGAAAATTAATTTTTTTATTTTTCCTATCATATGGACATTGTGTGGGACCAGAAATAATTTTATGGTAAATTGTTTCATTGATTTTGGTATTTTAGAGCATAAAATATGTGTTTTATATATGTTTTTAATTGCTTAAAATATCCAAAATTACATGTTAATTTTTGAAATTAATATATAGTGTCTAGTACACTGTAAGGGACTCTAAGATAATTTTTTGTGTAAATTATCATGTATTTATGGTATTTTAGAGCATATAATTAATGTTTATGGACGTTTATTTAATTGCTTAAAATGGCCATAATACATTATTAATTTTTGTAATTAATGTGGGACATAAGGGACACTGTTATAAGATCATGTAAAATTTTGTGGGACCCACAGGTAATTTTTGGTAAATTATCTCAATCATATTAATATTTTAGAGCATATAATTGTGTGTTTTTGTTCACATATTAAATTGCTTAAAATATTTTCATTGATTATTAGTTCAGGGAATTAACATAATGTGTTTAGAACACTAGTGGTAGCTTGAGAAAATTATTTTAGTGTATTTTCTCGCTCTTTGGGACGTATTTTAGAGCATATATGTTGTGTTGAGTATGCAATATTAATTGCTTAAAATATAACCAATTAAAGTTGTTAATTCTTGAATTTAATATCTAGTGTGTTTTGTACACTGATTGGAGACTTGAGAAAATTTTATGAATTATCTCATTTTTTTGTTTTGGTATTTTAGAGCATAAAATTTATGCTTATGGGCATTTATTTAATTGCTTAAAATAGCCAAAATAGATTATTAATTTTTGAAATTAATATGGGGTGTTTGGAACACCATATTAGACCACTGAAAATCTTTGGAGAACAAATTCTTGAAATTTTTGTATTTTTAAGAATTTTGTTGCTCATAGTTAATTTTGTTTAACTAAGATCAATTTATTATGTTAAATTGATCCAAAATGTTTTTGGGCCTTGGTGAAATTCCGGAAATTTTTATTTATAATGAAAATTTTGTTTTTCAATTAATTAAATTTTCCATAAGGTTTTAAATTGATTGTTAATTTAAAGGGCCCTTAATAAATTGGTTTTAAATTATATTTTAAGACCTAAAATTAGGTTAAAATTAATGAAAAAAAAAATCAGGATTTTTTCATTGATTTTACTTAGCTTATGGGAGCTATCCGGGCTGTGCAATAATCATTTTATTGCACATATTCTTATTTTTAGAGGCTCATTGCATTGTTGGTCACATTTAATTACTGTTGTTTGTGATTGGTTGACTCTATGACCTCTAATTCCTCCTCCTTAAGTGGAGTGACGGATGAGTCCATTCATTTTATAATAAGACCACATGAGTGCTTGATGTCTGTGATTAATACATTTTAATCTGGCTTAAATGAATGGACAATAATTGACAATTTATAGAGCTTGTGTCCTCACGATGTATGTTTAAGGCTGTTCTTGTATATGTTTATGAACAAAGCATCCCTATTTTTTATGGGCTATAAATGTAATGTGAGGACGAGGGTTTTATTTCTTGTATTGGAAAAGCCTACTTGTAAAGGGATGGTTTTCTTTGTTCATACATCATACACTTGAATTACCTTAACATGAGTTCTAAGTTGTCAATTCGGACCCACGTAGGGGTCCATGCGCACTTTTTGTTGTATGGCGCACTTTATATCTTGTGGATGATCTTAGATAGGTATTTGTACCATCGAATTAATGTTTGTTTAGAAAAATCAATTATAAAAGGTTTTTCTTGATTTACAAAATTAAGATTTGATTAATGAGCAATAGCGAATTTTTTGGTCTTAAATTGTAGAAAGGGGAAAACTCATTTGTAATTGGATTTTAAAACAAACCTTATGAAATGTGCAAATAATAATGTCAATCCCTTGCGCATGATCTCAAATATTATTCTTCAAATTTTTTTTGGATTCACAAAAACAAATATTTTTCAAACCACACTTTGTCGATCTTTATAAAAGTAACAAGTTTAAAATGGACTAATTTTTGTAATATGGCACTGCAAAGTAACACACCGATAGAGTGAGTAAGAGCTTATGGGCTTTATGCTTATTCTATGGTCCAACCTATTAAATCGAATAATGGGCCTCCGACCCAATATCATTATAAATCTTGAAAGCCTATGACGCTTGGCTCGAGAAGGATCATAGCACGCGCTTTGTGATAAGCAGCATGCACTATGATCTTGTTAGAAGTATAAGTACTACCCAATAGCCAAAGTATTGTGAGATCAGCTCGAATTTGTTTTTCGATGGCACATTCACTACTAGATTAAGCATATAGTTATGAAGTTCGGGAAACTAAAGAAAACGTTCCAAGTACACGATGACTAGACATCTAAGGTCGATGACAGGTATGATTCGTGATGTCAGAATACTCAGAACATCTTTACTGGCGAACTGCAGTTTCAGGCTATGATTAGTTCTTTGCCTGATTCGCGGGTCCATAGAAAACAAATCATGATCCACAACGGAAAATGTTAAATTTTTGGTTTTGACATTTTCTGGCATGTTGAGCTGAATACAAAGCGCCAAAAAGGTGAGGCGAACCGTATAGCTACACTCTTGACCACTACTTCCATAAATGGAAATAAGCGCAAGGTCAGTGGGCCTAAACGCAATGGTGAGGGTAAACCCGCCTAGAGGCAAGGTGGGGCCAACAAGTTTGCTCCCAAGGCTAACAAGGTGGAAGAGCGCAATCGAGGGCGTTTTTCAGTTCGATGGTAATAGGATGGACATTTTTGGGTGGTAGTGTTACTAGGACATGGTTATCTAGGGATAACTGCTTAAGAATTGTTTTCATAAATTCTGGTTTCCTCTGTCATTTATTTATTCCGAGACAAAGCATGCTAGACTTGAATGCATAGGATGGGATAAGATGACTTGATTAGCTCGAGAAGCCCTTTTGGGCCCACTCGCTAAGGTTGACCTACCTATGTGTGAGTCTTGCTTAGTTGGAAAAGCATGCCAAAAGCCTTTTAGAGAGGCTATTAGAGCTACTCAAGCATTAGAGCTAGTTCACTCAAATATCTGTGGACCTATGGTTGTAAAGGCACGTCATGGCGCCTCTTATTTTCTCACTTTTATAGATGATTTCGCGCGATGCGAGGATCGCGAGTATTTATCTAATCAGTTCTGGGAACTATGTGAGGAAAAAGGGGTAACGCAGACAACTTTCTGTTCCGGAAACTCCGCAACAATATGGTGTTGCAGAAAGAAGGAATGGGACATTCCTAGATATGGCTAGGACTATGATGGCACAAGTCAACCTCCCAATGTTGTTTTGGGGGGATGTACTCTCGTTTGCTGCCTACATACTAGAGTGCCCCCTCTCAGTCGTTTCCCTCTATCCCTTATGAGCTATGGAAAGGCGAAAAGCTCATTTTGGAGCATTTGCGCCCGTGGAGCTCAGGAGGTCATGTTCACTGTACCTCGTATAAGTGCGAGAAACTATGCTCAAGGGCTGGAAAGTATACCTTTATAAGGTATTCTAACAGCTCGACAGGCTATGTTACGTATAATGAACAAACGGGTACAGAAATGAAAGAAATGGTGTCACATGATATTGAGAATGACTTGCCCAGATTTGTACTACTAAGAGAAATCTTGACCTCTATGAGTTAGAGGATGTTGAAGACAACATACCATCTTTAAGCGAGGGTGGGGAGATTGAGAATCCACATCCAATAATCGTTGTAAAATGGTACTAGTTTCCACCCGAGTGGGAGTACACCGCTAGACGCTAGTGGGAGTGCACCACTAGGCACTCAAGATTCTCAGGTAGTACACTGTATGGTGATGAGGAAAAAGTTCCTATCGTTGTTTTGATATTGAGGAAGACATTTTCATATGTGTGCAAATATGTGCACAAGTGGATGTGGATGCTTCTTTTGTTGAAGCATTTTTCTTCGTCTGCTGAAGCTGAGTGGATAGTTGTTATGCCAGATGAGATGAGCTCTATGGACGCGAATAAGGTCTGGGAGTTAGTTGACATTCCGCTTGTGCGTAAGACTATTGGAGACAAGTGTGTTTTCAAAATCTAACGCAAGACAGATGGTTCAATTGACAAGTATCAGGCGCGCCTTGTGGTGATAGTTTGTACCCAGAGAGGGTATAGACCATGGAAACATGTTCTCCCAAAGGGTGAGATCTGACTCCATTCGCCTTATCCTAGAATTTGTTGCATATTTAGTTTTTGAACTTTTTTAGTTGGATGTTTAACTGTTCTTTTCTCAATGGAGAACAAGACGACGAGATAAATATGGATCATCCCATTGGTGTTGTGACCATAGGGAATGAGCGCAAAAGTGTGCTGTCTCAAACGATCTATTTATTGTCTCATGTTAACAATCGTCTAGGCAATGGTACAATGTGTGTACATTAAATGGTCCAAGGAAAGTGTTCTAATTCTTTATATGTTGATGACGTCCTTTTAACTGGGAATGAGATGAGTTCCATTGTCGCCACTTGAGAGTGGTTGTCCTCTCAGTTTGAGATTGAGGACATGGGTGATTCCAACTATGTGTTGGAAGTTTAGACTGTGAGATATTGTTCTCAGAAGCTCCTCTATTTGTCTCGAGGGACTTACAAGATGTAGGTTCTTGAACGTTTTCAAATGAAAAACTGAAAACCCATAGACATCCCATTTTTGGGGGACTCACCTTAACCTTAGATCAATGTCTTAAGAATAATGAGAAGAGGAAACAAATGTCCAGTTTGCCATATCTGTCCGCAATAGGGAATCTGAAGTATGCTAATGTGCGTACTCGGTCAGATGCTGCTATGCGGTTGGTTTAATTAGTCGTTGTCGTAGCAACCATGGTCCTGTCACTATAGAGTAGTGAAGAGTATCTGGCGATATGTTCGCAGGAGGACTGTGGACCTTGCCTTATGTTGTCCGCGATGGAAGCATAATATGTGGTGTGCTCTGCAGTTGTAAGAGAAGCTGTTTTGGTTGAAGAGTTTTTTGCAGTGGCTAGGCTCTTTATCTCATAGTGATGAGGTTGTGCTCATCAAAGGTGATAGCACGTAAGCTTGAGCATATGCAAAAGATTTCAAAAACCATTCTAGCACGTGTCACATTTGAGATGTGGTTTGCGCAAAGGGAAGTTGTCTTAAGGCATATCTCCAATTGGGGATTTGATGTGCTTAGACATTTTATTGTGATATTGACATTATTATTCAAGTTTTTATAAACTAGTTGGTTTCCATATATATATTTGTTATAAGTAGAACGAATGCACATTTCTTAAATGTCAACGGGCTTGAATCGACCTGCTCACATGGGTGATTCACCTTGGCGCCGAGATAGCGAACTAGGATATGCGTGTCCATGGCGCTTATATGGCGAACAAGATGAGACATTTGTGTTCATGGCGCTTAGATAGCTAGCTAGGACATGTGTGTCCATAGCGCTTAGAAAGCGAGCTTGAACACTTATATCTACGCAGTATAAGAACAGCGAGCTAGATATAAACCCTATTATTTCTATATGTCACCTTAGATGGATCTAAGATGAGATCTTATACTTGGTCGAACATAGAGATATCCCACGACTCTATGTAGCCTGTTTACAGCCGAATGTGAGTTTTCAGACGGGCGCTAAGAGGAGCGACTGTGCTGGGAGACTCAGTTTAGACGTTTTGTGTAACGTCTAGACTAAGATTCGTATGGCGTTACTTGTTTTTCCAAACACAGAGTGACATGCCCATTTTGATGGAAGAACGCCATAGCATACATATCGTACTGTATGTGCTTTCGCGATCGACTGTGGAGCAGTGAATGGATTCCTCTTCATTACTGTGTGAGCCATGTAGCATATCCAAGACATTGGTTATCCTACAAACTGGTTGCCTTCACGACTTGAGACTATGTCATGAAGAGGACGCTTGATGACAGTTACTTTAGCATGCTATCCTAGGACGATGAGATTATTCCGTTCTATGGGGTGTGTCTGGGCAAGCGGTCAAGTTAGTCGGATTGACATGTGGGCTCAGGGAAGACCATTCAATAACATACCATGTTTTGTGACTCATTAGCAGGCCTGCGACAATCGTAATTTGTTACTGATATGTCATGAGTACATTACATTGAGGTGGTGCAGCAATTCTTTTCACCGAGGGATTGAGAATGCTGTGTCAGGTGTGGTTGAATCGTCTAAGGCATATACGAGAAGCTTCCGAGTGATGTGTCTTGCTGGTTATGGTGATGATTTGGCATTACACTCCTGTCGCTGTACTTTCTTTTTGTAAGGTCGCACGTTCTATTTCCCTGTATGAAGAGTTGAGAAGTTTCGTTGTGTTGAGAGATTGGTTTTTAGTACCAACCCTATGTGGGTGAGTGGGAGATGTAACAAATATTGTGGTTGGGCCATATGGGCACCCACATTATATTGGACTGGGTCCAGAGAGGGCTGGCTTGGACGCCAAATAATGGGCTTTTGGAGTCTTAAGCCTTATAGGTTTTTATGTGCCTATATATACATGTATATCACATGGAAAACCTAAGGATATTTCATATATTCACAGCAGCCTCTCTCTCTCTAACTCACGTTAGTCTCTCTCTCTCTCTCTATCCCTACGGTTCATCTCTCTCTTGGCCATCACCAAAGGAGCCATGGGATTTAGCACGTGATACGTACGAGGACCGCTCTAGTAGTGATCTTCACGACTTACGCGAAGCATAAGAGAGTACACCGAGGCAACATGGAGCAGTAGTTCGTGGGTGAAGACGCCGGGCTTGTAACAACACCGTTCGGCGATCCGTCGGGTTATTCCGCTAGGTAAGTGACCTAAACCCGTCTCGTATGCTTGCATGCATATTATCTACAGCTTGAAACCACTTAATTTTTTTTTGGTATTTTCTTAATTATGTGCTACAAGCACCACCTATGGCGAGCATTTGGAAACACTATTTCTATTGCTTTTCGCATGGCTTGGTCTTAGTCAGTGATTATAGTAAGTGGATCACGACCAGACATGCAAGCAAGCCATGACTTAAAAATCCATGTAAATGTCTCCATGCCTTCATTTGAGAGTAATCCACAACCTAACAATGTAGATTGGCTATGTGATTCACTCCTACAAAAGGAGCAAATGGCATTTCATAATTATTGTCAAGTATGATGTGTCGAACGTTACGACATCACCAAACTCCTCGTATACTGCCCTTTGTCTCCCATCTACCCAAAATAAGTTCTTAAGTTGATTCTCGTCATCCAAACCCAACATATAAAAAAATTTAGAATCGGTCGCTTGTACATGCATCAAATAATTCTGAATTGCACTTGAATCACCCTCTCCCAACGTCAACCACTTGACTTTGTCAATATAGTTTCGACAATCTTTTTTCGAAAAATCTAAATTTTCATATCCCCTGGCTTCAACCGCTAATGATTGAAAACTCTTGTTCATTCTTATCTCAGACCTATCGTTAACTTCAAGTCTTCTCTTTACCTCCTTACTTATTACCCTATTGCTCCTATGAAATACCAAAAATCATATTTACCTTAGGCTCCTCAACCTTCTCTTCTATATTCTCCCCAAGCACATTGTTTGTATTAGCAATTTCTAACTCATTTTTGGTATCAATTATGTCCGTACTTGAGCACGTATTGAGAGTGAAATCTTCCATTCCGGTCCTACAGTATATACATATCAATTTCAGTATAAAAACATAATCTGCCTTCAATTTCAGAGGACAATGTGAACAAATAAAATGTCTACTCTATTAGTTGTTGAGAATAATCTGCCTTCAATCTATTAGGGGCATCAAAAATTTTTTTTTTTTGGGACAATCTGCCTTCAATTTCATTACACAATGTGAATTAACAAACAATATCTTAGAAGTTCTATTAGTTGTTGAGAACAATCTGCCTTCAATCTATTAGGGACATCAATTATTTATTTATTTTTTTTATTTTTATTTTTTTGGGGACAATCTGCCTTCAATTTCATTACGCAATGTGAATAAATAAAATCTGTAATCTATTAGTTGATGAGAACAATCTGCCTTCAATCTATTAGTTCTATTCAGTCATGGAAAAAGTAGGCATACTTGAGGGGAGGGTTGCCGGATCCGGAGAGGGGGCGGTTGTTTCTTCGGACATGTTGACGTTAGATCTTAACCTCGGAATGCCGAGCTATGGGAGCTCGGCACCAGAGGTCGCCAGCGATGGGAGCTCAACTTGAGATGGCGATGGTCACCGGCGATGGTATTTTCGATGGGTAGTGGTAGTGGTAGTATGGTTGGAGAGAGAGAGAGAGGAATAAACGTAAAAGGGGATGTGGGTGTGTGTTTGTATATCAGAATCAATACAGAGAGAGAGAGGAAGGTTAAAAACTTAGAAGGATGGTTAGGTTAAGATATATTGTGTGGTTAGTGTTGGTGGATCCCACTATTGCCATGTAGATTTTTCACTCATTAGTGGATGTTGTTAATAGATGTTAGTGTCCAAAGCATTATTAATAATATTATCCCTTCCATATTCTAATAATATTTTTCACATGTGATAATATTTTGAATATTGAGATATAAAGAAACTATCCTTATCATTCACATGTCCATATCTGCAAGAGAAATATTAGGATTGATCAAATGACTTAAATGACTAACCTAGCGCACCACGATAATATCACGGTCTCCTCAACTGCTTTGTTGGATAAACGTAGCTAAATCTATACAACACAACAATAGGGCCCACCATGTCCTTCAAAGTAGCTAGATGAACATATGATGTGGTCGATCATTATGAAAGTGGAAATGCTAGATGCACAAAAAAAGTGCACAATGAAATGCACAATCAGCTTAAAATTATTGGACTTCGTGCTGAAAAATCTGTACACACAAAAAGACAAAAAAAAATGAGTGTATAACTTTTTCAGCACAAGGTCCAATAAATTAAAGCAAATTGTGCATTTGGTTGTGTACTTTTTTTTGTACATCTAGCATTACAAAATACTAGTCAAGTCAAACTAGGGTAATGATCAAAGTCTACAAGCGTGGCCCACAATCTCAAAAATACAAACAAGTGATCAACATTGATCAGCCCAATGACACAAGGAAAGTCAACCTACCGAACTTAGGCTTGTGTCCGATGGACTTGATAAAAGCCAATTTGGCTCTTTCTCATCATTGAATCATTAGATTTGACTTGTTCTCCGGCTCACCATCTCATTAAATTTGTATATCAATGTACTGGAAGTCATCTCTTGTGCACTCTTTGGTCAGTCCGATTTAAATAGTGCCAGTCCGAATAAAAGGTGAAATTAGTCCGAATTGAATATGAAATAGATCAAAATACATCCGGTCTTACTAACTTTGAACCAATCACTCGATTTCAAATTTATGTGATCGGTCTCTCAATTTAATTAAAAATTTTCAATCGCCCTTATACAAAATTTTAACTTAAAAAATATATTTTTTAGATGCAAACACTTTATTTAAAACTTTTTGCGACTTTGTCCAAAATGTACAAAAAGTTCTGGGAAAGGCCGGCCACGACATTCTCAGGATAAATTAGCCCCAAAATTCACTTCTGTCTCAGCCTTTCTTTCCACACAGAAATATTGGAATACTATTGCTCGAAAACAGTACAAAAAAACTCTTTGTTTTGGAAATTTGAAACTCTCTATATTTTTCTCTCTCTCTTATTTGCTCTCTGGAATTGAACGACTAAAAACTGAAAGCATGCTCTGTATGTATTGGAAGAGATCAGAACGTTAGAAAGGGTAACATTGAGAAAAAAAATTGGAGAGTAACTTTGAGGCGTTGGGCCAAAAAAATTTGGAGATGATTTGAGGGAGACTGGGTCTCGCTCTGACCCAGTCAATATAAAACCGTGATAATCCTAATTTTGGGAATTACCCAAACACATTCTTATACTCTTGATTATCGATATTTATATATTTATATACCACATGTACGTGTATATCATAAAGTTTATACACAAAAAAAAAAAAAAAAAAAAGGAAGTGCTGAGTCATTGGACACCTCCTTGGTTAGACCATGCAATGGTTAGTTTTTTTTTTTTTTTTTTTGACACCTAACGTAGTGACTCACCAATGAAATATGCATGAGCTGATCTTATACACAAGATTTGAGTTCATATTAGAAGGACTAGAGAGATAGGCACGGCCGAATATAGGGTGAGGTCCTTTATTAATTATTAGTCTCGTGAGTTAAATATTCTTTTTTATGGAACAATTTGGTGAAGCCCAAGTAAGGCCACGTGTGGCTTTGGGTTAATAACAAAGGAAGTACTTGACTTAGGAAAGATCAAGGCTATGTTCGGGCAATTGTTCAGCATCTTTTTTATGTATAGGGTTTATGTACAATATGATTCTAAATCTCTGGAGTAGTTTTTTATTATCTTTCTTGTACTAGACTTATACTAGTATTGTGTTTTTATTTAGAATTTATGATTTTTTTGGTAAATGTGTTGGCTAAACACCGTAGAATTGATGGGTATATGAGTAAAAAGCATCTGCCAAGAGTCAATAGTCCAAAAATTAGAAAAGTCATGAATGACTTGGTAAAAGGTGAGATGACTATTGCTATATTACCATGAAAAATCCTGGTATGATGCTCTTGGGGTTGAGCGGTTGATTTGTGGAATATGTGCATTTTTTTTTAAATCTATCAAAATGTGTATTCGTTATGCTTTTGAGCTGTTTATTTATGTCATATTGTATATTTCCTCGTGTGTTATTGGTAAATATAGGTAGCACCGGTAGCAGAAGAAATGGAAGAAATAGAGTAAAGTCAAATTGGAGTATCGTATAAGAGTACTGTTGGGGTTCGAGCACGCTGTTTGGGTCTTGTAAATGATTGGTTGTAATTTAGTGAAGTTCAAGTGTAATTTTATATTTTACTGTTATTGAAATACACTAGATTATTTACAAGTTTGGTATATAATTATTTCACTTGTTTTTAAAAGTGGATCTGGGGTGTGACAAAACCTCATTTTCAGATTTATTTTAGAGTAAATTTTGTATAAAAAGATAGATATAGGTAGACCAAAGCCCCAAAACTTGGTACTCAAGGGGCCCAAGCCTTACACACAACCTCCATACATACTTGTCAGACTTAATTGGTGCGTGCGTTGTGAAGTCGGTACACGTGCTCGGTATTTGCTTCTCTATTCTACTCGTACTAAGTGAAAATAGGTATTAATCTGAAGTCGCGGAGGATAGACAGAGGGATTTCTCCTCCATCTCCAAAAGAACAAAAAAAGTTTATTTTCACCCAAAAATGAGAGGGAAAGAAGAGAGAAGGTTCAACAAGTTTCAGTTGTATGGTTCTCATGAGCCTGAGGCCTAATAAATTCCTACAGGCTTGGGCCCATTTAAAGCCATTTCCAATTAGTTCTGTTCACAATGCCAATCTGTGGGCTTGGACCAAATGGTGCACATGGAAATTTCTTTTTCAATCTCTCTCTCTCTCTCTCTCTCTGGTATGTTATTAAGTACCATACAATTGTAAATGAGGGTCATTTACGAGCGGAGCCGAGTTGAGTTCGTATAAGTTTGAGTTTGAATTGTTTACTAAACGAGTGTTCGTAGAATTAACGTTTAAGTTTGGTTTGTTTATTAAATGAGCCGAGCTTATATATGCTTGAGCTTGGTTCGTTTATTAAACAAGCCTAAACTCTAGATTTTAACTTAACTTATTTATTAAACGAGCCGCTAAAATCTAGGCTTGAAGTACTTGGCTTGCTTATTAAGCGAGTCAAGTCGAGTCTTTATCGAACATGTTTGCAAATGATTGTTGACTAGCTCGGCTCAGCCCTAGGGCCATTATTTGTTGCAACAGTCAAAACTCCAGCTGGGAGGTGAAATGCAGGCTCAATTTTTTTAGTAGCCTTTGTGCAAAAAAGAAAAATAGTAATACTTTAGCCACAACCTTCACACAACTTTCCATCCATAACCCACAAAAGTTTATCTGTCTCTCATCTGTGTCATCATGTGATGTCAGTAGATCCCACAGTGACACAAGAAAGCGATAGACACACTTTTGTGGGTTGTGGATAAAAAGTTGTGTAAAGACTATGAGTGAAGTTTTACTCAAAGAAAGAAATTAGGATTGCTTCTGGTCTACGACTCCCTCCAATAAATTCCAGCATTTAGTAATATCATTAGAAATTTTTGTGCCAAGATGAATTATTGTGACAACTCAGAAAAATGGCCTAAGCACAAATGATGAACTTTATTTTTTGGACCCCCATGGAGATTATTTGTTTGGTATAGTTTAAAAACTAGAAAAATATGACCATGAAAAACAGACTTGGACTTCCTACATAGTATGTTGACTAATGTCCATCTTATGAATTTGAATGAAATTGATTCTCAATTGTTAAGCATTCCAACTTATAATTTTTTTTTTCAATTTTTTTTCCATATTTTTCTTCTTACATCAACTTTTGAAATGTTTCCAAAAAAAATTTAAATTCTATAAATTCAGAGACATTTCCAGAAATATTCATAGAGATTTTTTTTTTCATAGAATATGTTTGAATTTACTCGATTTCAGAGACATTTCTCCCAAAATGTCTTTGAATTTTTCTGATTCATAGACATTTTCATAGAATTAATGTAAGTTTTTCCATTTTAGAGATATTTTTCTAAAAAAGGGAAAATTGAGAGACATTTTGTCCCGAAAATATTTTCAAATTTTCTATTTTTAGAGACATTTAAAAGTTGGCGTCAAAAAATAAAAATAAAAAAGAAAAAAAGGTCCAAATTTTTTTTCAAAACAATAATTTGGTCAGTGACGAGCACAGCCGCAGGTACACTGTAAATTTTTGTCCAAAAAAATACTGAGAAACAAACTTTGTGAACTAAGCAAAGCCAACCCGTGCTTTGGGGTTTGAAGGTTCAGATGGATCAGTACATGAGTGTGGGCTTCTGAAACAAGAATGTTCAAATCAGTGTACGAGCTGCTTAGTTGGTGGACTTGGGGACCCTTACTAGCTAATATATTCTACTGCACGTTCATATGCATGCACGAGGGTGTTTGGACTTTCGGTCGGCAAGGCCCCCACCTCCATTCCATTCCATTCCAGTACTCTCTCTCTCTCTCTCTCTCTATATATATATATATATATATACACAGAATCTCTCATTCGGAGTCCTCATTTTGTTAAAAAAGATGACTTCTATTTATAGTCCGTTGGATTCTGTTTTCATTAAGGATATCGAGTACTCTCTCATAAAAAGTGTTTATGTATATATATATATATATTTCATTTTTTTTAGGATATATTAATTAGGGCAGTATGGTAACATTTTCGATTTTCCTTTTTCCGTAATTCAGAAGATGAAAATGAAAATTTTCAAATATAAAAACGAAAAGTGAAAGCTGAAACTCCAATTATTTATTTATTTTTCTGTTTTGATTTTTTGGCCTAATTTCGTTGTCATTTTCAAAAAAAAATTTTTAAAAAAAAAGAGAGAAAGAAAAACATAAATAATTAACAAACACATTTTTTTTTCCTTTGACCGTTTTTTTTCTTTTTTTAAAAAAAAATAAAAAAGGTAAAATAACAAGAACCATTACCAAAAAATATACTTTCAGTTTTTGTCTTTAAAAAAATGATAAGAAAAGCAGAAAACTATAACGTTACCAACAGTCTCTTAAAAATGATAGTAGATGAAGAGCAACTAGATTACTCCTCAACAGAATTAAAGGTGCAGGGAAAACTATCTAGATCAACTTGACTAAACCTCCTAATATCTTCTTGACATCAAAAGGGGAAATGTTTGGTACACACACTTTTTGATACACTTTTTGACACACTATGCTTTAAACACATGTACTTTGTGCTGTTTGAATTTTTCACACTTTTCTGTGCACCACTTACATAACACAAGGTACATGCATTTAAAGCTGTGTGTCAAAAAGTGTGTCAAAAAGTGTGTGTATGTAGCACTACTCCATCAAAAGTATTGAAGCTACTGAAGGGTGCTAAAAATACCGTGTACGTCCTCTAGGGCGGAGGGCTAGGGTAGACTATAGCCCACCTCTTTTTTGAAGAAAATATTTTACATGGTAAAAAAAAAGGGTAATACTTGGGATACAACCTTCATACAACTTTCATACAACCTCCCCAAAAGATGTGTCTATCTCTTTCCTGTGTCACTGTGGGGTCCAGTGACATCACAGGAGAGAGATAGACACATCTTTTGGAGAGGTTGTATGAAAGTTGTATGAAGGTTGTGTCCCAAATATTACTCTTAAAAAAAACATTGTGTAGTATATGTAATTAGCCCTCCCCTAAAATTTTAAAAATAAAATTAAAAAGAAATTATGTCTAATATTTTGCCTTAAATGTAGTTTGGCCCTCGTTGTGTATATATCCCATATGTTTATATATACATATATATATATATATATGTATAAATAGACTCAAAAATTTGTTTTAAGAACCCGACTCCGTATAACTTCGCTATTGTATACATGCTCTTCCAATTCTACCCCCTAATAAAAGAAATCATGCATCTGCCCTTGCTTGTCCTAAATTGGTTTTGGTACAGAAAGTTAATGAGTTAATATACTCTTATTCAATTCCTTGTAGTTTGATTCGGATGGGCACTCTATTTTTGTTGAGGTCCTAGTCCAAGTGGATTGACCACACACGTGCGCTGCCCCAAGCCGATATTGGGTGTCTAAACTAATTATTTTTCGACAAATTTTTTTTATTTTTGTACCAAACATAGGGTTATCACACCACTAGCATGTTCGCAAATGTCTATGAGTGTCCCAAACAGTACCTTCTGCAAATAGCTTTGATTATTCACCAACAGTCTTCTTTTCTTTTGCCCTAGCTTATTAAGTTATTACAAACAGTCGGCCCCTCATTCATCATCCTATTATTATCAAGTTAGTCCAGGTTTTTTGTATTCATGAAGTCATCAAATAAATCAGCTCGGTTAGTCGAGTTGGTCAGGATCCATACTTTTTAATGGGGAGATTGTGGGTTCGAGCTTCCTTAGCAGGAAGTGATCAAGGTAGACAATTTCTTTAAAATAGGGTCTGACCCTGTCTTGTGTGTGTGTCTGTTACTAATGTCTAGACTACTAACCCTGTCCATGTCACAGAGTCGGTTAGAGTTCTGAGACACTGCCAAAAAAAAAAAAAAAAGTCATCAAAGAGAGAGAGAGAGAGAGAGAGAGAGAGAGAGAGAGTTAGACACTATTTTGTTCGCCAAGGCACCCAGATTGCGCGCAGAACTTAAGAGTTATGCAAATTTTTTAAGCACCAGAGACGAAATCTGTATCTTAAATATAGCGTCAAACACTAGTCTTGAAGAATTCGATTTGTGATAATTCAATACTATCTGCCTATTTGCAAGTTTATTCCATTAGATTTGTTGTTGTAATAGAATTTTCTGTTTTAATCCTCTCGTTTTGGTTTTGGTTTTGGTTTTGGTTTTGGTTTTAGTCTAAATAAAGAAATGACTTGTCTGTTATTTTATTAAATTTTTTTATATACTTATTTAGATCCGGATTAGATACACACATCTAACTATTGAAAATAATGCATCCTCCGGTTGGCGAAAATTCTTCAAAAAGTTACCGAATAGATCTTCAAAGCGTGTACTATAGACACTTTCCTAAGTACAATATTCGCCCCCACCAGATATTATAATCGGTGTGCAACTGGGTATTCCACGAGTTTGTACTCAGGATACTATGAAACAAACACTGTCTGCAAAATGCATTATTGAAGACATCCTAGAATTAACACTGATATTTGTCAACCAATTATGTATTATATTACTGCAGTTAATATAATACAGACACATAATTTTATTGGTCAAGCAGAAAGTTTGGATTTAGAACACGATCCAGTCGACTGTTTTCTAAGTCCAGTCGACTGAAGTCCAGCCTAGACAAAAAAAGATCTGATTTGAAAACACAATCCAGTCGATCCTCTATAAAAGAATACAGTGAGTTGCTGAAAAAGAGGCTCCAGTCGACTGCTTTCTCAACCAGTCGACTGGTTTATGGCAGCATCACACATTCTGTAGAAATTCTAAGTTTAAAAGCTTTTGAAGCTCCTAATGGTTAAACACACACACACACCAAACTCATTCTAAAGTGATCCCAACTGCATTAAAACATTGTTAAAACATAATTACAAGATATTACAATCTATTACAACATTATGAACTCGTTCCACGATTCCAAGTTAATATAAGTTAAAACAACCAAATCCTTATTACAACATTCCTATTGTCCCAAAACTACAAGATTAACATTCAGGTTACCTTATAAGTGAACTCCCAAACCCACATGCTCACTTCTCCGATTCCTCGTCGGTATTAATACCTGCAATGGTTATTTGAATAACCATACATATTCGATTTGTTTAAGCTAACGCTTAGTGAATAAAATAACTTATGCACATGAATGACAAACATGCTCGCATTCACATCTCTACATTTCATACTAGTCGCTGGAGACTCATGTGTACATTCCATACTCCCAATCCGCGACTCCTCGCCAATAAGTCCACGCGAAAGGGTAAGATCCACGATTCTTTTCTTCAATTGTGCGACCTTAATGCCTATATCGGCTCCACAAAATGGCTTAGTGACCACGTACTCCTTCTGACCTAAATAAGCAACTCAACATGCTTAAATACATATCACCGTGCTCTCGGTAATTAAAACATTGCACCATGCTATTGGGCATACTTATCAATACAATCGCCCAATATGAACTACACAATATATCTCTATTAATTAACACATGCTATTCAAATATAACATGAATACACGCCAAGCAATCATTCCATAATACAAAGTTGAATCACTCACCTCTGAATAACGCTCTTAAACTACGATCCAAGGAAAACCCGTGCACAAAAAACGTCCAGAAAACCTTCTAGTACAATTCCTATAGATCAAAAGTCCGATTATCAACTTTTATGGAAAAATTCTAGAAAAAAGACGTTTCGAAAAACTTGGCCAAACAAGCTTAATAGGTATCAAAACAAAGCTCTTACCTCGGGGAGTTCGAATATGAAATCTAGAAGAAATCAGAAGGACAAAAGGTCGTCGTTTGGCGTCGCAAAGCTCTAAGCTCCTAAATCTCCCTTTTGGCCTCCTTTTGAGTTTTAGGTTAAGAGTTGTGAAAAATATGAAAGTTATCACTTTTTATATATAGGCAACATTTTTCAAAATTGCGTTTACCTCTCCCCACGAGTTTTCAAAACTCTTAATTAGTCTCTAAAACTTTCTACACAGCTAATTCATAGCTTTACAAGTAAAACTTCAAAATTATAAAAGTTTCTGACTAAGTTCCGTTTGGTTGCTAAAACGCAAATTCTTATATGACTTTTCTGAAGTTGCTAATTAGCCTACCAAATTAATAGCGTGTTAATTCGTCCTCACCAAGATACTAAATCTAACAACAGAAACAAAGTATAAACCAGAAATAATACAGATAGTAAAATACACAAGTAAACATTTATTTTCAGATAAACATTTAAAGTATTCCACAATGAACGTCTCATACTCGGACAATGTCTCAAATGGTTCTTTAACACAGACACCCAAATTGACTCGTGAGTCAAAACTCACTCAAACAGGTGTCATAAGACACAACACATCACATTATCATGCATGACAATGTAATGAAATGCAATAACACAAATGCGGGTGTTGTAATACTCTTCCCCTTAAAAGAAGTTTGTCCCCAAACTTGTACCTCATGTATCAAAAAGGTGCGGATAGTGAGTACGCATCTCATCTTCTATTTTCCATGTCATCTCTTCCGTCGTTTGGCTACGCCATAAGACTTTCACTTTTAATATCACCTTATTTCACAAAACTTGATCCTTTCGATTCAATATCTCTACCGGATACACAACATACGTCAATTCACTCTGAATCTCATTTGGTGTCGGAGTCATTACTTGATCTCTCTCTTTCGCTAAATGTTTTCGTAACAATGATACATGGAATACGTTGTGAACTTGGGCATGCTCATTCGGCAAGTTCAAACGGTACGCTATGGGTCTAACTCTCCCAATGATCTCAGAAGGTCCTACGTACCTCGGATTAAGTTTCCCGTATCTTCCAAATCTAGTGATCCCCTTTAAAGGTGACACCTTCAAGTAAACCAAATCTCCCATGTCAAATTCCAACGGTCATCTACGCTTGTCGGCATAACTCTTATACCTACTCTGAGCTGCCAGTAACCGTTGCCGAATCACCTTTATCATATCAGTTGTCTCTTGTACAATTTTTGGCCCTTCAATAATTCTTTCTCTGACTTCCATCCAACTAATCGGTGAACGACATACTCGACCATACAAAGCCTCATAAGGAGCCATCCCAATACTCGACTGGAAACTGTTGTTATACGCAAAATTCAATAAACGGTAAATGGTCTTCCCAATCACCCTGGAAATCAAGTGCACATAACCAAAGTATATCTTCTAAGAACTGGATTACTCTTTCCGATTAACTATCGGTCTGAGGATGAAAAGCGGTACTAAAATTCAATTTGGTACCTATTACTTCTTGCAAGGCTGTCCAAAACTTTGATGTAAAGCTACTATCTCTATCTAAAACAATAGAAACTGGAATACCATGTAGTCTCACAATCTCATGGATATACAACTTAGCTAAAGCATTCGACTTAGTCGTTCGAAGTGGTAGGAAGTGTGACGACTTCGTTAAACGATCAACAATCACCCAAATGATAGTATTTGATCTCTTCGACCTCAGAAATCCACTAACAAAGTCCATTGTTATATGTTCCCATTTCTACTTGGCTATCGGTAATGGTTGTAACAATCCCGAAGGTACTTGACGTTCGGCCTTCACTTGTTGACAACTCGTACAACATGAGACGTAGCCTGCCATTTCTTTCTTCATTTCTGGCCACCAATAAACATATCTCAAGTCTCTATACATCTTGGTGCTTTCCTGATGAACGGTATACTTCGTATTGTGTGCTTCCTCTAGAATGTTCTGTTTCAACTCCTTCTCGGCTGGTACACAAATTCTACCCCTCAATTTCAAAACATTGTTCTCAAAAGTAAAACCTAGTTATTTTCCCATTAGAATCTCATCACAAATTTTCTTCAAAGCTACATCTTGAAGTAGTTTCTCTGTAATCTCATGAATCAAGAGTGGTTGAGCCACAATCATCAACATCAAGCCACTTTCAATTCTCGAAATCACCTCAAGCTCCAAATTCTCCTTATCTCGAATCAATTCTTTCTGAGAAGTCAAATCTGAAGCTATATTGTTTGGTGCTTTACGACTAAGAGCATCGGCGACGACATTCACCTTGCCCGGATGATACTGAATGGACAAATCATAGTCCTTCATCTACTCTAACCATCTCCTCTGCCTCATGTTCAAATCTCGTTGCGTGAACAAGTACTTCAAACTCTTATGATCTGTATATATTTCACATTTCTCACTGTATAGGTAATGATGCCAAATCTTCAATGCAAAAATCACAGCGGCCAATTCTAGATCAAGTGTCTAATAATTCTTCACGTACGGTCTCAGTTGTCTCGATGCATAGGTAATAACCTTGTCACCTTGCATGAGAACGCAACCTAAATCACTATACGAAGCATCACTGTAAATAATAAACCCCTCAGTTCCTGTCGGAACGACTAAGATTGGTGCCTTCACTAGTCGACCTTTCAATTCTTGAAAACTTTCTTCACATTCTGGACTCCATACAAAAGCAACATCCTTCCTCATCAACTGTGTCATCGGCATTGCAATACGCGAAAAGTTCTTTACAAACCTTCGGTAATAACTAGCCAATCCTATGAAACTTCATATCTCTGTCACATTCGTAGGTCTCAACCAATTGGTAACATCTTCTATCTTCTAAGGGTCTACAGAAATTCCCTTCACCGACACTATATGTCGAAGAAAAGCTATCTCTGTCAACCAAAATTCACACTTCTTTAATTTGCCGAACAATCTCTTCTCACGTAATCGTTGTAAGGCTAATTGCAAATGGTGTTCGTGATCTTCAACACTCTTGGAATAGAGTAGAATGTCATCTATGAATACTATTACAAACTCATCTAAATAGTCTTTGAAAACACGATTCATCAAGTCCATGAAAGCAGCTGGTGAGTTAGTCACTCCAAATGACATAACCGAAAATTCAAAGTGACCATATCTAGTCCTGAAAGCTGTCTTTTCAACATCTTCTTCTTTGACTTTCAACTGATGGTAACCGGATCTGAAGTTAATCTTTGAAAATACCTAAGCCCCTTGTAACTGATCAAACAAGTCATCGATTCGCGGTAATGGATTGTCACACCTCAACATACCACACGTGGATTAGGACCGTGTAACAAAGAGTTACCCAAAACAAAATGCCTCTTAGTAACTATAAAACAAGAATTAAACATAAAAAAATGACTTTATTGGATTGAACTAGCCCAAGGGTAAAATAGTCATTAAAAAAGTATAGTCAAATTTTACATCAAAAGAAAGCCCTTCGAGTCTCGGTTCCAATGCAAAAAAACGGCGCGCGAATCTGAGTTTTCTAGAAAGAGTTATGTCCGTTTTTTGTAAAAGCCTACAGGCCAAAAATAGACCTGCGGATTTTGCACATCAAATTTCCACACCAATTTCCCTGCTTAAGAGTTGAAAACATAACCAAAACCAAATTACTCGTACAAACCCATTATCATTCATAACCAACTGATCCACTAAAATGTCCCTGACACTTGGAAACTAAGAAGAAATTAAACTAGATTATTACAAAATCCTTACACTAATTGGTCTCAATTCTAAAGTATACAATATAAGTTTCTAATTACAAATTTTACAACCAACTCCCAACCCAATTGCGTATGCCCACAAACAACGTATTAACATATACAACAAAAGAAACATACTCCCAAGTTATCCAGAACCCCGTGGTTCAACGCTTCTCACTGGGATATTCATCTGAACCTGCGTGGTCATTAGCCTTAAAATCTAATAAGCTTTCGCTTAGTGAGTACATGGTATTAATCATGCAATTGGAGTATTTAATGATTCATAACACCAACTAAACATTCACAACGATAAATGGTCGCAGACGTGTCAAGTAATCAATCACCATCGTATTAGACCCTTGATTCTGGGCCATTCTCACTTTATCGTCGCTTTTAAAACGATATCACTCACTCTCATGTGACCATAGTCAATTCGTTGTGGTCGTCACCACCGTCCCCTTTTCTCTGAGGAATGAGCGTCCCTTATATACAGGCTAAATAATGGTGATTATCAATTGACACCCTTTGACCAAAATAAGCACATAAGCAATTCAACATGTCAACATGGCAATTTCAACATTTTAGACATGTAAAATAATAATTAGTCACATGCTTTTCTACTTAATCACAATAAAACATTTTAAAGCATTTAATAACAAGTAAATAACATTAAACATCCAATTTTGGGATTAGGACACTCACCTCACGAATAAGTCCAAATAAAGCCTAGAAATCCCAAATTCCTTCGCAAACCTAACCCTAGTTACTCCCAATGATAACCCTACATATATAGATCACATATATGTATCACCCCTTAAAATGGATCGCAGAAAAACATTACCAAAATTGAAAAAGAAAGACATAGAAATAATACTCTTACCTTCACGAGTCCGAATATGGCTTCGGTTCGCGAAATAGAGGTCGTATGGTGAAGCTGCAGTGACAAAATGGCGATAACCCTTATTTTTTCTTCTTTTTTCTCTTCTGCTCTCGCAGACTCTCTGAACTCTCTATACTCTCTTTTGTTGTTTTTTTTTATAATGAGTCAACCGACACAACTTAGGTTATATATATACATATATAATTAAGCCAAATTTTGAATTACACCTCCAAATATTTCTAGGTTTCTATTATGAAACCCCCTAAACTTTATATTAACTACCAAATGTCTAAGTGGGTATGTGTCTATGTCACATATGGGTCCCAAAAGTGGGTATGTGTCTAGTTATGAATTATATCCCTATTCACTCTCACATGAGTACCCAAACTGGTACCATAAAAGATCACAATCAATAATAAAATATTAAAAACACTTTAACAAATATTCATTTAATCATATAAATGCAACTAAATGCAATTCATTTAATCTGGACTTCCCTTGGGTCCCACTTCATATCTATCAAATTGTGCTCTTTGTCAAGCACTTATCACATCGGGGTGACTGAAACTCACCCAAATCATCACATGCAATTAATCACACTAGTTAATGCATGAAAATAAATATTACCACATTTTTCCGGGTACGGGTATTACATCTCTATTACATCTCTCCCTCCCTTTTAGGAAGTTTGTCCCCAAACTTTTCTTATCTCAAGTAAACTCACGGTTCAACTCTGACCTTGAACACTGTAACACACAATTTAGAATGCATTGCGCTCATTGGTTAATACTGACTACAATCTCAATTGGTAGTTTACTGTTTCCCATTTTCTTTAACATTTCAAATGATCCCACTGAATCACTCAGTTCTGCAAACCATACAATTCTCTGCTGATAACACATTTAGAATATTTTGTCCCCATAGTAGACATTTCTATCAACTTGTTGAAAACAAGACTCACTTACATATGATGTATTCTCAACTTATCGCTGATTTGTCAAAAATTATCAACTTGTAGAAGGCACTCTTCCATAAACCATTACCTCGTGTGAACTCCCAAAACATCAGTACAAGTCAAACATACAACTTTATAATAAGAGACATCAGTAATCACAATTCTCTTGCACATACAAATTAATTAACCCCAGCAAATCTGTATTCTCAATCATCAACAGAGTCGAATTCGATTACATGTCTCAATCATTCACTTGTCAATATATGTAATCTCTGTTGACTTTGACTATCCAGTCATAAAGTTTATTACAACAGCTATTCATTTCGACTTGGTCATTAACATCATTGACAATAACCCACAACTTTTCGATATTTCTGTCTTCATTTTCTATTAAACCACACGTCTCCAGTATGTTTCACAATTATCATCTGGTGATACCCGAATTCCAAATATATTCTCAGGAGCTTTTATTCCCTATAATTGATTAACGAGTTGTCATGTATAATAAAATACAAGTAGCGTGGTCTCATATCTGATTATTAATGTATCATTAATCTATAATCCCATTATGAGTTATCTGCATTCAAAACATTTAACAGGCTTCTATATTTCAACACATCTTACTGTAGTATGATATCCATTCGCTTCCCTTTCAATATTCTATCAGTAACTTCTCTTCCTTTTTAAATAAATCAGAAACCCAAACATATCTTTCAGTCAACGTCTTTCCTGTGATATAATAGCATCAGTTGACTCAAATTACTCATTTGCTTTCTCATACTTGCCAAAATACTGACAATAGTTGCACCAACCTAGCGATTCTTTGATATTCTATCTCTATACTTGACTAGCTCAACATTTAAGCACATAATGAGCAATTTATTATCTGTAGACAATCTTCTCAATAATTCAACTTTAACTTTTACCGGTAATACCCTGACTTCAAACTAAATATCAACAACTTATATCTCTGTAGCTGATTATCAAATCATTGTAAAGAACAAAATGCAATCACAATCTTTACCCTGAATCAATTTCATTCGAAATACCTACTTAACTTACTGTGAAGCAGAAATCTGATCATTCCCCTTTCAAGTAATACCATCTATTAGCATTCTTGTACTACCCTCACATCACATACTACTGATATATCAGAATCAAACACGATAACCCCAGATAAGTAATTACCAGCTAAAATCCCCCATTCATATATCTGACCAGTTAACAGCTTCTACGATGCAATTATTACACAATTCTTCTCAGAATCAGAAACACTTACTTAGATCATAGTTAAATAAATAAATGAATAAATAAATAATTTAATAATTTTACCTTTTCCTAATATCTGTGACATCCCAAGCATAAGTTATTGTTGTTCTTTCCCTGTTTGGTAGTTGAGCAAATCTTGAAGTAGTGTTAGATGTCGAAGCATTCGGATTCCCTTGTCGTTTAGTAAGACAATCTCGCATTCGGTGACTCTGTTGACCATATCTAAAACAATTATCCCTGAACCCCAAACCCCTGGTTCGACAATTTCCAGCGATATGCCCAAGTTGCCTATGAACATAACAAATTACAGAAGACCCACGGCATACATCCCAATGTCATTTATGACAAATTGGACAACACAATTTCTTTTCTCTAGAAATGCCACTTGTCTACCCTCATCTACTCTTCTCATTTTACCTTGACTTTCCTTTGGACTTTCTCCTAATTTCTTATCTTTTTAATATCGATTGAACTTTCTCAGAAACTCTTCTGTGGTCAATGATTCTGTTTTGACTCTGGGTTCAAATTTTCATGTGCCTCTTCCTCTGATAAGGGACTGATTCCTACTATTCTCATTATTATTCCTACAACCCTTACCATTCAATCCACCTTTGTTGGTGATATTTGTCTCTTATATGAGTTCATTCTACCAGATAATTAAGACTGGCAACCAATAACCTTAATACTTGCCATGCATACTATGTTATGAACATCATAAGCATGCTAAATAATATTTTAAGCATGCTAAAATAAACGTGTATGCATGATCGTGTGACTACGTGTCGTAAATAATATTTTAAGCATGCTAAAATAAACGTGTATGCATGATCGTGTGACTACATGCCGATATGTGCACACTCACGCGTCGTCACTCGTCCCCAAGGCTCTAGCCTATTGCTCTGATACCAAAAATTGTCACACCCCAACCCACCACACGTGGAATAGGACTGTGTAACAAAGAGTTACCCAAAACAAAATGCCTCTTAGTAACTATAAAACAAGAATTAAACATAATAAAATGACTTTATTGGATTGAACTAGCCCAAGGGTAAAATAGTCATTAAGAAAGTATAGTCAAATTTTACATCAAAAGATAGCCCTTTGAGTCTCGGTTCCAATGCAAAAAACAGCGCGCAAATTTGAGTTTTCTAGAAAGAGTTATGTCCGTTTTCGTAAAGGTCGACAGGCCAAAAATAGACCTGCGGATTTTGCACATCAAATTTCCACACCAATTTCCCTGTTTAAGAGTTGAAAACATAATCAAAACCAAATTACTCGTACAAACCCATTATCATTCATTACCAACTGATCCACTAAAATGTCCCTGACACTTGGAAACTAAGAAGAAATTAAACTAGATTATTACAAAATCCTTACACTAATTGGTCTCAATTCTAAAGCATACAATATAAGTTTCTAATTACAAATTTTACAACCAACTCTCAACCGAACTGAGTACGTCCACAAACAACATATTAACATATACAACAAAAGAAACATACTCCCAAGTTGCCCAGAACCCCGTGGTTCAACGCTTCTCACTGGGATATTCATCTGAACCTGGGTGGTCATTAGCCACAAAATCTAATAAGCTTTCGCTTAGTGAGTACGTGGTACTAATCATGCAATTGGAGTATTTAATGATTCATAACACCAATTAAACATTCACAATAATAAATGGTCGCAGGCATGTCAAGTAATCAATCACCATCGTATTAGACTCTTGATTCTGGGCCATTCTCACTTTGTCGTCGCTTTAAAAGCGATATCACTCACTCTCATGCGAACGTAGTCAATTCATTGTGGTCGTCACCACCGTCCCCTTTTCTCTGAGGACTTCATCATCATCCCCCTTTTCTCTGAGGAATGGGCGTCCCTTATATACGGGCTTAATAATGGTGATTATCAATTGACACCCTTTGACCCAAATAAGCACATAAGCAATTCAACATGTCAACATGGCAATTTCAACATTTTAGACATGTTAAATAATAATTAGTCACATGCTTTTCTACTTAATCACAATTAAACATTTGAAAGCATTTAATAACTAATAAATAACACTAAACATCCAATTTTGGGATTAGGACACTCACCTCACGAATAAGTCCAAATAAAGCCTAGAAATCCCAAATTCCTTTGCTAACTTTGCCCTAGTTACTCCCAATGATATCCCTACATATATAGATCACATATATGTATCACCCCTTAAAATGGGTCGCGGAAAAACATTACCAAAATTGAAAAAGAAAGACATAGAAATAATCCTCTTACCTTCATGAGTCCGAATATGGCTTCGGTTCGAGAAATAGAGATCGTATGGCGAAGCTGCAGCGACAAAATGGCGCGAAACCCTTTTTTTTTTTTTCTCTTCTGCTCTCTCAGACTCTCTGAACTCTCTGAACTCTCTATACTCTCTTTTGTTGTTTTTTTTTTTTATAATGAGTCAACCGACTCAACTTAGGTTATATATATACATATATATAATTAAGCCAAATTTCGAATTACACCCCCAAATATTTCTAGGTTTCTATTATGAAACCCCCTAAACTTTATATTAACTACCAAATGTCTAAGTAGGTATGTGTCTATGTCACGTATGGGTCCCAAAAGTGGTCCCAAATATTTTATAAAATTGTTAATTAGCCTACTAGTTATGAATCATATCCCTATTCATTCTCACATGGGTACCCAAACTGGTACCATAAAAGATCACAATTAACAATAAAATATTAAAAACACTTTAACAAATATTCATTTAATCATATAAATGCAACTAAATGCAATTCATTTAATCTGGACTTCTCTTGGGTCCCACTTCATATCTATCAAAATGTGCTCTTTGTCAAGCACTTATCACATCGGGGTGACTGAAACTCACCCAAATCATCACATGCAATTAATCACACTAATTAATGCATGAAAAATAAATATTACCACATTTTTTCGGGTACGGGTATTACATGGATACTTGTTCTTAACGGTCAACTTATTCTACTCTCAGTAGTCGATGCACATACGCATTGTCCCATCCTTCTTCTTTATAAACAAGACTGGAGCTCCCTGTGGTGAGACACTCGGTCGGATAAAACCCTTCTCCAACAGTTCTTCTAACTAAATTTTCAATTCTTTCAATTCTACCGGTGCCATTCGGTACGGTGCCTTGGATATTGGTTGTGACCCTGGTAATACCTCTATTGTGAACTCGAGCTCTCTCTCAATCAATACGTCGAGTGACTCATCGGGAAAAACATCTGGGAATTCTCAAACTACTGGAATGTCTTCCACTAGTGATCCAAGAACTCGTGTGTCAACAATCGAACATAAGAAACCTGAACAACCTTTCTGCAACATCTTCTTTGCTTGAATTGTCGATATTAGGTACGGCAGTACGGTCACACCCTTACCCTGAAAAGTAAACTCCTCTTGACCTGAAGGATAGAAACTCACTCATTTCTGCTCACAATCAATCTTAGCTTGATTGACCGACAATCAAACCATGCCAAAGATAACATCAAAGTAATTTACTACCAACGGAATCAAATCAACGCTCAAGGCCTTATTGCCTATCTTGATCTCACATGACTTGAATACCGAAGAAGTTCCTAACGGTTCACTACTAGGCAATGATACACACAATTCATATCCTAACGCTTCTGACTTAACAATTAAATGCTTAATAAAGTCACGTGATACAAATGAATGTGTTGAACCAGAATCCATAATTATGCGTGCAGGATACGAACAAATAGAAAGAATACCTGATACGATCCTATCATCCGTATTCCCCGGCCTGAGTTGGAAATACCGCCCTTGCTGTTGTGCGACTCCTTTCCCTTTATCCACTCTTGGTTCTGCCCTCGACCCGCTTGGCACACTCGATGCCCTGGTGCTCATTCCCTGTTGTTTCTTACTCGGGCAGTTCTTTGCTATATTTCCCAGTTGCCTACATTCAAAACATTTCCCCCTCATCTCTAGGTTGTAGCTCTTTGTGTTCGAGGTTGTGTTAGGTGTGATCGAATTTGCATTCAAAGGACAATTTCTAGAGATATGCCCTAATTGCTTACATAGGTAACACGTGTTTAACTAATAACAGGTTCCTTGTGTGTCGTAGGTTACATGTCGGGCATAACGGTCTCGAGTCTCCCATGAACGTACTCCCTCCCTGACTACTCACATTAGATCTCGAAACTTGTGTGAACAATTTTTTCACATTTCCTTGACTCTTGCCCCTATTGTCATTTGCCATTTTCCCTTATTGTCCTTGTCGATAGCGATCGACACTTTTCTCGGCAATACGGGTAGCTTCCTCAACTAGAGAGATGGTCGGGTGTTGCAACATGTCCACACGACCACAGATATTCTCCCTAAGCCCTTCCTCAAACTGACGAGCCTTATCCTTATCAGTTGGAACCGTAGTTTTCCTAAAACGCAACAACGCATTGTAACAAGAAGCATACTCACCCACGGTCATATCTCCCTGAACCAAACTTGTAAACTCTTGACGTTTCTGAGTATAAGCTGATTGCGGAAAGAACCTTTTGTTGAATTCCTCTTTAAATGCTTCCCACGTGGTCGGCTTCCTTTGTTCAAGCACGTTGTCCCACCAATCTAATGCTTCCCCCATTAACGTATCGGATGCACAAAGAATTTTCTCCTCGTCAGTGCATATCACCTGACGAAAATGTCTTTCTATATCCATCATCCAATGGTCGGCCAAGTCTACGTCGGTTTGTCCGTAATACAAAGTCGGTTTCCTTTTGTGGAACTGTTCTGTGATGGTGTGTTAAGGTCTTGGTACCAGTGGTGCATTAATGTAGCGAATTTCAACCGGTGGGGCCTGAACATTCCTCTGCTTTCGTTCACTTACAGCTTGAATGAAATTTCCCACCATGTTCACTAATTGGTCCATTTGTGAATGCGGTGACAAATCTCTTACTGGCTCAGTCATGATGTTTCAAATATTTACCCTGTTGAGTTCAATGCATAGTAACTATACATGCCATGCCACAATATATAAATGTGCATATATAGTTCAACCACACAATCAAGAGATGCTAACATATGAGCATTTCTACAATGATAACGATATTATCTTCATAAACATACATTCTAATCGACGTCACTCAACATATAACGTCACTCGTCCCCAAGGCTCTAAACCTATAGCTCTGATACCACTAAATGTCACAGCCTGGTCCCACAATAGCAGAATCGGAGCCCGTGGCACGCCACCGAGGCTAAACCAAATTCATTAACGTTCTCAAAAATTAGTTTTAAGAACACACGCAGCGGAATAAACAAAACATTTTGAAAAACAGCAGTCCAGTCGACTGCACCTTATGCCCAGTTGACTAATACTGGTCCAGCAGAAAGTTTGGATTCAGAACACGATCCAGTCGACTGTTTTCTAAGTTCAGTCGACTGGGGCTTCAAATTTTCAGTCGACTGGTATGGTTCAGTTGACTGAAGTCCAGCCTAAACAGAAAAATATCTGATTTGAAAACACGATCCAGTCGACTGTGTCGGGAACCCAGTCGAATGATCCTCTATAAAAGAATGCAGTGAGTTGCTGGAAAAGAGGCTCCAGTCGACTGCTTTCGCAACCAGTCGACTGGTTTATGGCAGCAACACACATTCTGCAGAAATTCTAAGTTTAAAAGCTTTTGAAAGCTCCCAAGGGTTAAACACACACACCATACTCATTCTAAAGTGATCCCAACTGGATTAAAACATTGTTAAAACATAATTACAAGAGATTACAATCTATTACAACATTATGAACTCGTTCCACGATTCCAAGTTAATATAAGTTAAAACAACCAAATCCTTATTACAACATTCCTATTGTCCCAAAACTACAAGATTAACATCCAGGTTGCCTTCTAAGTGAACTCCCAAACCCACGTGTTCACTTCTCCGATTCCTCGCCGGCATTAATACTTGCAATGGTTATTTGAATAACCACACATATTCGATTTGTTTAAGCTCACGCTTAGTGAATAAAACAACTTATGCACATGAATGACAAACATGCTCGCATTCACATCTCTACATTTCATACTAGTCTCCAGAGACTCACATGTATATTCCATACTCCTAATCCGCGACTCCTCGCCAATAAGTCCACGCGAAAGGGTAAGATCCATGATTCTTTTCTTAATAGTGCGACCGTAATGCGTATATCGGTTCCACAAAATAGCTTAGTGACCACGTGCTCCTTCTGACCCAAATAAGCAACTCAACATACTTAAATACATATCACCGTGCTCTAGGTAATTAAAACATTGCACAATGCTATTGGGCCAACTTATCAATACAATTGCCCTATAAGAACTACACAATATATCTCTATGAATTAACACATGCTATTCAAACATAACATGAATACACACCAAGCAATCATTCCATAATACAAAGTTGAATCATTCACCTCCGAATAACGCTCTTAGACTACAATCCAAAAAAAACCTGTGCACAAAAAACGTGCAAAAAACCTTCTAGTACAATTCTTAAGGATCAAAAGTCCGATTATCAACTTTTATGAAAAATTCTGGAAAAAGACTTTTCAAAAAACTTGGCCAAACAAGGCTTAATAGGTATCAAAACAAAGCTCTTACCTCGGAGAGTTCGAATATCAAATCTAGAAGAAATTAGACGGACAGAAGATCGTTGTTTGGCGTCGCAAAGCTCTAAGCTCCTAAATCTCCCTTTTGGTCTCCTTTTGAGTTTTAGGTTAAGAGTTGTGAAAAATATGAAAGTTATCACTTTCTATATATAGGCAACATTTTTTAAAATTGCGTTTAACTCCCCACGAGTTTTCAAAACTCTTAATTAGTCTCTGAAACTTTCTACATAGCTAATTCATAGCTTTACAAATGAAACTTCAAAGTTATAAAAGTTTCTGACTAAGTTCCGTTTGGTTGCTAAAACACAAATTCTTATATGACTTTTCTGAAGTTGCTAATTAGCCTAACAAATTAATAGCGTGTTAATTCGTCCTCACCAGGATACTAAATCTAACAACAGAAAAATATTATAAACCAAAAATAATACAAATATTAAAATACACAGGTAAACATTTATCTTCAAATAAACATTTAAAGTATTCCACAATGAACGTCTCATACTCGAAGAGACTTCACAACCACAAACAACTCATTTCACAATGTCTCAAAGGGTTCTCTAACACAGACACCCAAATCGACTCGTGAGTCAAAACTCACTCAAACAGGTGTCATAAGACACAACACAGTACATTATCATGCATGACAATGTAATGAAATGCAATAATACAAATGCGGGTGTTATAGCTCTAGAGTCAAGCCCTGGACGCATAAGAAGCGACATCACTTCCACACTCGTATAGGTAGACTTATCAGAAATGTCCCTGTAACTAAGACACTCCAACACAATTGTTATAAATCTATTAAGAGCTTAGTAGCTCACCCTCTTCCTTATTACATTACAGATACCAAGCACTTATTCTTGGGATGATTTATATATATATGCATTTTATTTTAGTATCACAATAATTTTCAACTTCATTTTTATAAATAATAAGTTTATCTAGAACTTCATTCTTAGTATTCATAAGATAAACATGGCAATATTTTGAGAAGTCATCAATAAACGTAACGAAGTACTTTTTACCACCTCTAGTAGGAGTACTATGTATATCACGTACATCATAATGTACTAATTGCAATAAAGATGAAGATCTTTCAACTTCAGGAAATGGAATTCTAGTTATTTTGGTTTGCATTCATACTTTACATTTTTCATTTATATCATTTTCATATCAAGGAATTAAATTTAATTTAACCATGTCATCCATTTTCTTAGTATTTACATGTCCTAAGCGACTATGCCATAAAGAAACACAATCAACTATATAAGCAGAAACATTCATTTTATTAATAATATTGAGCTTAAACATGCCCTCATACATATAACCTTTGCCTACAAAGGTACCACTCTTAGACAGAATAAATTTGTCTACCTCAAATACAAGTTTGAAACCATGCTTATTAAGCAGGCTTCTAGAAACTAAGTTCTTTCTCACTCCAGGGACATAATTAACATATTGGTGAGGCAGAGGACTTTTCCAGAAGTGAATTCTAGATCCACAATCCCTTTGCCTTTGACCGCTGCAGTAGAGGAGTTTTCCATGTAGAGAACGACTCCATCTTTGACATGTTCATAGGCAGAAAACATAGCTTTATCCTTGTACATGTGCGTTGTGGCACCCGAGTTTATCCACTAAGCATCGTTGCTTCTTTTTGAATAAGCGACATTCCTTCTTAAAGTAGCCCGGCTTATTGCAATAGTAGCAAATACCCTTTTTCTTGTTTTGAGAGTTATTAAAATTATTTTTCCTCTTATTATTATTTTTCCATTGGTGAGCATTATGCTGGGGTTGTTTATGCTCCTTCTTTTCCTCCACCACATGGACCTTAGAAGCATTTTTATCTTGCTTCTCATTACCATCTCAAATTCGAGACTTTTGATCAATTTTGAGACGAGTCTCCAATTCCTTGAGTGATATGTCCTCTTTTTGTGTTTAGACTTTTCTTATAGTCTTTCCATGATGGAGGAAGTTTTTCAATAATTGCAGAAACTTTAATATCTTTATCCATATTTAATTTCTTAAGTTTGCAATGGTTA
The DNA here is from genome assembly GCA_033977485.1 of Hydrangea macrophylla. Lineage (NCBI taxonomy): Eukaryota > Viridiplantae > Streptophyta > Magnoliopsida > Cornales > Hydrangeaceae > Hydrangea > Hydrangea macrophylla. Next base: position 96,720,289 of record CM066997.1, on the reverse strand, counting down.
AGAATAAGTTGAATTTTATGAAATTGATCAATAATCAACTTATTATCAACCATTTTATAATTAAGAAATTGACCAATTAAAAATTTCTTACTTGTTGCGTCCTCCGCAAGATATTTTAACTCCAATTTATCCCAAAGTTCTTTAGCAGTGCCAACATTTTGGTAGAGATCGAAAAGAGAGACAACCACAACATGTAGTATGCGACCGCAGCAAAGGTAGTCATTCGTCTCCCATTTAGCGCGTTCCCTTGGTTGAGCCATTGTCTCATTTTCTCGTTCCGTGGGTTTGTTCTCTTTGAGAACATATTCTATCTTCAAAGTGGTGAGTAGGAAGTGTAATTTCCTTTGCCAACGAAGAAAATTACCATCATCAAAATGATCCAATTTCACGAAACTTTCGGTCATTTGACTAAGTGACTTTGCCGAAGAAGTGTCCACAATTTGTAAATTATTGTACTTAGATTGTTAAAAATAATGCGTCCTCCGGTTGGCGGAAATTCTTCAAAAAGTCACCGAATAGATCTTCAAAACGTGTACTAGACACTTTCCTATATACAATATTCGCCCTCACCAGATATTTGTAATCGATGTGTAATTGGGTATTCCGCGAGTTTGTATTCAATATACTATGAAGCAAACACTATCTGCAAAATACACTATTAAAGACAACCTAAAATTACCACTAATATTTTTCAACCAATTATGTATTATATTCCTACATTTATTATAATACAGACATATAATTTTATTGAAAATAAAAGGATAAAGAATATGGGAAATCAGACTGCTTTGTTCTATAGAGAGAAAGAAAGAGAATAATATTTTTTTGCCCTTTTTACCTCAAATCTGGAGTACCCTATTTATAATAGTTGTAACGGTGTTAATTGAATAATTGCATGATTTTTACATACCAAACAGCCCCTTGTTCGAGAGACATGTTCCTTGCTATTCAAACATCAGCTCGGGTCAAATCCCATCTATCTGGTAATTGTGTAATGACTGAGTGTTTGTGTTTGAAATCATAGAAAAATTATTCTATGCTTCTCGCTTGTTTGAGTCCACCACAACCAACGTGTCTTTGGATTTCAAACCAATATAAGACATTATCTTGTATTATATATTTCACCCATTCATAAATATAATATTACCCTCTCATTTCTCTTTATTTACAATATAACCGACCCATTTTATTTGCCCTTATTTTAAAATTACTCTAACACCCACACACTCGCACACTCCAGTCTCAACTCAATCCCAAAGCCCCATACTAGAGCACAACAAAATCCAACAATGGTCATTCATTCCGACTGAAGAATAGCGGGAGGGGGGAAAGGCAAGCAACTAGAATCCCCTATGGGGATTTGAACCCTCCCCTCCCCATTGTAAGAGAAATGTTATGCCAATTAGACTACACCATGCTAGACATCTTTTATTTTTTTTTTAAGTACAAAAATAATTTTATGTTTTCAACTATAGTAGATGTTCCGAATTATTAAAAGTGTAGTACCCTATACAATTATTGTAACATATTATACCTTTGATGAAAACATATGAGGACATGAAGAAAAGTCCAGCATGCTATCAAAAAAAAGAAGAAAAGTCTAGCAGCAAGCATTTTACTCCTGCTTTCATACGAAAAAATATTCATTACAACAGTTATAAAATGTTATATGGTATTACAAGCCAATAGAAAATTTATATAAATTTATTTGACCCCCTATTTCTAGGGAAATCCTCATCCAACTCAACAAAATTTTAAAATATGTGAGAGGGGATAAATCTTACTTGATATAAAATATTTACTCCTTTCACACACATACAAGAGAGAGAGAGAGAGAGAGAGAGAGAGAGAGAGAGAGAGGGGAAGGGGGGAAGGGGGGGGGGGGGGGGGGGGAGGAATATGTCAGGTGATGATAGTCCCCTTGAAAATGAGGTCACGTACACCAATACACATCCCACAAGAAAGATAGCAAACATTTAAGGACCCCATTGGCCATTGGTGTAAAAAAGAAAAAAGCAGAGGTTACGACAATGGCATTAGGACATGATATATATATATATTAAAACCTATATATAAGAGCTTTATTACTTTTGAAACACTGTTCATACTTTTCCTAGTTGAAATACTATTTCGCCCTTCTCAATTCTCATAAACACTCCCACAACTCTATATTCATCAAAAGGATATCAAAACCCATATATAAGAGTCTTGTTGCTTTTGAAACACCGTTTACACTTTTCTCATTTGAAATACCATTTTGCCCTTCTCAATTCTCATAAGCACTCATACAATTCTATATTCATCAAAAGGATATTTGGGTATAAAAGCCTTGCTGCTTTTAAAACACTGTTCACAATTTTCCCAATTAAAGTACCATTTTGCCCTTCTCAATTCTCATAACCACTCATACAACTCTATATTCATCAAAAAGATATTTGGGCTTGTGTGAGGGTAGTGTTGTCATTTTATCATAATTATTACACTGAGGTTAGCTTTTGAAAATTTATTTGAATATAATAATAAGAATTCAATCAACAATATTATGTCTAATTACATTTAGGTCAACAAGTTTTTGCACATTTATCATTTTCTTAAAAAAAAAAGTCAACAATAATGACTAATTATGTATTGATGTCAAATAATTACATTTAAGTCAACAAATGTTTGCATATTTATCATTCGCTTCAAAAAAGTATAAAAATAATGATTAATTACGTATTGATCTCTAATATTTATATTTTGGCCAGCTTTTAATTACGTTTTGGTCTCTAATATGTATTTCAGTCAACTTTATTAAAAATATTTACAATTAAGTCAACTCTATCAATTCAGTCATTCCCATTTTTGGTACAACAATTCCCAAATCAAACTGTTATATTTCGTCTATTTGGTCTTCGGTATTATTTCATATAAATAATTATATATCACTCATACACTTTTGTATACAATAATTTTAATAAATATCAGCAATAGGTTTAAAATTTAACATTGTGAAACATTTTTACAACGTTAAAAGCCATCAACAAAATTCAAAATTATCAACTTTTGAATAGTTATTTTATGATTTAGTGTACTTAATATTTGCAACATTCTCAACTTACACCAAAATGCTGCTCCCAACCATTTTGGAGAGTTGTTCGAAACGTTATAAAGAGTTACTCCAAAGCGTCATCTACAATTGGATGGCTTATAAATTTTACAACAAAAGTTGATTTAGTACTTAAAATAAAAGAATATCTTCTCTCCAAAATATTGATTGAAATTAGATTACTAAAAAATTGGGACAACACACGCTGATACGCCCAAAATTGGCTCTATCTTATGACCAAGCGGTTCAAATCAGCAGCTAGTTCATGCCCCGGGAAAATCATGCACAACTCCTCAGAAGCGTCAGCCCGAGCGGTTTATTCTACTCATCATCCTGAGCGGTTCATTCATGACCCGGCTAGCAGGTCGGGGAAACTGCACATGCACATCCCGCCGCGGGAACAGCTCATCCGGGCCCACAGGCGTGATCCCGAGCATTACGGGCAGTTTTCTACTCAAGCTAGAAGACTAATGGAAAGTGAACACTATTTCCTAATCCAATTAGGAAATCCCCATAATTAATGTCAATCTATATTAATAGGATTATATTTCCTTATCCATGTATGAGTAGGTCTCTTACATCTATAAAAGACACCTCTCACCCCCCATTGAAGGGGCCGCCAACTCTTTAGTCTACACAGCATCTCTATAAAATTCACCATTATACGCATACACCCGCCCGGTATTACTGGTAGTGTCGCCCCTCTTTGTTGGCTCACCAGGCCCGCCAGTGATCTACTAGTGAACGTGCTCAGACACACACGTGGACGTAGGTACCTTCATTAACAGGGCCGAACCACATACAAAAAAATAGTCTCTCTCTCTCTCTCTCTCCCCTTAAACTGCTCTACTTTTTACTCTTACCAATTTTTGGCATCATCAGTTTGGCGCCATCTGTGGGAAACAACAAGTCTTCTCATCAACAAATCTCTGAACTGATCATCACGCCACCGAAGAAGGGTAAGAAGACTGATCAGCAGTCCTACCGGGATGTTCCTTCGCCCCCGGCACCGGCTGCGGCAGTCATGACATCTGAGCAAATCACCGCAACCCTCACACAACTCCTGGAGGGCCAACGTCAAATCCAGCAACAGATTGAAGCTCTGCTAGCCCAACAAAGCAATCCTCTAGTGGCCGGGAAATGACCCGGGAACGTTGTGTACGATCGGGAACCGATCTTGACCAGACAACGTGCCCGAGCCAACCCGTCCCGTGTTGAGGATGCCAGAGACATCAACAGTGGGCGTGCTGCCCGAGAGGAAAGGCAGGAGCATATGGCCCGAGAATCAGTCCAGGGTCACTCGGTCAAGAGCCGAGCCGTCCCTCGGGATACGGTTACCTGGAGTCATAGCCGAGCCCGATCCCAGAGGACAGCACCCCGCCATGAAGAAAAAGCCTCTCCCACCCACCCGACTAACCCCTCGGGTACCGGTCGGGAAGGAGTGGAAGCCCGAATCAAGGACTTGCAGAAGCAGATCGACGAAGTGGCCAAAAAGCTTGGTCAAAACCGTGTTCCGAATCAATCCAATACCAAGACAGAGTCACCATTCTCCAGCCAGATCACGAGGTTCTCCATCCCGCGCAAATTTAAGCAGCCTCGGCTAGATTCATACAATGGCTCGGGAAGCCCGGTTGACCACGTCCGGACCTACAAGGTTCAGATGGCCCTAGCCACCAACTCTGATGAATTACATTGCCTAGCCTTCCCCAGCACTTTGAAAGGCCCGACCATGCAGTGGTTCTACTCCTTGGAGCCCCGATCGGTGTGCAGTTTCAAACAACTCAGCAAGCAGTTCATCAACCAGTTCGCCGGTATGCATGAGCGGCCAAAGCCAGACATGCAGCTACTGACGGTCAGACAACGAAATAATGAGTCCCTCAAGGAGTTCACCGACCGGTTCAACCAACAGAAGCTTCAAATCTGCAATCTGAACGAGACCATTGCCATCATAGCCTTCTGCTCGGGAGTTCAACACACCAAGTGTGCCGCGTCGTTCCACAGAAACCGACCGGAAACTTTGGTTGAGCTCTCTGAGAGGGTTGGAAAATACATTGACACTGAAGAGTTTCTGAAGACCAAGGGCACCGGGCAAAAAAGTAACGAGCCTTCCAGAAGTAAGCGAAAGCGAGATCAGCCCGGGAGTTCTAACAGTTCCTTCAGCTCACAGTAGTTAGGGTCCGGCAGTCCCGACCCGACCTTCAGTTCGCAGCGGTCTGAGTACGGCAGCCCCGGCCCGATCTCCAGTTCACATCGGTCAGGATCAAGCAGCTCCGATTTTGCCTCCAGCACAGAGAAGTCAGGAACCCGATGATCCTGACTCGACCTCCTATCTCCATCGGTCTAGAAGAGCCAGACTACAGTGGTACTTACTTGATCACCAGATGAGGCTCTACCGATTGTCAGAGAACTCATACAAAGACCTCGGGCCTAACCCCGAGGCATACAAAGACCTCGGGCCTAACCCTGAGGCATACAAAGACCTCGGGCCTAACCCTGAGGCATACAAAGACCTCGGGCCTAACCCCGAGGTACGAAGAAGACCTCGGGCTCCGAACCCAAGCACCAAAGACCTCGGGGTCACGCCCGAGGCACCGGCTTCGCTTAGGTCCAACCGACGATGGGGGCAAACCCCCTAGGTGGCTGATGATGGCAAGTTTCAAAAGACCCTGCAACCACCTGTTCCAGGTTGGTTATCTACAGTCATAGCCTCTGTAAGACCCTCATCTTAGCGAAAGCTTGGAGGGCAAGATGGCGCAGTGAACTAAACAGGTAATCACACCGGGTATCTACAGGCCTCGCAGATAACCAAGTCAAAATCTTGGACAACCTGAGCACCAACAGTACTCAGAGGCATTAACTCCACTTAGGTCCAAGCCGACGATAGAGGTGACTAAAATCTCTTAGGTTGGCCGACGATAGAGGAGCAAAAAGACCCTAAAGCAACGTGGTCGGCTCCACCAACATGGTCAAGCTCTTCTCCCAACAGTCTTGACGAAGGCTAACCGGGCGGAAGACAACCATCCTGGGGAGTTAACATAAAAGGACCCTAAAGCAATACGCTTTAGGTCGGCTTTTCCAACATGGTCAAATTCTTCCACCCACAACCTTGACGAAGGTTTACGGGCAGAAGATAACCATCCTGGGAGCTAACTCAAGTAGAAAAGACTTCGAAGTAGGCCGAGTCTCAACTCTCGGTCACTTCCCGAGCATTCAAAGACTCCGAATTAGGTCGGGTCTCAACTCCCGGTCAATTCCCGAGCACTTAAAGGTCCCGAGCTAGGCTGGGTCTCAACTCTCAGCCAGTTCCCGAGGACTCACCAGGCTCAGAAGCCTCGAGGCAGCTTCCACAAGCACTCAGACAGTAGAAAGTACATCAAACTGATTTCCAAACTTGTCCCAATATAGCATCTGGCCAATCTTGGAAATGGAGGGCAGCTGATACGCCCAAAATTGGCTCTATCTTATGACCAAGCGGTTCAAATCAGCAGCTAGTTCATGCCCCGGGAAAATCATGCACAACTCCTCAGAAACGTCAACCCGAGCGGTTTATTCTACTCATCATCCCGAGCGGTTCATTCATGACCCGGCCAGCAGGTCGGGGAAACCGCACATGCACATCCCGCCGCAGGAACAACTCATCCGGGCCCAGAGGCGTGATCCCGAGCATTACGGGCTGTTTCCTACTCAAGCTAGAAGACTAATGGAAAGTGCACACTATTTCCTAATCCAATTAGGAAATCCCCATAATTAATGACAATCTATATCAATAGGATTATATTTCCTTATCCATGTATAAGTAGGTCTCTTACATCTATAAAAGAGACCTCTCACCCCCCATTGAAGGGGCCGCCAACTCTTTAGTCTACATAGCACCTCTATAAAATTCACCATTATACACGTACACCCGGCTGGTATTACTGGTAGTGTCGCCCCTCTTTGTTGGCTCACCAGGCCCGCCGGTGATCTGCTAGTGAACGTGCTCAGACACACACGTGGACGTAGGTACCTTCATTAACAGGGCCGAACCACATACAAAAAAATAGTCTCTCACTCTCTCTCTCTCTCCCCTTAAACTACTCTACTTTTTACTCTTACCAATTTTTGGCATCATCACACGCATATAAACTTTTTGTAGACAACGCTAAATTTGAATCTCAAATTGAATTTTCAACACTAAATTATCATTGAAGAATGGATCCCAATGCATGTGGTAGTGGGAATAATGATGGGTCCACTTGAACATTCTCCAATTAAAATTTATCACAACATCAACAAAAACAATGACATCTTCACATGTGTCACATTCATGTCTTACTATTCAGTAAAAAATATCAACACTTACAAAATATCCATTAACAAGAAGTTCAAAATTCTAAACTCATGAACAAAATTTAAAATCATCAAGTTTCGTTATAAAGATTTGCTAACATGGACATTGTAACAATAACTAAATATATATATATATATATATCAACATTACGTTTAAAATTGGACGTTGTGAAATATTGTAGAATACTTATAAATTTCATTAACCATAGTAAATATATATATATATATATATATACTACATATAAGAGGAAAACACATGCTTATGTACGTAATGTCGAATAAATCTATACTACATAAAATCATAATCCAAAGGGAGTTATTGTGTGCCTCGACGCAGTCGCTACATAGTATACATATATGTGGTTAAATTACCCTAACATCCATTGAGGTATGATTTAATTACAAAACCTCCCACGTAGTTTCAGAATTAGGCTGACCTCCCTAATGTTTGTTGTTATGTAAAACTTAAAAATGACAACCTTACCCTTATTAAAGTAAAAAACATTAAGAAAAAAAAATTAAATTCCAATTTTTTTTCTCCTTTTTGTTTTAAAGGAATATCTTAAAGACAAATTATTCATTTCATAACATTCAGATTTTTGTTATTGGATAAATATATTTCTTTCAAGAAAATTTTATGTACTTTTGAATGAAACTTTAACACCATTAGAGTTTTATATTTGACAATGGAGATAATTTCTTCTTCCTTTCTGTTTAAAGGGCATATCTTAAGGACAAATTTGTTATTTCATAACATTCTGATTTTTATTATTGAATAAATGTATTTTATTTCAAGAAAAATTAAATCGGTACTTCTGAAAGAAACTTTAACATCGTCAAAGCTTCATCTCCTATAACGGAGGTGAATGTAATTTTTCAACCTACAATTACTTCAATTACGGTATATATATCTAGTAATTGCTCTCGTCCGGGGGCACGGTGACAAAAAAAAAATGATGTACGTTACAGTTTGAATAATTTGAGTGCCTTCGGCTCTAATATCCAAATAGCCCGTAAGCAAAAAATTAATAATTTTTTTTTTGTTTTTTGAAAAAATCAAAAATTAACTTTTCAAAGAGGATATGTAAATAAGTCCAACAATTAAATCAATTAAGACCATTAGATTAAAGATTTGGGATGGATTTGTTTGGGTTGAGCTGATTTTGTTTGGGTCATTGGAGATTTTCTACCCTTATAGGGACGAATATATGGGGGCAAGGGGGGACTCAAGCATCTCCTTGATTTTAAAAAATATCATATATATATACCCTAAAAAAAGTATATTTTTATACTTAAGACCACCTTCTAAATTAAAAAAAAAAAAAAAAAAACCTCTCTATTTTACACTTAAGCTCCCTTCCTAAGTATGAAACATCCAACCTTTTGGTCTCAATTTATAGAAACAATATGTCATTTTATTATATATTTGGTATTTGTCAGTATTAAGTTTTCTAACTCCTTCATCCGTTCAAAAAAAAAATGTATAAATAGATCCAAAAAATCGCATCGGGGGCGCTGTTCCCATAAACTCACTACCTCTTCACCCTACCAAGCCCTCCCATCTCCAATTTCCTATAACCTTGAACACTTAGATTAAGATTCAAGAGCTGATATTATCTTCCCATAAAGGCATTCCTCTTATTATATATAGGGTGGGGCTAAATACACTACTATAATTGCTAAATACACTACCCCACCCTTACTTTATTCATTTTGATACAATCAAAGCATCTATTTTCCCACTTTCACAAATATACCAAAAATACCATTTCCCACTTTCACAAATATACCAAAAATGCCCTTATTTGTTAGGGCATATGAAATGTATTAGATATCACAAACCCTCAGTTTAGCTCCAAAAACATAACAGAGCCTCAAGATTTGCCGTCGCCGCTCCCACATGCAACCTCCCCTTGCGCCGTTGTCATCGTCTCCCTCAGCCTCCCTCAGGGTCGTCGTCTTCCTCAACCTCCCTCAATGTAAGTTTTTCTCTCTTTCCCTCTTATATTTAATGAATGAACTATACTCCATTTTTGTTAATTCTTTTTACACCATTGTTTGTTATTCTTTAAATTATGAATTGGGAAGAAATTGAGCAATTGGTGAATGAAACTTTACTCCATTTTGGTACTCCTTTTTTTTCAAGCAAAAAAAAAGCAGTCGTTGTTTTGCTGAAGTGCTATAGCTCTGCCATGGTTCTCCTATTTTGGTTGGTCGACCTTTTACATTTAACATAATCAATCCCATTTACTTTACAGATTAAACTTTATGGATTTTGGATTCTTGTTCAATTGGTGGTATTAAATGTCAAAATATTACTTGTTAGATTTTTGGACTATTGTTCAATTTTTTTTTTTAATATTTGTTTTAACTTACACAGATAATTATGAATTGGGAAGAAATTGAGGAATTGATGAATGAAACTTTACTACATAATGAAGGATTGCAACTAACACAGAGAACAATTTCAACAAAGCGTGATCCTTTCGGCATTTGAGATCATAGAAAATACACGGAGGTGTAATGTATGCCAAGGCTTTGGACATAGTAGCCAAACTTGCCAATCGAAAGTCAAAGACAATGGATCAAGCCTTTACACAACAATAAGTGTAAGCAATGAAGACAATTGGATGGATGAGGTGGATTTGAATTTGCTCTCGTGATTTTGGTGTTACAACTTTGGATATATGATTTTAAATTTGAGATTTTTGAGGCTATGTTGGCTGTTTGTTCTTAGTTAGATCTTTTTTAGGCTATTTTGTTTAGCCTATGATACTCTTTGGAACTTCTTTATTTGGTTGTTTTGTTCTTAATTAGATCTTTTTTTTTAGGCTATTTTGGTTAGCTTGTGATACTCTTTGGGACTGACTTATTTTTTTGTTCTTAATTCGATCTTTTTGTGGTTAATTTATGGTGTGTTCTTGTTGGTTTTTTTTTTTGGTTTGATTTTAATGGGTAAAAAACAGATTGTTTGGGGAAAGACACTAATGAAGAGATATCTTGATATTGTCGTTAATCAGTGTGTTTTCATGGGTGAAAGAGACTAATGGCTATTTAAAGGTATTTTTGGTAAATTTGTGAAAGTGGAAAAGTGGGTGCTTTGATTGTATCAAAATGAATAAAGTAAGGGTGGGGTGGTGTATTTAGCAATTATAGTGGTGTATTTAGCCCCATCCTATATATATATATATATAAAGATTCTCTAAAGAGGGTGCCCTCTCTTTATTAAAGAGAGGGTTTCTATTTTGACTGTTGAATCGTGTTTTCATTAATGGCAGTTTTGTCATTTCACAATTTTTAAACACGATCCGACAGTTAAAATAGAAACCCTCTCTTTAATAAGAGAGGGCCACTATTTAGAGTATATATATACAAAGATTCTCTAAAGTGGGCCACCTTTCTTTATTAAAGAGAAGGCCTCTGTTTTGGCCGTCAGATTGTGTTTAAAAACTGTGAAATGACAAAACTGCCATTAATGAAAACACAATCCGACGGCCAAAACAGAGGTCCTCTCTTTAATAAAAAGAGGGCGCCCTCTTTAGAGCCTGACTGTATATATATATATAAAATATAAAAATATATGTATAGTGGTTGTCAATAGGCCCATTTAGCTGTCCCTTTCCTACTCTTTGGAGTCAGATATTGTCTATTTATTTATTTGTTTTATTTTTTCTGCTTAAAAAGTCAGATATTGTCTAGTAAAGAAGAGACTCACGACTATCATGGTACGTACAGTATTGAGTGGTGTGACTCATGAGAGAGAGACTGTGGAATTAATTTGACATCCAAATAATGCGTGTGGGAGAATTCTTTCAGTACACCAAGTGGTTTGGATATATTTATACTATAGTAGTGATTTTGGTTAAAAATGGTTATTTTCGATAAATATATATATATATATTTGTTCTCTGATAAGAAATTTTTGTTTTGTTTTGTTCCCATCAAAACCTCTTAGAATAAATGTTTCTTATCCAGAATAATTATTTTTCATCCAAAACCACTATGTCGTAGTTATAGTTACACCCAACCATTTGGATGTACCGAAGAGTTTTCCGTGTGTATATATATATATATATATATAGCTTTGGTGATTTAAGTCATTGGTAATTCATTGGTGGTGGAGTGGCCATGGCAGAGTTCAAGCACTTGGTGGTGGTTAAGTTCAAGGAAGGAGTGGTGGTGGAGGAGATTTTGAAAGGGATGGAGAAGCTTGTTTCAGAGATTGGTGCTGTCAAGTCCTTCGAATGGTATATACATATACATATATAATATATGTATTTGATTTTGTTCGTTGATAAAGTTTATATCTATAGGAGAGAAATAATTTGTGATAAGGGAAAGAACTCGTTTACTAGATCTTAAATGAACTTATTCTAGAAAGTTGAGTATTTGGTAGATACTTTCTTATTGCACACTAGTTCGTGCTGAATTGAAAAATATTTGTAGATTCTACAAATATTTTTCTCAAACTAGCATGATTCTAATAAAAATCAGATAAAAAATTAAGATTTGGACTAAACCAGATCATATTTTTTAAATCCCAAACACACCAGAGTTTTCTTGATAAAAAAAAAAAGAAAAAAGAAAAGAAAGATACATAAGACTCCCATTTCTCATACACTAGGTTTGCCACAAGGAAAAGACTATACTAGTTCTCTTTCTCTTACACTTTAGGAGGAGAGAATGGAAGTAAAGTAAGAGGAAACATGGGGGAGAAAACTTATCTTCTTTTTTTGGACTTATTTACCCTGAAGAAAATGACTATTATTTTGCATCATAAGAGTGTATCCTAAACACAATGTTCTCTCCTTTATTCCCTTAATTAATTTAGCCTAACATACCACAAAAAATTTCATTCCTTGAGTACTTTTTTTAGGGATACCGGATACCTCTTTCCAACATCCTCCTTTCAACTTTTCTGTCCCTCTTGCCAAACGCAGTTGAAGTCTGAGCAATCATTTCTATGTATTCCTTTCTATGGAATGTTGGACATCATGAGCTTTCCTAAAATGTTGTGCATGTCAGAGTAACTAAAGATTGATATATATATTGTTTAAGTAAAATCTCTAAAATGTTTTTGGGCATAGTATAAGAGTCCTTTGGCAACATCTTCTACTTTTACGACTCAATCGCTAAAAAACTGATTTTGGCAAATAGCAAATTTTTGTGATTGACACACTTTTTTTTGCAATTGAATCCTAGAAGCTAGTTTGTCAAACAGTATTATTTTAACTTTTGGAGATCCATGGCACCTAAAATTTTAAACAATTGCTTGAAACCGATTATTGGACCGGAAAAGCTATTCCCAATGGGCTTGTAATACATGTCCATTTTTTGAGATAGAAATTTCATTAATTTATTAATTTTTAAATTTCCTTGACAGGGGACAGGACATTGAAAGCCAGGAGATGCTTAGACAAGGGTTTACTCATGCCTTCCTAATGACATTTAGCAACAAAGAGGACTTCACTGCTTTTGTGACCCATCCTAATCATCTCCAATTCTCTGCTACTTTTTCTGGAGTTATTGACAATTTTGTGGTTCTTGATTTCCCAGCTGTTCTTGTCAAGGCACCACCTACATGACAAAACAATATTGTTTAATCTACCCCAAGTATATGTACTTGTATTTGTGTGTGCACTTGAGTGTGTATTGCTTGTATTTTCTTGCATTATTGAGTGTCTTAAGTATGATATTGTTATGAGGGTGAGCTTGATACATATCTCCATGTGATTTCAACCTTTATATCAAAATCCTATTATTTGCTCTTCTCTATGAATGAATGACTACCATATATGCTTTGTTTAGTTCGTGAATTTAGAAAAGGAAAACGAGGATTAAATAATATTTCTCTAGTGTTATCCTAATTCATGTTTAAATTATGTTAGACATAAATTCTATTGTATCCATCGAGATATATTGCCCGTTGGATTCTGATCTATTACAACAATGTACGTATGCATCACAAATATCGATTACAATCACGTTTTAAATTGTTGTTTCTACTTTACAAATGAATCTTATATTTATATACTATACGAATCAATGATTTATGTAACGACCTACCTCCCCATCTAGTAACAATATTATCCGCTTTGGGCCTAAACACAAAGAACTTCCCAGGGGGTCACCCATCCCTGGTACTGCTTTGGCAGCAACATGCTTAACTGTGAAGTTCTTTCATGTTTAGCTCCCTCACGGTTTTAAAAGGCTTTGTTGCATATAGAGGGACGATTAATCCTTATAAACTAGTCTTGGAACTTCACCCCAGGCGATGTGGGACAAGTCCCCACACCCGACCTCACCTCATCTGTCTTGGCCATCCTGCCTCAGGAGTATTGACTCTTGGTCATCACAATCCACCCTCCTTAAGGGTCACACGTCCTCGTGTGGGACCTGCCCCCACACTTCCGGCTGGGTTTCCGCTCTGATACCATTTGTAACGACCTACCTCTCCATCTAGCAATAATATTGTCCGCTTTGGACCTAAACACAAAGAACTTCCCAAGGAGTCACCCATAACCCTGGTGCTGCTCTGGTGGCAGCACACTTAACTGTGAAGTTCTTTCATGTTTAGCTCCCTCACGGTTTCAAAAGGCCTTGTTGCATATAGAGGGACGATTAATCCTTATAAATTAGTCCAAGAACTTCACCCTAGGCGATGTGGGACAAGTCCCCACACCCGACCTCACCTCATCCGTCTTGGTCATCCTGCCTCAGGAGTATTGGCTCTTGGTCATCACAATTTACCTCAATTTTTCTTCTTTGGATTTGCCCAAGATGTTGGAATTCATTTATTTCTGTCATAAATTTAAACAAAAACTTTAACTATAGTAGTAATCATGAAAAAGACAGGAAGGAAAAATGTATCATAAAAAATTCAAAATTTCATTTCATATTCAAAATTAAAATAAATAAATAAATTGTTTTTTTATAAATATTTTGATGGATAAATATCACTTACCTCCCTCAAGGTTTAGCCTAATAACACTTACCTCCTCTCTCAGTAGACGTCGTTAATAGAGGTGGTTTTTTTACTATTTTGCCCTTACACTTTGTTCAAATAAAAAAAAAATCAAAATTAAATCCCGGCCCATTTTCTCTTCTTCTTTATTCTCTTCTCCTCTGCTTTCTATGTATTTTCTATGTGTGTGTATTTGATTTCATCTCTCTCACTATTAGTTTCCTCCACAAACAAATGAACAATCCACAATCTATCATCCATATACCAGATTGCAAACCCAAAAGACCACCACAAATTCACCGCCGCCGCCATGAAAGAGGACGACGATGAGTAACTTGAGGGATTTGATTTCGCAGCATTCAAAACCAGCATTTTCTCTAGGTTGTTCGATTTTATTGTTCAGATTTATCAGTATTGCTTCATTTTCTTTTGCCACTCTTTGCCAAGTTTGGCTCCAAACTCAACTCTTCTCAGAAAATCTTTAAGCTCCATTGTCCTTTGCATAGCCTTTTCTATTTCATCATCTTTCTGTTTCATTAGAAAGTGTGTTTTTGCTTCGTATTTTCTCAAAAGCATTGCTACTTGTTGCTTTCTCTGCTCTTCCAAAGCCAACATCAATTTCTGATATTGTTTCCAGAAAACAATATCCATGAAAATAAGAACATTGGTCAATAAAAAAAAAATCCATTAATAAAATCCAATTAAGTTGAAATATCAATATAGAATTGTTTTCTAAGCATCTTGATTTCATTATTGAAGCAAAACCCATATCAGAATTCTCACATGTAAAATGATAAACCGATCAATCTCTTGCCTCTGCTTCTTAAATTGGGCTGAAAGCGCCATTGATGATTGATAACTGTTTTTATTGTTTTTCAGAAGCAAAACACTATTCTACGACAGATTCATAAATTGCTGCGGTTGTTGCGTGATTTGTTGTTTTTGGGGAAGATTCAAATAGAAATCATTAAACCCATAGGTATTCTCTATCCAATTGGGTCTACTTTTTAGAGAGAGAATGGGTAAGAAGGATGAATAGAGGTGAGAGAAAGAAGATGAACAATAATGGAGGGTAATTTTGATATTTCAGATTATTATTAAGTGATGTGATCATCATTCCGTTAATTTTCTAGCGGTTTGTTAACGGAGGGGAGGTAAGTGTTACTGAAATTCAAAAATAAGGGAGGTAAGTGTTACCTTTAAAACGTGGAGGGAGGCAAGTATTATTAGACTAAACCTCGAGGGAGGTAAGTGATATTTACCCAATTTTGATCATTTTTTTCCTTGAACCAAATAGAGCCTATATCTGACAAACATATCTTCAAATATGGGAAGCGATAAGATTTTATTTTTTACTTTGTTGCATTTGTTTATGGCAATTGGCATAGTTCATAAAGACTTTATTATTAGTGATGTTTGAGGTCCCATTTTATTCTCTTGTCTACCACTTAGCCCTCAAATGATAGCAATGGATGTTGAGTGTCCTTTGGCCCCCCAAAAATGTAAGGAATGAGAAGAAAGTAGTACTAATAACAGATAGAAAAATAGATTCTCTATAATTAATCCTCAATCCTCATGTGAGTCAAAAAATCATGAAAAGGGTATTGATAGTTGCTAAACAAGTGTTTAAATGCTTATTAGTTTGGGTTTGAGCATATAACCAACTTTCTTGTTAACAAAAAAGGGAAAGAAAAAAAAAATTGATCAAACCACAAGCTCTGTTCTCAAAAGGGCAGGAAAACATTAAGGGTACGTTTGGTAGGCAGGAATGGAATAAGGCAGGAATGGAATGGACTCGGGAATGGAATGAAGTGGGAATGGAATAGCAATAGTCATTCCATTCCTCTGTTTGGCTAAGTTTTTAGGAATTAAATGTCAATTACATTCCACTTTGGGTTTTAAACAATCAATTAGTGGAAAAAAATCAGATTTAAGAAAAATATTTTATATTTGTACAAAATATTTATGGAACAAACATTCAGTATTATTTATCTATAATATTTTTTGTAAACCAAATATTTTTTTTGAAATTTCGTTTAGAGAAGTATTTAATAGAATGTCTTGGAATATTTTTTTTCAAATATTTATTCTTTTAACGTATTTTGGAAGTCTAAGAATCTACTATCAGATATTCTTATACAATATTTTCAAATTTTCATTTTTTTAAAAATATTTTTTAGCCTAAATAGTTAATGTATAGTTTTTTTTTATGAAATAATATTACATTTTTAACAATTTTAGTCCACCTTATTTTTTTTTTCATCTATTTGCAAACTCTCTTTAAAATTTTAATATGTTTGCTAGTTATAATTAAAAAAAAAAATTAGTCCAATGTTAAGTTTAATAAGTATTTTATGATTTTTTTAGTATGAATAATATTTAATCAAAATATTTAATATTTTATAAAAAATTTATTTTTTAAAAAGTATTTAATATTTTGAAATATATTTAATATATACATATATTTATAAAATATATTTTAAGAAAAAAGTTTTATATTTTACAATTATAGTCAATCCTGTGGGAATGGAATGAGCATTCCTTGGATTTTGGCAAGGAATGTCAATTCCTGCTTAAGTAGGAATGACCATTCCAACAGGAATGACCATTCCACTGTATTTGGTCACACCAAACACAGGAATGGAATGAACCCAGAAATGACCATTCCATTCCAAGGTGCATTCCTGCCTACCAAATCTTTTTTCTGACATTTTAGTTTCTAACAAAGAACTTTTCAAATCTTGCTACTTTGTGACTATGCATATAATTTTCATTTTATTTTTTAAAGAAATTAAATTAACCATTAATAAATTAGAAATCTGGTACAAAAAAATCCCTTATAAAGGATTATTTGAGTTTAAAGGACAAAAGTCCCTGATTACTGCTATCAAACTAACAAAAAAAAAAAGTCCATGATTAGTGACAATCAATCAAATCAAATTCTTATTTCACAAAATTTCACATAATTAGTTACGTGAAAATTAAAATAATGTTATGTGAAAATTCAAATTTCATATAAGTATTTTATGTGAAATTTTTTATTGACGGACCTATTACTAAAATTCCCTTAATAAATAGGACAACTCGCTCCAGTACCTTTTCTTATGTACTTTTTTGTTGTGTTGTAAGGTTTTGTTGGTCCACATATGTGTCACACATATGTCTATACGTATCAATCACATTTTAAAATAGTAAATAATGTCCGCAAGTATTTTTCTGATAAGTAATTGGACAAATTATCATTAATTTGATATTTTCTTTTTGTGTGTAGTCAGTGGGGTGTGTGTGTGTGTTTAAAGGGATAATTGTTAGCTTAGGTCTGGGGCATGTGCTGTACTTGTGCACTACTAATGGGCATCTTGGCCCAAGAAATGTACATTTCATAAGTCTCATCTAATATCTATTTGGGTTGGTTGGCTCTCTTCGACTTAATATCTATTGATTTTGGTTTCGGCCACACAAGGTCGGCCCCATGAACAAAACCTAAAGAAGTACTAGTTGTTGAGCCAAGAATAGGCTAAGAAATTGGGTTGAGTTTGAACTGGGCCCAAATGATTACAGCATAATGAAACTTTTTGGGCTGGGTTTAATCCAACCTAGTTTCAATCTTGTCTTGTCCAAGACTCCATGACTCAGAGCCTGTTTGGACCAACCTATTTAGGATTAACAATCAATTATTTGGGGTTAAGAGATTTGATTCAGTATGGCAAACACAATTTTTCTCATCCTTTTCACTATTTAAAATTTTAAATCTACTTTTTTTTTTTTGCTAGAAATATTTCAATCTACTTTTAAGCTGAAAAAAACAGCTTAATTCAAAATCATCAATTTACTATTAAGAAAATATACTTTAAAAAAAATTCATATTCTCACCACAATACCAAACGGACTCTCAATCGTATGTAAGAGGATCTTCACGCTGTTCAAATTTTCATACCCAATTAATCTTTATTTTGTTGTACTCGTACCAAAAAAGAAAAAGGAAATCTTATTTATATCATTATTAAGTTAAAATTATTTAGTATTTTTCTTTCATTTTGTTTTTTCAAGCACTAAACCTACGTACTTCAGATGTAACAAAAATTATTGCAGACTTTTCAAACACATTTTTAATATTTCACACAAACAAAATTGATTGTCCGATATGGTACAAAATTGTTTTGCTAAATATCCTTTCCTATTGAAAATACTGAGCTCATGAGTCGAACCAATATAAATGTTTTCGTACATTTTCATTCCAATGAGATATCATGCTAGCATTCGATACATTTAGCTTACGTGGTACCACAAACTAATAAAAATGTCAGTCCTAATTCTAATTAAGGAAAATTTGTGTCCACATAAGCACTAAACTCATGCGTATTAGTATGAGGATATCGATGACATGGTGTCACCATTGTATTGAATATTTACTCGAGCTAAAAAAAGTTCAGTACTTTCCAATTATAAATTTATCACAATTTTCTTTAACCATTTATATTTACAAAAGATTGTGAAATGTTTTACTCACTTATGCACATAATCACTATGGTCAAACTC
Organism: Hydrangea macrophylla; assembly: GCA_033977485.1. Classification (NCBI taxonomy): domain Eukaryota; kingdom Viridiplantae; phylum Streptophyta; class Magnoliopsida; order Cornales; family Hydrangeaceae; genus Hydrangea; species Hydrangea macrophylla. The sequence continues at coordinate 96,701,369 of CM066997.1, read as the reverse complement.
AACCAATTGAAAAGCAATAAAACAATAAAAATAAAAATTAAACAATGATAAGATTTTAAACAAATTCAATAATATAAAACTAAATAGTTTAGAGAACAGAAGTTTGAACATTGACTGGGGTTAAATTAAAGCATTATGATTACACAGGCCTTTAATTCCCTTTGAAGTGAAAACCATGTTGCTGAAGTCTCAGTTTGTTATTAAAAGCAGGTTTATAAAATGCTTTTGTCCCAAACAAAGTGGCTTTTGAATTTAGGCTGCCAAGAAATTCAAAGTCTGTGCACTTTGTCATGAGCTTGAGTTTATCAACAAAACTAGGTCAATTCCAAGAGTTTGTGAGATCAACAGAAGGGGAAAAAAAAAAATCAGGACGTTATATGATATATACATGTGGAAATGTGTGTGTGGGTGTGCGCGCGCGTGTGTGTTTAATATTTAAATATGTGTGGAAAGTTAAAAACTTGAAAAGGGTTAGAATTACCTATGTCTCAGTAAAGCCTTTGATGGGTGAATTGGAAACTGAGATGTTTAATGGGAATTATTTCCTCTTGAGGTAAAAAAAAAAAATTACCAGATTCCATAGGGTCCAGATCGTCGGCAGCGCCTACGTAGCCTTAACTGGACCACAATTTTTTTTTTCTTTTAAAAATTAAAAAAATATATATTTATAATCTTGTCAATTACCACATGGTTGTGGCCGGATTGGCAGCCCAATGGTGCTGCTGAAGATCCAAAATATATTCCATATGCCAATAATTGGAGCAGAAAAGTTACAAAGTCTGGAGCTAAAATTGGTAGTAATCTTTCAAAGTGCCATTTTGGCTTTTTATCATCATGAAATTCGTTGTACAAGGGTAGCAAATGGCTTCTAATGGCATGGAGACTCATATTTGCAATCAGTGGATACTGAAAGAGAGTAGCCAAACACGGAGAGCTAGATTGGATCTGGGGTTATAAATTTTAATGCACTAAAAAAGGTACAAAATAGTTAGATGGCTACTACTTATAACTACTATTGCTGAAGAGTACGACAGTTGGTAACTAAAATACTATTCAAGTCGACAAAAACCATTCTGACTACGTACTAAAAGTGATTACTAACTAATTAAGAGATACTCCTTGTGACTTGATATCCGTTAGCATTCGAAAAATTTAATGTGTTGCTTTGCCTAGCTTTACATATGTTTTAATTAGGATAATATCTAATTTTGATTGAGTTTGAGTTTGCTTTACACAAATCTTGATCTATATATATGTACATGAGGGAGATTCCAATGTGAATGTTGATGTCATGTTTATTCATATGATTTTCTTGCTAAATTATGTGTATGGCTTAATTGCATAGAAGATGCTTTAAAATTTTCAAAATTAAGGCAATAAAGTGAAATTTTTGTTATTGAGATCTCAGTTTGTGATGTTGGTGAGAGAACTGTTTTAGGTCTTCTTATCTTGCCAAACAAAGTGGGTGAATTTAGGCTACCAAACTTGACCAATTTGCCCTTAGCTAGACAACTTGACCTCTATTTTCAACCATTAATATTAGGTCAAGTTCCTACAAATTGGAAATTGAATTTGAACATATGGGGGCATTTCAAGAAAGATGTACGTTTGGCAAGATAAAATGTTTATTTAATTATTTAAATCCAACTTTGGTGATCAAGAAAATACATCAAGCTTAAAGGAGAAGAAAATAGGTATAAATTAAGACTAAGGATAAATAACATTTATCTCCACTAAGCTATTTAAATATAAGATTCAATCTCTTGTATTTTAAAAATTACATTGACCTTGTCTTAAAAAAAAAAACAAAACAAAACAAAAACTACATTGACCTTCTCTGTTATAGATCGAACGCTAGTCAGTGTATGTGAGTAGTGCTATATACACAACACACATTTTTTGACACAAAGTATCATCCGGCCATTGATTAAAATGGGTCCCACCACCGAACACATTTCGGCCATTGATTTAATGATCTCTCTGTGTGTGTGTGTGTGTGTGTGTGTGTGTGTGTGTGTAAAATTAAACACAATGATATCATACGAGTAATGCTAGATGCACAACAAAAATGCACAACCAGCTTAAAATTGTTAGACATCGTGCTGAAAAAATTGTACACCCCTTTTTTTGTATTTTTGTGTGTACAGACTTTTCAGCACGAAGTCCAACAATTTTAAGCAAGTTGTGCATTTGGTTGTGCATATTTTTTGTGCATCTAGCATTTCCGGATATCATACTAGGTTCATATAATAGGACAGCAAGCACTATATATGTGTGTGTATATATATATTTGTATATTAATTAGACAAAGTGATGGCTTTTAGACTAAATTTCCTAAATATGTACACACTAAGGGTGCGTTTGATAAAACTGAAAATTAAGTGCTGAAAATTACGTGCTGAATTTTAAGTACTGAAAATTTTAAGTGATTGAATTTGTAATACTGAAAACAGTGCTTCAACTACTGAAATAGAATGCATTCAGTGATTATTTTCAGTAGAAATTTTCCACTTAAAGTTTTCAGTGGTTTTTTGACTGCTTTTTCAATTAAGTGGTATGTTATCAAACGCACTGAAAAAGAATAAGTGCTGAATCTTTTCATTTTCAGCACTTAATTGGATTATCAAACATACCCTAAATTATGTGTAAAAGTTATAGAAATAATTGATTTGAGAGTTCTGATTTCCTAATCTTCTATGAAATAAAAGGACCTAATTAAAGAAAAATAAATGCTACTCCTATAACAGAAATAAAAAACTTCATTCTGATCTCATTTTCCTCTCTAATCGATCTACAAAAAAGTGAATGGACCACTTTGGCAGCCAGGTTGGACAAGACAATAAACAAACGAAGATGGCTAGTATTTATTCAACCTTTTATTTGTCTGCCTAAAACTACAATACTTAAGTGGTCCTAACTACAAGGTTAGGCCATGGACCAGTTTAATATGACTATGTGGCAATTAAATGGTTGGGCCAATTTTTTTTTTTTTTTTTTTTTTTTTACTTTTTTTCCCCCTAACTAGAATGTCACTTAAATTTTAATAAAGTAAAACCCAACAGCCCTAAGTTTTAAATCATCAAACAAGAAATTGGAAGCATTATCTAGGTAAAGTACTCTTTCAAGATAAATTTCTCTGATGCTGCACGGAATGTAATTGTATTACAGGCTGAATAAAATAATTATTGAATTCTTATGTTGGTTACTATGTACTAAGAATTTGGAAAATACTCAAAAAAAAAAAAAAAATGCCAAATAGAAACCAAAACAATATTTCCTATGCAATTAAAAAAAACACCCTTCTAACTTGGGTAAAAACATGTTTTTCAAGGCCTAAATGAAAATTGGGTAAAATGCAATTTTTCATCCCTGAAGTTTGGTTGTATTGGCACTTTAGATCCTAAAGTTTTGATTATCGCAAGTTGGTCCTTAAAGTTTCACATTTGTGACAAAACTCCAATTAGCCCATTAGTAATGAAACTATTAGTCACTAAAAGTAAAAAAATTTGTCACAAAAAGTCTTTGAAGGGACTAAATTGTAATTCATCCAAAACTTCTGGGACCAACTTGCCACAATTGAAACTTAAGAGTCTAAAGTGTCAAAACTCTCAAGTGAGAAGTGCAATTTACCGAATGAAATTTTACCAAAATAAATGTAAATCTCGGCGTAACGTTAAGTTTTACTTCCCAAACCATCTTCCATCTTGTATGGTCGTGCACAAATTGTCTCTTCAACCCTTTCTGCATCTTTCTCAATCTCTACATGCTTCCAAGGAAAAAAGAAGTAAAAATAATTTTTGAATTAAGGGTTAAAATTATAAATTGAATTTTTTGAATTAAGGGTTAATACTTCCATTGTAATTTGAGTACTATTATGTGAGCCTCGCGCTGGTCCTATAGTAATAAAGATTATGGGATTCAAGGGGGGTAGGAACTTTTCTCCAAAGTATTTTTACTCCCCTATTTTTGATTCATCATTGTTCACTTAGACCTTTACTGGATGACATGTGTTCTATTTTATTCTCATTTTGCCCCTGCACTATCAATGTAATTATTAAAATGTGACACATCACCCAATAAATTTCTAAGTGAGCAATAATAAACCCAAAATAGGCAAGCAAAAGTGCTCTCAATTTCTTCCGTCTCTCTCCACTCTGTCATCAACCAACCAGAACACATTAACATGCCATTCAATGCAAGAACATTCTGAAAAATACACAATTCATGTGCATGTGCAGTCTCAAAAATGCCTATTACATGCCTGACATTAATCCCTCTGTGTCAAAAGTTTGAAATGACCAATAGACAGTTGAGTACTTTCGTCATGATACTTGAGATTGAACATTAGCTCTCTTCGTACAATCAACATTTCTTTATGTACTCATTCAAGGTTTTTTTTTTTTCTTTTTTTTTTTTCCTGAAAATGGTGAATAAAAGAAAAAAAATCAAGCGGTATCTACAAAGAAAACAATGGGCATACCCCAAGATATATAACAAGCACAGGTCAACGTGGATTAAAAATTAGACATAGGATGGGATACTATCTACACCAAAGTCGAAGAGAGAACCCCATCCCTACCATACAAAGAGGACACTATCAAATGACAAAACATAGCCCTAGGACACTATCAAAGAAGGAAACAAGACAAAACATGGATGAAGGGCAACAAACGACAAAACATGACCCTAGGACACCATCAAGATCTGTGGTGGCCCTTAGGGCGACTATCACCGAATTTCATTTTAGCATCTCGTTTCCTCTGCCTAGAAGAAATTGGGCTAACAAAATATGTATCCAACTTATTATCCAAGATCTCAGTATCATCCTCAACCTCAAAGGAATCCTCTTCCACATAGGTATCCAGGCTATCATGGTGATGCACCTCCACATGATGAGACACGGGTTCATTAGTATCATACACATATAGAATTAACTCATTAAAAGAGTTATTGATTTTAATCGCTTGAGCTCCCGACGAAGATAACTCATGGAGCCTAGATGAACTAGCATCAGTATGCCAATCCATAGAGGCAGTAGCCTTAGCTTTTCCTTTTCCAAGCATCTCAGTCCATTTACCTTCATCATTAGCTCTGGCTATGAAAGAATTATTTTCATTGACATTATTAGGCAATTTCTTAACCTGAATCCATTATTGGGAAGAATTATATATGTTTCACGGGCCTAGGATAGGCAAACTGAGCTTGAGTCTTCCTATTACAGTCATGTCCAAAACATTTGCAAATGATGCATCTAATAGGAGTCCATTGGTACTCAATTTGAATGGTAATTGAATCAACACCATCAGCTTTCAATTCAAAGCTTGTAATCCAATCATCTTGGGCATCAATTTCCATTCAAGTTTGGTTATGATGGTTCTGTAAGAGTACTTTTACTTTCTTGCCCGAAGGAGGAGAAATCATTGGTGGTGCGGCATGGTCCGAGACCACTATGTCACCCATGTGATTTGACAATATTGACTAATAAGAAAGTGTCATATTTGCTAGTAAGAGCATCAACAATGGAAGTCTTTTGTAGGACAACTTAGGATAACTTAGGTAAAAGCCATTAACAGTGGGCGACTTTTAACTAATGTATAGAATAACAAAACTTAGCCAAACTTAAGTTTGTGGTAGCACTAAGTTTCAGCTAATCTAGGGAGTAACGGCAAAGATTGAGCCGTCAGCACACGAAATGTCACACATTGTGCCGCATGAATCTAGACGGCACACATTGTGCCGCCCAAAGGCTACATGGCACTCCTTGTGCCGTTTCACCCACACGGCACACGGCACAAAGTGTGCCGCATAAAACAAACGGCACAATGTGGGCCGCATCAGTGTACACGGCACAATGTGTGCCGCAACCTTCTTCACACGGCACAATTTATGCCGTCCCCTTATTCCCCATTGCTAACACTCTCTGCCCTGTACAACAACTTAGTGTAAGTTTCCCTTAAATTTAAGAACCCCACTGTGAATGCTCTAAGTAAACTAGTAGCTTTATTAGCACAAAAGGTCAAAGACTTGGCATAATAAACCAAGTCATAAAGCTACAGAGTATTACATTAGTTTGGGATGTTTAGTCAAAAGTTCTCTAAAATATACTCCTTTCCTCCCAAATTGCCGGGCACTATTTCTATTTTGGGCTGTCCCAAAATATTGCTTGTCCATTTTGAAAAGTCAACACACCAAATTTTGTATCTTTCATATTTTTCCATTTTTTTTTTCACAATTCCCACAAATCTTTAGTTTATAGGGAAACTAAATTAAGGGTAAAGTTGGAAACTAAGAATATTTAAACATGAAAACAGTGTAATAAATGATGTTCCCTTAAAAAGTTGGGTTCCCCAAAAGTGCCCAGCAATTTGGGACGGAGGGAGTAATTTATTTAGTATTAGATCTAATCCGTTTTTTTTAAAGTAAAAAATACATGCATTATAAAAGTTATGGAAAATTCACATAAGCTTTTGTAATAAAATTGAAATAATTATGTGAAATTTCACATAAAAAAATTATGTAAAATTTCATATAACTTTTAAAACATAGGGACATAATCGGTTTAAACTTTACAAGTCATGGAATTTTGATAAAAAAAAATAAATAAAAAAAAAAAAATTGAGTTATTTAATTAATCTAAAACGAGGTACGTTTCACTAAATTTTTATATTAATTTTCTCAATATACATGTCTATCTCTGAGGTGTTATTGGTGGTGCAGGACCACAATTCAATTCCTCTCAGAAGAGAGTGTATTCCTTGTTATGCCACAGAACAGAAAAGGAGGCTTGAGATTTCACGTGAAGACAAACAAAAAGCAGCTTATTAAAACATTTATATATCCAACTACTGTTCTGATCATCAACACAAGTTTCTCCTAGCTGCTCTACCTTTTGGAGATGTGTTAATGTCCTTAGGAAACTGTTGCATGGTTATAAGTTTTTAGTTTACGGATTTGGTGAAGAAAAGTAAAATCGTCATGTATATATTAGTTAAAATACTTTTCTTCTTTCGGTTAGTGAAGAAAACAGTGAGAAAAAATAAAATAAACAAAAAAAAAAGTTGAATGATTAAAAATAAATTTTTGATCGAATTTGTGAATCACTTTCTCTTCCTATTTTGTTAAGTTTTTTATTTTTTATAAATTTTATTTCTAGTTTTGTCAAGCATGGATCAACATATTATGAAAATTAGTTGGGAAATAGTATAATTTCTTATTTCTCCTTTAAATCTACAAATCAAATGGAGAGAGCTTAAGTTGGGTAGGACGGAGTTGGGGGTGTTAATTTTGTGAATGTTCGAGGTTTTGTGGTTATTTTATAGAGTTTGTAATTCAAATTCCACCCACTTTAGAAAAATGTGTTTTAAATTATATTATAATATATATTACTATACTAATTGCAATCCAACCCCTCCAACCTATGAATAAAGTCCCATATTCTAAAGAAAGAGCAAATGAAGTACTATTAACACAATTGTAATCAATTCATTCTGACTATTTGGTCAAACACATTTTCTTCAAACTTCTTAACCTAACCTAATTGAAATTGACTTGATATTATTTCATGCTTTACCAAAAATTCTACACAAAAAATGTGCATAAATAGATCAAAAAACTTACTTCCTTAAATGCCACTTCCAAGTTCTTCCCCTACCAAGCGCCCCCCTCTCTCTCACTTCAAATTTCTAGATCCACCGCTAACTACGAGATAAATTAGTCTCGTGAAAGACTTGTGGAAGTCTGAGTGTTTGCGAAACTCAATCATAAACAAATTTGATTGTCCATATTCCGATTCACAGTTTCACCAATTCCAACCTACATTTATATGTAGAATACTTAGTTAGATTCTCCCTCTAATCATTTTTAAGGTTAAAACTCTTTTGACTAAAAAAGTGAGGAGGTCTTTCCCTGATCATGTATATATTTGCTTGGCCTCAAGACTTTTTTTTTTTTTTTTTTTTTCCCCAGGTGACGAGGAACCCATCTAAAGACTTCACCACTTAACCCGACCATACAAAGATAAACCTGGACGTACGCAAAATACCTCTGCCCCACATATCATTTAATTAAATTGCAAGGGATATGAACAGTACAGGATGTGTCTAGATCATACTGCTCATTTTATCTATTAAACTACTCCAATTACAGTTGATCCGTCTGATTGAAATGGATCCCCCGCATTTTAAGGGACTCCCACAACTTAGAATTTGTGTGACATCTATGAGCTCTTGTGATTTGCATACATATGAAGTTTATCCTCAGATGGGTTCCTTTAAAATATGAGAGGACTTTTGTTCATTTAAATTTGGTTTATCATTACTCACACATGTATTTAATACCTAACATGTGTCTCATATAATGACAAATTGGGAATGAAAAGGGATACATGTCAGGCAGTGAAGGCATGTGTGAGCAATAGTGAATCAAATTTGGATGAGCAAAAGTGCTCTCTTAAAATACACCATATTTAGAGGATACTAAAGTTTTGATAACATACCACTTAATTAATTATAAAAAAAAAACACACAATCCAAAATTCACTTAAAACTACCCTCCGTTTGGTTTGATTGTAAAATAGAATTGAATTGGATAGAATAAAAAAGAAAAAAATTGTAATTCTCTTGTTTGGTTTGAAATAGAAATAAAATGAAATGAATCATGGTCATTTACTATATTGCTCATATAAAAAAAGAAAAAATAAAAAAAGAAAAAAGAAAAAAGAAAAATCAAATAAAATAAAAAAGAAAAAAAGAGTGATGTATAGGGGTAATTTTGGTAGATCATGTTGTTTCACTTAAAGTGAAATCATTTATTACCATATCCTATCAAAAGTGATGGGATTTGTTTTTGGGTTAAAACAAGAATTGGTGAGGATTGGCGAGAATTGAAAATCAATTCTTTTGTCAAACCAAACACAAAATTTGCCACGAATAAAAACTGCAAATTATTTTTTTTTCTTGTTTGGGGCAAGCCGCAAGGGTAATACAGTAATACTTCACCCTTCACATAATTTTTTGTTCAAAATCCACAAAATCGTGTCTATCTCTCTCTTGTGTCACTGTGGGGTCCACTGACATCATACAATGACACACGAGAGAAATAGACACAGTTTTATGGGTTATGAACAAAAAATTGTATAAAAGTTGTGGGTAAAGTTTTATCCCTGTGGCAAACCTGGGAGGTTTTCTTTATAATAATAACAATTTTATAAAAAAATAAATAAATAAAAATTTCAAAAAAGAAAAAGAAGGAATAAGAAGGCCATAGCTAGATAGAGGACACTCATACAAATTAATGGTGGGATGAGAGTGGGGCCTATGAGAGTACTTGATCTAAACTTCAGAACTGAATAAGAGAAAAAATGTGAATACTGAACTCTCATCCTCTCTTTCATACTGGGATATAATGAGCACGTAGTGTCAGTATCACGAGACCACCATTGATTTGGCTACGAGTATGCCCTGTTTGGCAACAACCTATGCTTTTATGATTCACTTACTCCTAAAAAAACAATTTTAAATATTTATGGTTGTTTTTGACCAATCAGAATTAATTTTTTGCAATTTGCCAAACAGTTTTACGTTATTTTTTGGAGTTTTGGTAATCACTTATAAATTCCAAAAAAAAAACTGTTGCCAAACGAGGGCATGAAGAAAATTATTTAATTCAGAAGTTGTGGGCTCCATTAATATTATATGATCCAATGAGTATCAAGCCATATAAATCTGGTCCCATTGATGCCTCTCCGAAGGCAGGGGTGGCAATTCGGGTTCTCGTGTCATTAATCGGGTTGTGTGCTTTGAGTTTGATTTTTAATTTGGAGTGTTATTTATCTGTAATACAAACTATTTTAAATTAATCGTGTTATGTCGTGTCGTGTTTGGGTTGTGTCAGAAAAACGGATTGTCGTGTCAAAAATTACCACCCCTATCAGAAGGACAATCAAATGTGTTTTCTTCTTGTCTAGCCTTTAGCCTTACCAAATATTTTAGTGGTGAATCAAATGCTACTAAGAAAAGGGAAAATTGAATAAAAAAAAAAAAGTCATTAAGAGAGGCTTTGTTGAGATTAAGGACAATTTAAAATAGATATTGAGAATAAGTCCTCCCAATGTCCATAGACCAAAATACCATCATCTTCATCCTCTAACCCTAGCCAAACCCTAGTCACCTCCGACCACCACCCCAGTCACCTTTGGCCACCACTGTCATCTCCGGCGACCACCACCTCGCCATCTCCAGTGACCGCCGCCGGCTGTCATCCTTCTTCTTTCCTCCCCTACTTTAAAACTATTTCTTTATCTCTTTCTCTCTCACTCTAACACTCTTGCTCTGTCTGCCAAATCTAAGACGAAGAAGAAGAAGAAAAAGAAGAAAAAGAAGTGGAATACCTTTTAGCGCGGTCGACGGACATGAACGGCGGCGGTCAGAAGGTGTAGGCGGATATGGCCGATTTGTCACTTTTTAGTCGTGAAATTGGAGATATCTAATTCAAATTTGATTTCGGATATCTTAAGTTAAATTTGACTTTGGATAATTCTGAACTAAAATTACATTCAATATTGTATTTTTTCACTAAGAAAATTTACACAACCTCTCCTGAATGAACACTTCCCCCCCACTAAAAGAAATAAGTGAAATTTCACTGAGAAAATTAAGTGAAATTTTACTTATGACAAATCAAAGTTAAGTAAAATTTTATTCATCTTAAGTCAAATTTGACTTAGGATATGTTACGTGAAAATTCTGCAGTAACCTCATCATACCAATGGGATATGCAAGGATCATGAATTGATGGTGGTTATCGTCTTGCGTGGTGGTCATTGGAGTTCGCAAGTTCCGGCGATGGTAATGGGCTATCCATTAAACAAAGAAGGACGAATCTTAGAATTCCTTAGATCAAGCCTCCCCTAAGAAAACGTATAATATATATAGGGAATTGCTAAATACACCACATTTTCTGCTAAATAAATCATCTTGTTATAATGTAAAAAGATGAAAATTTTATGAGTACAGACAAAAAAAATGGTGTATTTAGCAATGGCTAGCTCTATTGTTAGAGCAGAAATGGCTAATGCTAGAGCAAAGATTGTCGCTAAAAGTTTTAGTGATACTTTTTTTTGTCGCTAAAATTTTTAGCGACACTTTTTACTCTTACATTAACCATTACTGCTATGATAATAGCATTACCCTTTAGCAATTCCTTATCTTTATATATATATATATATGTGTGTGTGTGCGTGTGTGTAAACACCTCAAATAACAAAGTCATACACAAAAATGGGTAATACTTGGGACACAACCTTCATATAACTTTCATACAACCTTCCCAAAAGATGTGTCTATCTCTTTCCTGTGTCACTGTGGGGTCCAGTGACATCACAGGAGAGAGATAGACACATCTTTTGGGGAGGTTGTATGAAAATTGTATAAAGGTTGTGTCCCAAATATTACTCCACAAAAATTGTGGTTGTGAATGAATAGTACTGAATCATTATCAGGAGATTCTCAACTTTATTTTTGTCCATTTTAAGGCAAAAGAAATCTACATCGTAAATCTTTTTGGGGGAATCAATCAAAATCACTTTTACCAAATCTTCTTTGAAATCTGTCAAAATCACCAAAAGCTAATTTGGGTATCTTCCATTTTGCTATACTTCTCATCAGATTCTACAATCCTCATATATAGTCAAGAGGAAAAAAATAATATTAATTATATAAAATAAAAATCACATTCACAAGCATTCTAAATTTATACATGATTTTTTGAAAGCCACATGATTGAAGTAATCCAATTGATCGATAGGACCCGTCTGGCATAGATTCAATCATAAAGTAATTTTTACGATTGAGTCATATTATATGACTTGCCGAACAGTTTCACTTTATTTTTAGTTTTATAAACGAATTCCAAAATTCAATCTCAAAGCAACTAATTTATTTTGAGTGATTAATAGATTAGCTTTCAATAAATTACTCCAATTCTTATATATATATATATATATAGAGAGAGAGAGAGAGAGAGAGAGATCAAAGATACATTTCTCATTCTCCAATTCACATTTATAAAACTTATGAGGAAAATTTTTTGACTCCTCATTCCAAGTTAATTGTTATCATTTCACTAATGATCAAAAAAGAATAAAAGTATGATCTATTCCTTTCAAGAGTATTAAAAAGATAACTAAAAACAGTGGAAAAGAAATTAACACACACACGCGCACACACATAGTAACTCTTGGTTAAGGGGTCTTACATGCATAGATCATAAAGGAAAATTCAACTTTCTCTTGCTCTTTCTGCACAATTTTCTCTTCCAACCACAATCTACTATCCAATCCACTTCTTGTCCTGAACATAAACACCGCGAATCCAGAACCCGGATTGAAGAACCAGTCATGAACATCCCACATCAGATCAACCAACAAGTTATCAACAAAAATTGTCTGATTCCCCCGAAAATTCCACTGAAGCCTCTTCACGCGAATCACCGTCTTTTTATCTATACAAACAGATAATATTGGACTCTTTAGTCCCTCACTTTCCCCCGTACAACGTATCAAAATGTCGTGTGATGCCCCCGATTCAGAGAATTGGGCCTTTGTCGCGTAAAGGGTATTTCCGGAAAAGTGCTCTCGTCTTGAAATTAGTGAAAATTTTGAAATAAGTGTACTGATTTTGAGCTTTTTGGCCATGGACTCTTTTGAAATGTCACCTAGGACTAGGCCTAGTTCTGGACCAATCATGACCAAAACATAGTACCCATCAATTGGCTCAGGTCCTGTTTGGTAGCTAGCATTTGAGAGATCCCAAAAAACTTCAAACCTCGAATTGTCGAATTCGATTGATTTGGTACCTTTTTTCTTCCTAAAAAGCCGCGAATTCGCGCTTAATTTGAGGGATTTCGATGGGTCGTCGCCGAAATCTATGGTTAGGCCTTGGGTGATGTGGTTTTTGGACCAAGTGACTGTGATTAAGAGGTGTTTTTGAGAAGAGAGAGTGGTTTTGTATAGACATGTGACTGTGTTTTGTGTTGAAGGGATTAGGCTTGGAGAGATACAAGAATTGTTTGTATAGGTAGAGCATGAAGCATCAGAGACCTGTATTGCATATTCATTAAAACAGGATGAAAAGTCTCTCATTTTAGAGAGAGAGAGAGAGAGGGGGATGGATGGATCTGAAGGTTTTGGATGAATGACTTGAAGGCAAGACAAGGTATTAAATTATTCTATATGGGAAATTCAGAAGAAGTTAAATGAGAGCCAAGGCAATGAAATTTAGGCTCCTGACAGGCCCATATAAGTATTTGATATGTATTTATCTCTCTCTCTCCTTAAATCTGCATCTTATGAGGAAGGAAAGTTTAGAGCTCTTAGATAGAAACTTTCAAATGTTTTTTAATTCTTTAATTTATTCTCACTTGCCAGGTCATCTTAGTTATTAAATAAAATATTTAAGCTGCCCTAGTTGCTACATACATATTTTGTAGACATATTTGTTTTACTCCTTTTTTTTTTTTTTTTGGACAAGTTTATAGTGAGCAGCTTCTCATATGAGAATATGAGTTTTAACCGTTAGATGAGCATCTGACAATAAATGCATCTCTAGATTCTTGAGAATCTTATGGCCAGATGCTCATCAAACGGTTAAAATCCGTCTTCTCATATGAGAAACTTCTCACAATAGACTTACCATTTTTCTTTCCTTTTTTTGTTGATCTACATATTTATTTAATGCGTAAGTCTAATGTGATAAGCTTCTCACATGAGAAGAATGATTTTAACTGTTGCATGAGCATCTGGCCATAAGATTCCCAAGAAAATCAACTTCTCATATGAGAAGGCAGGTTTTAACCGTTAAATGAGCATCTCGCCATAAGATTTCTAGGAGTGTGGAGATGCATTTAATTTATTGTGAGATACTCATCCAACATTTAAAACCCACCTTCTCATATGAGAAACCGCTCACTATAGACTTGCCCTTTATTTAATGGGTAAGTCTAATGTGAGAAGCTTCTCATATGAGAATGCAGGTTTTAACCGTTCGATGAGTATCTGGCCATCAGATTCCCAAGAATCTGGAGATGCATTTATATATTGTCAGATGCTTATCCAACGGTTAAAACCCGCATTCTCATATGAGAAACTGCTCACTATAGACTCGCCCTTATTTAATTATACATACCTATTGTGACCTACATTTGAAAAACGAAAATAGTCTTTTTGCATACAGGTTAATTCTCCTCCGGCAATGGGTTTGCCTTATATATATATATATATATATATGGAGTTATATAAATATGGTGGTACTTACATGATTTATTTCAAAGCCAAATTATAAAGGAATTATTGGATAATCAACAGAATAAAGATATAACCCAAAGTTTATGTACTAACATTATTACTACATAAAATGATAGCAAATAGGGCATACAGAAAAATGATAGCAAATATGTACTAACAATAAGGGTCCGTTTGATAAAAAATAATTTAAAAAATTAAGTACTAAAAATTAAAAGCTAAATTTTAAGGACGGAAAATTTTAAGCGATTGAATTTGCAATACTGAAAACAATGTTTCAATTATTGAAATAGACTGTATCCAAATGATTATATTCAATAGATTTTTTTTACTTAAAGTTTTCAGTGAATTTTTGACTAGCTTTTCAATTAAGTGGTACATAATCACAGGTGCAGATGTAGAGATTCGAAGTAGGGGGGGCCTGGTAGGAAGAAACATGTTACACTGGTCGTCAAGTTTAAGGGGGTTTGGGGGCGCGAGGTGATTTTTTATTTATTTTTTGGGGGGTGGTGGTTGGAGGGAGGGGGTGTTGTCTATATTTAAAATCAATACAAAAACTCAAATGCTAATAAAGCAAGGAGTTTTTTTTTTTTTTTTTTTAATTTTGGAGGGGCACTTAAGTGTAAAGTTTTTGTTTTTTTAGGATAAGTCTAGAAACATTATAAAATCTAGGGGGGTTGAGCTCCCCATTGTCCCTTAATAGATCTGCCAGTGCATAACCAAATGCATTGAAAAAAAAAAGTGCTGAAAAATTTCATTTTTATTGGGAAAAACAAACACACCCTAAGTTGTAGAAAATGAATTATATAAATAGGGTAATTAGGGGGATTGAGATCCCTTTTGTCCCTTAACAGATTTGTCAGTGCATAATCAAACGCACTAAAAAAATAAGTGTTGAAAATTTTAATTTTCAGCACTTAATTGAGTTAATCAAACACACCCTCAGTTGTAGAAAATGGATTAGTACTTTTTAAGTATTAGATCCAACAAAGAAAATATTTTAGTGAAAGGTTCCTGATCACATATAAAATCGGACAAAAATTCCAACAATTTGTGAAACTTCACTAAATTTCACAAAAGTTTAGTGAAATTAATCTCGACGAGCTAGTTGGTGAAATATGACTAAACTTTCAAAAAAAATTAGTGAAATTTTACAACTCGCCGGAATTTTTGTACAAAAAACTTGAGTTAAGGGACTTTTTGCCAAAAAAAAAAAAAAAGTTTCATTATGTCCTTTGACCAATAACTTTTCCTAATAGGGGTTTAACACTAATTTTCTATTATATAATATGGTAGAAAATAGAATATTCAAAAAGAAAAAGTAAGTTGTAGAAAATGGATTTCTGGGGTATCTACTTTTGGTAACAGTCAAAGAAAGGGTTCTTAAAGGTATACATACTAGTGCATATGTGTGTGTGTTTTTTTTTTGTGAATCTTGTTTTTTTTTTTAACTGAAAGTTGATTTGTGTAACCGGGAATTGAGATGGATTATGATAGTGAGTGTTTGGACCCCCACAAATTAATACCAGACTGTTGACCCACCAACTCCTACTCCCATGACACTAATGATTAAAAACCAAAGGAATAATGTGATCTACATGCTTCCTTTATATCCCCCCTTTATTTGATAGTAATTTAAAACAATAATTATGATTACAATTAGGATTAAAATTTAAAACTTTGCTCCAATTAAGAAATGATTAAAAAAACTCTATGGTTTTAACATGTAACTTTTATATATATATATATATATATATATTTTAATGATACAGAGCTATACATAATTTGGTTGCAGTTGGGAGGAAAGGAGTCAAAGGACATTAAATTCAATAGTAAGCTCACGAACCCTTTTAAGTTGTGGTCAATGGGGTCCCATATACGGCTATACCCATCTCTCCACCCTATTCTTCCCCTCCACACCTCTCCAAGAAATATAAATAGAAAGAGGGTTTTTTTTTTTTGGATTAAATATATTTTATCCTATTGTGGTTAGGACCATTTTCACTTCACCTTCTTGTGATTTAAAAGTAGACATGTTCCCCCAGTGGTTTGTAACTAAAGTGAAACTGTCTCAAAACTAATAAAAAAACTCTAATTTTGGCCAAAAAGATTAGCAATTAACCCCATTTGTGTGATTAATTTAGTGTTAATACTATATTTGGGGATAATACTGTAATTTAACCTACCAATTTAGAGCAAACTTTTTAACACTTAGCGCCTTTTGTGTGCAAATTTTGAGATTAATTGTTTATTTGGAGTTAATTTTGAAATCGAAACTCTCGTACATGAGTTCATTTTAATGATTAAACCCCAGGTGGGGCTATTTTTATAGTGTCACTTTAGTCTTTAGACCAAAACCATAGGAGGGGTAGATGTCCATTTTTAAACCACAAGGGGGATAAAGTGAAAATGGATCTAATCACAGGGGTAAAATGTATTTACCCCTTTTTTATTTTTCCACACACAATTAGTCAATAAATGATTAAATTAATTTTTTTAACTTAAATTTTGAGTCAAATGATGGGGTTTACTCACAGGTTAATCCACACGCAAAACCACTTAAAGTCCATGCCATCGTATCATGATGACTTATATGTCAAAAACGATAGAGATACACATCAAACGACACACCAGCTTTAAATGCATGTATTTTGTGTTGTGTAAGTGATGCACAGAAAAATGTGAAAAATTCAAACAGTGCATGGTACATACATTTAAAACACAGTGTGTCGTTTGGTGTGTATTCTTATCATTGTTGCTTATATTTTGCTCCTTATTATCGACTTATTTGCAAGATATACGCTATGCAAATGTCAGTATTCAATTTCGGGTAAATTATATTTTATACCCTTATAGTTTGGGTGTAATTTTATTTTGGTACCTACAGTTTCAATTTTGTCCTTTCGTCCTTACAGTTTCAGTTTAGGTTCAATATAATCTATTCATCAATTTTTCTTACATTTTTTTTAGAGATTTGGATTCAGTATAGGTGTGTAAAGTGTAATTTTTAAGTAAGTTTACCATTATGCTCCTAATGATCCTCGTGTATGCATCACATACCTATTTTTGTAAAAAAAAAATATAGAAAATTTTCATGAATGGACTATATTGAACCTAAACTGAAAATTTAAGGGCCAAATTGATAAAATTAAAACTGTAAGGACCAAAATAAAATCACACCCGATCTTAGAATATAAAGTGTAATTTACCCTTCAATATTTTTTTTCCCTAAGAATGAAGGAAATGCCAACCAATTAAAGAGAGGAGAGGAAACATTTCCATTAAAGGAAAGGTCCTCCTCGTTTTTACATTTTTGCCCTAAATAACATCGTAAAAATACAAGGTCTAATAATTAAATCACGGAATGGATATTTCTTTTCCTCTTCTCTTCTTTCTTATATAACCAAACAAATAAAAATAATAAAAATAAAACGGAGCTAGGCCTCGTCCCTCGCACTAATTAAAAAAATGTAAAAAGGAGAAAAATAGAAGAAAGTCATGGCCATATATGATATGAATTAATAAAGCTGCATTAAGGGGTAGGAAAATTAAAGAAAAACAGACTATGATATGTACCTTACAATGTTAAAGAAAGGATCAAAAAGCAAAGGAGAACTTAAAGTCATTATGATTATAATGTTTAGGTGTCATGTTATAATTGCACTTTATAAACACATCTTTTTTTATGTTGTAAAGAGAAAGATGATGATTTCCCTCCCCCTCCCCCTTTTTTAGTATGAGAATGGATGGAGGAAGAGATTGTACATGTTATGAAGTCTTAAAAGAAGTTCTTGGGCACCATCCTTTAAGGGTATGGACCTCAGGTGGTTTGGTCCAAGGGCATGTCCCCCCATTATGGCTAACTAGATTGTTATGGATTAGTTGAATATGAAAGAAGCCAAATCTGTTAAAGGAACCACTTGAGGTTTTTTTTTTTTTTTGGCTAGGAATGGAACTCTATGATTTGAGTCCCTTGACTCTTACCAACCAATAATTTACTCCATTTGCACAGTACATAAAGCTAGTTTGGCTGAGAATTGCACTATTAGTCTAATTTAATTGAATAGTTTGCAGATTATTAATATCACATATGCTGACAATAAATAGTCTCCCATTATGGGACTATTTAGTTCAAGTGGACTATTAATCCCACATGTTTAAGCCTATTCAAACAACACACGATTCAATTAAATATGAATTATTAGTTCAGTCATGTCGAATCTTGCCCTTACAAACATGGGCGGAGATTCGAAGTGTAGAGCAGAGAGTCAAATCGAGGAGTCTAGATTCGAAGTGTAGAGCAGAGAGTCAAATCGAGGAGTCTAGATTTAAAGTTAGTCTCAATCAAATTCCAATGAGTTCTTTCTTAATTTAACTAATTTCTTTAAGAAGTCATTTATTTCTATGATTTCAAAGAAAAAAAAGAAAAAGTGAAATGTACCATTGGAGCAGAAATGACATATGGAATGCAACATTAGAGCAGAAATGCCAGAATGAAGCATTTAACACCTAGGCATTAATGCCAAAAAAAAAAATATTATTGCCACGTAAAAAATAGCATGTTGCATTGGAGATTCTCTATAGGATTCTATTTGATATTGAAGGAGTCCAACGTCCTAAAAAAATAATGCAAAATAATGGGAAAATTTTGAAATTTAGGCGAAAGCCTCTAGAAGTAACTATCAAAAGTTTAAAGTCCATCAAAGATCGAGTCAAGTGAAATTTCACTTAATATTTATTTATGTCAGGTGAAATTTTATTTAATATTTTTCTATGGACGACCTTTCCCTAATTAAGAATCTGAATTATTCTTAACTCTTAAAAAAACTCATCATAATATTTTTTTCACTAATTGTCCAAAAAAAAAAAAAACCGAAAACGAAAACGAAAAAGAAAAAGAAACAAGTATTGTAACCAAAGATCAATTATAATCCTCTCTATCTCTCTCTCTTTTTTTTTTTTTTTTTTTTTTGAGGAAAGTGATAATCCTCCTTTGGATAGGAATATTAGGAATGTTCCCAATACACATACCTCCAAAACAAGATGGCATGTATGTAGAGATCTATATGATTCTGAAAATTCAGAACTTAACGGCCAATCTCCTGTTAATTGTTACCTCGAAAAAAATTAATTGGGGTTTTTGAGGAGGAAAAAAAAATGGGGATAGTCAATCAATAAAATAGTACTCATTTGCCAATAACCCACGTGACTTTAAGGGTAATATTTGGGGCACAACTAAAGGCACAACTTTTTTTGCACAACCTCCATTTTGTGTCTATCTCTCTCCTAATGAGCATTGTTGGGTCACTGGCACTGTGGGACCCAACAAGAGAGAGATAGACACAAAATGAAGGTTGTGCAAAAAAGGTTGTGGCTTTTATTGTGCCCCAAGTATTACTCTGACATTAATTAGGAGTCTTCTCATCAAGTTAGTTAAAAGCTCACACACACACACACCCAACCCCCCCCCCCCCCCCCATCTTTAAAAGGCTTTGAAAGTTGAAACCATTTCCAAATCAACTTTAGATTTTTATCTTTTCAGTGGTTGGGCTATATGTCAAGGGTAGCCTATATATGGACTCAGCTGGTCTTCGGTTTCAGACCTTTGGTGGCATTGGTGCTGAAAATTAGGCATTGTTTGGGAGTGCTATATATAAATAGGATCTGTTCAATCTTGAACTCACTTTTTATCAAATTTATGTGAAAACCAGTGTTATGAGAAATGATAAGGTTATAGTGAGCAGCTTCTCGTATGAGAAAGTAATTTATAGTCCTTGGATGAGGAAACAACTATTGGATTCTTGAAGATCTCAAGATGTATTAATGGCTATTTTCTCATCTAATGACTATAGACTACTTTTTCATGTGCGAAGCTGCTCACTATATAGCTACGAGAAATATTGCATTGGGCATAGGAATGGCAATAGGGTGGAGTCGGTAAGGAGACATCATTTTACAACTCTACTCCGACTGTATATGACTACTCCGACTCTACTCCACTCTATCTTATGAAGTATACAACTCCTATACCATGCATTAATATAGACCACTCTTACTTCACTTCATCCTACTCTTATTCCATTTACCATTTTACTCCATGCACCTATAAAAATAATTTGAAACATTATATAACATGACCCAAGTATAGAATCCTCGCTAAAACATAGCATAGACAGGGTCGGTCCCAAGTATTTGGAGGCTCGGGACGAATTACTAAAATGAAGGCCCTTATATGGGGGTTCGGGGGCAGCGCTCCCGAGACAATTTTTTTTAGGGTCTATTTATACACAATTGGTAATTTTTTTAGGTTTTACTTATGCATAATTGACGATCTTTTTGGGGTCTACTTATACAATGAGTCTATTTGTGAAACTTAAAACATTGTATGATGTCTTTCAAAATTCTAGAGGGGCTTATTTCTAAAACTCAAAAAAATCTTACACTAAAAGTGTAATTTTCAAATTCTAGGAGCCTTTGCTTTTTAGTTTTATATACATCTATATCAATATATATATAGTTGATGACACTAAATTAGATCTTGGGGTGGCCTAAATGTAAAATACTTAAAAATTTTGAAGTAAAAATATAATTATAAAAATTTTCTAAAGACCCTCAAAATTTTATAAATTTTAGTGGTCCGAAACGATTACCACTTTTACCTCCTTTGAGCCGGCCACGAACATAGACAACTCTTGTAAAAATCCAAAATATTAGTCAACATCAAAACATAATAGTGTTGACTGTAAACTTTGTCCTTTTCATTACATATTATAGGTATTTCAATAAATTACTATTCAGGATATTTTGGTAAAAGTTTTACTACAATCGGGTCGGAGTCGGGATTATAAGATGTCTTCTCAAAACCACTCATACTCTTAACACTAGCAGTGGAGCACACGCGTTACTTGTGCAATACGATTGTCTTTGTACTCTATATGAACGCGTTGCATTTGTTACACATTTTTTTTTAACTAAACTAATTAAAAATATTTTGGTAGGTGGGTGTGAAAAAATTGGCATTAAAAGTTCAAAACACATGAACTTATACTTAGGCTTAATTAGTTTGGCCCCCCAAGTGGTGCTTCTCCTTTTTTAAAGCTCAATTTCATGTTAATTTATTTGATAACTAGGTTATGAGCTTTGCAAAAATTGAACTTAGAGCTTTTTTGGGGGAGCTTTTAAAAGCTCTAGAATGGAGCTTTTAAAAGCTCAAGGTTGCTTTTTGGTTTCATGATGTCTTTTTGAAAAGTAGTGTGTCACTTGTATAAAATTATCAAACATCTTAGTAATAAATTTCATAAGCTCCTTTTAAAAAGCCACATGGGGGCCAAACTAAGCCTTAGTCATAGAATGTGAAATTTTTTAACAATCTAATAGCCTAGTGTTTTGAGCAAAAAAAATAAAATATATATAAAAATAATAGCCTAGTGTTCATAAAATGTGATATTTTTGTATAATCTAATAGCCTAGTGTTCCAATTGTAATATTAAACAAACTAATAGCGTAGTGTTTCAATCAATCTTTTATTGATAAAAACATTATTAAAAAAAAAAAAATTAATCTTTGATGAAAAATTATGGATTGTTCAGGAAATGCACAATAAAAATTAACAACATCGAGGGCCAAAATGCATCTTAATTCCTTGCCACTTCCTTACAATGAACTTGGTACACATTCCAAAACTCCAAAAGCAAATAATAAAATATACATATATACAAATAGTTGTAGATATGAGCCTGCAAAGAAGTTTCAAATATATCTCCACTGTATCCACTGCAATAAACTTCTTTGGATCATACTTCCTTTGGTTCATCTCTCTCTAGACCTCTAGCATAATCACAAAACTTCTTCTGCCCAATTGTTTCTACTTTAACCCATAATTTTGACCTTTGCATTACTTAGAATTCTAACTACTGTATTTTTCTTTTTCTTTTGAACTTCACAGACAGTTAAAGTTTGTGGGGAGAAAAATTATAGACATGGAGGGGTGGTTTTTTTTTTTTTTTTTTAGGTAAGTGTGTAGAGAGGGGTGGTTACTTAAAATTTTTTTTTCTTTGTTTTTTTATTGATTTTGAAAATGTTAAATGACACTTTGGTACTCTTAAAATTATTTTTTGTGAATAAAAATATGTTGGTTTTTATGTAAATATGGGTTATAATAAAAGGAAGGTGGGTACCCCTACTTCTCCCTTTCTATAGTAGTATAAATAGCTTTGTATTAACAAACCGACTCTACCAGTACAAATTTGATAGACTTCAAATCTTTTCCATTAAGGACAAAGTACCAAATTACTAACGGACGGGACAAATTGACATCCCTAAAATTTGGGCATACAATCTTTGGTACATGTAATAAATATTTACTAATTAAATACTTCAATTTATAAATTCGCTTTACTTAAGAACTACTAAACCGGATCGGTTTCCCTGCTCAACAGCACTTTAGCTTCTACTTTACATTTGTGTCAATTTGATAACAAATGTACTCAAATTTCGGTAGTTATCCAACACTATAGTTTTTCGTCAAAAGTCAATATTGCTATGGGGACAGGAAACCCTTTCTTCCAAATTTTTATTTCTTCCACAAATTATTATTAACAATATAATATATAAAAGGCAGCCAACAATATATAACCTAAACACCATGAAACGTGAGGGCAACAATCGGAGGGAAATGGAATCACTCTAACGGCCCGTTTGGTTTATAGATTTTTAGGGTGGATTATGATTCCACCGAAGATTATTAGTAATCTTAAAATATATCTTTGTTTGGTTCATGAAATATTTAATGAATTGTGGGTCCCACTGAATTTAAAATCCACTCAAAGGTAGAAAATATGGTAGATTCTAAATCCTAGCTTGGAGTTTGTATTCCTAAGCATTACTGGGGTTTTGATTTACTATTTTCATAATACCTAAACTAGCCTTTATTAAACTATTAAACAAACAAATAATGTGATCAGAAGAAATGGAGAGATTGTAATTATTACAATCATAGTAATAATTTATGATTGTAATTATTATCATTTTCTAAAATGGAGAGATTGGTAGATGAGATTGTTTATGATGATTTCTTATGCTTGAAACATTATATTTGATGTTAGTTTAATGACTGAATTTAAATTTTGGTTGCTAAATGTTAATGATTGAACAGTCTATATGATATTACAATAATTATATATTTGGCATATTGTGATTTGTACGTTAGACCTGTACATGTTTTATGCTTAAAAATATAATATATATATTTTGTTATTATTCAAATATATTTTAACTACATGCAATAGTTTAGACTCATGTTCATGTCTTAATTACTCTATTTATCTCATTTTTTAGGTGTAATTGATTTTTAGATTTATTCCATTATTTTTTTTAATCACCCTCCATTTGTAGAGGCTTGACAATTTGATTTTAACTCATACATTCTTTTAGCCTTCAAGGGTAGCTTAGGTATTTAACAATATTTTCATTTCATTTTTCTTGACCCAACCAAACACTCGATTCTAAATCCAGCTATGGTGAACCAAACATTCTGCAGGGATTCACATTTCTGGTAAAATGATTACTGGTATTATGATTCTTAGTAATCAGAATCCACTTAAAATAATCCGTGAACCAAACGGGCCGAAATAGAAAACCTTCTCCTTTTTCACTTACATCATACCCACAAATTCTTACCAACTAAACGGACTAGTCAATTAGATATCCCGGAAATAAATACCCTTTCCAAAAAAAAAAAAAAGAGGAAAAGTACATATACATACATATATATATATATAGGGGTTGCTAACCTACAACATGGTAATTGTAGGTTAGCAGAGCGTATACCAGTTTTTAACGACCAAAAAAAAAAAAAAACTTTTAGCGAAGAAATGTTTAATCGCTAAAAGCCCCAACTTTTAGCAACGAAAAATTCCGTCACTAAAAGCGTTTTTTTCGTCGTTAAAAGGGCGCCGTGCTGTAAGTTAGCATTCCCCATATAATATATGGGGAATGTGCCCTTTTAGCGACGAAAATAGATATTATAGTACATGACGCCCTTTTAACGATGAAAAAAATGCTGTTAGCGACGGAATGTATGCAAATGTGCGAGTGAAAACACACGGATCTTCTATGATACGGCCATAGAGGTATGGTTGTACCATACAGTTACATTTTAGTACCAATATGTTGTAACTTTGAAAATCATTTCAGTTTTAATACCAGAGTAGTTTCAAAGGCACAAAAATATTGGAACCTACTTACGAGATCTTGGGATCAAATTACAACATGTTGGCATGCACCAAAACCTCTAAGGTTGTATCATAGAATTTTCCATGACCACGCACATATACATATTTATATATGTGTATGTATATATGCAATGGCGGACCTGGCACTGGGCTCAGCTGGGCTGTAGCCCAGTGCAAGGTTTGTGGAACAAATTTTTTTAAGCCCAGCCCATTGATTCAGCCCAGCCCTTGTTGGGAAAAAAAAATCATTTTTGTATGGGCTACAAGGAGTGGAACTCAAGACCTCTTAGCAAGAATAAAAACAGTCTACCACCGACCTAGCTTGTTAGCAACTTTTACAAAAATTATTTATTTGATACACATATTTCTCAATGAATTATAATAGTAATAGTATCATATGTTACTCTATTATTAACCAAACCTTGTGTCCCAATCATATGTTACTCTATTACTAAATGATATACTTTATATATACATACTATTTGGCCAAATTGTAATAGAGTTCATTCTAAATATTAGACTCAATTAACACTTATTTTTCTTTAAATATTTGGTTTTTTTTTCTTTCACTCCATGTTTATTTATTTTTGTAAGTTATAGACCAAAAAAAAAAAAATTTATTTAGAGTATCCGTGAACCAAATAGACCAAAAAATATATATATATATATATATATTCGAGGGCGCTGCCTTCGAACCTTTGTATTTTTACGACACAATATACACATCCATTCAATCCCAGCCCACCCTAAGTGACCATCCTGGGTCCGCCCTTGTATATATGTATATATACATATAAATATGTAGTTGCAGAGACATTTTTGAGTGTGGACTTAATATTCTTGTGAGCAAAGCAAAATTAGTTTATGACTCCATGTCGCAAGTTGGAAAGACACCAAACGAACGACCCGGAATTAATTTTTTATTGACAATTTGTTTATAAATTATTAGAAATTGCAACTGCACTAAAGCATGAACAAAGAATGAAAGAGACCTAATTGTTTCTCAATTGACTCCAATTTGTAATGACAATATGAATATTCAATTTGTACCCTTTGGAAAGTCTCAAAGAAGTTTGTCTAAGGTACTGCCCTTCTGAAATAAAAATGGCTAAGGCTATGTTTGGATCAAAAGTTAGTGAGAAAAAAAAAAAGATAATTCGGAGGGATCCTCTTTTGTTTGGTTGGTTAAGAGAGGAAAACGGAGAGAAAATATGAAGAAAAATTACTAAAAATTTTAGTGAAAGACAAGTTAAATTTAAAATTTTGTGAGTCATTTCCCTTTCTCCTTTCTTGGCTTCTTATTGTATTTTATAAAAAAAGAAAAATCAATATAATTTAAAGGAGAATACAAGAAAAAACACCTTACAAATAATTTTCTTTTTTCATTTTTCTTTCCCTTCTCTATATATCGGCAACCCTAACGGTGCTTAAGACTACAGTGTTATGACCTTAATATTTTTTTTGTAGAATCTTTAGGAGGAGAAATCTACTACAATTTGTAATTTGGTCCCCGAATTTCAAAAGTTGCAATGTCAACGCTCCGTGACATTCTGTCAAAAAATAGGCGGAAATTAGTTACGTGAAAGGTACACATGTAATTTTTAGGGCAATATCAACCCTAAAGTACTATCTATCAATTGTATTGTATTCTGCCCCCTAAAAATTACCCACGACAAGAAAAAGTAAAACTAGAGCCACCTTTATAATACCTTTCACTGAATTGGAACGTGTAAAATAGTGTGGTAAAAGAAAAAATTTCGTTTTACCAAAATCTTTCATCATTCTTGTTGTAAATATTACATATTTATGTGTGGCTGTCCACATTTTGTATTAGGTTAGGGATTTAATTGTAAAGTGATATTTATTCACACACCCCTACCTTACCCTATAAATAGGGAGCATATCAATGAGAAAGACTTGCTTGATTCTAGTATTACTTTTCTTCTTTTTCTTATTCTCTCTTTATTATAACACGTTATCAGCACGATAACCTCTCAAAACCCTAGGTATTGAAAAGAGGTTAGTTTTTCTTTATTTATAACAGAAATCACAAATAGGTATTCGGATTCCATGGATCAAATACGTTTTTTTTCTCCTTACTCGAAATTTTTTCTCTTTATTCAATCTGTGATAAGCATATGTGATTAGTTGTAAAATTATGACTTCATACAACATACACGTGTATATATCCTAAATGTATGTTACCTGATGCAAACATATGGCATCAAACCAAAACAAAATCCTTGTCATATTTGTTGACAAAACTTAAAAGGTTTGGAAATCCACATGTACGGCTCATTCATGTATACATATATATATATATATATATTTGGGCGTTTTTTTTTTTTTTTTTTGGACTTGATTGCCATTAATAAGTGTAGATCTTTGTTTTAATTTTATATTCTATTAATAGTTGACAATTTTATGTAAATTATACTTATTTTAATTCCTTTGTATGGATCAATTTATGGAATAAAAAATATATATTAGAACTTGAAGTTCAATATAACATAATAATCCAGACCAGAAGATCTGTGATATATATGAGAACCTGAAGTTTCTTATAAAATAATCGTCCAGACTCGAAGATCTGTGATGTATATTTTGAAACCTGAAGTTTCATATGAACATAATAATCCAGATCTGAAGATCTGTGATGTATGTTTTATAACTTGAAGTTCTATTATTCCACTTATTGGAAGTAATTTTTTTTTATGTTTGTTTTTATTCAAATAAAAGAGTTAATTGAAACTAGAAGTTTTACATGATAAAATCTAAAATCCTCAAGTATTCTAATTTTTATCATGCCCAGATTGTATATCTTCTTTAATTGTTTATTCATTTATTTATTTTCTCCCTTCAGATGTCGAGTCTTACAAAACTTGAATTTAATGCTCTTGCTATCAATGGAGGTAACTATTTGTCTTGGCAGCTTGATGCCAAACTTCACTTGCAGTCTAAAAGGTTGGGTGATGCTATTAAATAAGGAAATAAAATGTCTCCTGAAGAGAAAGCATCTGCACTTATTTTCTTACGTCACCATATTCATGATGACCTCAAGAACGAGTACTTAACTGAGGAAGATCCCTTGAGTCTATGGCAGTCCCTGAAGGACAGGTATAACCACCAGAAGATGGTCATACTTCCCAATGCACATAGCGAGTTTTTGAACTTGAGGTATCAAGATTTTAAGACGGTTTCAGAATATAACTCCACATTATTCAATATTGTTTCTTGTCTTAAATTATGTGGTGAAAAAGTGACAGATGCTCAAATGATCAAAAAGACACTCTCAACCTTCCATGCCTCGAATGTGCTCCTGCAGCAGCAATATCGAGAGCGTAACTTTGCCAAGTATTCAGAATTAGTTACTTGTCTCCTTGTTGCAAAGGAAAATAGTAAGGTTCTAATGAAAAATCATAATGCTAGACCAACTGGAGTCGTGTCATTTCCTGAAGCAAATGCAAACTTTGGCTACCAAAGAGGCCGAGGCAGGGGACGTGATAGAAATATTAACTTTGGAAGAGGTGGCAACCCCAGAAGAGGTGGTCATAATAATCATTCCAAGAGAGGTGGTTACAATAATTTTGGTCCACAATAGAATGTTAATTTCAAGAACCACAAGAAATGGTCTGCAACTCCTGCCAAAGGTAACAAGGGCACACCTAATATTACAAATGAGCCCAATGATGTTTGTTACAGGTGTGGAAAAAGTGGACATTGGTCGCGCAATTGTCGTGCGTCCAAGCAAGAGGTGGAGCAGTACCAAGCATCTATTAGAACCGCGGAGACAAACTTATTGGAAGAATGGGAAAATAGTGATATCCCATCTGGATACACAATTGGCAACACCCACTTGGATTGTTCAGATTTTTTTCAGGATGAAGATGGAGAGCCTGTCACTAATGAGGCATTCAATATAATGTTAGGAGATCCACCAGCCTCAGTCTAGCTAGCTGGATAATTTCTTTAGTTGGAACTATTTTTATTTTACTTATTTGCATGAGATGAGTTTTGTTTGGGACATTTGAATAATTATGCGTTGAATAATATTTAATATAGTTCATTGCTTAGTTAAATATTTTTTTTCTTTACTTTATTTTTCAAGGTATGGAACTTGGGATGCAAAAATGCGAGGATGATATATGCCTGGTCGATAGTGGGACAACTCACACCATACTTAAATGTCGAAAGTTCTTCTCTACACTAAAACTTAACAAACAAAATGTGTCCACTATAGTTGGATCTGCACAAATTATTGAAGGATCCGGAAGAGCCCATATTTTGTTACCAAATGGTACTCACCTATTCATTCAAAATGCGTTATATTCAAGTAGGTCCCGAATAAACTTGCTAAGTTTTAAAGATATACGCATGAATGGGTATCATATTGAAACTAAAAATGAAGGTAATAAAGAATTTTTATGCATTATTTCTTATGTTGGAAGCCAGAAGCTTACATTAGAAAAATTATCTATTCTCTCATTGGGGTTATATTACACAACAATTGAAATTGTTGAATCACATGCCATTATGAGCCAGAAGCTTAAAGGGAGCCAGAAGCTCAAAGACCTAAGTAATTTAATTCTTTGGCATGATCGTTTGGATCATCCTGAATCTACAATGTTGAAAAAGATAGTGGATAACTCAAATGGGCATACTCTAGCAAACCAACATTTGATTTTTCCTAGTGGACACCTTTGTATTCCTTGTTCACAAGGAAAACTTATTACTAGACCTTCCTTTCTTAAAATTGCTTTTGAGTCACCATCCTTCTTACAAAGAATACAAGGTGACATTTGTGGTCCAATTCACCCTGCTAGTGGCCCATTTAGATATTACATGGTCTTATTAAATGCTTCCACTAGATGGTCACATGTATGCCTACTCTCTACACGTAATCTCGCCTTTGCCAGATTACTTAGTCAAATTATCAAACTTAAGGCACACTTTCCGGACCAAGCAATTAAGTCTATTCGACTTAACAATGCAGCCGAATTTACCTCTCAAGTTTTTGATGACTATTGTTCATCTATAGGAATTGATGTTGAACATCCTGTCCCACATGTACACACACAAAATGGTTTAGCAGAATCCCTAATTAAACGCCTTCAACTTGTTGCAAGGCCTTTGCTTATGCAATCTAGACTTCCTGTTAGTGCATGGGGATATACTATCTTGCATGTTGAAATGTTACTTAAACTTAGACCCACTTCTTATAATCAATTTTCACCTGCCCAACTTGTGACAGGTCGTCAACCTAACATTTCACACTTGCGAAAATTTGGTTGTGCAGTACATGTTCCTATACCACCCCCAAAACGTACTAAAATGGGCCCCCAAAGGCGTTTGAGAATTTATGTTGGTTTTGACTCACCTTCTATTATTCGTTATCTAGAACCATTAACAGGTGATGTATTTACTGCCAGGTTTGCAGATTGCCAATTTGATGAGACAATCTTCCCGCCGTTAGGGGGAGAAATTAAAATTAATATCAAACAACTTGTTCCCGAAGAACGGCGTGAATTATCATGGAATACTTCCAATTTGTCTCATCTAGATCCAAGAACTTCTGAATGTGATTATGAGGTAAGGAGAATATTGCATTTACAAGAAATTGCAAACCAATTACCTGATTTATTTAATGATGCAGCTAAGGTGACAAAGTCATATGTGCCAGCAATGAATGCACCTGCTCGAATTAGTGTCCCTGTAGGACGAACTTTGAATACAGCAACAAATGAATCTGTTGCACGCCAAAGGCGTGGCAGACCTATAGGTTCCAAAGATTCAGCTCCTCGAAAGCGGAGAGTGAATGAGAAATCATGCCCTAATATAGCTCCGGAAGAAGATGTTCATAGCACTCTAGAAGAGGTTATGTACCAAAAGCCCACTTTCCCTGAAATCTCCGCGGAAGATAATGCCTTAGACAAGGCACTAGTCCCTGAAGAGACTATGACTCAGGTACCTGATAATAGTGAGATCTCAATATTCTATATATTTTCAGGAGAAATGTGGGAGCGAAAGAAATTAGTCATCGATGACATATTTACTTATGCAGTAGCTACTGAAATATCCAAGGGCAATGATGAAAATGATGATACCGAACCACGTAGTATAAATGAATGTCGACAAAGAAATGATTGGCCAAAATGGAAAGAAGAAATTCAAGTAGAATTGGAATCTCTTGAAAAACGTGGTGTATTTGGACCTATAGTACAAACACCGAAGAATGTAAATCCGGTAGGTTTTAAATGGGTGTTTGTGAGAAAAAGGAATGAGAAAAATGATATTGCAAGATATAAGGCACGTCTTGTAGCACAAGGTTTCCTGCAGAAACCTGGGATTGATTATGAAGAAACATACTCCCCGGTTATGGATGCAATCACATTCAGATATTTAATAAGTCTCGCAGTTTCTGAAAAACTAGACATGAGACTCATGGATGTAGTAACTGCATACCTATATGGGGACTTAGACACAGATATTTACATGAAGATCCCTGAAGGATTGGCTTTGCCTGAAGCAAAACCAAGAAGTACGTACTCGATCAAACTAAGACGTGCATTGTACGGTTTGAAACAATCCGGAAGAATGTGGTACAACCGTCTTAGTGAATATTTGTCTAAGGAAGGGTATGAAAATAATCTCATTTGTCCATGTGTCTTCATAAAGAAATTTGAAAATGGATTTGCCATAGTAGCAGTTTATGTGGATGATATAAATCTAATTGGGTCTCTAGAAGAGCTTGAGAAAACTGCTAGCTATTTAAAGAAAGAGTTTGAAATGAAGGACCTTGGGCAAACAAAATTTTGTCTCGGCCTGCAGCTCGAGAGAAGTTCTAGTGGAATATTAGTTCATCAATCAAACTATACTGAAAAGATATTGAAGCGCTTTAATATGGACAAATCTCATCCACTAAGTACACCTATGGTCGTCAGGTCTCTAGATGTCAAGAAAGATCCATACCGACCAAAAGAAGAAAATGAAGAAATCCTTGGTCCTGAAGTACCATACATGAGTGCCATTGGTGCACTATTGTACTTGGCTCAAAGTACAAGACCAGACATTTCATTTTCTGTGAATCTGCTTGCAAGATTTAGTTCTGCACCCACCTATAGGCATTGGACTGGAATAAAACACATTTTTAGATACCTTCGTGGGACCATTGATATGGGTTTGTTTTATTCATCTGATTTATCTAATCATTCCCACTTAGTTGGTTATGCAGATTCAGGTTATCTGTCCGACCCTCATAAGGGTCGCTCACAAACAGGTTATGTATTTCTGAACAATAATGCGGCTATTTCTTGGCGCTCTACTAAACAAGCTTTAGCAGCTACATCCTCCAACCATTCTAAAATTCTAGCACTCCATGAAGCAAGTCGAGAGTGCGTTTGACTAAGATCATTAGTCCAACATATACGGAGTAGTTTTCAATTAACTCCAGTCGTTGATGAGCCGACTACAATCTATGAAGACAATGCTGCATGTATTGCTCAAATTCAAGGAGGTTTTATCAAGGGAGATCGGATCAAGCATATTTCACCCAAATTTTTCTTCACACATGAACTTCAAGAGAATCGTGAAATTGAAGTCAAACAGATTCGATCAAGCCATAACCTTGCTGATCTCTTTACTAAGGCATTACCCAAGTCAACTTTTCAGAAATTGGTGTATGGAATAGGCATGCGTCGTCTCAATCATCAGACCAACTAAAATTTTCTCTAAATGAGGGGGAGTGATCATAAAAGAAGCATCCTGAAGTATGCAATATTTGAATTTTAGGCGCGCTGTACTCTTTTTCCTTCGATTAGAGTTTTTTTCCACAGGGTTTTCTCTTATCAAGGTTTTAATGAGGCAGTATTATGCGCATCCACCAAGTTCCTGAAGAACGTTGTACTCTTTTTCCTTAGCTTCGGTTTTTTCCCACTGGGTTTTCCTTAGCAAGGTTTTAATGAGGCAACAATCCTTTAATGGTGGACATCCAAAGGGGAGTGTTGTAAATATTACATATTTATGTGTGGCTGTCCACATTTTGTATTAGGTTAGGGATTTAATTGTAAAGTGATATTTATTCACACACCCCTACCTTACCCTATAAATAGGGAGTATATCAATGAGAAAGACTTGCTTGATTCTAGTATTACTTTTCTTCTTTTTCTTATTCTCTCTTTATTATAACAATTCTCAATTTTTACAACATATATAGGAAATCGTATAAATCAAGTTCAATAAATTAGCAATGTCGTTGCATCCAAGTACCTACAGATCTAGACCACATTCAGAAGGCATTCTCCAAAGTTGTATTAGTTATATTCATATTAGAGCCCGTTTGGATCAGATTACTTGGGGCCACCAATCACTTATGTCGGATTGTTGAGAGTTTTGAATCCGTTAGGCAAAAACTTTTCACAAAATTTTTAATAATCGAATAGACTTCAAAGCTGGGGAATAATTAAAAAGATAAAGGTCATATTCTCATTGCAATATCAAACAAGCTCTTCGATCATAGTCACACCAGCTAAGTTATATTGTCAATAAAAAAAAAAAAAAAAAAAAGATGTCCCCAACATAGATGTGGAATTTCAAACTATATTGTAAAAACATTTTGCGTTAGTATGTAATTCTTCTTTGATAACAAACCCTAAAACGACATTGCCAGTTCATATTGGTAAAAATAAAATTGAAAGACAATAAAAAAACTACTGACCCTCAGCCAGAATCCCATTAGAAGAGCTTTAGTCCTAACATTTATTTATATTTATTAATTATTACCTTAAACTATTAATGTCAACCATAAACTATCAATTGCATTGCATTTTGCCCCCTCAAAATTACCCATGTGCCCGCACGTGACCAACTTCCGTTTATTTTTTTCACCGAAAAGTCTCAGAGGTTGACATTGCAACTCCATTGAGAGTTCATTGTTGACATTAACACGTTTTGAAGTTCGGGAACCAAACTGTAAATCAAGGTATAGTTTGATGAGCAAAATGTGTTTTATCCAAAATTTAAAGGATAGCATAACTATATGGTGTCCAATACGTGTCCCAAATTTGGATCGACACTGGGATCATCTTCAATCTAGGAATCACCAATGCTACGTGTCCCAAATTTGAATCAAATCACCTACAATTTCATAAATTAATTATTCTACAATCATACTGTCTTGAGCTTTTTTTTTTAGTGTAAATAAGACATGAATAGAGATTAAGTGATGACTCAGTGATAAAGGATTCCATTCCACCTGTAGGTGGTTGCGGGGTTCGAGTATCATGGGTGCGGGATTTGGATTTATGGGTTGGGAGAGTACTACATCCCCCTTGTGTAGTAAAAAATAAAAGATAAATAATAATTAAAAAAAGACACAGCATGAACAACAAACATAAAGCATACATAAATAACACTAACCACTCCCTTGGTTGGGGGTTGTGCCGCCCTAGTATTTTGATGTTTAATCCAACTCCTAATATTCTTCTATTGACTTCAAAGTTCTTAGAAAATTATTTTAAAGATGTCCTCTTAAAAATTTTTTAAAAATAAATATAAAAATTGCAGCAGGTGGAAAGAATTCACGCTAATGCGGATGTGAGTATCCAAGACATATTCTTTTGTATATTAGCAAATTTATGTGCTTCTTTGCCTTCAATTTTAGTGGACTATCTGAATTTCAATTTTGTCATATCATTTATGATACAAATGTAGAACCGTACCAATACACAAGACAAATAAATTAATCCAGTTCTTGAGATTGCATTAATACATTCACACACACATACAATGTTTTTGAAATTTAAAAAAAATAATAATAATAAATAAATAACAGAATTGAAAACTCATCCAAGGTCCCCAAGTGTTTGTTTGGTAACAAGAACCTCCAAAGTACTCACAAACATTGAATAAGAAACATCAACCACCTTCCTCCATAAATCTTTTTGAATTCATTTTTTATTCCCCCACAGAACAACATGACCAGAAATAATTCTTCTTTGTAATGATATCATTAAATAAAATGCAAAATGACAAGACATTACATCTAATAACAACATGTGCAATCTTAGTCTTCCATGCCAAACCTTAATTAAAAAATATACTTAATACAAATGCAGTGGCCTACATCAAAATGAATGGATCTGCCAAGTCAAAAATATTATAATATATACAATAACTGAGAATTTATGAGCTTTGTTGCTTCCTGGAAGTGGTTGAAACTATTTTTTTTTTTTTTGTTAAACAGAAAACATAATTAATTATTGAAAGTGACACTACAAATTCTCTGTACCTCCTTGCACGTCAGTTTTATTTTTTTGAGTCACCATAAGATCAGTATATTAATCTTCCACCACTAGAGTCTACTGCCTTACAAAATTGCAAAGAATAAATTAACAAAAATGACGGGGATACACGCCAAACGATACACTAAACGACACACCAGCTTTAAATGCATGTACCCTATGCTGTGTAAGTGATGCACAGAAAAGTGTGAAAAATTCAAACAGCACAGAATAAATGCATTTAAAGCACAGTGTGTCATTTAGTGTGTCGTTTGGTGTGTATCCCTATCATTGTTGATAAATTAATTAGAAGAATTTTTTTTTGTGAACACACATAAACAAAGTAATTAGTACTATATTGTCTTTGATCTCTACTTTGGTGTCAGTAATCATAAAGTTTATGGGAACTTGTATTGCAGAATTGTCATCAAAAGTAATTGCTAGTAAATGTCTAAATGGTAAGACCATCTCCAACCCACACATCAAACACCATTTTGAGGCAAACTTTGCTGCAATTCCAAAAATTTCTGCTCCAATGGACGCATCAACAGGTGCAGCAAAATTTGCTGCAATCTAATATTGCAGCAACATTGCTGCAAAGGCAAAGCTGAGGCAAATAATTTCCCAGCTTATTTTATTCAAAGAGAGAGAGAGAGAGAAGAATCCTGAAGATGAGAAGAGAGAGAGAAGTACTGGGTTTAGCTATTTAGGTAAAATGGGATAAAAATTATAGGGTGTTTTTATATTTCGTTGACAATAAAAGTGGACCAATCAAACCCATTAAGTTTTCAATTTAATTGGGAAAACAAAATATACAATAAAAAAATTTATTTTATTTTTATTTATTAAAAAAGTCATATATTTGCAATAAAAAACGCTATTAAACCACAAAAGTACATTAACATGAGCATAATATAAATAATAGATAAAAGAATAAAATTTATTAAAATATACAATCTTTGATGTGTGGGTTGGAGTGACTCACTTTGTAACATCAAAAACAACACATCAACTTTGTCTCAGACCATCAAAATCACTCATTTGCTACATCATTTGATGTTTTGCCTTTGGAGATGGTCTAAGAGCGACTCCAAAAAATACATCAAACTTGTACGTGCAATATCAAAGTCAAATTTGATAGTATTTGCTAGTATTTGATATATCAAGATGGGTCGTCCCTCCAACTCCAATAGACACATCAAATTTTTTTCATTTATTTATTTATTTGGATTAATTATAAAATATACTCTTGAAGTTTGTTCCATGTCTCATTTTAGTCCATATAGTTTCAAATGCATCATTGTGGTGTTTGAAGTTTTTGAATGGAAGCAATGTGATCTACATGTCCAACTCTGAGAGAAAAGTTGACAAAATTTACTCACATGCTATGCATTATCACGCTTTTTAGGGCTAAAACGAAACACCATCAATCTCCCCACCTGCTTATCAGCGTATTTGTGCCTAACAGTGGGTGAAATTCATCAAATTTTGTGACATAATGGGACATTTGGACCATATTCCTTTTTTTTTAAAACTTCGGAGACTAAATTGATGCAATTGAAACTATAAGGACTAATATGAAACAGGAACCAAACCTGTGGTATATTTTGTACTTAAGCCTATTTTTTTAATATTCTTTTTATTTATGAAATTCTACCCACGTTAATATTTATCCATGATTGTATTTAAAAAAAAAAAAAAAAAAAAGAGTTTGTTGCTTCTCAAAAGAAGCAACAAATTTTCCTTACTTGGGTGAGGGGAGCAAATTTGTCACACCCATTGGAGAGTGTCATTTTGATGTAACGCAACAAATTTGTAAATTCAACTTTGATGCCAACGTATACAAATCTGATGCCAATGTTGGAAATGGTCCAAGTTCAGTAATATCATAAGCGCACTTTTTTCTTTTTTCTTTTTTTATCCTTTTTAGTTTCACTTTCTGCTCAGAGTTCCATCATTTCATGATTAGGCTACGCATGGCAATTTTTCCCAAGAAGTTCGGCATCCTAATCTTCATCCTTTGCACCCAAAATTGACCCTAAGGCTCTGCATGATTTGCAGATTCATCGAAGGAAAGAAAAAAGGAAAGGAAAACAAGGGCCCTTGGATTTTCCTCAATCCCTACTTAAATAACATTAAAGTTTTAGAATTTTTCAAAATATTATTTAATTTCTTTTTTACTGTATTTTCTTTTCCTTGATAACCAAACAAAAGAAATCGCTTTCCACAGTATTTTCTTTTCTTTTCTCTCACTAAATCCATGAAACAAGAGCCTAATGCTACTTTGACACCCTCTTCATTCCTCGAGTCAACCAGCCAATAATACCGTGCTCAAAAAAAGGACAAAACTAGGCCTAAGATCCATGAGGGATGACTCTCTCTCTCTCTCTCTCTCTCTCTCAATCATGTTCCAGTTCTTTTTCTACTTTTTCGGTAAGCAATAGATCCAATGCTGTTAAAGTTAAGTGTATATGTCACAGAAAACTCCAGTCCACTAATGCCACAACGCAATTGGGGCAAGTGTCTAGTCGAGTTGGCCAGGGCCCTCACTCTCTAATGGGGAGGTTGTGGGTTCGAATCTCCTTAGGGAGAAAACAAGGGAGACAATTTCTTTAAAGTGGGTTTGGCCCCCCCTTGTGTGTGCGTGTGTTACTAACCTGCTAACTCCATTTAAGTCACAGAGGTGGTTCGTTTCTGAGACACTAAGCAAAAAAAAAAAAAAATTGGGGCAAGTGTTGTTGTAGAAGAACCACATTCGAGATGTTATATCTAGATGTCAAGGGGGGGATTTTTGTGGTAACTGAGTGTTATACTTCAACTCAAAATTGTTCTTTCGGAAGCTTTGATTTTACATAGCATTATTTACGTGCTTAACTTCAGTAAATAACGAGCATGAGCGAAAACAATATGCAAACATTTTCTGAAAATATAACTCTCAATTGAATGCACAGCCTAGACAAAATAGTTTGCTTCATATATATGTTAGAGTACTTCAGAACAAAATGAAAAAACGCGTTCGTCAATATTAACGAACTAGTAATGCAAAAAAAAATATCATGGATTTGATAATTCACCACTAAAACAGAAATTGTAATACCCCGTAATTTTTATTAATTAAATAAATAGCAGTTTTGGATTTTGACAGTATAATTTTTACCTGCATGTGTGTATCATCGCGTGAGCTCAACACACACAAAGATTGTTGTGCTTGGAGACCAAGCTTATTAACTTCTATAAATTAATACCCCCTACATCAAAATCTCACACAAACTCTCAATGCTCTCAAGAGACTCCACTGTCTCTCTTTCTCTCGGGTACACACACCCACACATTTATTGATTTACATTCACACACACATATTGATCAATACACACAGTCATATAGTTATGCAAGGAGTTTAATTCAAGTTTTGGACTTTGATTTTGGGTAAGCTTTTACTCAAATTTCTTATTCTAATTTCAGTTTATTTAAACTGTTATGTGTATGTACATATATATAGATAATTAGATTCATGTATACAATTTCAAGTGATTGAAATTCAAGTTTTAAATACAAGCTTTAGATTTTGTTAAGCTTTTGTTTTATATCAGTTCACTATAAACTGTGAATATAAATTCATATATATATTTCATTTGTATATTGTTAAGGATCCAAAAATAGCCTGGTCGCTCGCGCGGAAAGTGTTCACAAGGGTCACGTGTTTATTATTGTTGGAATATTCTCCCGTGATTTGTATATCACGTTGATTTAGAGATTTGATTTCTCTAGTTTCCTTTTTCCTTTCTATTTCCTTTTTTAGTTGTTTCTCTTCATTCTTGTATATATACTGTAACATATTGGGATTCAATATATGAAAAAGATTATTCTCTTCTTGGTATCAGAGCTAGAGAAAGAAGACAACCCTAAATCACACCTCTCGGCCATCACCCACTACCTCGCCACCACAAACCACCTTGCCTCATCCCTTCGCCCAGCCCCCACACTCGGCGCACCCTTTCAGCCAGACCCCTACCTCTCAGCGCAGCACAGATCCACACTCGGCGCAGCACAGATCCCATTTTGCCGAACTTTCGGCCTTTCCCCTTCTCTGGTTAGCTTCGGCTAACCCTTGCGCAGCTCGTGTGCTGCGTCTTGCCCTTCTTTTTAGGGCCTTGATATGATATAGAGCCGCTGTTCGTGCTCTCTGTTCTTGCTTGTTTGGGCTACCTGTTTCCTTGGTAGCCTCTTTTTCCTGCCGCTTATCTCTGTCCGGCAGCTTTCTCACTGAGATTCATCTTCATTTTTTTTTTCTCTGTTGC
Organism: Hydrangea macrophylla; assembly: GCA_033977485.1. Taxonomy (NCBI): domain Eukaryota; kingdom Viridiplantae; phylum Streptophyta; class Magnoliopsida; order Cornales; family Hydrangeaceae; genus Hydrangea; species Hydrangea macrophylla. The sequence continues at coordinate 96,662,266 of CM066997.1, read as the reverse complement.
ATCACTATGGCTGACAAAGATATTCAGATTGGCTCCGGTTCTCAACCCCGATCAGATCTCTCGTTGTCTCAGCATTCTCCTGCACAGCGTGTTACTAGTGTCCTGTTGAATGGACAAAATTTTGCCGCTTGATTTCGATCTCTTCGTCTCTATCTTGGCGGTAGAGGTAAACTTACTTGGCTTTCAGATACGACACCCAAACCTGCTGCTTCTGACGCCAAACGTGCTCAGTGGGATATGGATAATTGTACTATTTTGGGTTGGATATTCAACTCTATGGAAAATCGTATTTATCAGATGTTTATGTACCATGAATCGGTACCTGCTCTCTGGCGGGCTCTGACAAAGATGTACGCTCATACTCATAATGCCTCCCGTATTTTTGAGCTTCATCGGGAAATCTCCCAGGCCTCCCAGGATTCTCTTCGACTCAATAATGCTGACTATTTTGGTTTTCTCCAGTCACGTTGGGAGGAATTAGCCCAGTATGAGCCTATTTGTGACTTCCCTGTCGAGGTTGCGGAGATTATTGTTAAACGATTGGAGGATCTCCACACGTATCAGTTTCTGATGGGTTTAAAACCTGAGTTCGAGTCTCTTCGTACTCAGATTTTGAACACCACTCCTATGCCCTCTCTCTACGAGGCTTTTGCTACTCTCGATGGTGATGAGCGCCGTCGACGTTTGATTCCAGCTCCGTCTACTACACTCACTGAGCCTCCTCCTGTCCCTGATCAGATGGCCTTTGCGGCCAATACGGGCACTCGTCCTGGTAATCGGAAAGTTATCTGTCGTTATTGTAATGGTCCGGGTCACACCAAAGACCGGTGCTTTAAACTTCATCCAGAGTTGAGGCAACAGTATGTGCGTACTCGTCCAAATGTTCCTCCTAGTGGTCCTCCTCGCTTTGCTGCTATGGCTGACACCGGTTCCGACTCCGCCCTTCCTGATCTTGGACAGCTTCACCAGGCCCAGAGTCAGCTTCAGTCCCAGCTAGGAAACATACAGAGTTAGTTGGGATCTCTTCTTCAGCCGTCTGGGCCCACTCCTACTACATCCATTGCTGCTCACGCTACAGGTACTTCCACTGCTTTTCATGTTAAGTCAGGAACTCCGACGTGGGTTCTGGACTCTGGCGCTAACGACCATATGACCGGTGAGTTGTCCCTTTTTTCTTCCTCCCTTATCCCTGTTACCCAGTCTGTATGTCTCGCTGATGGTTCCACTACTAGTGTTCGTAGTAAGGGTGATGTTCGTTTATCCTCTATTATTACTTTATCTTCTGTTCTCCATGTTCCTCATCTTTCACTTAATCTTTTATCGGTTAGTCGTCTTGCAAAGAGTTATAACTGTGTCGTTATTTTCTTACCCAATAAATGTCTCTTGCAGGACCTGACTACGAAGAAGATTTTTGGTACGGGGCATGAGCGCGATGGACTTTATTACTTTGGGGAGTCACCACCATCTTCTGTGACTTCTAGTCTCCAGGCGTCTGTTTTACCTAGTTCATCTTCTAGTGTTTTTTCTTTTAAGACTTTAGAACTATGGCATGCTCGTCTTGGACATGCCAACTTCAAATATTTATGTTTACTTTTTCCCGAATTAATAAAAGCCTGTGAGCATAATAAATTTCATTGTGTGGTGTGTGAACTTTCTAAACATACTCGTTCTAGTTATATACCTCGTATGTCTCGTGCTCCTTGTGCGTTTGATATTATACACTCAGATGTGTGGGGTCCTTCCCCTGTTACTGCATTATCGGGATATCGGTATTATGTTACTTTTATAGATGATTATTCACGTTGCACATGGGTTTATTTACTTCGCAAAAAATCTGAGGTTTTCTCCTTATTTTCTCAATTTTTACAAATGGTTAAAACCCAGTATTGAACTATTGTTCGCACTCTTCGCTCCGATAATGGCCGTGAATACATCTCAAATGAGTTCTGTTCTGAATTAAATAAGCAAGGTATCCTCCAACAGCTTACATGCACTTATACTCCGGAACAGAATGGTGTAGCGGAACGTAAGAACCGTCACATCATGTCTGTTGTCCGGTGTCTTCTTCGTGGCATGGAGGTACCTAAGTATTTTTGGCATCTTGCTGTTCTTACAGCTACGTATCTTATTAACCGTACCCCGAGTCGTGTTTTACATGGGAAGGTTCCTATGCATGTTCTTCAGCCCGATTGTACTCTTTTTCAAGTTTTACCGCGTGTGTTTGGCTGCACCTGTTTTGTACAAAACCGTAGTCCTCTTCGTACTAAATTAGATGATAAAGCTATTCGATGTGTGTTTCTTGGGTATTCACCTATGTCTAAGGGTTATCGTTGTTATGACCCTCTTTCCCGTCGATTTTATACTTCTATGGATGTTACATTTCTGGAAGATGTTCCATTTTTTGCAGGTTCTTCTCAATCACCTGTCTTATCCTCTCCAACTACTCTGGATATGACAGACGAGCTTCCTCGTCCTGTCCCTATCTTTGATGATTCTGGTTCTCCCGGTGCCTCTCTACCTCCGGTGATTACATCTTCTCCTGACTTCTGTTACTCTCGTCGTCCGCGCACTCCTGCTCTTGCTCCAGAATCTTCTCCGGATACAGGTCCTGCCGCTCCTGTCCCTCTCAGACGATCTATCTGTGTGTCTCGCCCGGTTAATCGGTATGGTTATTCTTGTTCTACTCACCATCCTATTTCCCAGTATATTTCTTATTCTGCCATTTCAGGTTCCTATCAGGCTTTTCTTGGTCAGGTTGGTTCTATTTCAATTCCCCGGTCTGTGTCTGAGGCTCTCCAGAATCCACATTGGGTCACTGCTATGCAAGCAGAAATGGATGCCCTACAGCGTAATGAGACTTGGGAGCTTGTTCCTCTCCCTCCTGGGGAGAAGACAGTTGGCTGCAAATGGGTATATACAGTTAAACACCTTGCTGATGGTTCCATTGATCGATATAAGGCTCGTCTTGTAGCCCGTGGTTTTACTCAGGTTCCTGGAAAAGATTTTAATGCCACTTTTGCACCCGTTGCTAAACTTACTACTGTTCGTCTCCTTATCTCTTTGGCTGCTTCTCATTCTTGGCCTCTTTATCAACTTGATGTCAAGAATGCCTTTCTAAATGGGGATCTGCAGGAAACGATTTATATGGATCCTCCTCCTGGATTTTGGGCTGAGGGGGAGTATTCTGGGAAAGTATGCCGCCTTCGTAAGTCTCTGTATGGGTTGAAGCAATCTCCTCGGGCATGGTTCAACCGGTTTAGTGATGTGGTTTTGTCTACTGGTTTTACCAGGTGTCATTCTGATCACACCTGCTTTGTTAGACGGCGTCAAGATGGTCGATGTACGATTTTATCTGTGTACGTGGATGATATTATTATCACTGGTGATGATACTTTAGGCATTGCCGATATAAAGAAACAACTTGGAATGTCCTTTGATGTCAAGGACCTTGGTTCTCTCCGCTATTTCCTTGGTATTGAGGTTGCAAGATCTCATCATGGAATATCTTTGTCTCAACGAAAATATGTCTTGGATCTCCTTCATGATACTGGCATGATGGGTTGTCGCCCTGCTACTACACCTATGGATCCAAATCTCCAGTTATCATCTGAGTCAGGAGAGCTCTTATCTGATCCGTCCTCTTATCAGCGCCTTGTTGGTCGGCTCATTTACTTGACTAATACTAGACCTGATCTTACCTTCGCAGTTAGTATGGTGAGTCAGTTTATGCATGCTCCTCGGACCTCACATATGGAGGCTGTTCATCATATATTGAGGTATCTTAAAACTTGCCCAGGTTTGGGTCTCTTTTTTGCTGCTGAGAGGCAGTCTGGGGTTTCGTGTTTCACGGATGCTGACTATGCTGGTTCTAAGAGTGATAGAAGGTCTACTTCCGGTTTTTGTACTTTTTTCGGTAGTCATCTTATCTCTTGGAAAAGCAAGAAACAAGCAGTTGTTTCTAGGTCTTCAGCTGAAGCTGAATATCGTGCTATGGCACAGGGCACGTGTGAACTTTTATGGATTCGGTCTCTTCTATGCGAATTGGGATTTCCTATGACTGAATCGTCTACATTACTGTGCGATAATAAGTCAGCTATAATGCTCTCTTCTGATTCTGTTCTTCATGAGCGCACTAAGCATATTGAGGTTGATATTCACTTCATCCGTGAGAAAGTTAGAACGGGGATCATTACTCCACAGTTTGTTCCTTCCTCTGAACAGACAGCTGATATGTTTACTAAATCTGTTGGGCCTTCTCTCCTCAAAGCGTCTTTGGTCAAGCTCGGGCTCGTGGACATCTTCGCCTCAGCTTGAGGGGGAGTGTTGGAATATTCTCCCGTGATTTGTATATCACGTTGATTTAGAGATTTGATTTCTCTAGTTTCCTTTTTCCTTTCTATTTCCTTTTTTAGTTGTTTCTCTTCATTCTTGTATATATACTGTAACATATTGGGATTCAATATATGAAAAAGATTATTCTCTTCTATTATAACAACAGTTTTCAAAAATAGCCTGGTCGCGCGCGCGGGCTGCTCGCGCGACCCCTCGCTCGCACGGGTCGCGCGCGCGAGATGTCACAGTTTCGTCTTCTTCTTTATTTTCTTCCCCTGTTTTGAAATCAAAGGTTAAAGTTTACCCAGTTTGAAAACTTAATCAAAATCTACTTTCCACTACATGAAATTTTTCCTTTTTCCACGTAGATTCCAAATACGAAATCATTTTTTCAAGAATCAAAACACAGCTCTTGATTTTTATCGAAAAATCGAATGGTGACAAAACTTTAATTCGACCGTTCGTCGCAACCGCTATGAATTAGCTTTTGAAATTTGAAATGGAGTCTCGTGGGATCGAGACCTTTCATTTGATATAAAGAAATCACGTTTCTGTGACAGTTTTTCTGTTCGCTATTTTTGGACCCTTAACAATATACAAATGAAATATATATATATATATATATATGAATTTATATTCACAGTTTATAGTGAACTGATATAAAACAAAAGCTTAACAAAATCTAAAGCTTGTATTTAAAACTTGAATTTCAATCACTTGAAATTGTATACATGAATCTGATTATCTATATATATGTACATACACATAACAGTTTAAATAAACTAAAATTAGAATAAGAAATTTGAGTAAAAGCTTACCCAAAATCAAAGTCCAAAACTTGAATTAAACTCCTTGCATAACTATATGACTGTGTGTATTGATCAATATGTGTGTGTGAATGTAAATCAATAAATGTGTGGGTGTGTGTACCCGAGAGAAAGAGAGACAGTGGAGTCTCTTGAGAGCATTGAGAGTTTGTGTGAGATTTTGATGTAGGGGGGTATTAATTTATAGAAGTTAATAAGCTTGGGCTCCAAGCACAACAATCTTTGTGTGTGTTGAGCTCACGCGATGATACACACATGCAGGTAAAAATTATACTGCCAAAATCCAAAATTGCTATTTATTTAATTAATAAAAATTACGGGGTATTACATCCTACCCACCTTAAAAGAAATTTCGTCCGCGAAATTCGCACATAGATAATCATTAGCACAGAAAACAATTAACTCAAGAAGCAAATAGTTGCGGATATCGATCGCGCATCTCTTTCTCATTCTCCCAAGTAGTCTCCTCAGTACCATGGTGGCGCCACAGTACTCGAACCAAACGAATAGTTCTACCACGAAGCACATGCTCCTTAGCTTCCAGAATTTGTACGGGTTGTTCCTCGTAAGACGCATCTTGCTCCAACGGTAAATTAGTCCAATCTAAAACATGAGACGGATCAGGTTCATACTTCCGAAGCATCGAAATATGGAATACATTATGAACTTTTGCCAACTGCGGAGGCAAAGCCAACCGATAGGCAACTTCACCCACACGTTCTAAAATCTGGAAAGGTCCAATGAAACGAGGTGAAAGCTTCTTATCCTATCCAAAACGAAGCACACCACGACGAGGTGAAACTTTGAGAAACCCATGATCTCCAACTTCAAAGGACAACGGTCTCCTCTTCTTATCAGCATAACTTTTCTGTCGGCTCTGAGCCGTAAGTATCCTCGCACGAATCAGTTTATCTTTTCAGTAGTTTCCCTTACTAGATCTGGTCCCAACAGAGACGCTTCTCCAACTTCTGTCCAACATACGGGAGAACGACACGGTCGTCCATATAGGGCCTCAAACGGTGCCATCTGAATGCTTGCTTGATAACTATTGTTATACGCAAACTCGATCAATGGTAGGTGGTCTTCCCAACTACCTTTGAAGTCCATAACACAAGCTCGTAACATATCTTCCAAGGTCTGTATAGTACGTTCTGACTGACCATCCGTCTGAGGATGAAAAGCCGTTCTCAATCTCAATTCTGTCCCCAACGCTTTCTGGAGACCCTCCCAAAACAATGAAGTAAACCGCGGATCTCGATCCGACACAATCGAAACAGGGACCCCATGTAACCGAATGATCTCTCGAATATACAAGCGACTAAGGACATCAACCGAATCGGTCAAACGCATTCCCAGAAAATGTGCAGACTTTGTCAAACGATCCACAATGACCCAAACGGCATCATGACCACGTGGTGACCTAGGAAGTGCTGTCACAAAATCCATTATCACGTGCTCCCATTTCCACTTTGAAACTGGTAATAGTTGCAATAACCCTGCAGGTCTCTGATGTTCGGCTTTCACTTGTTGACAAGTCAAACAACGAGATACAAACTTAGCGACATCGCGCTTCATGCCCTTCCACCAAAACTGACGTCGCAGATTATGGTACATCTTGTTACCTCCCGGATGCACCGCTAATCGTGAATGATGGAATTCTTTCATCACTTGTTCATGAACTGCCAATGGCACAAACAAACGGTCTTTGAATTTCAACCCATGCTCAGAGTCAAAAGTCCAACCTTCTATAACATCACCTCGAAGAATTCGCATATGAAAAGTAGATGCTACCGGATCAGATTGTTGCTCATCTTTCACTTGTTGAATGATCGACAGTTGAGCCATAACAGAGTATAATGAAGCACGATTCTCAGAATCGTTCAGCTCAACCTCCAACTCCCCAATCTGATCGAGCATGTTCCATTCTTGAATGGCCAGACAAGTCAATGGACCTCGTGACTTGCGACTCAGCGCATCGGCCACTACATTCGCTTTCCCTGGATGATACTGTAGTTCGAAGTCATAATCTTCTAAGTACTCCATCCATCGACGTTGTCGAAGATTCAAATCGCGTTGAGTAAAGATATACTTCAAGCTCTTGTGGTCTGAAAAGACATCAAATCGTTCCCCATACAAGTAATGATGCCATGACTTTAAGGCAAACACAACGGCAGCAAGCTCTAAATCATGAGTTGGATAATTCTGCTCATGAGGCTTCAACTGGCGAGAACCATAGGCAACAACTTTGCCTTATTGCATAAGCACACACCCCAAACCAAGAAGTGAAGCATCACAATAAACTGCGTACTCAACACCACGCTCCGGAATAATCAAAATCGGAGCAGAAGTCAATCGAGTCTTTAAAAGCTGAAAAGCTTTCTCACACTCCTCAGTCCAAATGAATTTCACCCCTTTACGCGTAAGCTTAGTCAAAGGTGAAGCAATACGAGAAAAGTCCTTCACAAAACGACGGTAATAGCCTGCTAAACCCAAGAAACTACGTACCTCAAATACGTTCTTAGGTGGCTGCCAATCCATAACAGCTTCAATCTTTGATGAATCAATTGACACTCCATCTCTAGAGACAACGTGTCCCAAAAATTTCACTTCTGTCAACCAAAAATCACATTTAGATAATTTACCGAACAGTCGGTGAGTACGCAATACTTGTAGGACAATTCTCAAGTGTTCCTCATGAAGTTCCTTAGAGGAAGAATAGATGAGAATATCATCAATAAATACAATCACAAACTTATCCAAATAATCGTGAAATACTCGCTGCATAAGATCCATAAATGCTGCTGGAGCATTGGTCAATCCGAATGGCATAACCATAAACTCAAAATGTCCATATCGGGACCTAAAAGCTGTCTTCGAGATGTCTGACTCTCAAATACGGAGTTGATGATAACCCGATCTCAGATCAATCTTGGAGAAACAAGTGGAACATTTGAGTTGATCAAACAAGTCATCGATTCTAGGAAGTGGATACTTATTCTTGATCGTCACATAATTGAGTTTTCGATAATCGATACACAATCTTAATGTTCCATCCTTCTTCTTAACAAAGAGAACAGGAGCTCCCCACGGGGATACACTCGGGCGAATAAAACTCTTACTCTGGAGATCTTCTAACTGAATTTTCAACTCCTTCAATTCTGTTGGTGCCATACGATATGGCGGAATAGAAATAGGCGAAGTGCCTGGCACAAGATCGATTGCAAAATTGATAACACGAACAGGTGGCAATTCTGATAAGTCTTCTGGAAAGACATCAGAAAATTCACAAACAACGGGTGGCAATTCCACAAGAGGAGTGCCCCTCTCCATGGCCAATAAACTAGCCAAAGTTCCAAGAGAAGAATATAAACTACTCCGTGAAAACAACGAGGGTAGCGGTAAATCTAGCTGATCCCCCTCGAATCTACAACTGTCTCCCTCAGGAGTGAAAAGAGTAACCCGACGCTTAAAACAATCTATGAAAGCTCGATACTCGACCAACCAATCCATCCCAAGGATGACATCGAATCCTAGATTCAGCATAACAATCAAATCAACACTTAACTGTCGGTCTGCTATCAAAAGCATACAACCACGGCAAACCTGATTCAAATGAATAACACCTCCAATTGGAGTATCAACAGATAAGACATGCTCCAAGCATTCTATCTCTAACCCTAATACTGATGCGAAAGCTGATGAGATGAATGAGTGTGATGCACCAGTGTCAAACAATATAGATGCCCAAGAGTTAAACAATGGGACGATACCTCGGATCACAGACGGTCCGGCATTTCCAGAAACATGATAAGCAGATGACATAGGCAAAGCAAAATTCCTTCCTTTGGGTTCTTGGTGTTGTTGTGGCTGAGTACCACCACGATTATCTGTCCTCTGATAATTACCCTGATTACCTCTATTCTGGTAAGGTTTCACGCTCTGAGCGGATACTGCCTGAGATGGTGGATAATACGGTGTCGAACCAATCGACTGAGATTTCTTGGGTGGTGGTTGAGGACAAAACTTGGTGAAATGATTCGGATCACCACATCGGAGGCAAACTTTCTCCCCAGCGTCATTCACACCTCGCTGTAACCCTGATTGTTGAGAACTTCGATAAAAAGATCTCTGTTGTGAATATGATCGTTGTTGTTGCTGTTGAGGAGGTTGGGACTGAAATTGAGACCTAGTCTCTGTCTTGGCTTTCTTAGACAGACCAGTGCTCTTGGCTAGAGTAATGATCTCCCTGGCCCTTTTCATATCCAAATCTACACTTTCAACACCCAACGCCCTTGTCAAAGTATCAGCATAAGTGGTGATAGGCGTGCTAGCCAGACTTTTCCGAATGTAGGGTCGAAGACCAGAGGCAAAACGTGTAGCCTTGAAATGATCACTGACCAACTGCTCTTGAGCAAAATGAGCCAAGGTGGAAAACATAGTAGCATATTCTGTCACTGACATGTCCCCTTGTTGAAGGGTAAAGAACTCAACCCTATTTGCGTCCCTCTGTACTTCTGGGAAGTAGTTATCGAGGAAAAGACTCTTAAATGACTTCCAAGTCATGCCAGCAAGTGGATGAACACTCACGGTGTAATCCCACCAATGGGTAGCTTCTCCAGAAAATAAGTATGTAGCCAACTTGATGCGGAGAGCATCCTCATGAAGATCAATGAATTCGAATATCTTCGTGATATGCTGAAGCCAATCCTCTACAGCCATCGGGTCAGAGCTACCAGAGAACTGTGGCGGCTTCCTAGCATCGAAATCCTTGGTAATCAGCCGCTCCCGAGCTCTAGCGGGATTGGTCTCACCTCTCGAAGCACGAGGGGGAGGAGGCAGCATAGTATCTCTGACTGCCCTTGCAATTACATCGGCAACATTCTGTAACCCTTGCGGTCCATCAGGAATATCAACCGGTCCTGTGGAAGCTTCAGACTCAAATTCAACATCATGCGCGTGACCTCGACCACGACCACGACCTCGACCAAGGCCTTGACCTTGACCACGTCCTCGAGCACGACCCCGACCTCGGCCTCTAACTCGTACCGACGCAGCTGATATCTGCTCGTCAGCCTCTAGTTCAATACTGGGATTCTCACGACGCGGCGGCATAACTATAATAAGTTCAAATCGAGTAAACGAATCACATAACATGATCTAATCATGAGGTGCAATCGACAAAACACGTATATGTCAAGTAAGTAGTTAACATCTCAAAAACACATATCAATTCATAGTAGGCTTTGACACCATTCCGTAACTCCCCGAGTCCTAGACTCCGAGGGTTACCTGAAATATATGTTCATCATTTGGAAAACATTTATAAAATAGAAATCCAGTTTTCATTTAGAAATATCCTTTCTTGAAACAAAACGTTTTCAGGATAAGCAGCGGAAAAACAGAGTTAAGCCGTCATACTATTTAAAAGCGGGTGGACTAACATTTGTCCAGTTGAAGCATAACATGTTCTTTGAAACCAAATTTCATTACATTAATAAATGATAATCCCCACACACGGGGTCTTCAAACTATAGCGGAAGCATTGTCAAGTCTTGGGGCCTTGCCCTTATCTATATCACCTGAAAGAGAGGTTTAATAGTCCATAAGCCAAAAGGCTCGTATAGTCATATAACCGCACAATAACATCTGTTATATAACATGCATGAGTGCAATGAATGCCAATGTCAATGCATGAAAATCATTTTCATGCCTTTTCAAACACTCACCCTCAATCGTCATTATCATTACCCGGACCATGGGTTTCCCGTCCACGTAGGCCTAGCCTCAAACGTGCGGAACTTTGGGCCTTACGAATTACACGGAGGCCTAGCCTTTACCGTTACGGGGGTTTCTTGCAGCACATCCCGCAATTCAAGTTCCTAGTGGTACCCATCTCACATGCCTACCCACAAATCTGGGATTTCTAACTTTTCAAAACAAAATCCCTCCTAGAGGGTTTTATGCATGGAAGCCTCTAAGGTCTTCCCTTTTTAAAACCTGGAAGCCTCTAAGGTCTTCCCTTTTCAAAAATTGAAAGCCTCTAAGGTCTTTCATCCCAAAATCATTTTCGTGATTTTCGTGTTCATGCTCATGCTTATGAAATGATATGACATATGCGAGCTCTAAGCATCCAGACATATTCAATATTTCATAAGACAGATTATCAAGGCATGCTATCAATTCAAAGCAACACAATAGACATGCTGAAATTATCCAGGTAAACACATAAGGCATAGCAACTCAAGTAACCACTTAAGGCATAGCAGCTCAAGTAAACATGTAAGTACACTATTAACATATTATACAACTTTATTGAGGGTCATACGGAACTACCGTTCACCGAGGATAGATTGAATACTTAATCAGAATAGAAACCGGAACTGCTCAATCTGTTACAAATCTCAATATATAATAATGCGCGTATATTAGTGAGGTACAACACCTCAAAGCATGAGTACAACTACTATTAAAGTAAAGTACAACTCTTAAAGCTTAGGGTACAAAGTCCCTTAGCTCTTAACAATATACGTATGATACATATATATATATATATATCTAACTGTATGAAATATAAATATATATATATCAACAGTGTGTAAAACAAACTAAAATCATAACTTTACAATTGGAAATTTACCCAATTGTATTTTATAGACAGAGACAGAGAATTTAATTAGCAATCCAAACCTTGATTGGATTCACTAATTTTCCTCAATGTAAATATACATATATATATATATATATATATATATATGAAAACTATATATATTTATCCACACCAACAGATATATAAACTGAAATTAAAAACAGAATCAAAAGAATGGAATTGAATCTTACCCGCGCGCGACCGCAGGCAGTTTGGTGAAATCTTCTGCTTTTGTTGTACTTCAGTCTGTTATGAGCTAAGGGGCATTGTACCCTATGATTTAAGAGTTGTACTTTACCTTTATAGTAGTTGTACTCATGCTTTGAGGTGTTGTACCTCACTAATATACGCGCATTATTGTATATTGAGATTTATAACAGATTGAGCAGTTCCGGTTTCTATTCTGATTAATTATTCAGTCTATCCTCGGTGAACGATAGTTCCGTATGACCCTTAATAAAGTTGTATAACATGTTAATAGTGTACTTACATGTTTAATTGAGCTGCTATGCCTTAAGTGGTTACTTGAGTTGATATGCCTTATGTGTTTACCTGGATAATTTCAGCATGCCCATTGTGTTGCTTTGAATTGATAGCATGCCTTAATAATCTGTCTTATGAAATATTGAATATGTCTGGATGCTTAGAGCTCGCATATGTCATATCATTTCATAAGCATAAGCATGAACACGAAAATCATGAAAATGATTTTGGGATGAAAGACCTTAGAGGCTTTCAATTTTTGAAAAGGGAAGACCTTAGAGGCTTCCAAGTTTTAAAAAGGGAAGGCCTTAGAGGCTTCCATGCATAAAACCCTCTAGGAGGGATTTTGTTTTGAAAAGTTAGAAATCCCGGATTTATGGGTAGGCATGTCAGATGGGTACCACTAGGAACTCGAATTGGGGGATGTACTGCAAGAAACCCCCGTAACGGTAAAGGCTAGGCCTCCGTGTAATTCGTAAGGCCCAAAGTCCCGCACGTTTGAGTCTAGGCCTACGTGGACGGGAAGCCCATGGTCCGGGTAATGATAATGACGATTGAGGGTGAGTGTTTAAAAAGGCATGAAAATGGTTTTCATGCATTGACATTGGCATTCATTGCACTCATGCATGTTATATAACAGATGTTATTGTGCGGTTATATGACTATACGAGCCTTTTGGCTTATGGACTATTAAACCTCTCTTTCAGGTGATATAGATAAGGGCAAAGCCCCGAGACTTGACAATGCTTCCGCTATAGTTTGAAGACCCCGCGTGTGGGGATTATCATTTATTAATGTAATGAAATTTGGTTTCAAAGGACATGTTATGCTTCAACTGGACAAATGTTAGTCCACCCGCTTTTAAATAAAAGGATAGCTTAATTCTGATTTTTCCGCTGCTTATCCTGAAAACGTTTTGTTTCAAGAAAAGAATATTTCAAATGAAAACCAGCTTTCTATTTTATAAATGCTTTCTAAAGGATAGACATATATTTCAAGTAACCCTCGGAACCTAGGACTCGGGGAGTTACGGAATGGTGTCAAAGCCTCCTACTGTCATATTACTGTTATTGTTGTACTTCCGCCGGTTGACACCCCGTCGCCGGGAACCGTGGTGGGGCTGGGCGTCACAGAAATGGGTCAACAAAAATGATTCAGCATTTGAACCTTGGAAGAGCTGGCTTCTGGAGTGTATCATGTTTTTCAAATGGAGTGTATCATGTTTTTCAAATGGAGTGTTTCATGATTTCTGGTGTGTGTCTACAGAATGTTTTTTGGCTGCTGCTTGGTTCAGTAGTTTGGGCCTAGGGTGCTTTTATTTGGGTTTGGCATCTTATATGGATTGCCTTAGGTGTAATGCCTTTGGACTTTTGTCCATTTTAATAACATTGAAGCTGAGCAAAAAAAAAAAAAAAAAAGAGCTGGCTTCTGGTCTTGAGAAGTAAACCATAACTTACTTTTCACAAAAGAGTAGGCAGAGAGCTCGTTGGTCTCACCAACTGTGAAATAACTCCTGCAGAACATGAAATGGAAATAGCTTGAAACCACTCACCCCTAGATGGGACTGACATAGTAGGCAAATCTACTTGCAATCAATTTAAAAAAAAAGTATAAAGTTCCATATCCTCATTTAGTAGTAACAAAGAGTCCTGAAACTTATAGTTGCTACTTTTATATATGAGTAGTGCTACATACACACTTTTTGACACACTTTTTGACACACAGTTTGATACACGGCTTTAAATGCATGTACCTTCTGCTATGTAAGTGGTGCACAGAAAAGTGTGAAAAATTCAAACAGCACAAAGTATATGTGTTTAAAGCATAGTGTGTCAAAAAATGTGTGTACCAAACATTTCCCTTTATATATTACCAATTCATACCCCACCCCCCCAAAAGATACATTTCTCATCCCCCAACACATCAATCGACTGTTGGTACCCTACCCCTAAACGAGTTCCCAGCTGGCTTCTAAAATACATATTTGACTGCTCCAGCAAACGATAAGAAAAGACACGGATAAGGGACAAATTTAAGAATTCCACACGACCAATTCATAGCTAAATAGTTGAGAGAGAGAGAGAGAGAGAGATTAATAGACAGTGATCGGGAGAGAACAAATCCTATTTATACGCCTTAACGAGCATTTGTTAGTATCTTTTTATCCTGTTTTTGTATATTTTTACTTCGTTTTCTATTTTCTGACAGGTTTTGGAAGAAATCAAGTATATCAGGCTAAACAGGGTGAAAAAGCAGAAGAAACGAAGCTGAAAAAGCCAGTTCGCGCGCGCGAGAATCCAGAATTCGCTCGCGCGATCCACGCGCGCGAGGTGCCAATTGTCACGCTCGCGCGGCCCGCTCGTGCGACATGTGTAAAAATGGAACTTGCGTATTTCAGTATACTGATGATTCCTACGTGAATGAAACTGCCTAATTGCGCCTGGAAAGCTAAATACAGCAGTTTTAGTGCGTTTCGGGTTAGGAAAGCTTCCAAAAACTTGTTGTAAATCTATATATACCCTATTTTACTTCAAATTAAGGGTGGTTGGACAATTATTATATACAATAAACAACCATACTTTCAGCCATTGAAGAGGAAAAAGCAAAGAGAAGAAGAAGAAGACCAAGGATTCCCATGGCCTCCTCCATCAACCTCTTGCCGATCTCCACTTTCATGGCAGCCTAGACAAAGATCTAGGGTTTCAATGAAGCCCTAGTCGAGTAATAGGGAGTATTTTATGTTTTTATTTTAGTTTTATTATGTATGGATGACAGTCACATGTTCCGAGGATTTTTATAAATAAATCGTACTTTTATTGATTAAATCATTGCTTTCAAAGTTTATTCTTGTCTTAGATCTATTTTGACTGTGATGTGCTCAATGATCTATGCTCGCTGTGCTTGTTTAGATTATTTACATGTGATGGTGCTTTATTGATTTGGGCTATCAAGTATCCGAATAATCCATGCCTAGATTAGACGAATTATGTCACAACCCTAGTTTAGTGTGGGATAATTCGTGCTAACCGAAGATGGAATATGTTGGTGCTTGAACCATGATTATTTTCTTGATGGAGGAATTGGGCTTGTAGCCACAATTCCCCATAATCATCCAACTTAGTAAGCTAATTGAATGCATAAATATCCCTATTATGAAGCTAGTGGTGGAGTTGCAATCCTAGGTTCCCTTTACATATTTACAAAAACACTTTTAATTGCTTTCATAGTTTAGATTTATTTTTATTGTTATTAGTTTAATTAAAATCAAATCAAAATCCATTTTCATAATTAACTAAAGTTAGGTTTTAAAATTAAGTCGCTGTAGTTAACCAATCCCTGTGGGTTCGACCTTTGCTTTCACACTACAAATCTTTTTAAAAGTAAAGAACACTTTTTATATCTTGATATTGACAACATCAATTTTTGGCGCCGTTGCCGGGGATTGCATTACTACCTTTAATTTTATAATCTTAGTTTAGTTAATTCGTAAATATTAGATTAGTTTTTATTCTTCTTATTTTCCGTTTTTGTTTTAAATTACTAACTTGTTCTTTTATTTTATAGGTTTTCGAGTCATCAAATTCCAACGTTTCCGAGTGGAGTAGCTAATTACATCAAAGGAGCTTACGCAAATAAAATAAATAAAAATTAAGCAAATTGCTCGCTTTAAATTCGCATCAAATCACTGTAAGTCAGGGCGCTGAGACGCAATTACTTGCATTAGGTTAGTTGTGGAGTGAACACTGCATTAGCTAGGAAACCCGAGGTGCTGGGCTTGACGCGGTCATTGCATTACAGAATAATATTCATGCATCATAGTAGTACTGTGTGCTTGCTTGTCGTCTTATTTGCATGATTGCTATTTGTTTCTTTTGTTTAGTCAGTCTTTGTTTTTAGTTTCTTTTTCTTTATTTTAGTTTATGTTAGGTACACGTTCAAATAAACCAGAATTAAAATCTTTCGATCTTGAACTTGAACGTACCTTAAGAACTAGTAAGTCCACAACCCAAGCTTCTAGAGCTGGGTTGCAAGACGACGAATCAACTCCGATTCCGTCGTCGTTGTTTGAGGCCGAAATTCAAAGTACCCGTGAACGGTTAAGGAAAACTCGAACTTTTAAAATCGAACCGATTAAAATGGCTGACGGTGGAAATAACAATAACAATCAAAACGACGGTGCTAATATGAATAATCTTAATATGCCGCCACCTCCTCCACTTATAAATTATTTTATTCCTACTACTTACACGCCACAAGCCGGTATCGAATTACCGGAGGCGACGGCATCTCACTTTGAGATAAAGTCGTCTACGATCTCGCTACTTCCGTCTTTCCATGGCCGTCTAAATGAAGATCCATATCAACACTTAGGAGATTTTCAGGACATATGCTCTACTTTGAAAATCCAAAACTTAAATGACGATGAATTAAAATTGCGGCTCTTTCCATTTTCTTTAAGAGACAAAGCTAAGTACTGGCTTCAATCACTTGAGCCAAACACAATTAAAACATGGGAAGCCTTGCACACCGCGTTTTTACAAAAGTTTTTTCCTATTATGCGCACAAATCGAATAAGGAAATCTATAACTAATTTTGTGATGCAAGATGGGGAGACAGTTTATGACACTTGGGAGAAATTTAAAGAATTATTACGCTGGTGTCCACATCATCAGGTTCCTAAGTGGCAACTTGTTCAGGTCTTCTACGAGGGACTTATTCCCTCTGTCCGTAATACCGTCGATGCCGTTTGTGCGGAAACTTTCCTACACAAAAGCGCCGACGAGGCCTGGAAAATTTTTGAAACTTTAAGCGAGAACTCGATGCATCAGACTGTGTCGGTACGTTCTGAGGGATATCTTAATCAACCCAAACGAGAGGTGAAGTCAGAGTCAAGTCATTCAATATAATTTCAGGAACTATCTAAAAAACTTGACCGACTTATGACAATAAATCAAGCGACAACCGCACCCGCTCATGAAGTGTGTCAAATATGTTCTGATCCTTTACATTCTATACTTGCATGCCCATCGGCATCTCAGTTTCCCGAATTTGTGGAGCAACGCGTAAATGCTATGCAACAATTCCCACAAAATAATTATACTCCTAGGTCGATTAATTTTTCTAATACTTATCGACCCCAGTTTCCACAAAATCAATACCAATACCCTCCTCCTAATCCTAGCCCCCCAAGGACTAACGATTTTGAGGAGACGGCGTTGGCTTCCCTTAAGAATATTGAAACTCTAGTCCAAGCACAAGCACAAATAGTGCACTCTCACACACAATCCATTGCGAAGCTTGAGTCCCAAATGGGACAAATAGCGAATACAATGAGTCGTAGGAACGAGGGAAAGTTGCCTGCGCAAACTATTCAAAATCCTAAGGGACAATATGAGATTAAGGGGTCGAGTGAACAAGTAAACGCCGTATCGACTAGGACGACTATTCGGGAAGGTGAAGTTGTTAAGATTCTGGATCAAAATGACGTTAAATCAAATAAAGAAAAGGGTGAGGAGACGAGTCAAAACAAGAAAGATAAAGAACCGGTCCCAACTAACTATGTTCCAAAGTTACCTTTTCCACCCAATGTTGAGGAACCATCTAATTTTCCAAAGAAAAAATCAAAAACTGAGGATATACTTGAGGTGTTTAAACAAGTTAAAATCAATATTCCATTCCTCGATGCGATAAAACAAATTCCCGCTTACGCTAAATGTCTTAAAGACCTATGTACGCAAAAACGCAAAATACGCAGTCATACTCCTAAAAAGGTCTTCCTCACGGAAAAAGTAAGTTCAGTTTTTCAACACGCTCCTCCGAAGTATAAGGATCCCGGTACGCCTACGATTTCATGTGTCATAGGTGACACTATCATTCATCGGGCTCTCCTTGACTTAGGAGCTAGTGTTAACCTCTTACCTTATCATGTCTACAAACAATTAGGACTAGGTGAACTTAAACCTACGGCCGCTACTATTTAATTAGCGGATCGTTCTGTTAAAGTACCTAGGGGAGTCGTCGAAGACGTCTTAGTTAAAGTTGATCAATGTTTTTATCCTGTTGATTTTATGGTCCTTGACACCGAACCGGTGCTAGATGCTATAAAATACACTCCTGTTATTATTGGTCGTCCATTCTTAGCCACGGCCAACGCACGTGTCAATTGTAGAACAGGGGTGATGAAAGTGTCGTTCGGGAATATAAAATTAAAATTAAATGTTTTTAATGCTGCTGATCAACCTCCTAAAGACGATGATTATCAATATGTGGAAGGTAATGAAATTAGAAGAACTGTTGAACCTAATAAAATAAGAAATATCAATGAGGGGAATAATACGATGAGTGATGATCGGATGAATTTGAATACAACAGACTCTAACGATGAATTTACTCGAAAGGTGAAAAATTGACTTGACCTTAATCAGGATGAACCGTCGATTGAATTAATTCGAAGCGACATGCTTTCAACTTACCATCGGGCTCTTCCTGACATCTTAAGGGGTACAAACTCCGATTTACGGCCTCCGTGAGTCTTGAGCTAGAACGGTCTAGTTGAAGACGTAAAAGTTAGCGCTTCTTGGGAGGCAACCCAAGCTTAATTTCGTCTATTTTCTTTGTTTTTGGTCGTTTTTGAGTCGTTTTTGTCAGTTTTGGAGTTTTTTTGGACAGGTTTGGGGGTTGGAATTAATTTATATTAATATTACATACATAATTTTAGCCAAAAATTGAAAAATAAACCCCAATCGCGCGAGCGATCTGCTCGCGCGAGGCCTCGCTCGCGCGGTCCGCTGGCGCGAGTTTGTGCCTTAGGCATTTTTCCTTGCTTTTTCTTATTTGATGCCTCAGCTTCTTCTCGCGCCTGGTTTCGCGGGCGCGATTAAAAAAAAATTTGGGAATTCGCGCGCGCGACGGCCGCTCGCGCGATTTCCCGTTTTATTGATGTTTTCTTTTGTTGTCTTACCTATTTCTTCCCCACCTGATCAGGAAGTTTTTACGGACCTGTTTTTGTTTATTAGGTCATTTTAGATCGAGTTAGTTGTTGTTTTCCTTGTTTCGAATATAATTTTCCATTTTATTTCTTTTCCATTTGTCGTTTAATTTTAACTTCGATTAGTTTATCGATTTATATTTCATATTTCGGTTTCATTTACTTTTAATATTCTGTTGTTAGTTTCTTTTCGTTTATCTACTATTAACAGGTACATTTGAACTTTATCGCCAAATTTTTATACATTTACCTGTTTGTCATTGCCGAGATTGAGGTACTATCATTCCTTCCTTACGTACTCACCTTTCTTTCATTTTATTGTTTCATTAGGGACAATGAACGGTTTAGGTTTGGGGGTATGCACACATGCACATTATTTTATGCGAAATTTTAAAATTTTTCAATAAGTGTGTTTAAATAAACGATGTTACCGACGTTTTTGCAATATCAATTTGATACTTTTTGTTAGAGAACTATGATTGTTATAGAATGGTAAACATGACAAGATGTGATTAAATATTTACTGAAGTCATGATATGACGTTTTAGGTTATGTATCGTTTGAATCGTAGTTTTATATCATGGATTTGCACATAAACTTATGCATTGCACGTAGTCACTTGAATACATGTTAAATGTGAACTATAATATGATTTGGATTTCTAAATAACACAAGGTGGAGACTAGACCCGGTGAGCTTTTGAGCCTATCTTTTCTTTTTAGAGGGTTATAAATATATCTTGTGTTTGTCGAATTTCACTTGAAATAGCGCATTAACTTGTTGTTTAGTCTCATTATTCTTGTTTTGGTTGATAGTCAAGTTAAAATATTTGTTACCATGCTAAATAATCTTCCGTTGTAAACATTGAAGAACCGTATTACCCTAGGACATGATTTTAGGCCTTCTTTGTTTATTACCGGCCGATAAAAGATAAAATTTCCTTAGTTCGCCCCTTTGAGCCGTTACAATGCCTCTTTTTCTTTGTTCACCATTATCCTCTTTAAAAGCTCCAACTTGATCGACTTGGAGTATACCACTGGAAGAGTGATCAACTTTTAGTAGTATTAAGGCGATGTGTTGATGATGAAGAAGAAAATAAGATGTTATTGGGGTAGTTGCTTGGTATTCAATGCATAGTCATTTGAGAAGCGAGAAAAGAAAAAAGAAAAGAAACAAAATAAAGAAGAGGAAGGTTGAAAAAATGAAAGAAAAATGAATGAAAAGGAATGAAGAGAAAGAAAAGATGAAAGTTTGTAGAAGAAGAATGAAAGAGATCGAACATGCCGGCGGTTTAAGCCACTGCCGCTCAAACGCGGCACTCGTTTTTCCGTGCGTGACAGTCAGTCAACTGCCGAGCGGCACTCGCCGAGTGCCGCGACGCCACTCCGTGAGTGCCGCGCGGCAGTCACGGACTGCCGCGAAAAACCGCGTGTGCCGCGATTAAGGCGGTTCAAGGATATTTACTTTCTCTCCAAAAATTCAAATCAAGTCCCAAAAATTGAATTTGAGGCCCCCAAAATTTGCCCTCATGACCCTTTTTGCCCTCGGGGTCGTTTTTTAGGTACACAATGACTACATATTTCAAAATTTAAGAGTATATATGAGCCCGTGGGCCCCCAATTTTTGAAAATTGAAGATGTTTGAGCCCGTGGGCTCCCAATTCTGAAAGGTGAAAATATTTGAGCCCGTGGGCTCCCAATGTTTGAAAATTAAAATTCTGGGCCCGTGGGCCCTGATTCTTGAAAAATTGAAAATATTTGAGCCCGTGGGCCCAAACTTATATTCTCGGTTCGCGCAACAGATTTGCGTTAACCCCCATTTTTGGGAATATAACAGATTTATATTCTCGGTTCTCGCAACAGATTTGCGTTAACCCCCGTTTTGGGAATATAACAGATTTATATTCTCGGTTCTCGCAACAGATTTGCGTTAACCCCCGTTTTTGGGAATATAACAGATTTATATTCTCGGTTCTTGCAACAGATTTGCGTTAACCCCCGTTTTGGGAATATAACAGATTTATATTCTCGGTTCTCGCAATAGATTTGCGTTAACCCCCGTTTTTGGGAATATAACAGATTTATATTCTCGGTTCTCGCAACAGATTTGCGTTAACCCCCGTTTTAGGAATATAACAGATTTATATTCTCGGTTCTCGCAATAGATTTGCGTTAACCCCCGTTTTGGGAATATAACAGATTTATATTCTCGGTTCTCGCAACAGATTTGCGTTAACCCCCGTTTTGGGAATATAACAGATTTATATTCTCGGTTCTCGCAACAGATTTGCGTTAACCCCCGTTTTGGGAATATAACAGATTTATATTCCCCCTGAGATCAAATAAAAAAAATTGAAAAATCATGACCCCTGTAAGAGATCTTCGCATCGGTCACTGAATTAGGTGATTTTCCTTAACTAACACGCCACACAACATGCGTAAGAGAGACATGATGAGCGTGACATTGGTACAACCGGTTCAATTCAGAAAGAACCATGGCATGGCATTTGTATCACGATTGGATAGGTGCATTCATCCGTATGACTACTTGCGTTTGTGTGTGTTCGGCCCCCGTGTGTGAACTACGCTTTGGTCTGATTCCCGATGGGATACGTAGGCAACTCGCCATCGAGCACGACCAACATGAACCGTCCATACAAGCCGATTTTTGCAACGCATTTTTTACCTAAATTCGACAGTCTGGTCAAAGGCTTGTCTTCACACAGGCTTTGACATTCACTTATGGGACGCGTTGCCCCACAAGCTCTGTCAAAGAGGGGCAAACTGTAGACACCCCAATTTTGACCAACCGTCGAATTCAGGAGAGTGTCGCCTCCGTATCCGATGATAACAAAGACCGGAAGATTCGAAGTATTCCAAGCTCTTCAGAAAGTTCTCTAAAACGCGGTAAAATTTCACAGAAAAGAGAAAATACCAGGTATTTAGGAGAATTCAGGTATAAAACACAATTTTCGGAAAATATCCTCAAGAATCATTTGCTTTGAAAAAAGAAAAATCTAAAAGGGGGAATTTTGGCTAAAACCAGCACACGGCGGACTGCCGCGGCACTCAGTGAGTGCCGTACGGCAGTCACAGAATGCCGGGCCGGCATTCACCAAGTGCCGCCAGAAATTTCTGACTGCCGTTCACTTTTAAAGTCTGTATTTTGCAGAGCAATACGTATGCATATGCGAATAAGAACAAAAACTGATAAAGTAAGACTGACAAAAATGCGGCAATCCATCAATTTGCCGCGGCATTTGATGAATGCCGCGCGGCAGTCGCGTAGTGCCGCGACGGCAGTTATCAACCGCCGCGGCGGCATTCGCGGACTGCCGCGACAGTTTCTGGACTGCCGCGCTGGGCAGCAGTCTGCATAATTTCAGAAAGTACACATTGTACCAACAAATGAGAGAATTACACCTGTTTCTTGCTCCGAAATTCACCAAAAATACCTGGTAATTTTGCCTATAAGAGAGAAGGAGAGATAACACAAGAGGGGACTACTACATCAACATATTTTTGGAGAGAAAAGAGAAGAGAGTTTAGAGAATTAAGAAGAAGAGTTTGGAAGATCTTCAAAGAATACTTTGAGGATAATTTGGAGGTGATCCCCTATGCCTTAGATTGTTTGTTTGTTTACTCTTTTTCTTTTTGGACTAAAATCTCTTGTTATCTTTGTTTGTCAAGAAAGCTTAGGAGTTTCTATTTCTAATTCTCCCTTCAATTTTTTGTATATGTTCTTCTCTTGAGAGTCTTGGAGATCTTCCATATCTCTCTTGATCTCTTGAGTATGATCCTTTGAACCTCATGTAAAGCTCATACTCTACATGAGAGTCAAAATTTGATCATCACTTTGTTTTATATAGTAGGATCCAAGTCCATGCCTATGACTTGGATCCTCTAAACTTGGTATTTAATGAAGTCATTCCCTTATTCTTCTAGAAACTAGGAGCATTACTCATATCTTTGTCTCCCATGACCATCAAATGGTAGGAGTAATAAGTTGAATTCAAGCTTTGGTCTATAAAGTTTGAGTTCATTGTTTGGAATTTTGAGAAGTTCCTTTCATACTTCATCAAAATCCATAAGCATAAAGTGATTTTTAGTCTTCAAGGACCATCAAATGGTAAGAAAAGTAGTTTGGTTTAATCTCAACTTCATGTTTTCAATAGTTGAGGTTAACCAACAAAGTTGAACTAGCAAAATGAAAACAGTGGATTCACAAACTGTTTTCAATCAAAGATTTTTAGTTCGAAATCTAACCGTTGAAATCAAGTGAAACCAACGGGAAAGTGTCAATAACACATCGTTTTACCACTGCAATATTTGTTTTGGTAAGATTTTATGCTTAGAATGGTTTGATCATGAGTTTTGTGAGACAACCACAATATGTCCGGAATTTCAGAATAGTTTCAGAACAGCAAATCGATTTTAAAATTGATAGATCAGAGATCTAACCAAGTTTTCATGACCTCTAATATTTTTTATAAGAACTTTAATGTGTTAGGAAGGTTTCCTAAAATGAATGAAGCAATTCGGACTTGTTTGCTATTTTTAAAAAATCATACAAGATCTCTGGACAGAGAGTTGTAAAGTGCTGAGTGATGCCTAGTGTTTTATACATTCCCGGAGATCTAACCGTTCAAACCTTGATTTTCTTTCTGGGTTAGAAACTAGACTCACAGAGTCATAACATATCCAACAATCATTCCGATCCAACCGTTGGAAGTATTTTATTTCTATTTTTGAACATCTGGTCTGCTCTCTGTAATTCATAAAAACTGCTACTATTTTTGTCTAATCTTATTTATTTCAACTCAAATGGTCTCTTAATGCCTTAGGACCCAAATCATACTTTGAATAATGATAACTTAGCTTAAATCCAGAGGCTAAGTGACCCAAATTAGTGAATAAATCCATGTTTCATCCTTGTTTACATTCACTCATTCATGTACATCTAATACCCATAATTAGAACTAGTAATTGGATAAAGTTGGATTTCATTGCTTGCTAGGTATAAGTTAGAGAATTAGGATTGATTGTTTGATATCATATTATTATGTGAAGCATGTGGACTAACCCTTTGTTTTGTAGCGCTATTAAGGTATGATTTCTAGGACTCCTCTTTAGTTTATCTTAATTTCTTGATTTTATTGATTTTTGACTTAATGCGCGACACCTTAGAATTAGGTTTTGTCTTATGTGTATATGTGATTAGAGACTCTTTTTAGGATTTTCTTTTGTTCGCATGCATTGCACGTTTACTATCGCTGCTGGATCCCGGGTAAGTTCACTTGTTCTCTATTGCATATCATATCGCTTGCTACCTGAATTATGTGGCTTTTGAATGGTATTTTGTCAATTGCAATTTTACACCCTTTGGACATGCTTTTGTGATGTATATGTATATATGTATTAGTTGAGGGCATGCTTAGATTAATAAATTTGATTAAAAGGATGTTGAGTAGAGGCCTATCGCAAGATAGGATGAGAGAGGGTGTTTTAGTCCGACGGGCTCCTTCCTCTCTCATTCCATAATCCCCGGACCTAGTTAATCTCTGGTTTCTAAAAGATCAGTTTGCTTTTAAAATGGTTTCTTAATTCTCCTTTTAAAAATTAAGTGGTGACCCATTTGTTTTTGAATTTGATTTTGAAAAGCTGTGGGTAAAGAAAAATGCGATATCCACAATCTGGCGACTCTGCTGGGGATCGAACCCAGAATCTCTGGTTTCGCAGACCAGAATTCTGATTTTGGGTTCACTTGAGGATTAGACTTGAAAAATGTCTTTTTAATCAAATTAATTAATCTTTGTGTGCCTGTTGCATTTCACTTGCATGTCCAGCCAGTCGATTGCACGGAACTATGACCTTGGAGGCTCGGGGCAACCCGGTCGGTCAAGTCATCATGGGACTGTGTGATCACCCTTGATCTCGTACCATGATTTGGTATATGAAGCATCCTATCAGGTGTGTGTCAAGGGTCCCTTTATTTGACCAAAACCCAGCCTTTGCATGATAGTTTCTGTAGAACCTTTCAATCTTAGGAAATCAATTCTTGATTAGGGTTATGTGCTAGGAAGTTTTGTATGCCCGGAAGGGATTACTTGAGATGATGACGATACTTGCTTGATGAAAGATGAATACCCTTTTAATCACCTTTTAGCAGTTTCTCCTCGTGTTACATGACATTTGGAGGACATGCCGAACCTTGATTATAAGATTATACTTCTTACATCATGTTTAGTTAAGCATCATTGACCTTGTATGCATCCGAATTCATGAAAAGTACGGTGATAATCCGGTCATGTGATCCTCCTACCTAGAGAATTTCCTCTTTCCAAAGTTTTATTATTCATTCACTCTTTCAAACAAATAAAAAAAAAATCTTTCTTCTCCTTTCGAATCGAAATTTCCTTTGTTAAAGCATATTTTCACTTGATCAATTTCGCAAAGAAATAAATTCAAAAAATCTTTGAAGTTATGAATTTTAAAGAAACCAAAACATCTTCTAATAAAAGATTAAAAATCTTTGAGAATCATTTTTGAAAAAATCTCACCTCTGAGAGGGTAGTAAGGATCACAATGAGAGGAGAAATTGGCGTACTTGACATAAGTGAAGATCTTATGTGATTATGTGCTTATGTGTTAGGATTAGGATTTTTCTTCTTTTTTGGCATATAGAGTAGGCACACACACACACATGCATTGCATCCGCATGATATACAAAATAAAAGTTTTTGTTAAAATAAAGGTAAATGGTCTTCTAAAAACAAATTTTTTTTTTAAAATTCACTGTAGGAGCAAAAATAGCAAATCAAGCGTGGTTTAGAGACCCCACAGCAAGGCTAGTAAGGAGAGGACGTGCTGACATGGCCGAAGAGAGAAACAATGAAGAAATGTCCAGTTTAAGGGTATTAGTCGAACAGCAAGCGGAACAGATGAGAAGGCAGGCCGAGAACATGAACCGCATGATGGGAATGATAGAAGAACTGAATCGCCGACCACCACAAATGAATCCGCCTGTTATGGACCCGCCTTTGGGAGGAGGGGACGGGGATTGGTTCGACGATCAGGAAGCACAATGGAATGACGCACTAAGGGCCAACAGGGACAGAGAAAAAGATGAGAAGGAGAAGCTGCTGACTGAGAAGATAGAAAAGTTGGAAAGGGTAATGCGCAAGGCTCAGGGAGTGGATACTTACCTAATGGAACTGGAAGGGTTGTATGACGGAGTACGCGAAACACTGCCTGCCGGGTTCAAAATGCCAGTTTTTGATAAGTTGGATGGCACCGGGAATCCTCGCAGTCATATCCGGATGTGCATAGGAGCTTTTCAGCCTAGCGGTCTAAGCACTACCATGATGGCCGTTCTATTTCAGCAAACCTTAACAGGAGCTGCTCTATCGTGGTACCTTACACTTGAGCCAAGCAAAACCAGAGTTTGGGAAGAAGTCGTGAAATCGTTTGTGGCCCAGTATGAGTACAATCAAGACCTGGACTTCACTGTTCGAGATCTAGAAACAACCAGGCAAGGGAACAAAGAATCGTTTGCTGAGTATCTGAGCCGATGGAGAGGGAAAGCCGCAAAAATGGTACAGAGGCCATCAGAAAAAGACCAAATCTGAATGTTAATGAAAAACCTGCAGTCAGTCTATCAAGAGAAGATGAGGTTTCAGTCAATCAACACTTTTGCCGAGGTGTTCGATGTGGGAACCAGGATGGAAGACGTGATTCAAGAAGGAGTGATCAAGAAAGAAGAACAACCAAACCGGTATCGGAGGCCCAGTTATGGATCAAATGGAGGGCATTCAGGGGGTCACTCTGGCCCCACCAATGTCAATGCACTTAGCGAGCCGGAAAGAAAATTTGATATCACCAGAAACCAGCCAAGAGGAGGAGGGGATAAGCAACCAAGAAAATTCTCAGATCTGGGAGTATCATTGTCAACCACTCTTGACAGGCTGTTAGCAAAGGGGCAGCTCCGTCAGTTGGAACCACGACCTCTGCCAAGTCCGCTTCCGCCAAATTTCCAAGGAGACCTCTTCTGCAAATTTCATCAACAGAAAGGCCACTCGACGGATCGATGCATGAGGTTAAGGCAGGAAATCCAAGACCTCATTGACAACAAAGTGATATCCGAACCGCCTGTCAAAGCCCCCAATGTCACCAAGAATCCTCTGCCAAACCATCGTGCTGTGCCGCCGCCACGGGGCCTTTATTTCTTGGAGATAGAAGAAGTAACCTTTGATCCATCTAAGCTAATCACTAAGTCTGGGGCACCAAGAAAACCATACCTGCTGCCTAAGGACTCAACAATCTGTGCTTTGGGGGATCAGCTAAGGGAAAATGAGATGGAAAAGTCAGATTGGTGGATCCAAGAGGGCGACAAGCAAGACGTAAGCCAGGTGGAGGATGACCTTTGGTACGAAAGCGACAAGGAAACAGAGGTGTTAGAGAGTACTTTGAAAGTTAATTCGGAAACCAATAATCTATGGATGAGAGAAGAAGTCAGTCACTTGACCCGGTCAGGCAGACACTTCAAGCCGCACGAACTAGAAGAGGATCACCCGGGGAGGGAACTGGAAAAAAGAAAAGGGAAGGTGAATGAAGAAGAAGAAGAGGATAGGGTTTTAAGGCAGATGAGGAAAACGCAAGCTAACATCACTATCTGGGGACTGCTGATCGCCTCCAAAAAACACAGGCAGGCAGTCTTGGATGCTTTGAACCAATCCGATGTCTCTATCGATACAACGCTGGAAGACCTCGTGGGGATGATCAGTAGGACCCCGGCTCTAGCTATTACCTTCTCGTCCGACGACCTACCTCCCGGAGGGCCCGTGCATAACAAGCCTTTGTATGTCACCGTCGAATGCTTGGGTAACATTGTGCCTGCCTGTCTGGTGGACAATGGATCAGCCTTAAACGTGTGCCCGTTTTGAACTGCCAAGCGCATGGGTTTGGACGAATCAACTTTCATGCCATCTGAGCAAAGGGTGAGAGCATACGACAACACTCAGAGAACTGTCATGGGCATAATTCTCCTTCACCTCGTTGTCGGTCTACTTGAGAAGGAGGCCGAATTTCAGGTCATCGACATTCCTGCATCCTTCAACCTGCTACTTGGAAGGCCGTGGTTAGATAGTTTGGGCGCCATACCATCGACAATCCACCAGAAGGTTAAATGTGTTTGGAAGAGCAGGGTCTGTGACATCCTCGGGGATGGCTGGGTTCATCCGTCTGAAGCTTCATCAAGCGCACCAGTCTTAGAGGTACAGCTGCAAGAAGAGGGGACAGGTCGGGGGGGATTCGAGTTCATTAACACGCTGGAAGAGGGAAAGCCGCGAGAATTCCTACCGCTTTATTTTGATCAGCATGCCAGTCCAGTGGTCGCAGGGATCATGAAGAAGATGGGCTTCTTTCCGGGATTAGGATTGGGAAAGAACCTTCAAGGCCTGACTGAGTTTCCAAGAATTCCTACTCAGACTCACACTCACGGCCTAGGGTATCAGCCAACGAAGAAGGAACTAAGGGCAAAGAAGAAGGCTTTCGATGCGCCGCTAGACCCTTACCTCAAGACGCTCAATGGATACTTCGTGAAGGAGGGAGTAGACTTCCCTTTTTGTGGTTTCCCAGAGCCATGGGTGGACCAGAAGGACAAGCGCTTAAATCCGGGGTTCGAAATCTTCTTCTCCCACGAATTCTCCAAACACAAGGATCCGTTTTTGCAAGTGCCTGAAAAGCCTGTTACTGTCGACGATTGGATCGGTGTACTAGAAGGACCGGTCATGCAGAATCTGTTGAGCAAAGAAGGGGTCGAAGGAAAAGGGGAAGAAAACAAGGGTTTGGAGGTCAAGGCCGAGGAAGGGAATGTTGAGGATGTGCTGGAAGAGGATGCGCTAGAAGAAGAGCTGGAACTAGAAGAGGGAGAGAAGACAGACACCGGAGGACTGCCAGGTTGCGTCACTTTGGAGCTCAAGCAAGGAGCCAACAAGGAGTGGGTCTTTGAGTCTAGTGATAAGTATCCCCCTCACCCAGAGTCTGTAATGGCCCAAATAAGGCGTCTTACTATTGCTATGTCTGTTGTAATCACTCCTAACAAAATCAATGAAAGTATGACTGATTCCGCCTACTCGAATGCGCTTAATGAATGTGATGATCATGGAATACCTAATGAATTGCAAAAGCTAATTGACAAAGAATCTGCATGTAAAATCATTGAAGACACTCTAACGATTAATCTAGGAAATGAAGATAATCCTCAAAATGTCTTTATCGGCTCAACACTTAGCAATGAAGAAAGCAAAGAACTAATCAATCTATTAAATGAATTCAAAGATGTTTTTGCATGGTCTTATAATGATATGCCAGGTATTGATCCAAAGATAGTCCAACACCACATCCCTCTCTTTCCCAATTCGAAACCCATAAAATAGAAATTGAGGCAAATGAGGCCAGAATGGGCACTTAAAGTAAAAGAGGAGGTTGAAAAACAACTAAAGGCTGGATTCTTGATGGTCACCGAGTATCCGGAATAGATTGCCAACATTGTACCTGTCCCAAAGAAGGATGGTCGTGTTAGGGTTTGCGTTGACTTTCGAGATTTAAACAAGGCAAGCCCTAAAGACGATTTCCCATTACCCCACATCGATGTGTTGGTCGATAACACTGCGGGACATGAGCTTCTATCTTTCATGGACGGATTCTCTGGGTATAATCAAATCCTCATGGCACCCGAGGATAGGGAGAAAACCACATTCATCACTCCATGGGGGACATATTGCTATAGGGTTATGCCATTCGGACTTAAGAATGCAGGTGCGACCTATCAAAGGGCTGCCACCACTTTACTGCACGACATGATCCACAAAGAGGTGGAAGTGTGTGTGGACGATATGATTGTGAAGTCCAAAGAGAGGGGAGGGCACCTAGAGGCTTTGAGAAAATTCTTTGGGAGATTGAGGGATTTCAAGATGAGGCTGAACCCGCAGAAATGTACCTTCGGAGTTACCACAGGAAAGTTGTTAGGGTTCCTTATTACCCAGAGGGGGATCGAAGTAGACCCAACCAAGATAAAAGCCATAACCGAAATGAACCCACCCAAAAGTGAGAAAGAACTGAGAGAGTTCTTGGGGAGAATACAGTTCATCAGCCGTTTCATTTCCAAACTCACCTTGACCTGTGATCCATTGTTCAAACTGCTTAGAAAAGGAGAAAAATTCAAATGGGACGCCCTTTGCCAACAAGCCTTCGACAGAATCAAAACCTACCTCCAGAACCCCCCTGTCCTATCACCACCATCACCTGGGAAGCCGTTGTTGCTTTATCTCTCCGTATCCGAAGATTCGATGGGATGTATGTTGGCCCAAGAAGGAGAAGAGGGGCACGTGGAGAAGGCCATTTATTACTTGAGCAAGAGAATGATCGGATACGAGTTGAAGTACTCGCCCTTGGAAAAAGCCTGTTGGGCCTTAGTCTGGTGTACCCGTCGCCTTCGCCACTACATGCTAGCATTCCCTGTGATATTGATATCCCGAATGGACCCACTAAAATACCTATTCGAAAAACCCGTCTTGACCAGTAGGATTTCCCGTTGGACCATGATGCTGGCTGAATTTGATATCAAATATGTCACTGCCAAGTCCGTGAAAGGGAGGGCTGTCGCCGAGTTTTTAGCCGATCTCGCTGTGGAATCCGAGGACGAAGGAGAATTCAAGTTCCCAGATGAGGGAATATTGGAGGTAAAGGAGGAGTTGTGGAAAATGTACTTTGATGGAGCAGCCAACCAGTTAGGTTACGGGGTCGGAATCATTCTCATAGCACCCGATGGGACCCCTACCCCATTAGCTGTCAAACTCAAATACAACTCAACCAACAATACCGCGGAGTACGAAGCCTGCATAATTGGGATGGAAGCGGCCTTGGCTTTGAAAGTCGGACGGATTGATGTCTTTGGAGATTCCAATTTGATCATATCCCAGGTCCGGGGAGATTGGAAAGTAAAGCATGAGAAACTGAGACCTTACCATGATTACCTGGAAAGTCTGAAAGCGCAATTTCAAAAGATTTCTTTTTACTACCTCCCTCGTGAAGAAAACCAATTAGCCAACTCATTGGCTACCTTGGCCTCGATGATCCAAATCCCCTCCAAAACTACCATGATCCCGCTATCCATAGAAATAAGGAAACAACCGTCGTTTGAAATAGTCGCGGCCGTGGAAGACGAAGAGGAAGTACCATGGTATGAGGATGTGTGGAAGTTCATTAAAGAAGGAGAATACCCCGAGGGAGCCTCAGAAAAGGATAGAAAAGCAATTCGGCGGTTCGCCGCTCAATTTGTGATCTATGCAGGTAAGTTATGGAAGAAATCCTACACCGGGTACAATCTAGAGTGCCTATATGGAAGGGAAGCTAAGAGAATGATGGAAGAAATTCATGAGGGAGTGTATGGGCCCCACATGAATGGGCACATGCTAGCAAAGAAGATCATCCGACAGGGATACTATTGGACAACCTTGGACAAAGACTGTTGTGAGTATGTTAGAAGGTGTCACAAATGCCAAATTCATGCAAATCTAATGCACACCCCGCCGTCACAGCTCTATAGCATGACCACCCCTTGGTCGTTTTCCGTATGGGGGATCAATATCATTGGTGAGATAGTTCCGAGGTCCTCCAATGGGCACCGGTACATAATCGTGGCAATCGACTATTTTACAAAGTGGGTAGAGGCAGCCTCGTATGCAACTTTGAAAGCCAAAGATGTGGTAAGTTTCATCGAGAAAAACATAATCTGCAGGTACGGGGTCCCGAATGAGTTTATCTCCGATCATTGCAGTCATTTCCAAGGAGAAGTCATCCCGCTCTTGGAAAGGTATAAGATCACTCGTCACCAATCATCCCCGTACAGGCCGCAGACGAACGGAGCAGTAGAGGCGGCAAACAAAAATGTTAAGGCAATCCTGGGGAAGACGACGAATACATATAAGGATTGGCATGAAAAGCTGCCATTTGCTTTGTAGGGGTACCGGACCTCGGTCAGAGCTTCAATAGGTGCTACGCCGTACTCATTGGTCTACGGAATGGAGGCGGTCCTCCCAATTGAGTTAGAAATACCCTCTCTCAGGGTATTGGCAGAGTGCGAAGTAACCGAATCAGAATGGGTACAAGGAAGGTATGAGGAGTTGATGTTACTCGACGAGAAGAGGCTGGCTGCGATCAACCATACTCGGGGGTACCAGAAGAGGATAGCCCGTGCTTTCAACAAAAAGGTCCGCCCAAGGAAGCTTGCTGAGGGTGACCTTGTCCTCAAAGAACTGAAAGTGCCTGTTTATGACCCCAGAGGAAAATTCAAACCCAACTAGGTCGGGCCGTACATCATTAAGACTCTCCTTTCCGGAGGAGCGGCTTATCTCATGGACCTGGACGGGGTTGAATTTAAACAACCAATTAACCTCGATCACCTCAAGAAGTATTTTGCTTGAAACCTTTCTTTTCAAAACCTCCTACCTTGATGAACTACGCTTGACCTGATTTTCGCTAGGGGATACGTAGGCAACCTACTCGGTTCGGTCATTTAAAATAAAAAACGCCTGAGCGACATCTTTCTTCAAGCCTTAAACCGAACTACTTGGGACCTGACACCCACTCGGGGATAAGTAGGCGGGCTCTCCAAAGCCCTCGGTCCACTCGAAAAAAACCTGTGCTAAACTAGGGGCAAACTGGCGTTTGCCCAGAACTACTTCAAAGCCCTGAAGCCAGGGGCAAACTTCGTTTGCTAGCCGAGGAACCCAGATATCTGTCTAAAACCCGTCTTTGGATCTCCTGGCTATCAAGATACATACTATAAAGAAACAAATG
Organism: Hydrangea macrophylla; assembly: GCA_033977485.1. NCBI lineage: Eukaryota > Viridiplantae > Streptophyta > Magnoliopsida > Cornales > Hydrangeaceae > Hydrangea > Hydrangea macrophylla. Next base: position 96,629,131 of record CM066997.1, on the reverse strand, counting down.
AGAGTTCATGGTATAGAAAGAATGAAGCCTAAAGCCAAATTCAAAGCAAGGTAAAGAGCCGAGAAAAGATATTTGAAAGGAGAATTCTTCATAAAAGATTAATTGAAGGGGAGGAACACTTTGATTAAACATGTTAGAACTTTCCTAAAAGATAACACCACTTTTTGAAGAGAAAAATCACATTCAAAAGCGTAAACAAAGAGTAGACAGGGTCTGTCAGAAAATTTTGTAAAATAGCAAGCTTTTCCCTATTTTCGTCTACTTTATTATGCATGTGTCCGTCAAGCTCGCCTCGCAACCAAGGCTTGGATCTCTAGGAGATATTCGGTAATAGTCGCAGTCAGAGCAGGAACCCTCGGGAAAGGAGCAGCCATTCTGCTGGGCCAAGCCTCCATGAAAGCCTTCACAATAGAAGGACGCAAAGGGGACCCCCTGGTGAAATCAGCAGTCACAGATTCGGTAGCATCTTGCACAAGTCCAAACTGACGGACAACTCGGTCAGGGATGTAGAAAGTCGTAGCATGCAAACCCGGCAGCCAGATGCCAGGTCGCCCAGGGAGGCGTACAGCAACAGAGCGACAGATCCACGACGGACAAACCCAACAGATGTCACTAGAAGAGAGACCCTGAAGCCAACCAAGCCACGCGTCGGCGGACTGAAACAAGCCGTGAATCTCCATGCGATCATAAGGAAGTGACCCACGGAGATGGGAAGCATGTATGAAGAGGTCTAGACGCTCCATTAGCCAAATTTGCAAGACAAAAGGTGCCCCAGCGGATAACATGACCCCAGTGGCATGAGCATGGCCCAATCCAATCAGAGTTTCACCAAGGACTAGCATAACAGCACTTTTCATCTCCCGCAAACCGCAGACGATGGGTATGAGAGTGTCCGAAGATGATCAAAAGAGAAAGTAAGAGAGCATAGCAATCGACAAGGCACTACGTCGAATGATCTGATACTCACCATTGTAAGGGTCCCCTATGGGAGCATAAACAGAAGAAAGGCGCTCAAAGTCGATTTGCCTGTCATGAACAAAAGAGCCCGCCGCATTCTGAGACATATGGAGAAGGGTGGCTAAATCCCGAACATACCCGGCCTGAATCTGAGGAACCATCAATTCAGCAGAAGGATCCGTGTGGAGAATAGCGCTAAACTCCTCAAATAAGGGGCAGATCTCCTGAGAGCCGAAACGAAAGACATTGAGAGCAGGATCCCAACATTGGACGGCAGTGCGAAGTAGACCCTCATTTAGATTCATCTGTTGGAAAGAGAAGAGATCGTTTAGTCTGAAGCACTCAAAATTGAGCTTGTCAATGCCAGAGAGAGTATCCATCCATGGGAAGAGGATTTGAGAACTAATGGGGGCCATTTGGAGAGGAAATGAGAAGAAATGAGAAGTGTTTTGCGGAACTTTGAGAATGAAGGGATATAAATAGAAGAATAAGGCTCTCTACCTACCCGCGGCACTCGATAAAGTGCGACGGCACTCAATGAGGTGCCGCGCGGCAGTCCGTGAATGCCGTTGCGGCACTTACTGACTGCCGTCGCGGCTCTCACTGAGTGCCGCGGAGACCTAACCGAGTGTCGTTCTAAGTTTTTATTGGCCAGGATCTGTTTGTAACACGATCAGCCCACCTGCAAACAGAAAACTAAATGAGAAGCAATAAAATGTGTGCATCATGCAGCACGTACAAATACATTCATTTCATTTATTTGTACATTCCAAAAGATAAAAGAAACAAGAGCATTCAAAGATAAAAATAAAGATGGAATCAAGCCATGATCCCACATACGGCAAGAATTGGACCAAGCTATGGTCACACATACGGTGAAAAGCAACAATGTAATAATAAAAGTATTAGGAATGCTTATCCTACCAACTGTCAGGGAGCAACCATCAAAATAAAGCATATGTGTATATATACAGTCATCCACCAAAATAAAGTATAAATCTTCTCAAAAACAAAAAAATTGATAAAAGCAGGATCAGCTCCGACCCCGACCCCGGCCGCGAGTCTGACGCGTCGTGCGCCTAAGAGGCTCCTCCTCCGACTCGGTCCCGCTGCCTCCACCACTCTCTCCACGCCCGCTGCCTCGGCCTCTGCCACCGCTAGTGCCCTCGCCGCCGCCTCCGCCACGCCCAGCACCGCTACCTCCGGGGGCATCGCTGAGAGAGATGCCAAACTGCTGAAGCCGCTGCTGGAGCTGACCCACCTGCTGAGATAGGACTCTGATCTCCTCCGCCTGAAATGAGAAAAATAAGTCCAGGCAACGTTGAAATAACGGATAAAATACTGAGAATAAAGGGAATAAAAGATCATACCTGGGCCCTCAGCTGGGTCGCAGCAGTCGCCCGAGCTCCCTCAGCCTGAAAAGCAAGATTAGTAAGAAGGGGGACAATCAAAATCACCGTCAAAGTAAAAGTGAAAGTGAAAGGTGGAGAGGAGTCTCTTACCATCCACTCGCACCCGAGAACCCACTGTCGCACGCTATGAGCATACGTCAGGCCCTCCTCCGTGTAGGCACGCGGGACGACGTCATAATGGATAGGAATAGTGGGGGCGCTCCGTGATAGCCGGGGGATCGTCGTCACGTGGGGCTCACCAAATGAGACGGTCGACATGGTCCAGTCCCACTCAGGCAAGGCAGGAGGTCGAACCGCGGCAGGAACAGGCTGCAGACAAAAGTAATAGAACATGGATAAAGAATGAAAGATAATTCATAGAAAGGTTGAATGAATCATTTACTCACCCAAGTCACTTCCATCAGAGGGAAGTTCGGCATCAGCTTGGTGGCACGAAAGACCGCATATCCGTCAGGATCGTCCAAGAAGCCGTGAATACCGAAGCCGGCTCGAGCAGCCGTGAACTCGCTGCCCTGAAGTGTATCCGTGGCCCTCATAGAGTCAGGAGGAGGGAATGGCACGAAGAATCTGGGGGCCGCTAGTGACTGCCTGGTCACCCTCTCTCCTAGATACCACGCCTGGCCCTCTGGCCCACATAGAAGTCGCCTCGTCGGGTCATACCCGGCCGACTCTCGAATCCCCACACTAGCCTCGGGCAGCACCCTGAGCCACGGCTGCCAGTGTACATGCTCCTCCCGTAGGTTCGTCAGGAAGTTCCTGAACGAAACAAAGTCATGAGCTCCGGTCTTCCGCCCAACCCTATCCTTCGCCCATTTCAGCCCCTGAGGCATGACGAGGGCGTCAGCGTCGCGTGTCACTGGAGACATCATGCGAAAATACTCGTGGGACCAGATCTGCGATAATAAAATAAGGGGGTTAGTTTCTCAAATTGAATAAATTTCTGAAAGCATAAAAAGGGCAATGAAACGTGAAAATATACCTCCCACGCTCTCCAATACCCGCTGGTAGCAGCAGACCTGTCCCGGGAAATGGCACTCATATGCCTGTACAGGATAGATAACCCTGCACCAGCCCAATCAAACTCAGCAACCCGGTCCAGACGCTCCAGCGACGCCACCAAGGAAGCAGAAATCCGGTCACCCTTGGTGCTCAACAGAGAGCACCCCAGCATGTACATCAGGAAGCCTCGGGCCATCTGCTCGTCGGTAAAGCCGGGTTTCCCCCGGAAGGTATCCATAAACCACCGGGCCGTGACCAAGGCCTCCTCCGGAACCACCCCTAACAACGGCTCCATCTGGTCCCACTCCTGGTCTGTCAAGTACCTCAGAGGCTCTCCGCCAAAGGCGATCCCTGTGATCATGGAGAAGTCCAATGGCGTCAACGTCATCTCGCCGAATGAAAAGTGAAAAGTACTCGTGGTATCCCACCACTGCTCAGCCAACGCATGCATCTGCTGTAGGTCGTTGGAGCTCTTCGTCAAGAGTTTGACGAAGTCTCCAAACCCTGCTGCATCAATAAGCCCCTGTATGGTCTCACTCAGCTCCGTATACCACTCGTGGCCATGAGCAAGGCTGCCATGACCCTTCAGCACCTTCGGCTGCAGCTGTAAAAAAGAATAAAAAGGTTTGTTGTTAGGAAGTGGATAAAGAAGAAAGCAACAACAGTGAATAAATAATAAATAAAGGAGTGTTCATAGGGGATTTCACAAGCAAAGCACTCGTTTGCATTCAAGAGGAAATAAATAAAAGAAAACACTCAATATTCTAGTAAGGTTTCGAAAATAAAAGAAAGAGAAATAGTAGTTTGTTCACATTCTATAAAATACATGCACATATAAGTTTTGAAAGAGATTTTTGGGCCCGAAAAAGTACAAGTTTCGAAGAGAAATGCGTAATTGCAAACATTCAAGAATCAATAAAATGGTGCTTGGAATGCTCAAGGAAAACTCGCCAGTGTGGTAAGAACAGGAGAAGGTTCAGGATTGCATTGGATTCTTTATTCACAAGCAATATATCCCTATTAAATGGCTTTCAAGAGTCTTTGAGAAAATAAAGGATAAGTGTTCGAAATATTCAAACATAACATTCAGTTTCCGAGGTTCATGAGAATTGAAAAGAGAATAAAATAGATTTCCTTTACAAAAGGCATGGAATAAAGTATTCGACACACTCGGGGACGCCACGAGCACGATATTCGGACAGGGTATCTAAGGAGTTGTGGCAATCCTACGTTACATTCACGTAAAGAGGGAAATGCGGGAAAGAAATACGAAAAATAAATAAAAGGGGAGCGTTTACCTCGCGCTTGAACGCGCGGGCCGACAAATGCTCATCGGGGTCCCTCAGTAGGAGTGTGGCGTCCGGGTGATGAGTAGCAGTGTATCTGGCCTTCTTCTTACGCCCTGAACCACTCGCCATAATCTGTCAAAGAAAAAGAGAGAATCCGCGCATTAGATTAATGAAAATTCGGAAAAATAATGAAATAAACAGGTTTAATCAAACTCTGATCTAGCAGAACTAACCTGTGAATGTCGTAGATCAATATAGGAGTGAGGAAAGAAAAAGAGAAAATTTTTTCCAGAGAGATTTCGAGGGAGAGGAGTTTAAGAAAATGAGAGAAATGTAATGAACCCGGCGGTTTAAGCCACTGCCGCTCAAACGCGGCACTCGTTTTTCTGTGCGCGGCAGTCAGTCAACTGCCGAGCGGCACTCGCCGAGTGCCGCGATAGCACTCCGTGAGTGCCGCGCGGCAGTCACGGACTGCCGCGAAAAACCGCATGTGCCGCGATTAAGGCGGTTCAAGGATATCTACTTTCCCTCCAAAAATTCAAATCAAGTCCCGAAAATTGAATTTGAGGCCCCCAATATTTGCCCTCATGATCCTTTTTGCCCTCGGGGTCGTTTTTTAGGTACACAATGACTACAAATTTTGAAATTTAAGAGTATATATGAGCCCGTGGGCCCCCAATTTTTGAAAATTGAAGATGTTTGAGCCCGTGGGCTCCCAATTCTGAAAGGTAAAAATATTTGAGCCCGTGGGCTCCCAATGTTTGAAAATTAAAATTCTGGGCCCGTGGGCCCCGATTCTTGAAATATTGAAAATATTTGAGCCCGTGGGCCCAAACTTATATTCTCGGTTCGCGCAACAGATTTGCGTTAACTCCCGTTTTTGGGAATATAACAGATTTATATTCTCAGTTCTCGCAACAGATTTGCGTTAACCCCCGTTTTGGGAATATAACAGATTTATATTCTCGGTTCTCGCAACAGATTTGCGTTAACCCCCGTTTTTGGGAATATAACAGATTTATATTCTCGATTCTCGCAACAGATTTGCGTTAACCCCCGTTTTGGGAATATAACAGATTTATATTCTCGGTTCTCGCAACAGATTTGCGTTAACCCCATTTTTGGGAATATAACAGATTTATATTCTCGGTTCTCGCAACAGATTTGTGTTAACCCCCGTTTTGGGAATATTACAGATTTATATTCCCCCCGAGATCAAATAAAAAAAAATCGAAAAATCATGACCCCTGTAAGAGATCTTCGCATCGGTCACTGAATTAGGTGATTTTCCTTAACTAACACGTCACACAACATGCGTAAGAGAGACATGATGAGCGTGACATTGGTACAACCGGTTCAATTCAGAAAGAACCATGGCATGGCATTTGCATCACGATTGGATAGGTGCATTCATCCGTATGACTACTTGCGTTTGTGTGTGTTCGTCCCCCGTGTGTGAACTACGCTTTGGTCTGATTCCCGATGGGATACGTAGGCAACTCGCCATCAAGCACGACCAACATGAACCGTTCATACAAGCCGATTTTCGCAACGCATTTTTTACCTAAATTCGACAGTCTAGTCAAAGGCTTGTCTTCTCACAGACTTTGACATTCACTTATGGGACGCGTTGCCCCACAAGCTCTGTCAAAGAGGGGCAAACTGTAGACACCCCAATTTTGACCAACCGTCGAATTCAGGAGAGTGTCGCCTCCGTATCCGATGATAACAAAGACCGGAAGATTCGAAGTATTCCAAGCTCTTCAGAAAGTTCTCTAAAACGCGGTAAAATTTCACAGAAAAGAGAAAATACCAGGTATTTAGGAGAATTCAGGTATAAAACACAATTTTCGGAAAATATCCTCAAGAATCATTTGCTTTGAAAAAAGAAAAATCTAAAAGGGGGAATTTTGGCTAAAACCGGCACACGGCGGACTGCCGCGGCACTCAGTGAGTGTCGTACGGCAGTCACAGAATGCCGGGCCGGCATTCACCAAGTGCCGCCAGAAATTTCTGACTGCCGTTCACTTTTAAAGTCTGTATTTTGCAGAGCAATACGTATGCGTATGCGAATAAGAACAAAAACTGATAAAGTAAGACTGACAAAAATGCGACAATCCATTAATTTGCCGCGGCATTTGATGAATGCCGCGCGGCAGTCGCGTAGTGCCGCGACGGCAGTTATCAACCGCCGCGGTGGCATTCGCGGACTGCCGCGACAGTTTCTGGACTGCCGCGCTGGGCAGCAGTCTGCATAATTTCAGAAAGTACACATTGTACCAACAAATGAGAGAATTACACCTGTTTCTTGCTCCGAAATTCACCAAAAATACCTGGTAATTTTGCCTATAAGAGAGAAGGAGAGATAACACAAGAGGGGACTACTACATCAACATATTTTTGGAGAGAAAAGAGAAGAGAGTTTAGAGAATTAAGAAGAAGAGTTTGGAAGATCTTCAAAGAATACTTTGAGGATAATTTGGAGGTGATCCCCTATGCCTTAGATTGTTTGTTTGTTTACTCTTTTTCTTTTAGGACTAAAATCTCTTGTTATCTTTGTTTGTCAAGAAAGCTTAGGAGTTTCTATTTCTAATTCTCCCTTCAATTTTTTGTATATGTTCTTCTCTTGAGAGTCTTGGAGATCTTCCATATCTCTCTTGATCTCTTGAGTATGATCCTTTGAACCTCATGTAAAGCTCATACTCTACATGAGAGTCAAAATTTGATCATCACTTTGTTTTATATAGTTGGATCCAAGTCCATGCCTATGACTTGGATCCTCTAAACTTGGCATTTAATGAAGTCATTCCCTTATTCTTCTAGAAACTAGGAGCATTACTCATATCTTTGTCTCCCATGACCATCAAATGGTAGGAGTAATAAGTTGAATTCAAGCTTTGGTCTATAAAGTTTGAGTTCATTGTTTGGAATTTTGAGAAGTTCCTTTCATACTTCATCAAAATCCATAAGCATAAAGCGATTTTTAGTCTTCAAGGACCATCAAATGGTAAGAAAAGTAGTTTGGTTTAATCTCAACTTCATGTTTTCAATAGTTGAGGTTAACCAACAAAGTTGAACTAGCAAAATGAAAACAGTGGATTCACAAACTGTTTTCAATCAAAGATTTTTAGTTCGAAATCTAACCGTTGAAATCAAGTGAAACCAACGGGAAAGTGTCAATAACACATCGTTTTACCACTGCAATATTATGCTTAGAATGGTTTGATCATGAGTTTTGTGAGACAACCACAATCTGTCCGGAATTTCAGAATAGTTTCAGAACAGCAAATCGATTTTAAAATTGATAGATCAGAGATCTAACCAAGTTTTCATGACCTCTAATATTTTTTTATAAGAACTTTAATGTGTTAGGAAGGTTCCCTAAAAAGAATGAAGCAATTCAGATTTGTTTGCTATTTTTAAAAAATCATACAAGATCTCTGAACAGAGAGTTGTAAAATCCTGAGTGAGGTCTAGTATTTTCTGTATTCCCGGAGATCTAACCGTTCAAACCTTGATTTTCGTTTTGGGTTAGAAACTAGACTCACAGAGGCATAACATATCCAACAATCATTCAGATCCAACCGTTGGAAGTATTTTATTTCTATTTTTGAACATCTGGTCTGCTCTCTGTAATTCATAAAAACTGCTACTATTTTTGTCTAATCTTATTTATTTCAACTCAAATGGTCTCTTAATGCCTTAGGACCCAAATCATACTTTGAATAATGATAACTTAGCTTAAATCCAGAGGCTAAGTGACCCAAATTATTGAATAAATCCATGTTTCGTCCTTGTTTACATTCACTCATTCATGTACATCTAATACCCATAATTAGAACTAGTAATTGGATAAAGTTGGATTTCATTGCTTGCTAGGTATAAGTTAGAGAATTAGGATTGATTGTTTGATATCATATTATTATGTGAAGCATGTGGACTAACCCTTTGTTTTGTAGCGCTATTAAGGTATGATTTCTAGGACTCCTCTTTAGTTTATCTTAATTTCTTGATTTTACTGATTTTTGACTTAATGCGCGACACCTTAGAATTAGGTTTTGTCTTGTGTATATGTGATTAGAGACTCTTTTTAGGATTTTCTTTTGTTCGCATGCATTGCACGTTTACTATCGCTGCTGGATCCCGGGTAAGTTCACTTGTTCTCTATTGCATATCATATCTTTTGAATGGTATTTTGTCAATTGCAATTTTACACCCTTTGGACATGCTTTTGTGATGTATATGTATATATGTATTAGTTGAGGGCATGCTTAGATTAATAAATTTGATTAAAAGGATGTTGAGTAGAGGCCTATCGCAAGATAGGATGAGAGAGGGTGTTTTAGTCCGACGGGCTCCTTCCTCTCTCATTCCATAATCCCCGGACCTAGTTAATCTCTGGTTTCTAAAAGATCAGTTTGCTTTTAAAATGGTTTCTTAATTCTCCTTTTAAAAATTAAGTGGCGACTCATTTGTTTTTGAATTTGATTTTGAAAAGCTGTGGGTAAAGAAAAATGCGATATCCACATTATCCGAGTTATATTCCAAGTTCATGACATGCGCGTGTTCATTTGACTACCATATCACACACGTGCAATTTTATGAGAAATTCTATTGATTTATACGATTCATGTACTTGGGAATGTTTTTCAGGACGTAAGTGAACGTTTGATTCCGTTTCTTCTTGTTCATTATTCTATTTCGAATCATTGTTTTATAATAAGGAGTATTGAATGTTATGTTTTTCTTTTTAATAAAACTTTTTAAATTTCTAAGTTAATAAAAATGGTTGTGGGAGCCTTGTTGATGAGAACCCTCACGAGACTTTGCTCGTCCGACTAGGGACACCTAGAGGTTTAAAAGGCTTGTTGCATACGCTAAATGCAATCGTGATCCATGCAAAAATGGAGTAGTATTTTATTAGTAGTTAGTTTTTATTTTAGTTTTGCTCGAGGACTAGCAAAATGTAGGTTTGGGGGTGTGATCGGGAGAGAACAAATCCTATTTATACGCCTTAACAAGCATTTGTTAGTATCTTTTTATCCTGTTTTTGTATATTTTTACTTCGTTTTCTATTTTCTGACAGGTTTTGGAAGAAATCAAGTATATCAGGCTAAACAGGGTGAAAAAGTAGAAGAAACGAAGCTGAAAAAGCCAGTTCGCGCGCGCGAGCCACGCGCGCGAGAATCCAGAATTCGCTCGCGCGACATGTGTAAAAATGGAACTTGCGTATTTCAGTATACTGATGATTCCTACGTGAACGAAACTGCCTAATTGCGTCTGGAAAGCTAAATACAGCAGTTTTAGTGCGTTTCGGGTTAGGAAAGCTTCCAAAAACTTGTTGTAAATCTATATATACCCTATTTTACTTCAAATTAAGGGTGGTTGGACAATTATTATATACAATAAACAACCATACTTTCAGCCATTGAAGAGGAAAAAGCAAAGAGAAGAAGAAGAAGACCAAGGATTCCCATGGCCTCCTCCATCAACCTCTTGCCGATCTCCACTTTCATGGCAGCCTAGACAAAGATATAAGATTTCAATGAAGCCCTAGTCGAGTAATAGGGAGTATTTTATGTTTTTATTTTAGTTTTATTATGTATGGATGACAGTCACATGTTCCGAGGATTTTTATAAATAAATCGTACTTTTATTGATTAAATCATTGCTTTCAAAGTTTATTCTTGTCTTAGATCTATTTTGACTGTGATGTGCTCAATGATCTATGCTCGCTATGCTTGTTTAGATTATTTACATGCGATGGTGCTTTATTGATTTGGGCTATCAAGTATCCGAATAATCCATGCCTAGATTAGACGAATTATGTCACAACCCTAGTTTAGTGTGGGATAATTCGTGCTAACCGAAGATGGAATATGTTGGTGCTTGAACCATGATTATTTTCTTGACGGAGGAATTGGGCTTGTAGCCACAATTCCCCATAATCATCCAACTTAGTAAGCTAATTGAATGCATAAATATCCCTATTATGAAGCTAGTGGTGGAGTTGCAATCCTATGTTCCCTTTACATATTTACAAAAACACTTTTAATTGCTTTCATAGTTTAGATTTATTCTTATTCTTATTAGTTTAATTAAAATCAAATCAAAATCCATTTTCATAATTAACTAAAGTTAGGTTTTAAAATTAAGTCGATGTAGTTAACCAATCCCTGTGGGTTCGACCTTTGCTTTCACACTACAAATCTTTTGAAAAGTAAAGACCACTTTTTATATCTTGATATTGACAACATCAATTTTTGGCGGCTCGCGCGCGCGAACTGGCTTTTTCAGCTTCGTTTCTTCTGCTTTTTCACCCTGTTTAGCCTGATATACTTGATTTCTTCCAAAACCTGTCAGAAAATAGAAAACGAAGTAAAAATATACAAAAACAGGATAAAAAGATACTAACAAATGCTCGTTAAGGCGTATAAATAGGATTTGTTCTCTCCCGATCACACCCCCAAACCTACATTTTGCTAGTCCTCGAGCAAAACTAAAATAAAAACTAACTACTAATAAAATACTACTCCATTTTCGCATGGATCACGATTGCATTTAGCGTATGCAACAAGCCTTTTAAACCTCTAGGTGTCCCTAGTCGGACGAGCAAAGTCTCGTGAGGGTTCTCATCAACAAGGCCACAACCATTTTTATTAACTTAGAAATTTAAAAAGTTTTATTAAAAAGAAAAACATAACATTCAATACTCCTTATTATAAAACAATGATTCGAAATAGAATAATGAACAAGAAGAAATGGAATCAAACGTTCACTTACGTCCTGAAATACAATCCCAAGTACATGAATCGTATAAATCAATAGAATTTCTCATAAAATTGCACGTGTGTGATATGGTAGTCAAATGAACACGCGCATGTCATGAACTTGGAATATAACTCGGATAACCATCCAACTATGCTTCGACTACGAATCTCACAATGTCAATTACACTCTAAAATGAAACACTCAGAAACATGTGTAATTTCTCTAGTATACGTGAGCAAAGGAATTATGTTTTTAAGACGAATAACGCTCACATACGACACAAAAAAGACGCATAACACGAAAGAACAGTAGTCTCATGGATAGGATGCCAACAATCAAGAAAAATTACTCATTACCATGTCTTAATCCCCCTCCCATCGTTTACATATCAAAACCATGTTTCCTAGGATCAATTAGGACTTTTCAAAGGTTGTAACGTGGCTCAGGTAATGAAAGAGGATAGAAAGGATTAATTGGGTAGGTTTACGAATGGCATTGTAAGGCATGTTCGATCTCTTTCATTCTTCTTCTACAAACTTTCATCTTTTCTTTCTCTTCATTCCTTTTCATTCATTTTTCTTCTTTTCTTTCATTTTTTCAACCTTCCTCTTCTTTATTTTGTTTCTTTTCCTTTTTCTTTTCTCGCTTCTCAAATGACTATGCATTGAATACCAAGCAACTACCCCAATAACATCTTATTTTCTTCTTCTTCATCAACACATCGCCTTAATACTACTAAAAGTTGATCACTCTTCCAGTGGTATACTCCAAGTCGATCAAGTTGGAGCTTTTAAAGAGGATAATGGTGAACAAAGAAAAAGAGGCATTGTAACGGCTCAAAGGGGCGAACTAAGGAAGTTTTATCTTTTATCGGCCGGTAATAAACAAAGAAGGCCTAAAATCATGTCCTAGGGTAATACGGTTCTTCAATGTTTACAACGGAAGATTATTTAGCATGATAACAAATATTTTAACTTGACTATCAACCAAAACAAGAATAATGAGACTAAACAACAAGTTAATGCGCTATTTCAAGTGAAATTCGACAAACACAAGATATATTTATAACCCTCTAAAAAGAAAAGATAGGCTCAAAAGCTCACCGGGTCTAGTCTCCACCTTGTGTTATCTAGAAATCCGAATCATATTATAGTTCATATTAAACATGTATTCAAGTGACCACGTGCAGTGCATAAGCTTATGTGCAAATCCATGACATAAAACTACGATTCAAACGATACATAACCTAAAACATCATATCATGACTTCAGTAAATATTTAATCACATCTTGTTATGTTTACCATTCTATAACAATCATAGTTCTCTAACAAAAAGTATCAAATTAATATTGCAAAAACGTCGGTAACATCGTTTATTTAAACACACTTATTGAAAAATTTTAAAATTTCGCATAAAATAATGTGCATGTGTGCAGGCAGTTTCAATGTTCCATAGAAATAAAATTCTCCTTCATTCAGACCCCCTTGGTAGCTCAGGAGAGTCTGTGGGTGTACTACCCAGAGGTTGCTCTTCCGTGTGAACGGGAGGTCATCCCCATTCATAAGTCATGTAAGCCACCATGTGAAAACGCATTGGAGGGCTGGTGAGGTTTACCCATTTGAGGAGCAAGTCACGCAACAGGGTTCCTCATTATCAACAGGAAAAAAAATCCATTTAAATGAGTCCCCCAATTGCACCAAAAAAAATAATAAAAATCCCCCTGATGCAGTTGAGAAAATGGCAGTATAAACATAATTAACATTGCTTTTGTAATGACTAAAAGTTTGTTCCCAATGACTGTACATTAAGTTAATAAAACTCCTCTGGAAAAATAAATGCCATTGAATGTAGCTGCAAAGGATTTCACTTGCACTAATCTCACCACACGTATATATAAAGAAATGCACTCATATCGCACACATATTTAACATATACGTACCTTTTCTTTTCTTTTCTTTTTTTCTTTGTAATTACTCTATATGTTTTTTTTTTTAATAATTCGTTAATTTCTACAAGTTGGCCAGGGTTATAACTTGTAAGGAGACAATTATCCTATTGTTTGCACCCAAAAATCGTCAAAGGCTTTTGAGTCCGAGTGGCATGGAGTTGGATAGAGGGAAGGCCGGCCCAGGGAATCAATGACTCATCGGACTCAAGTGGAGATTGTAAGCCCGATGGTAGGCACCAGGATGTTGGGAGTTGTGGTCGGAGCCCGATTGGAAGGGTGGTCATCATGGATGATGTTAATCGGACACCGTGTAATGAAGGATGGCTGTATGAGTCCGATCGGCCATAAGCAGGTAAACGGGCATGAAAGAAAGCATTAAAGTTAGTTAAGCTCGATTCAGTTGGAAGAGATAGTTGACAAGGCCGATGGATTGAAAGGGAAAGGCGGTGCTATTCACAGTTGTCAGGACGACGTCATCTCAGATTTTTAGGAAGCAAGAGTTCGTATAGGAAAAGAATATGATCACGTCCAGCTGGGTTTAGAAGTTTAATCCCTAAATTAGTGGGATCGATTCAATCAAAATTTGGATAAGGTAGGAGTCAGAGATTGAGAAGGTTTCTTCCACCATCAGCCAATCAGCCACATAACTTAATGCGTAAGCTAAGGAGTCCTTTCCTAATCATGAGTCATCCATGGACGCTATAAATATGGAAGCAGGCCAAGCATACGGGGACTCCGCGTCATCTCGAAATAGTATACACACTGCATTCGAAGCATTCAAAGCATTCAAATCTTTATGTTTTTCAGTATTCATAGCAAATAGGTCTACCATTTTGTTATCTCTTTTTATTCTGTTGAATAATCAGTCTGTTCTGGTTCGTTCTTTAGATCTGTTTATTTTTTCCAAACACTTAATAAAATCTACATTTTATTAATCCGTTTATGATGGTTTACCCGATAAACTCTTAACACTGTTTAGCTTGTGCGCTTCAGTACTGCTAAAGAATTTATGGAGAGGGTACTTTCCTACTTACTGCACAGAATCACTCTGTTTAGAAGTCAGATTCATAAAGCCTTTTGTATCACTCACACAAGCATTTAGGAAATTAGTTTGCACGCATACACACATACATACCGAGCCCGTTTGGCTCTGGCACGCCCGCGCAAATTACAAGCAAACATTTTGGCACGCCCGGTGGGACCCACAGTGTAAAGCCATGCTTCCAAAGAAAGACAAACAGGCAACTAAGAATGGCTAAGACGATTCTCCCATGGCCCCACCTATGGAGGAAAGTACTGGCCATTCTCCACAAGACGACAGTATCACTCTTGAGGCAATTTCGGAGGCCATGAGAGCGAACATTAAGCCCATGTGGCAGGAATACAACGCGCTAATAGGATCAATGGGTAATCTCAAATCAGTCATCAACCAGACGGCCGATGTTCATAAGAGTCAAGCTGACCTGGTCATGGAGACAAAGACCACCCACATAAAATTAGATCGCATGTCAGACATGATTGGCAGGTTGATAGAGATCTATACGGCCGGAGGCAGCAAAGAGCAGGTCAACGGATCGGGCTCTGGCACATTGCTTGAGTCCGATAAGCCGAAAGACCCACCCTACATCTGTCCAAACCTTACGGAGGGTAATGGCTCAGGCAAGCAATTTGAATCACACACCAGAATGGCTAGCGGATCGATAGTCACCAATCCTAATGGATCGGTGACACCGGGTTTTGGTTGATCAACAGGCCACACTGAAAGCTCAGTCGGCCACACGCAACCTCCAGGTCACGCTATTGGGGGGGCAAAGAAACAACGGTGGGTTTTGGACCCATCAGGCCAATAACAATCAATAGCAGTTGCCACCGCCGTTGGTACCCCCGTGGAGGAATATTCAGCCCGTAGCTCCACAACCCATCAATAGGGAGGAGTTGGTAGCGGCCATACATGAAGAGTATGGCCCATTTATAAGAAGACTGGAGAGGCCGATGTACAGACGGTCATATCCCCTGAAATTGACTAGGTCATATTTCCCCAGGGATACAAAGTACCAAACTTCACTCTATTTTCTGGAGAGAGTGAACAGTCCTCGGTGGAGCATATTGACCGTTTTATTGTTCAATGCGGCCACGTGGGTAGTAGTGATCCATTAAATTTGAGGTTATTTCCGAATTCGCTAACGGGCATGGCGTTTTTGTGATATGTCAATCTCCCCGCCAATTCGTTGCAAACTTGGGAAGGGATGGAAGAGCTATTTCATGGCCAATTCTATAGGACTGAGCCCGAAACATCGCTGGCAGACCTGTCCAGGATGATGCAGTTAGTAGGAGAAACTGTAGAAACCTTTATAGCCCGTTTCTGTAAGGCAAAGTATCGATGCAAGATGGTTTTGCCTGAGGAAGAATATGCTAAAATGGCTATGGGGCATATCCTTTGAACTTTGTAAGAGGTTTGAAGGAACTGACTTCCGTGATTTATTCGAGCTGGCCACACGGGCCGGTCGCTATGAGCGCATCCTTTTGGACAAGCAGGAGAAGAATAACTCGTCCAAAGGGACGTAATATAAGGACCCTAATTATGAGGTCCACTTAGCGGAGTGTGACATCGAAACAGAGAGCGATATGGCTGAGTTAATTTGTAAACGGCTAATTACATGTAACGCCTTGAATAAACCTATCAACAATAATGCCACTGCAAAGAAAATGGCATTTGAGGCGGGAAAAAATTATACTTTTGACATAACCATGGCTGATCAAATATTCGATGGCTTATTGGCCGATAAAGTGATCAACCTGAGTGAAGGCCATCGGATCCCCAAGGCCGATGACCTAAAAATAAAGAATACTGTAAGTGGCACAACTCCTGGAAGCACTCCACTAATAATTGCGTTGTTTTTCGTAATGTTATACAGGAAAAAATGGAGAAAGGAGTTTTCAAGTTCTCGGACAAGGCTATGGGTATTGATGCAAATCCGTTTCCTCAAATCACCGGTACCAATGTGGTGATGCCCGATTTAACCAAGCTGACAAGGCCAAGGCCGAAGAAAGACTTGAACGACAGGAAAATGGTGTCAAAACAGAGGGAAGGAAAACAAATCGCCATTTCGGCCACAGATGGGCCGAAAGTGACGATACATGACCTCCAAAGAAGCTATCAGGAGCATAAAGAGAAGGGACGCAAGGCCGAGGAAGAAAAGGCTAGGTCCAGTACTGACAACTTGATAGCAGATCTGCGACGACAATTGGAGTTCATCGAACAAGGCCTTTGCCCAAGATGCAAGGCTAATATCAAAAAAGAAATCTCTAGCCCGAGTAAGAGGCCAAGAGGCAATGAACATCAGGAGTCTAGCCCGAGAAGATCTGTATATAAGAGGTTGTCACTGCCTTGGCAAAGTCAGGCGAAGCCTGAGTGGCGGGCAAAACCCTCCTTGGCTCCGCAAACCGGCCTAAGTGAATCTGGTCGGTTGGGGGCAAGAGGTACCCGAACAATTCCAAAGCCTAAGTTGCCAGAGAAGCCATCAACCTCTAACAAGAGCCCAAGGATGGTGTTACCACCCCAGATGGAAGATGGGAGGTGGCATAGGGCTGAACATTCTAAATTCCCAGCATGGCCACAGTACAGCAAGTCTCAAAAAAGGAGGTATCAATGAATGAGACAGGCCGAACGGGAATGCCAATATTAGAAGAATCGGGCTGGAAACCCTCCTAAACCCACAGTGCATACATTGCCCGACATCCAAGAACTCTCAGCTGAGGCAGAACCATTTTGTGATGGAGAGGCTAGGGCGATGCATACTTCTACTGGGCACCTGAAGGAAAGATTCAAACGGTAAAAATCACAGGAGGGATGTAGGCCAACATCGGACAAGATGAGCATGGAGTCCGATGGAGATCTGTCAGACTCCAGCACCTCGCCAATCTAATTTGGAACTATTCCGGTTAGCCTATCATCTAACATGGTGTTTATATTGCCTATGTCTTTCATGGCCAAGCCAGACCAGCCTGCGGCCATGGAAGGGGATGTAATGGAGGGCCTGACCAAGGACTCAGGCATGATAGAAGATGTTTTTTGGAACGGGGGAGAGACAGTTAAACCTAATGTGGTGGAAGCCACAAGCAAAAATGTGGATGCCACCGACGAGCGACCGATCGGCATAAGATTACTATTTTGTGGCAGAAGGGACATCAGACTGAAGAAGGGTTTAAGCCTAACAGACCAGTCAAAGTTGTGTTCGAAAAACCCATATATCAGATGTCCCAGCATCTGAAGCCATTATACGTGAAAGGACATATTGAGGGGGTCCCGATAAATAGAATCCTGGTTGATGGTGGGTCTACCATCAATATTATGCCTCAAATAATGTTCAGAATTCTTCAGAAGTCCGAGTCGGAGCTAATTCTGACCTAAATGAACGTTCAAAGCTTCACGGGGGCACCTTCAAGAGCCAAGGGTATCCTACCCCTGGAGCTGACCGTTGGCAGTAAAACGGTCATGATTGCCTTCTTCATCGTAGAAACCTTGGCGGCCTATAATGCATTACTCGGCCGAGATTGGATACACCCAAATTATTGCATTCCTTCCACACCCCATCAATTACTAATTTTTTGGAGAGGCGACGAGGTAGAGGTGGTTGGAGCAGATACAAAGCCATTTGTAGCTCGTGTGCAAAGGGCCGATGCAGTCTTGTATGAAGATGATATCGGGCCAGTCAAGTTACTAGGGTGCAACAAAATGGGAAGACCGAATACAGTGACCTTCTTTAAAGGAAATCCATCGGACATTAAGACGTATTACCATAACCTCAGTCGGACTGAAGAATCAAGGCCAATCGAGATCATCGAACAGGATGACGTCAATGGAGACACCGATTATTGAAGAACAGAAATTGCTGGCCCTAAAGGCCAGCATGGCCAGATGGTGTACATACCTGGCCGATAGAAGATTGGAAATCGGCCCTGTTGACGGAATGATTAATCTGGCTGATTGTATTTACGAAGAAGAAACGCCAAGGGAAGAAGAGATTCAAATAGATGAATTGGAGACGGCCACGACAAAGCTTGATGATTTAAAGGCCAATGTCCAAGTCCCCTTCTTGGAGGTCAACCTAGGCAGAGAAAGAGAGCACAAACCTAGTTATGTAAGTCAGATGCTAGATCCGCAGTGTCAGGCCGAGTTGATTGCACTCTTGCACAAGTATAAAGATTGCTTTGTCTGGGATTATGATGAAATGCCAGGTTTATCTAGGGAATTGGTGGAACACAGATTGCCAATTAAATCGGGGTTCAGGCCGTTCAAGCAGCTACCTCAGCGGATGTCACCAGAAGTAACTCTGAAGGTGAAAGAAGAAATTGAGAGACTACTGGACGCTGGTTTCATTCGGACAGCCCGGTATGTTGAATGGGTCTCGAATGTGGTCCCGGTAGTAAAAAAGAATGGGAAGCTGAGGGTCTGTATTGACTTCAGAAACTTAAACTTAGCCACCCCAAAAGATGAGTATCCCATGCCCATGGCCGATTAGTTAATTGATTCGGCCGCCAAACATAAAATTTTGTCCTTTATGGACGAGCACTCGGGATACAACCAGATCTACATCGCCGAAGAGGATATCCCGAAGACTGCTTTTCGGTGCCCAGGGGCAATTGGAACCTTTGAATGGGTTGTTATGCCTTTCGGTCTAAAGAATGCTGGAGCCACCTATCAACGGGCGATGAATTCAATCTTCTATGATATGATTGGACAATTCATGGAGGTTTACATTGATGACGTGGTGGTAAAGTCAGGAGATAACGTCGATCATCTGAGGGATTTGGAAAAGGCATTTGAAAGAATGCGGGCTCACAAACTAAAGATGAACCCTCTCAAATGTGCTTTCGGCATCACAGCAGGGAATTTCCTAGGTTTCCTAGTGCATCAAAGAGGGATAAAGGTTGACAAAAATAAGGCTCGGGCTATCCAGGCAGCAAAGCCACTAACTAATAAGAAAGAGCTTCAGAGATTGCTCGGACAAATCAACTTTTTGAGAAGATTTATATCCAATTGTGCAGGGAAGACCAAGTATGGACCCCACTATTGAAGATCAAGACCGATGAAGACTTCAAATGGGAAGACAACCATCAACAAGCCTTCGAGGGAATTAAACAATATTTGTCAACTTCTCCAGTATTAATGCCACCCAAGAAGGGTAGGTACCTTAAATTGTATATATCAGCCTCTGACTGCTCTATAGGAAGTATGTTAGCTCAAGACAATGAGCAAGGCAACGAGCAGGCCGTTTATTATTTAAGTAGAATTTTAACTCCAATCGAACAGCGCTATGCGCCGATTGAGAAGTTGTGCTTGGCATTGTATTTTTCCTCACAAAAGTTAAGAACATATATGCTGCCTGTTTCTACTTACATAATATGTCAAACTGATGTGATAAAATATATGTTGTCAAGACCAATCATGCGAGGCCGAATTGGGAAATGGACCTTGGCCTTGCTAGAATTTGCCATCCAATACCGTTCGCAGCAATCGGTCAAAGGCCAGGCCATAGCTAATTTCTTAGCCGATCACCCAGATCCTACTAATCTGGGAGACCTGCCTCTAACACCCAAAGTCCTAAGCACATCCTTAGTCCCGTGAACGTTAATCTTTGATGGTTCCAAAAACGCAGAGGATGTTGGGGTAGGTGTGGTTATTATATCACCCAAGTACAGGAAGAAAAAATTGTCGTTTCGACTCAATTTCAAATGCACCAACAATCACGCTGAATACGAAGTGCTTATCATCGGACTAGAGATACTCCTTAAAATGGGGGCATCGTCCGTGCACATAAAAGGAGACTCAGGGGTGGTGATCGGACAGATAGCTGGAGAATTCCAGATAAGAAGTTGGGAGCTCTGCCCATTCCACGCTGTGGCCACTCAACTCATGGAGGCATTTGACGACATCAGTGTGAGTTATATTCTGAGGACCACAAATACCGAGGCCGATAAGTTGGCAAAAATAGGATCAGCCTCGTCTTCTCGGAAGAACTTAGAAGACCAAGTTATCACTGTTCATGTCCGATCATTACCGTCCGTTGCAAGGAGAGGTTGGTATACTACCACCAATTTGGTCTTGATGGAGAACGACGATTGGAAAATGCCCATCATTGAATACCTGACTCACCCAAATGTAAGGGTAGACCGAAGAGTTAGACTATTTGCTGTCCGATTCGTGATGCTCGATGGAGAATTGTTCAAAAAACCCATCGATGACGACGTGATCTTGAGGTATTTAGGGAAAAAATAGGCCATGCAGGTTATGGCTGAGGTACATGAAGGTATCTGTGGGGCACATCAGGCTGGTACAAAGATGAAGTGGTTGCTGAGAAGATACAACTATTATTGGACCGGTATGCTGAAAGATTGTATCAGTTATGCCAAGGGATGTCAAGCTTGCCAGAAGCATGGTCTGATCCAGCATGTGCTAGTTAAAGAACTGCAACCTGTAATCAAACCATGGCCATTCCGAGGATAGGCTATGGATTTAATTGGCAAAGTCCTACTACCGTCATCGGGCCAGCACTGTTTCATCATAGTGGGTACAGACTACTTTATTAAGTGGGCTGAGGCCATACCATGCAAAACAGTGACTCAGGCCACCGTAATAAAATTCATTGAAGAACGTATTATCCATAGGTTCGGCCTACTAGAGACAATTACGGCCGACCAAGGATCTGTTTTCACAGGAACAAAAACGTTAGCTTTTGCAGAAAGTAGGGGGATCAAAATTCTCAATTCTACGCCCTACTATGCACAGGCTAACAGGCAGGCCGAGTCTACAAACAAGATCCTTAAGGGGATTATTGAAAAGATGATCGTTGAAAATCCTAAGGAATGGGACAAGCTCATGTCCGAAGCTTTATGGGCCTATCGGACATCTAAAAGGTCAAGTACTGGAGTCACACCGTTCATGCTGACCTATGGGCATGACGCTATGTTACCTATGGAAGTTACAGTCCGATCGGCCAGAAGGGGTTTACAGAACTAGCTTGAGCCTACTGAGTACACAGAGGCTATGATAGCTGAGTTAGAAGGGCTTGATGAAACGAGGCTCACGGCCTTAGACTCATTAAAGGTGCAAAAGCAACGGGCAGCCCGAGCTTATAACAAAAGGGTAAAAGAGAAGTCTTTTTGCACGGAGGATTTGGTATGGAAGGTCATTTTACCTATCAGTGACAAGGATAACCGTTACGGTAAATGGTCGGTCAACTGGGAAGGCCCGTTCATAGTCCATCAAGTCAAGAGAGGTGGTGCCTACAGGCTACGTGATATAGATGGGACAGTTCATGTCCGATTAATCAATGGTCAATATTTAAAGTCCTATTATCCTACGTTGTGGGAGACCATTGATCTTGACTATAAACCAAATCCAGGTTAGAATATGATCAATTGATCAATTATGAACTTGAGCCCGAATGATTAGAGAAAACATCATTTTGTATTAATAAAGCTAAGCACAGCTTACTTACAAAAATATGAAGAAAAAAATGCTATACAAGATACACAAAATGGGAGTCGGCCTCTAGGCAGATCCAAAATTCCTAAGTTTGGCCCTTAAGTCCTCCCAGGTCTTGATAGCTCCAGCCCGATCCCGTTTTGCTTAGTCAAGTTTATGGGCCCATGTACGGGATATCGGGACACTAGCCTGTAGTTGATCACTGCACTCCTGGGTGTCACCACCAAGTTGGGCCAGTAGTTCATCAATTTTTCCCAAGGCTGCATTATTGGTGGCGACCTCGGCCTCGCATTGGGCAAGCTGAGCTTTAAGTGCAGCGGTACGATTGTGCAGCCAAGTGTCTCTGGCCAACACTTGAGCCCGAGAGGCTTTCCCTGCTTCAAACTTAGCCTTGGCCCCCTCAAGAAATTTCACAGCTTTTTGCCGAGATCCCAAGTGAAGTTCTGCATCAGCTTGAACCTTCAGGGCCGATCGGTCTAGGAGACGGCAACTTGGGAGTCTTTCCTGCGTCTCACGGAGTAGGGATAGCTGCCCGTCATAAAGAGAGGGATCGGCCATGAGGGTGTTCAAAGCTGCTTCAACATTAGCAGCAGGAGGAAGAGTAGAGAGGTCCTGATTAGCAAGCCCGAGGAGTAGGTCTTTTGATTGCTGAAGGCATGAAGGAGAGACTGCCTCGGGCTCCAGAGGACCAAGTTCAAAAGCTCCTAGGTCCAGGCCTGAGAAGAAATCGTCGAATGGGATGTATGGCTCTGGATCTATGGGAGTAGCCTGTTCAAAAGAGTGGGGGTCAAAAGATGTTTTAAGAGCTCATGAATGAAACAAGGTAAAGAGATTACAATACTTGGGCATGAGAATCAAGCGAGGCCGAGATCTCTTGGCGAACATCGGCCTCACTTGGTTGAGAAGTTGATGGCTGAGAAGACGACTGGTCAAGCCCAAAAAAAGAGGGAGCAGTACTGGTTTCCACCCCTAGGCTGGTTGCGGGCTCTGCAGCCTGTGAAATCTGAATGCCCAGGACAGAGCCCGAGTCATTCGCCCCGTCCTTAACCCATGGAGCTGCTGAATCTTCAGGAGGTTGGATAGCATCGGCTTCAACCGGTTCCCTCGTTGCTTGAGAAGACGATCCTGTGGCAGCACTGGCGTCATCATGCCCGAAGGGTGCTCCAACTACAGCTGAGGCTGCCTGTTCAATTTTCTCTCCAGCTGCCTCCATAGCAGTTCCGGCATCGGCCATGTCCTCGCTGCTAGAGGAGAGAACGACTTGTTCAAGAATATGGCCGGTAGGAGCACTGTCTTCGTCGCCGCTTGAAGGGGTGAGAGGTGGCACAATATGAAGTGGCATCACTCTCACAGCGACTCGTTCTAGATAGGCCGCTGCAGATGCCGAAGATGTAGGAAGATCACTGGGAAGAGTCTGAGGCTGGATCTATAGAGGTGGGGGAACTGCCCCGGTCAATGATAGGTCCTCTCCAGAGTCCTCGTCAACAAGCTGAAGTAAAAGGAAAGGATTAGAAATTAATGATGCAATCGGACTTAACCGGTAAAAAATAAAGTAAATCTAACCTGAGTTGTTGAGGCCGGTGTTGTTTTCTTCTTCTTTTGAGCAGGCTCTTTGCTCGGAGCTGGCTTACGGGCCGGTCTCTTGGCAACTTGTTTGCGCCGGGTTGGAGCTGCTGCTAGAGCAGAAGCATCGGCCTCAGCAGCTGATGACGTAGTAAATTGTACAAAGGCCTCAGCTACGGTATCTTTGAATCTATGGCTTGCTCGATCGTTCCACCACTTAGTGAATTCTTCCGATACCACAGGTCGGGTTAAGGGGAGTGAAGTTGAACACTGCCTTGAGCTTGTCTGACCGCTCTTTGATTTTCTTCACTTGCCCATCATTGACAATAAGGTCGCGTTCTACCCAGTCAACGTTGACAGTGATGCTTGGGGGAACGGGCACGAGTTGAGTAAGCCCGAATTGACGGGCATAGAGGGGAGCAAAGTAATACTCTGCTCCGCATTTATTGTTGGCCGAAGATATACTTGGGCTAAAAATTATATCCCTAGCTACCAAGTAGCTAGAAAAGATTTCGTTATATGTAGCCTGGGTGCCCGAGCCCCAGTTGGAAGGGTTGTTGGAAAGTTGAAGGAATGAAGAAAATTGAAGCGAAAAGAAAGGGGTGAAGAGATTTATGGCCCGAGGGGAGCACCCTTGATAAAAGAAGGTGAAACACTCCTCAAAGGAGTGGGAAGAAGGCGCTACGTCCATAAACTGGACGGCAGAAATAGGAACGTTGGCCATATGGCGAATGGTTGGCTGAAACTCCGGGAAATAGGAGTTTAGCCAGAGTTGAAGTATCCATATCGGGCTTCCACCAGCACCAAAGCCCGAATGAACAAAATCTGTCACACTACAGACTAAGTGTGCCCAGACAAGGGTAGCTATAGCTAAGGGTTTCCCCGATGCAAGAGCCAAGGCCAAGGTGGTGTATTCTTTGGTAATGGCTTGGTTGGCCGAGCAGAAGAGGTATTTGTTGAGCCAGTATATAAGGGATGCGGTATGTTCGGCGTCGGACACCTCCGTCCCATCCGCACCGATGCAAGCAATAAGAAAGCCTCCGTAGGCTGTAATCGGTTTGTACAAAATGGCCCCATCCCTGATAGTTTCTTGTTGAGGGTAAGTGAAGCTGGTTGTTCCGACGTCAAGCCCGGGGATAATCTCTTGTCCGTGAGGCCGAAGACCGAGCAAGTAACTAATGTCCTTGACGGTTGGGGCCATCAGTCCGCAGTGGAAGAGGAATCCATTGCAGGATGAAGACCAAAACAACAGAGCAGAAAGAAGGAGAGGTCGGTCTATCTCAATCCTAGCCCGACTGAGCATTATGGCATCATAAATGCCCGTCTGTCTCCAGATGTTAGCCTTAGAAGCTGATACTCGTGTAACCCAGTTGTCCCAATCAGCTGCAGGGATCGGCCAACCTCTAACGGGGTGGGTAGCAGTTTGGACTTTGCCCCAGTGGGCAGGTACTTGGAGGAACAATTCGTTCTCCACTGGAGGAAAATAAGGGTTGAATGCTGCCGGTGGGTCACTATGAAACGCGACGCCAAGTCGAGGTGCTACCAGAGTGCCGTCAGGGGAGTTGTAAGCAGTAAAAAACTTGATAGAGATTTTGGAAGCGTGGGTTTTTGCCAGGGCCCGAACCTCTCTGTAGCGATTCTGTGGTGGTGGGGCATCGACGAAGGTCTTTTTGCCTTTGGTTGGCGCCGTCGAAGCAGTTTTAGGAGCCATTTCTGCAGAAGGGAGGAGTACTTCGCCGGAAAAAAATGGAGGCTAGAGAGAGAAGCTCTGGGATTTTAAAGAGAGAAGGCGTAAATGAGAAAGGTGGAAAGAGTTTTTGAAACTCCTGCCGTTTAATACCACGTTGCATTAAATGCGGAGTGACTGGTGGGATTCTCAATAATCTGACACTCTCTGCATGTATGACATGTGGCAATTTTAAAATTTAAAATGTCACATCAATCAAGGCGGGACGTTTGATATGACCTTTTGGGGGGCAATTGTTTGCACCCAAAAACCGTCAAAGGCTTTTGAGCCCGAGTGGCATGGAGTTGGATAGAGGGAAGGTCGGCCCAGGGAATCAATGACTCATCGGACTCAAGTGGAGACTGTAAGCCCGATGGTAGGCACTAGGCTGTTGGGAATTGTGGTCGGAGCCCGATTGGAAGGGTGGTCATCATGGATGATGTTAATCGGACACCACGTAATGAAGGATGGCTGCATGAGTCCGATCGGCCATAAGCAGGTAATCGGGCATGAAAGAAAGCATTAAAGTTAGTTAAGCCCGATTCAGTTGGAAGAGGTAGTTGACAAGGCCGATGGATTGAAAGGGAAAGGCGGTGCTATTCACAGTTATCAAGGTGACGACATCCCAGATTTTTAGGAAGCAAGAGTCCATTTAGGAAAAGAATCTGATCACGTCCAGCTGGGTTTAGAAGGTTAATCCCTAAATTAGTGGGATTGATTCAATTAGAATTTGGATAAGGTAGGAGTCAGAGATTAAGAAGGTTTCTTCCACCATCAACCAATCAGCCACATAGCTTAAGGCGTAAGTTAAGGAGTCCTTTCCTAATCATGAGGCATCCATGGCCACTATAAATATGGAAGCAGGCCAAGCATACAGGGACTCCGCGTCATCTCGAAACAGCATGCACACTGCATTCAAAGCATTCAAATCTTTATGTTTTTCAGTATTCATAGCAAATAGGTCTACCATTTTGTTATTTCTTTTTATGCTGTTGAATAATCAGTCTGTTCTGGTTCGTTCTTTAGATCTGCTTATTTTTTCCAAACACTTAATAAAATCTACATTTATTAATCCGTTTGTGATGGTTTACCTAATAAACTCGTAACATTGTTTAGCTTGTGCGCTTCAGTACTGCTAAAGAATTTATGATGAGGGTACTTTCCTACTTACTGCACACAATAACTCTGTTTAGAAGTCAGATTCATAAAGTCTTGTGTATCACTCACACAAGCATTTAGGAAATTAGTTTGCACGCATACACACCGAGCCCGTTTGGCTCTGGCACGCCCGCGCAAATTACAAGCAAACACCTATATTCTTTCTTATTGGACGGTAATTCTTAGTTACATTTTGCTTATTTTTAATCACGTTATTATGATTAGTACGTTGCTAACTGATAATTAAATATACATGTATGTATATCAACAGTCAGGCCCCCTCTCTTTAATAAAGAGAGGGCCTCTGTTTTGGGCGTCGGATCGTGTTTTCATTAAGGGCAGTTTTGTCACTTCACAGAAACACGATCCGACAGCCAAAACAGAGGCCCTCTTTTTATTAAAGAGTCTCTTTATTAAAGAGAAGGTGCCCTCTCCATAGAATTTTCGTATATATCAAATATCAAATATATATATATATATATGTGTGTATGTTTGTGTATATCAAGCAATTGGATATATGCTACAACTTGCTATGATCTAATTTTGTTCAGTGGCTCAATAGGATTCCAATTGGGGAAGGAAACTCCTCCTACTTCGTCATACAATGGTGTACAATTCGAGATCAACTTATTGGTTCGGATGCTAATTTTGAACTCCCTCTATAAATTAAACTTAAGTTTGGTTGTTGAGAAAATTGAAAATTTTAATGTTTTTGGAAGGCAACTTAATCTTTAGAAAAATAAAATAATGTAAACATTTGAGATGGTGAGAAAGCTATTTTTACCATATGCAAGGAGAAAAAGAAAAAGAAATTGTTTTGATTATAACCTCATAGAAAAATTTGTCAAGAAAACATAAAAGAAAGTGGGCTGATGTTTCAATCCATGCTCTAGAGAGGGGGCAATTAGGGGAAGATTTGGGGGAAGAGGACAATTCTTTTATTATTGTAATCCATGTCAATTGATCTACTACAGGTTCAACCTTCAACTTTTATAAATAGTCCATTACCACCAGTGTACCAATCTCTCTCGCACGCACACACTCTTTATTCTGTCTGTTACTTAATTGGGGGTTATGATAGCTGTTAGATCTGTTTTTGTATTTTTATTTTTAAAACTACTTCACCGATCAACCGTATGAAGCCTTTTTTGTCATGCAATAAGCCTCGCATGATAACGTTGTGGTTTTTTATTTTCAGTTTTTGTTTTCATTTTTTGCATTGATCACTTCAGTTAACTCTACCATACGAGAGGGAATTTGTTTTGTTTTTCGTTTGTTTTTTTTTTTTTTCTTTTAAACTACGTTGATCGATTTCTCTTTTTCATATAATTTTGTTTTTTTCCCCTTCAATGGATTACATGTGTTAATAGTTTGTTCTCACGGGTAAAGTTCTATGGAGTTTTATAAAGCTTAAATGGATCAATTGTCTCAAATTTTGAATTCCAAATTAGTTCTTAAAATATTTTGTTAGTTATCATGTGGGACCATCAATCACTAACACAACAGGTAGTACAACAAAAAAAAATCATTTGAGAACTAATTTGGGAAGCATGCATAGCATTATTCATTGTGTACAAGTACAACCCGTGCGGGTTATCAACTAGTTGAGTATAAAATCTAAGTAAAACAGTCTACACTCCTTACTCAAACCCATATCAAATCAAGTATGAGTTAAAAAAAAAAAACAAAACAAAGCAAAACAATCTCCAATCCTTACTCTAACCCATATCAAAATTTGAATCACTGATTCAATCGAGGTAAGAATTTGAGTAAATCTCGGTTTGGTATAGATTTGAGTCTAGGGATGGTTTTTTTTTTTCGATTTTGAGCCAAATTTGAATTTGATATGGTTTTGGTCCAATGGACGGATTGGATTGGGTTGATAATGGGTTACAACCTACACATTGTTAAGTTACCAACTACTCCAAAAGCTTAAGTTGTTAGAGAATGGGCCCAACAATGTATATCAAGCTTCAACACCCTCCCTCACGTGCAACCCCGACTTGCACGTGGAGAGCAAACAAACCAAACTCCATCATAGTGGAGACAAATAACAAAGTGCAAATATGCACAACAAATCGGGGATGGAGAGTCGAACCCAGGACCTCCCATAAACAAGGCTCTGATACCATGTTAAGTTACCAACTACTCCAAAAGATTATGCTGTTAGAGAATGGGCCCAACAATGTATATCAAGCACATGGACCGGGTATAGCCAATTCAAATATATATATATATTTTTTTTATATAAGGATGGGGAAATGCTTTGTTTGTAACTGTTGCCAAAATCTGCTTTATTCAAGGCGGGTTTTGTGGGGTTTGGGTTGGGATTGCCAGACCTTCTTTTGGAGTAAATATTCAATACAACGGGATATCACGTCAACAAAATTACATATTCATAGATGTGGAATTTGTGCGTGTGTAGATGAGATTTTCCTAAAAATAGGGGGTGTAAATAAATAAAGGGTTCAAATTTAATTATTATACCACGTTAGCAAAATAACCGTTGCAATGAATATTTTCTCCTAATTTTGGTTGACGGATTACCCAGTTCATTTTCCATTTTAAAAACTAATTTAGGTTACGTTATAAATTTATGAATTTAAACATCTTCATGTCTAATAATGTTCATGGTATGTTTTCTCCATATAAACGAGAGCTAAAAAAAACACAAATACACAATCATGATGAAGAACACCGCTATGGTTTAATCGTTAGTTGAGAACTTGTTGAGAGAAACCATACCTTGGATTCTAGAGAGAGAGAGAGAGAGAGAGAGAGAGAGAGTAAAAAGCTCTGGTGAGTGGGTCGCCACTCTTTACTTTGGTGAGGTCGGTCTGATATTTTACTAAGTGCAAATCGGAAGATGGGTTGAGGGAAAAAGGAAGAATAAGGGTGTATTTGATAAAACTGAAAATTAAGTGTTGAATTTAAGTACTGAAAATTTTAAGTGATTTGTATTTGCAATACTGAAAACAGTTTTTTAAGAACTAAAATAGACTGCACTTGGTGATTATTTTCAGTAAAAAAATTTCACTTAACGTTTTCAGTGGATTTTTTTGCTGCTTTTTCAATTAAGTGATGCGTTATCAAACGTACTGAAAAATAAGTGCTGAAAATTTTCATTTTACCACTTAATTGGGATATCAAACACACTATAAGAGTTCATTTATTGAAGGGTAAATTACACTTTATACCCCTACAGTTTGGGTGTGATATCACTTTGGTTCATGTAGTTTTAATGTAGTTTTAATTTGGTAACTTTGATTTTTACAATTTTAACTTAGGCTCAATGAAGTCCATTCATGAAAATTTTCTACAATTCTTTTCTCTTTTTTTTTTTTTTTATTACAGAAATAGGTCATATGATACACACGTGAGGTTTCATCAAGGGTAATTTACTTAGAGGAATTACACTTTACACGCCTTTATTGAACATAATCTGCCAAAAATTGTAAGAAAATTCGATGAATGGGCTATAATAAACCTAAAATAAAATTGTAAGGACTAAAGTAACAATTTTGACCCAAAATTAGCCTCCCAAGGAAATTAAGTGTTAAAATCTAGCCCCACATAGGTGGATTAAATGGCTGTATTATCTCCATATAGGGGATTAACCTTAAAACTAACCTCACAAAGAGGGTCAATTGTTAATATTTTTTATCAATTTTAGAATTTTCATCAATTTCGAAGAAAATTTTAAGCACAGGAAATGAGCATAACCATAGGGAGGTAAAATGTATGTAACTCTTTATGGAATATATCTGCATGGGTAAATTCTATTTTGTATCATTATAGTTTGGATGTGATTTCATTTTGGTCTCTACAGTTTCAATTTTGTCACTTTGATCCTTATAATTTCAATTTAGGTTCAATATACTCCATTGATCAATTCTTCTTACAATTTTGACAGATTTAGGTCCAATATAGGTGTGGCAAGTATAATTTCTCTACGAAAATTTACCATAATGCCTCTAATGATACGTCGTGTGTGCATTACATTACCTATTTCTGTCAAAATTTATAAAAATAGAAAATTAAAAAAAAAAAAATGGATTACTTTGAACCAAAACTGAAAGTGTAAGGACTAAATTGACAAAATTGGAACTGTATGGACCAAAATGATATTACATCTAAACTACAAGGGTGTAAAGTTTAATTTATCCTATCTACATTTACACGTCATTTATTTCCGAGTGTGTTTGGAAAAACCTAAAACAAGACCTGGTCCAGTCCAACTCTAATTTGTATTTGATTTTTGTGATAACCTAGTTTGGTGAGTGTCTATCTCTTACATAGTAGTCCATGTCCAGTCTAATAAATTTCTTAAAACAGGTTCTCTATCAAACCAACCTAGACTTAATTCTCACAAGAACCAGATTAAAAAGTGAACTTGGACTGAACCAATTCCTATTTTGGGCATTTCCAAACAGGACACTTTATCATTTGGATGGGCCCAAATATGAGACCACCCATAGCGGGCCTATCAAAAGTTCAATTTATCAAGTGAGTTGGGCCGATTGAGGGGACAACATGTTAGCCCATGCATTACTTGGTCCTCTTTAAAGCCGAATCTTCCAAGGCCATGAAACACTATATGGGTCTCAAGTAGACTTCTTTTTTTTTTTTTTTTTTTTATTAGTAATGCTATGTGCATCAAAAATTGCACATAAAATGTGCATAGAAATGATCAAGGCTGTTAATTTCGGTGAACTCCATGCCTACGCACATAGGGCCTGCCAAAACAAATAGCTTGATCTTTTCGGTGCACCTTTTATGTGCAATTTTCGATGCACATAGCATTATTGTTTTTTTTTTTTTAGCCTTCGATCACACCCTTTTTTTATTTTAGTAAAAAGTCCATTAACATATAATGGTTGTGTTTGTTTCAGCTTATATGCTACTTGTAAACTGTAGTTTATAGCAAAAGCAGAAACAAATTGTTTGATGTGACTTATAGCTTTAAAACTTTTAGCCATTTTCAGCTTATTTAAAGGTCCAAAAAGATAACTTATTTGAATTTGGATTGGAGATGCTTTTCCAGCATATAACTTATTTGTCATTTAATAAAACTTTTATTGTACAATATTGTCCCTCATTTTTTTCTATTAACATCAATTATCCCTAACTAAATTAAATGCCTCACTTGTCCAAAAACTATATCATTATTCATCGTACCTCTTACAATTGCAACCCAATATAATATACATATATATATATATATAATACAAATTAATTAGTTGAGGTGAACTTAAAATTCATACATTTTTCAATGAATAGTTCTTAAATTCTACATGGACAGCTTTTAAGGGATTTTTGGACAATTATACTACAAAGAAGCTATTCGGATGCTTATGTTATCAACATCACTGCAATTTAATCACTGCTTCTAAAAAGTTATATACAACTTATTTTGAGTTCTAAAAGCTGTAATTTGAAAAGCTAAAAGCTATAATCTATTTGACAAAGCTACAACAAACATGGCCAATAGCTATGTGATATTTTGTAACACAAAAATTTGGTTAGATTAAGAGCCTGTTTGTCTGTGCTTATGCATATGCAATCTTGATCGTGATTTGGTAGAATTGCTTAAAAGATGAACTGCTTATTATGATTTGTGTATTTGGTTAATATGTTGTGATTTGATCAAATATAGAGATACTCTTGAAAAGCACCCCCCTGCTCATTGCCAAACTGCTTTTTGGACCAAATCTGCTTGTATTTTTGTTGAAACAAACAAATCAATAAACATTTTGGGTCACTAGAACTGTTTAAAATGGGCAAATAAGCAATGACAAACAGCCTCTAAGTTTCATTGATCAACGACTTTTGACTATAGAAAAAACATGTTCTTTAAACTCAATTAATCAAATGTGAAGGATTTGTACCAAAAACTCTCTCCTTTTTTAGGTTCACTATGTGGGTTTCAGCAAAATGGTAAACAAACATTTCCAAAGACTAAGGCTCTATTTGGTTCAAGGATTTGGTTCAAGGATTTGGTGAGAGAAAAGTAAAGGGAAAGGAAAACAAGAAGAAAACTCATTCACTGGTGTTTTCCCCCGTGTTTCCTTCATAGTTTATATATATATATATATATATACAGCCGGGCAATGGAAAGGGCGCTCTCTCTTTAATAAAGAGAGAGCCTCTGTTTTGACCGTCAGATCGTGTTTTCATTCATGGCAATTTTGTCACTTCACAGTTTTTAAACACGATCCAACGGCCAAAATAGAGGCCCTCTCTTTATTCAAGAGAGGGCATCCTCTCCATAGAATTTTCGTGTATATATATATATATATACTTACCCGGATTATGGCTGGACACACAAACCTAACTCAACTCAACCCAACCCTAAAACCCTACAATGTCCCGCAAAGGCCACTCATTCCTGCTGAAGAACAAATAGGGGAGCAAGCAAAGACGCTTTCTAAGGGGAGTTGAATCCTCAGTCCCCACTGGCGAGAAAAAGGTTACACCATTTGATCAAAGCCCGCTTGGTGTTTTCTTTCATAGTTAAATAACATTTAAATTTGGTAAATTTTAAAATATAACTATAACATCTATATAATAAGGAACAGCGGTGTGGAGCCCTCCCAATTTAACAACTTTTAATCTTGACCATTGAGACAAGTTTAGATATTTCAGACCGTCGGATTGTTTGTCCACCAAAAATGGTTAACCTCGTTAAATATTGCATTGTATCCAATTAAAACTCTAAATTAAAACTATTCAGATATTGCATTTTATCTTCCCTTAAATACTGCATTTTATCTTTCCTTAAATACTGCATGGAAAAAGTACATTTTGATTGTGAACTTTTCAAACTTCATTTTAAAAAAATTTGGAATTACAATAAAGTAGGGGTGGCCAAACGGCCGATGGCCCGCCTAGCCCGGCTCTAATTTTTTCGGGCTTGGACAAAGAGATTGGCCCGCTCAAGTGGGCTTGGGCAATCAATTTTAGGCCCGATCAATTTTAGGGCTAGGCTTGAACAATGCAAATGAGGCCCAATTTGGTCCGGCCAGGCTCAACTATTGGTAAAATATATATAAATATACATATATATTGTTTTTTCTATTATATAATATATAAATTAATATAATTTTATATCAGATATTCAATATATATGCATTATCACAAGAGTTTTTATTGCATTTCGTGAATGATGTGTCTTAATAATCATTCTAAACATTATTTATGGTAAAAAAAATTTATATTTTTTTTAGTTCAAGCTTTTAAAATCATAAAATAAAAAATACCAATAGGCCGACCCACGGGATAGACTTGGGATTTTAGTGGTTGGTGCCGGGTCGGGCTTGGGCAACCAATTGTAGGCCCAACCCATGGCCACCCTACAATAAAGACTCTTTATAAAACCGCACCATCAGATACTGGCCAATGTGGCCATGATATTTTATTTGGGTAATTTATTTGTGAGAGAAGAGTAATCCCACTCCACGCAGAGCCAGTGACCCTTTCTTCAATAATCCTCTCTCTTCCACCTCCTCACAGTTATTTTCTCTCACTCAACTCACTAATTTGGGTATCTTCTCTCTCTCTCTCTCTCTCTCTCTCTCCATGACTAATTTTTTTTTTGAAAGAATTTTTATGACTAATTTGACTAGTCATATTTGGTTAATTTATTTTTTACTCACTCTCTCCCACCACCTTTTTTGCTATTTACACCACATTTACTCAATGTATGGGGTAAATAGTAAAAAAGGAATTCCTTAAACTAATTTGAATTTGAATAAATGCATGTCTATATCCAAAATTGTCAACTTTAGTAAATACAAAACACAAATCTTGGGAGATAAACTAAATCATTGGACTGATTTTTTTAGCAAAAAAGGAATTCCCTTAATTAATTTGAATTTGAATAAATACAGGGAATTGCTATGTACACCGCTAATTTTGCTATGTACACCGCTCACCTTCACAAAAGTGAGAATTTTTAGAAGAAAAGTGATTAGAATAAAAGAATTTGGGTGTACATAGCAAATACACGGGTGTAAATAGCAATTCCCTAAATATATATCTATAGTAAATACAAAACACAAATCATTGGACTGATTTTTTCAAAACTGAAATATTTGAAGATAAACTTCCCATATCACACATATCTCTCTCTCCTCTCCATATCCCCTCTCACGTAAATATCTCTCTCTCTCTCTCCACTCATTGGTGGTCGTCCATCTCTTACTCATTGGTGGCGAAGCAAAAATCATCCCAGTTGCTCATTGAGAGAATTTAGGGTTGTAATTCTCAGTTTTGTTGACCTTGATTTATTCATGGTGTATTTGTTATGCATTTTGGTCTATACATTGTTATGTATAATGCACACTCATTGGGAATTGGAAACAATGAACTGAAAGTCCGCTCCAATTGCATGCATTGAATAGTCATATTTAGACCAGTTTTTTTAATGGGCATGTTTAGGCCAGTTTGACAACAATTTTAGAGTCCATATGTAATCATGAAAAATATGTGATTTAATCATTGAAAAATGCAAGTCAATTGTAGGAACTTGCCATTGACCAAATGCTACTTGCACAACGGTGATATTTTTGTGCAATGTATTGGACTAATAATCAGGCCACTACATGAACGACACTACCATAATTTCTCCCATACCACAACTTCTCACACTCAGTGTTTCCTATCACTTATGTAACTTTATGTTCATACTTTTCTCTTCTTTTTTTTTTTCTTCACTTAAACATCACACGGGTTTGATCTTTTAAAGTATTGAATTTCTTTTTCCCGATCACGGGTTATTACTAGTATGAATATAGCAAAGGAAATGACTCACTACATTTAACATCTTTGAGTTTGTTCGCAACTTATTATCGTTTATTTTCTATTTTCCTCATCCTTTTGCTTATTAACCAAACAAAGGAAAAACTTTTCCTCTATGTTTTTTTTTTCCTCACAAAATCCACGAATCAAACAAAGTCGAAGAAAGGGAAAAAGAAATAAGAAAGGAAACAAGATGTAAAATTAGTCACATTCATAAGGTAAAAATAAACTAGCTAATTTTCAAATTTGTTTTCCTTTCTTCATTCCTTCTCCCTCATGAAATCCATGTACCAAACAAAGCCTAACACTCTACTAACACTGGCTATACCTTATGCAATATAGTTGGTCAGTGGACCCACAAACCACCATCGGGCACCGCCTAACAAATTTATGTATTGTAAAGATTTGAAAATATGATCCAAATAAGTGAAATTGATACTTTTAATTAAACAAACACACTGTGAAAATTTGAAAATTGGGTTGGATCAACATAAAAACCCACCACACACGCACAAAAAAAAAATTAATAATAAAAAAAGGCTATGATGGTGCATTGGTGCTTTGCTCAATAAGATTAT
Source organism: Hydrangea macrophylla (assembly GCA_033977485.1). NCBI lineage: Eukaryota > Viridiplantae > Streptophyta > Magnoliopsida > Cornales > Hydrangeaceae > Hydrangea > Hydrangea macrophylla. The sequence goes on along the minus strand of CM066997.1, from coordinate 96,593,442 downwards.
GGGTAGTTATTGGACCAATTTGGAGGTGTCATTTTCATGTATAATTTCAATTTTTAACGGCTACTCCTTGATAATATATGTATTTGGCATATACACAAATTACTTTTTGGGTGAAGCCAAAAAAGGCCGTTGCTTTCCCCCACTGGAGTCTTCCAACCAGCAAATCCAGCTAGCAACCTTCTTTTTTAAATTTAGTCTAATCAATTGCTATGTGGTGTAAACCTATCATGGCATTTGTCTGATGTACATGTGTCACATAGTATAATACTATGACTTGGGACCCACCATTCATTATGCCAGTTTGGATTTTAACACGCTCAACAATATTTCTTTTGCTTTTTCTTCCTTTCTATTTTTAGTAAGTATTGTAAAGATTTTTTTTTTTCGAGGAAAAGTATTGTAAAGAATTGATAGCGAGCTATGGCACAACAATAATGTTAATCCACAGTAATTTTTTTTAGCCAAAAAAAAATATTAATTCACAGTAATTTTGATATCACGTATTTTAAAACTAAAAAATTACGTTCCATTTGTTTTGATAAAATATTTACATCCATGTAGAATATTTTTATTAAAAGTATTTTTCTTGCGAATGTTTTTCGGTGTTTGAGTAATGTACTAAAAACATTGGAATAACTACTCTGACTTCTCTCAAGGTTAAGTCTAATTACACAAATTTTATGAAGCCGTGACACAACCACTATCAACTCAAACATTTTTTTGTAATTTTTCTCATTGATCTTCTAACAGACAACTCCAATCAAGCGAAATTATGTCACACCCGTCTCGAAAAATATATTTGTTTTTAAAATGCAATTGAATTTCAAGAGATGATCAATGTTATTTGATAATTATGGAAGTGATTAGCGTGAGTCAACAGAAGGTGTCAAGTGAGGACATGACAATCTAATACTCAATGAGGCATTCATGTGATTAAATGACATTTATATGATTTAAGTGTTATTTGACTTTATCTGGTAATTGTGAATAGTGATTTTGCCTATGTAGCTTACCTTTATGATAGTTTTGATCTTGATTTAGATCATTTTGAGTGTTGTAGTATTAACGTAAGTGATACGTTGCATGAAAGGTAGATTATCTACAAATTCCACAAAATAGTTTTTGGAACGTAATTATGGACCCAAACGGAACTTAGAAGAAAACTTTTATGAATTATGGATTTTCACTCGAGAAGCGATAACTTAGATATTAAAACTAGGGGTGGCAATTCGGGTTCTCGTGTCATTAATCGGGTTGTGTGCTTTGGGTTTGATTTTTAGTTTCGAGTGCTATTCATCTATAATACAAACTATTTTAAATTAATCGTGTCATGTCGTGTCGTGTTCGGGCTGTCTCTGTAAAACGAGTTGTCGTGTCAAAAATGGTCACCCCTATTTAAGATGTCTCGGGGAATAATTGGAGGATTAGAGAACTTGTGGGGATTTGAACATTATTCCGAGAGTCATGGCTATATATAGAAAGCCAAAGAGATATTTACATTTTTCTAACTTTTCTCAAAATATCCTAAGTGAGACCAAGAAGAAGATTTTGGAGCTTAGAGCTTTCCGACACCAAACGACGTTCCTTGTTCGTCAACTTTCAACCACATTTCATATTCAGAATTTTTGGGGTAAGAGCTACGTTTTGCTACCTACTAGGCCTTGTTTGGTTAAGTCTTATAAAAATTCTAATTTTTCATGCCAGGGTAAGCTTCTCGATGTTTGAGAATATTAGTAGCAACAGCTACTTGCTTGGTTTGGGAACCGACCTTGCCAGAATAGTTGGATGCAATGATTGATAAACTTTGGACTTGCCATTGGCATCGCGGCTTAAGACTTAGGATATGCTGGTACACCGGATATATGCGTATCTCTATCCCTAAAGACTATTTGATATGTTTTGAGATGTTTAAAGCAAGAATTATCATATATGCATATGTTTAGAATTGTGCACTCAGCATATAGCTGAACAGTGGAGATTTGCTCCATTGCAGGTGATAAGAAGAAAAGAAAGAAGAAACGTGAGGAGTAAGGCCATGGGAGTACTCAAGTTAAATCTCTCCAGTATATAGTTTTGTAATTCCCTTTATTGTAAATGAATCCTAATGGAAACTAGGTTTGTAATCTTAGAACACTTGTGGTATTCGAAGTGTTGTAATACATAGTATATCTCTTTTGGTTATGTTTGAATGCATCCGAACTCGTGAGTTCGTGTTTTGGGGTGTAACTTGTAATACGGAGTTTCGCTCGCTTTAGAATCGAATTACCGAGTGTTTTGAGGCTTGTACTATTTGTGTACTTGTAATCCGTGGGGCGATACTATATTATATGAATGGATCGTAGATGTTTCACAAGTCTTTAAATTACTCTATATAAGCTTTTGAAATGGTTTGGAAAATTACCAATTTGAGCATGACAATAGGCAATGTTGAGTTGTAAGAAGGAAATATAGACGCATTTCGACCGGTCGAAAACCCCTCTGCTAGAAACTTTCTTTTTAAGTTTTCGTCCGTCGGCTTTTACGGAAACAGGCATAACTATTTGTAGAAAATTCATATTCACTCCCCGTTTGTTGCTTTGGGTCCTAGACTCAAAAGAATATCTTTTTATATAAAAATTGTCAATAAAATATAAATGACCATTTTACCCTTAGGGGTCAGTTTACCAAAATTTAACTTATTTGTAGACTTTAATCATTGTTGGTAATGTAAAAGTGTTGGTTTGAATTGGTTGAGTGATATTTAGGCAAAATCCATCAAGAAAAGGAGGATTCTGCCCAGGTCCCATTCGACCAGTTGAAGGGGACAGTTCGACCGGTCAAAAGGACCCCTCCATGCTTACTCTTAGCACCTCTTTTTGGAAATTATTTAAAAGTTCCAATTAGTTCTTAGGGTACCTTTGGGGTCCCTATTAACTAATATATGTTGATTTTCAAATGCAATTAACTTTTCAAATTTATACGGATTTTACGGACTCGTAGTCCAACGTTTTTCCAACAAACTTTGTTTTAAAAGAATTCATTTAAATTCTATTCATGTTTTCCGCTGCTATGATTATAATAATGAATTGGATGAGCTTTGGTGACGTGCCATGTATCCTATTTTTGCGTGTATCGAGATGAATCGTGACAAATTAAGCCCCAATAATAACCCTCATCAATAAAATTCTGGTTTTTGTTTGTGTATATAAACTCAAATCAAACCACAAGTCATTTATATATATTTATGTAACAATCAAAATTTTTAATTGTAGGTGTAATAAGCATAACTTGGGTATTTTAAGAAATGTAACTTAATAATTACCAATTTTTTTGGTCAACTCGTTGTTGGCTAAAGGAGGGAAAATGAATGTTACTAGGTTTGTCCATGGGTCGGGTAAGATGGGTTTGAAGTCAACCCTTCATCCACCCGAGCGTCATCGGGTTTGAGGATTATCACTAGTCATCCGACTGACTCATCGGTCTCGGGTTGAGTCGAGTGAAAACTGACATGAGGATTAGGGCCAAAATCATCTAAGATTATAGAACAATGGATAAAAATTTGGGCCCTTGTAGACACCCCATTTTGTTGGCTAGCCGATTTAGGAGTCCACTAGCATGTTAGTCCTCAATGATTGAAAAAACGCACAAAAAGACTCTTGGAAATCACCTCCATCTCTCGAAAAGCTCAAGCGGTGAAAATGACCAAAATTCCCCTAAAAATCCCAAAATTGGTCCAAAAGCCTGGAAACCATACTATGTGGTATAAAAATCCATAAAAAAATTATTTTTAAAAGAAAATCGGATGAAATTGTCTGCTCCCAAATGGTCCCAGAAGTTCCCAGAACTTTCCGAAGATCTACGGTTTGGCTGGTTTGACCTAAAAGTTGACTCAGAGACTAGAGAATCGTATCATTTTTTCAAATATTTTTTATGGATACTAGAGGTCAATAGCTTTCTAACAGTATATTTCACATAGTTTCTGGACTTAAATTGAATTTATTATGAATTTCGAAGGTGAAAAAGGCGATCAAATCAGACTTTATCGTGAATACCACAAAACTTTTTAAAGTAACCTGTCTCTGAACTATTGTTTATGAAAAATAGGCTTTATTATCTTTCCAACAGTATACCACAAGCTCAGTTTGGAGTTCATATGCATTTTCTATGAATTTCGTACGAATAGGGCCTTTTCGTGAATACCAAAACCTCTAGGGGCCTAAATAGAATAATCTAAACGTCTGAAGAGCAGTGTCACCACGACACTGTCCATGTGCCACTATGGCACTCCCTCCAGCCGTTTTCAAATTTTTGATAAGTTTTGGGGAGTTTTTCATAAATATTAGAAATCAAAATGACGTAGTTTTGGTTCCCAACTCATTTTGAACCAATGAGAGACCATTTTAAACTTTTTAAAATCCCATTTACCACCCCTCCTTTGCCTATAAAAGAGCCCCATTTACTTCCATTTAGGATAAGACATGCAAGCTTAGACAGAGCTTAGGAGGAAACTCTAGAGAAATGTAGATAGAGAAAGAGAAGAAAATAGTCTTTTTCTTCCATTTTTTTTAATCAAAGTGAGTTTTACTTGAGTTTGCTATCAAAACTTCAATCATCCAAACACTTCTTTCACCATCTTCTTGAGCATTAGAGAAGTAGAGAGTGAACTCCATGTCTAAATACACACATATATAAGAGTAATACTTTGCTAGAGTTCCATTCTTATTCTTGAAAGCTAGTGTTATCATCATCTCCATTCTCCTCCTTAATCCCATCTTAAGGTTGGATGAAGTTCTAAGTGGTCACATGGTCATCTCAAGTGTTTAAGTTCATGCTTTGAACATCCATTTCAAAACCCCCAATCAAGAACTCAAACTCTATTCCAAAACCCAAATCTATTTTCTTCAAAAATGATCCAAAACAGTGAGCTGTTCAGATTCAAAGATTTGTTTTGAATTAAATGCTTGAGTTAGAATGATAAAACCACTTGAAAAATCTCCCTAATGCATCACATATCCCCAATTTTTCCCATCAATTATAGAAATGTGGAAGTAGCATTTTAGGATTTTTAAATCCTAAAATGTTCAGATTTCCATTTGTTTTCGGATGTTTTCATCACATAAAATGGCCTTTATATATATATATATATATTTCCTTGAACTTCAATGTGTGAGGAAACTTTCTATATCTTTCAGTCTACCCAAGAGTTAGTCTTCTATTTATAAACAATGTTCAAATTTGGTTGACAGTGCAGCCTCTGCTCTTGAGTCACATGTTTTGTTTGATTTATATCTTCCTTTTAGTAATAGATATTGAAGTTTGGTCTTTTTCTGTATATTCTAGACACACTAAGGAAGCTCTTAGAGTTTTCCCAAATTGTTATAGGCATGTTTGACCTCCCATTATGATTGTATAAAGCGATACATACAGTATGGACACTATTCACAGTAGACCACTTTTTGACTTTCACACTTTGGTGCAACACTCCCTTGCATCTAGATGAACTCACATCCCATGAACATATTCTTTACCACTCTTGGCATATTATATCATATCATGTATCATCCATCTTCTCATGTATTATACTTCCATGGATTCTTGAGTTTGGTTTCCTAATGAAAAGCTTGTTTTTGCAAATACTTTGAGGAGTTCTTCAAGTAAGTTGGAAGTTAACATTCCAAGTGGTTATAATCTTCATTTGGGTGCTGATTATACACTACCCTCCAAAAAAAAACCCCCAAATTTGGTCTTCAAACATTTCAAGTTCCTTTTCTCTCAAAACTCCCAAAACAGTGAGTAGCTCAACTTGAAAATGTTATTCTGAGTCCAATACTCAATGGATGATTGTGATACCACTTGGAAAGTCTTCCTAACTCATTAGGGAATGTCCAAGATTTTTGGTTGAATTTTAAAACACTTGGAAGGGTTTCATTTTGACCCAAACATTCTTCTAAAACATTGTGTTTTTCTATCACAGCAGCTTTAGTTGACTTTCAACTTATTTTCCAGAAAACTTTTTCAAAAAGAGTGGTCCCAACTTATTTTTCCCTCAAACTTAAGTGTGTTAGGGAACTTTATGTATATTAGGAGCCACCAAATGTTTTGTTTTCATTTTCGAAGATTTTTCTACATTTTAGCCGACAATACGGATTATGTTTATGAGTATCCTCTCTTGTTTATATGATTTATCAATCCCAATATATAACTTCCATCCTAGTTAGGCTTTTTTCTACGTGTTCTAGACACAGTAGGGATGATCTCCATAAAATTTTATGAATTTAAAGTGTATCTAACCTCATTTTTCCATTTTTGCAATATGGGTCAAACATTTTGTCCACTATTCACAGCATCCTATTTTTTACTTCTAATTCTTGATTAGATATTCACATGCATTCTAAATTAGTTCATATCTTAGGAAGTTGTTCATACCACTTTTGTACATATCCTACAATAAAATTTTTCAGACATTCATTCATAGTCTCTAATTTCAAGTCACTTTAGAGAAATCCATGAACACAAGCACATACAACCTTACACATTCTAGGATCATACATTGCATCCATCCAAGATTTGGAGTCTTTGTGACTCCTAATCTAAGAGGATTATAAGGAATGAGATTGATCACAAGTTCATGCTTCCCCTAGATCAAGTCTTTCTTTCTCATCCGTCTCGGGGATTGAGAGATCCTTTTTCTCAAGAATCAACATGCATACATTCTAGTTTGCTAAGAATCTTTTGTTAAATTTGATTATTTGTTCAAGAACAATTCATATCCCCTTTAGATTAGGACAACTTGATTACTTGATATATGATTAGACGAGTTTTCCTAAGTTTGTTGTGTGTAATCTTTCACTTTGCATTATGTGATACTTGGCTTAGATTTTATGAATGATATCTTATCTTTTGATCTTTTATTTTTTAGATTCTTATGAGATGTAATATACCTATCATAATATTAGTTGTAGAACCATACTTAGTACTAGATGATTATTTGGATGCTAATTGAGGCCTGTCGAAGGACAGGGCGAGTTGAGGGTGTTTTAGTCTTTGCAAAGGCTCATTCATCTCTCATACCAAAACCCCAAGCCGAGTTCTTTAGTTATGAAGGATCGGTGCCCATTATCCATTTGGGTGAGTCAAATTGGGTTTCTTGGTTCCCTAAAGACCAAGTGGAAACTTTGTATCTATTTCTATAGACTTTTCAAGAAATTTGAAAATAATTTCCTCCCTAAGCGAAACAGAGTGGATGCCCGAGGCCGCATGTCCACAACCCTAAATCTTCATTCCTTAGATTCATACATGTATTCTACACATGTATCTATGTATAATACTCTCACAATCTAATATTCTAAAAAATGGGGACAACTTGGGGCCAAAATCACATGGCATGAGGGCCAAAATCTCAAGAAGAAAGAAGAATCAGTCAGAAGAAGAATAAAAAGAAGATGAGAGAACAAACCTCAGGGGCTAGTGCGAGGACATAGGATGACGGCGACATCAAACTCCATTGGAGGAAAAAGCAAGCAAAGACCTTGGAAGCGAAGCCCAGCGGCGGTGGCCCGTGTGATCGCACCACCAAAGGCAGTTGTTGGGAGATTCTTAGGGTTTGTGTGTTTATGAGGTGAGAGAGAAAATGATTGAGAAAGCATATGTAGTAGCTGTTTCTCTTTTCAATGTATGTAATGTGATTTTTTAGGGTTTTATCACTTAGTCGGGTCGGGTGCTTTCGGGTTTGGCAGAGTAACAACCAACATTCGATCCGAAAGTGGTCGCATGGGTGTGTGTTATAAGACCCATGACTCCACCCACTACCCGTGTAAACCAACTCAAAGCTGTCGGGGCGGTCGGGTGGAGTTGAGTCTAGTGGGTCTCGGGTCTTCGTGGACAGCCCTAAGTGTTACACAACTATAAACTTCAAGGGAGGTCTGTGTATTTAGACCATAGCTCAGGGGAGGTGAGTGTTATGTACCCTATTGAGGGTAAACATGTACTTTTGCATAAATTTTAATAGAGTTAGTCTACCGCTGCGAAGAACGAAGGTCAGTGTAATTAAAAAAATCACTGGGAGGTCGATGTAATTAGACCTAACCTCAAGAGAGGTCAAAGTAGTTATCCCAAAACTATTTTCCGAAAATCACTTTTGGTATTGTCAAGTGTTTCTGTATGTTGCTTAAGGAAATGATTTAATACATACATACTAGTGGTAAACACATGTGAGGAAAATTATATAATACTTCTTTGTGATTTTGGTTGTATTATACATGCTAGTGGTTTTTGCTAGTGGTTTTTGTGATTTGAGTCACAAAATGTGTAAATAAATCCTAAAATGTGATAATCTTGAAATCTACTTTGTTTACATGTTGGGATGTATAAGTTACACCATCTTAACACCAATTTGAATCTATGACTCAACGAATACTACTACAATGGAAATGTATCAAAGAAGTTCTCAACACGTGAACTATAATTTGGTAGACAAGAAGACAATTCAGATTGATTGGACACTTTGATGAAGCTACAAAAAAAACCATGTGATTGAGTGAACAGTTTGGAGGATTAAGTAGTTTGTGAGACATTTTTTCAAACATGTGATTATCAATATGTATGAATGCTATCAGAAGTTTGCAGCCAGAGAATGTCGGTGTCGGGTGAGTCTGGAAGCTTGAAAGAATCTGTAAAATGATTTACGACGATTTTATACATAAACCATTTTCAGTTGAATAGAGTAAAACATTTTACCGGTAAAATATTTTACTTAACTTTTTGTGCGACTAAACACCGGAAAATATGAAAATATTTTCTAGCAAACGATCAGTGTGTTTTGGTGTAAAATATTTTTAGTGTGTTTTGGTGTAAAATATTTTCTTTGGTGTAAAATATGTTTAGTGTGTTTTGCTGTAAAATATTTTCTTTGGTGTAAAATATTTTCTAGAAAATATTTTACACCAAAACACATTGATCGTGTGTGTGGATCTAAACCTTATCAACTATGTTGTGTTTTTATTTCTCTCTACATTTTGATATTGCTTCTTTATTTTTTGTACTTTTTGGGTAGAGGAGGGTGGAGTTGGGGATTTTAAATTTGAATTGTTGTTGTTAGAACTTTTGATCAAAGAACTAGATTCACCAATCAAAATCTTACAGTGGGGTTAAACCGCAGGGGAATTAAGGTAGTTACCCTACGGGTTGTTCGTAATGATGTAGTTTGAAGGGAAACTTAGAATAGTGTATGGTAGTGGAACTTAAGTTTATCATTCAACTAATTTTCTTTATCATACAACGAAACAGCAATTGAAATCCCGTATATGGGCAAAACAACCAAGAGTGTCAGCTGCTCGGACAGAAAAGTGGATGTCACTTCTATTCAAAACAGAAATGTGTTTGCCGCACATTTGACATTAGCTTGCTTAGATAAATAGACGATCAAGATCACTCGTCATCCCTCTACGCCATGTGTGGCCCTACCCATTTGAATTCAAAAATAGTTGTTATGTTACAACAGCAATTGGGAGGGAAACAGTAATCCCTCTATCGTTTGGAATAAAGACAGCATTTGCTTTGCTATTTAGACTCCTAAACCACTGTGCACCTTCCAATTTTCGTGCACAAGCTTAGCTTAAATTTATCCTACATTCTACTACAAATACTCTTAAGTGAGATGTATGAAATGTTACCATACTACTTGCATATCGAAAAGTACTCACAATTTTTAAGGTATATGGGTTATATCTATTATACGCATAAAATAAACTAGTCGATAACCCATACAATGCACGGGATGTACGTTATATTAGTTCATTGCCAAATTGTATAACACCTCTTGATTTAACAAATAAACTTTATAAAACTTATTATATGAGTGTTTGTAGTTGTACGTAAATTTATCGGAAACATCACTTCAAAATATTTTTACCAAAGGGACTATAAACAAAACCTAGGTAGATGAACATTATGGAATTTATTTTTAGTACTTGTTTGTCTGCTCAAATCGTGTCGCTATTCTAATCAATTGCATCAATTTAGCTTCTTTGTCTTTGGCCTCTTGTTTCTTCCTGCACTGCATGTGTCCAATTAGGTTGTGTTGCATCAATACTATCTTCCTCCAACTATGGATGAAAATGGTCAGTTCGAGTCAGTCCAATTTTCAGCCAAACTGATCAGTCTTGGTTCGATTCAATTCGGTTTAGTGTAAAATTTTATTTCGTTTGACTTTTACATTGCACAAATTTTTTTGAAAATTGACCGAATCAAACTGATCATTTCGGTCAATTCGCTTACACCCCCACCTCCAACGGCTTTAGAACTCTCTTCTGTTGCTTTGTCCACTATTTGTGTTTACTCAAACCATACACACAAACACGATCTCGCACGCAAATGTGATGTAGGTTCTCTTGCCTCAATTAAGAGGACTTAGAAGCAACCAATCTATAAAGAAATGAACAAGAAGATAAGAAAATTCAAAAGGAAAAATCAAAGTAATAATTAACACTACAATAGCTAACTAAAAAAAAGCTTGTCACGCCCTGACGTATCATAAATCAAGAAAGCATTTAATTTCTTTTATGGACTCGTAGGCCGTGATAGTGAGAATGACCAATTGTCCCTTCAACAAATAACTTAAAGCAGCATATCTAAAGAAAAGGTTACTAACACACATAAGCCTCCAAAATTAAACTTACTAAACTATTACATCAGTCAATATCTTAGGTGTCACAGCCCAGTCCCACAATAACAGAACCAAAGCCAGTGGCACTCCACCGAGGCTAACCAAATCATTAACGTTCCCAACAGATTTTAGTTTTAAGAGTACACGCAGCGGAAAAAAAAAACAAAACAAACTTAAAACCAGAGGTCCAGTTGACTGATACTTGGTCTGGTCGACTGAAGACTTGAAGCAGTGAGGGTTTAAAGGATTAAGCTCATCCAGTCGACTGGGTAGGGACCTCAGTCGACTGGGGCCTCAATTTTTCAGTCGACTGAATGCCTCTGGTCGACTGAAGCTTAAGCAGAAACCAAAATCACATTTTTTTTTCAGGGGTCCAATCGATTGAAACATGACCTAGTCGACTAGTTTTGCCATATTAAAAAGCAGTAGCTAGCAAGGCACAAGGGTCCAGTTGACTGAACACTAAACCAGTCAATTGATCCCCTGGTAGTAGCCCATTCTGCAGAAATTCTAAGTTTAAAAGTTTTTGAATTCAAACGAGGATCAAACACACACTTCCAAAAGTACTCCAAAGTAATCCTAGCTGCATTAAAACATTACCAAAGCATAATTACAACATGCTACTCACTATTACAACGTTTAAGATCCATTCTAACATACTAAGTTAAACATAACCAAAAGTTATACAAATTCTTATTACAACACTTCCATTTCCAAAACTACGAAATAAACATGATGTGTCGCCTGCTAAGTGAACTCCCAAACCCACGTGCTCACTTCTGCGATTCCTTGCCAACATTAATACCTGCAATGGTTATTTGAATAACAACACATACTTCGATTTGTTTAAGCTAACGCTTAGTGAATAAAACAACATATGCACGTGAATCACAAACATGCTCGCATTCATATCTCTACAATTCATACTAGTCTCCGGAGCCTCACGTGTACTTCCCATACTCCTAATCCGCGACTCCTCGCCAATAAGTCCACGCGAAAGGGTAAGACCCACGATTCTTCTCTTCAATCGTGTGACCTTAATGCCTATATCGGCTCCATAAAATGGCTCAATAACCACGTGCTCCTTTGACCCAAATAAGCAAATCAACATGCTCAAATACATATCACCATACTCGCGGTAAACAAAACATGTCACTATGCTATTGGGCCTACTTATCAATATAATTGCCCAATATGAACTACACAATATATCTCTATGAACTAAGACATGCTATTCACACAAAACATGAATACATGCCAAGAAATCATTCCAAAAACATAGTTGAATCACTCACCTCCGAATAACGCTCCTAAAGTTCGTTCCAAAGAAAACCCGTGCACAAGAGAAGTCTGTTTAGTACAATCCCTATGGATCAACAGTCCGATTATCAACTTTTATGAAAAATTCTAGAAAAAGACTTTTCGGAAAACTTAGCCAAACATAGCCTAATATGTATCAAAATGACGGCCTTACTTCGAGGAGTTCAAGATGGAAATTTGGTGAAAAATGAGCGGACGAACGGTCGTCGTTTGGCGTCGAGAAGCTCTAAGTAATCAAATCCCCCTTTTGGCCTCCTTCTTGAAATTTTAGGTTAAACTTATAAAATATCCAAAGTCTATCTATATATAGGCAACACTTCCGGAAATTGTGTTTACCTCTCCCACGAGTTTTCAAAACTCCTAATCAGTCTCTGAAACTTCCTATACATCTAATTCATAGCTTTACAAGTGAAACCTCAAAATTATAAAAAAATTCGACTAAGTTACATTTGGTTGCTAAAACGCAAATTCTTATATAACTTTTTCGAAGTTGCTAATTAGCCTACCAAATTAATAGCGTGTTAATTCGTCCTCACCAGGATACTAAAACTAACAACAGAATTATATTCTAAACTAGAAATAATACAGATATTGAAATACATAGGTAAACTTTTATTTTCAGATAAACATTTAAGTATTCCACAGTGAACGTCTCATACTCAGAGAGACTTCACAACATCCAAACTCTCATTCAACACCGTCTCAATGGGTTCTCTAATACAGATACCCAAATCGACTTGTGAGTTAAAACTCACTCAAACATGTGTCAAAGAGCATAACACATCACATTATCATGCATGACAATGTAATGCAATGCAATAACACATATGCGGGTGTTATATTAGGCACAACCCGGATTATTCAAATCTATCATAAAGTTTATTACAACTCCAAAATAAAAGACATAAGAAATATAAAACAGCTATCCTGGTAAGTCTCCTGCCTCTAACTAGCATAATCAAAATATTCTGGATGCTCCTAACCTGGAAAATCTGGACATAGAGTCTAGGACGCATCGATGCCGTCAACTAATGCAAGCTGGTGAGTAAAATAAGCATGTACTCGCAATGCATATATAAGCATATATAACAACCGTACAATTTAAGCTTTAAAAGCAATAAATTAAAGGTTCCAACTTCAACATAAGTCACGGGGGGGATAGTAAGCACTAAGTATGTAACCGTGCATGAACAATGAACTATCTCATCTGACCGACTCTTTTCTCTCAACAAACTTGATTCAACCATCCCATTTCCTCAGATACCGGGAATAATATACGCTCAGTACCTAGGTCACATAACACATCATTTCCTTGGATACCAGGAATCATACCCGATCAATATCCAAGTCGCACACCATACCATCGCTTTGGATACCAGGAATAATATATGCTCGATATCTGAAACGTGCGCCTCAGATACCAGGAATAATATCTGATCAATATCTGAGTCGTACACAACACTGTCGCCTCTAATACCAGGAATAATATCTAATTGATATTGGGGTCGCACACTACAATATCGCCTCAGATACCAGGAATAATATCCACTTAGTATCTGGGTCGATCACAACAAACCATCGCTTTGGATACCAGGAATAATATCAACTCAGTATCCAAATGCGCGCCTTAGATACCAAGAATAATATCCGATCGATATCTAAGTCGTACACAACACTGTCGCCTCCAATACTAGGAATAATATCCGCACAGTATTGGAGTCGGTCAATACATCGCCACCCTTTACTCTTTTCACACCTTCTCACAAACATGCATGTCGACTCAATCTTGACCCTATTATGTATGTCAATGCTCATAAATCATAAAATCAGTTATTAATCACAATACTGAATATTTGTACGAATGTAAATCTCAATCTTAATCATTCTTATGAATACAATTCTTAAGTGATAGCCTTTAAAAGGTATATCTGCCAAACAGTCCTTAAAAACTTCCAAAACCTTTTCCAAACAGTCCCTTACACAGAAATACACAAACTGCCAAACCTGCCAGGTCGCGCGAGCAGGCCGCACGAGCGAGGGATCGCGCGAGCGATTAGGCCGTTTTCGTAAAATTTGTTAAAAAAAACTTTTCTGCCCAAAACTGCTCAGGTAGCGCGAGTAGGCAGCGCAATCGAGGGGTCGCGCCAGTGGGCCGCGTGCGCGAGTTTAAGCAGAAGCTTCATCTTCTTCGTTTTCCCCTATTTCAATTTTCAAAACTGAAATTGACCCATTTTTGAATTCTATTTCAATCAAGGCATGTAATATATGGATTTCTTCAGTTTTTCGCGTAGATTACAAATATGCGATCGGATTAAACTAATACCGATTGTATCTCTCGATTTTCATGATCAAAGTATGAGTGAAAAAACTTTAAAGAAACAATACATCGCGATACGGATGAATTACTCTGTAGGATTCGAACCATAGCTTAATGGGATAAAGATCTTCCATTCCTAATTCATGGAATTGATTTTGGTTAGAATTTCTAAAACTCCAATTTCAAGCTTCAATGGTATATGTCATGTATATACATATATACATACATATATATACTGTAACACATATAGCTATACATTGGGAATGAGTTAAAATTACTCACAAAGGCTAATTGGATAGAAACTAGAGGTCGAGAATTTCAGTAGAATAATCCGTCGTCAATGCCGTCGCTCTTGAAATTTCCTCCATTCTTTAACTATATATATATATGAGACTATATATATATATAGATATAATCTGAATGTGTATGTGTATGTTTCTTGAGAGCAAGAGAGAAAAGAGAGAGTTAAGAGAATTTGAGAGAGCTAGAGTGGAGAATGAGATACTGTGAGAGTTTTGAGAGACACATACATATAAATACTGAGAAATTAATTTGGGCTCCACGTAACCAAGAGATATTTCCTGGTGCAATTGAGCTCACATGCTCCCACACCTACGTCACGGTAAAATCGCAAACTAAAACATAAACTGGTATTTTACGATTGAAAATAAAATATAGAAAATCATATTAGTGTAGGAATAAATTCCGGTTTATACAAAAATATAGATATCGTTTTCAAAACCATAGAAAGTATTTTCTATATTTATGGAAATTACGGTTTGACCCTAAACAAAATATTCATTAATAGAAAATAAAAGAGATATTCATTTATAAATGAAATAAACTACAGGGTGTTACACTCTATCCACCATAACAGAGATTTTGCCCCGAAATCTGAGCTAACGAATCCTGGAACAACTCGGGGTATCTAGTCCTCATGTCTGACTCTAACTCCTATGACACTTTTCCCTCGTCATGGTGCCTCCACTGAACCTTAACCAAAGGAACGTCTCTTCTTCTCAGCCTCTTGATACTCTGGTCAAGAATCCTCATGGGTCTATCATTGTAGACAACATTCTGACTCGTCTCAATATCATAAAAATTCACCACTTGTGAAGGATCCCGTATGTATTTTCTTAACATGCTGACATGGAATACATTATGAACACCAGACATCTTTGGTGGCAACGCAAACTGATAAGCCACTTTTCTAACACGTTCCAATATCTCAAACAGTCCAATGAAACGAGGTGCCCACTTTTCTCTTTTCTGACCAAAACATACTATTCCCCGAATAGGTGAAACCTTAAGGAGTACATAATCTCCGATACTGAACTCCAAATCCTTTCGACGCTGATCCGCACAACTCTTGTGTCTACTCTGTGCAGCTTTCATTCTTTCCTTGACTAGTAAAATCTTCTCATTGGTTTCTCTCACCAAATCTGGTCCCAATAATTCTGTATCTCCCACTTCATCCCAACACAACAGAGATTGACATGGCCATCCGTACAAGGCTTTGAATGGGGCCTTCCCAATACTCGAGTAATAGTTATTATTATACACAAATTCGACCAACGGTAAGTGTGTTTCCCAAGACACTTCAAAATTGATTACACAAGCCCTGAGCATATCTTCCATAATTTGATTAACACACTCGTTCTGTCCATCGGTCTGAGGGTGGAAAGTAGTACTCATCTTGAGCGAAGTTCCCATAGCCTTCTGCAGACTTTACCAAAATTTCAAAGTAAAGCATGCATCGCGGTCTGATACAATAGACAAAGGTACACTGTGCAGTCACACCATTTGTTGTAGGTACATTCGACTCATCCTTTCTACTGAGTAAGTCATACTATACGCGATGAAATGTGTGAATTGCGTCAGACGATCCACAATTACCCAAATCGCGTCATGGTTCTATTGTGACCAGGGTAATCCAACTACGAAATCCATATTTAAGTGTTTCCATTTCGATCCTAGAACAGGTAAGGGTTGCAACAATCCCGAGGGTCTCTGATGTTCGGCCTTCACTTGTTGACAAGTCAAATATTTAGACACAAACTCGGCTACTTCTCATTTCATTCCTTCCCACCAGAAGTTTATCTTTAGATCTTTATACATCTTTGTTCCCCCTGGGTGTACTGTCAGTCTCAATTTATGTGCTTCTTCGAGAATATCTTTCTCAAATCTCCTAAATCTGGCACACACAATGTGCTTCAACATCTGTATCCTCCATCGGTCCGAACCTTCCATTCTGTCGGGTCCTTTTCTGACATCTTGGTAAACCATGCTTGAAATCTCTCGTCTTCATTTTGAGCCTCGATACTTAGACTCACAAGCGTTGGTTGCACCATGAGGCATCCAAAGTGTTTCCCATTACTTCCCTCAAAAATCTGCATATCAAATTATGTGATTGTCTCTAAGGCTTTCCATTCCCTTACCATCAATGAAACAATCATTCCTCGAGGTCTCCGACTTCAAGTGTCGGTGACTATATTAGCCTTACCAAGGTGGTATTCCAATGTAAAGTCATAGTCCTTAATCAGTTCCATCTATCGGCATTGCCTCATGTTCAGCTCCTTCTAAGTAAACAAATACTTAAGGCTCTTGTGGTCAGAGAACAAATCAAGCTTCTTCCCATAGAGGTAGTGTCTCCAAATCTTAAGCGCAAACACGACGATTGCCAGTTCCAAATCATCAGTTGGGTAATTCAATTCATTTAGCTTCAACTGTCATGAACCATAGGCTATAACCTTTTCGTCTTGCATAAGAATGCATCCCAGTCCTTGATAAGAGGCGTCACTGAAAATAGTGAACTTCTCACCATCCTTTGGTATCGCAAGCTCTAGCGCTGTTGTCAGTCTCTCTTTCAACTCCAAAAAAGTGTTTTTATGCTTATCAGTCCATTCAAACTTTAAATCTTTCTTAGTCAAACTAGTTAACGGGGCTGCTATCTTTGAGAAACCCTCCACAAATCTTCGATAATATCTAGCTAATCCCAAAAAACTTCTGACTTCTGTACCATTGGTCGGCCGAGTCCAATTTGTAACTGCATCGGTCTTTTATGAGTCAACCGCGATTCCTTGTTAAAAGATAGCATGCCCGAGGAATTAAACTTCCCAAAGCCAAAATTCACACTTGCTAAATTTAGCATACAGGAGGTGGTCCTTGAGAATCTGCATCGCAATCCGTAGATGTTGTTCATGCTCTTTTTCTGACTTGGAATAGATCAAAATATCGTCGATAAAGACAATAATGAACTGATCTAAGTAGGGCTTGAATACTTTGTTCATCAAGTCCATAAACACAACCAGAGCATTCGTCATCCTAAACGGCATAACTAAGAACTCATAGTGTCCGCACCTTGTCCTGAAAGCAGTCTTAGGTATATCCTCATTTTGTACCCTTAACTGTTGATACCCCGACCATAGATCAATCTTGGAAAAGGTCGTGGCTCCCTGCAATTGATCAAACTTATCGTCTATCCAAGGCAAAGGATACTTATTCTTGATAGTAACCTTATTCAGTTCTCGGTAGTCAATACACAATCGTATGGTCCCATCCTTCTTCTTCACAAATAATACTAGTGCTCCCTGATGTTGTCAATATCAAGATATTAAAGTATGCTTATTTGTGCTTTACTTTCAAAAGATTTGCAGTGTGGAAATAAAGGTCGAATCCACAGAGATTGATTAACTACCGCGACTTAATCTTAAAACCTAAATCTAATTAATTATAAAAACGAGATTTTGATTTTGAATTTAATTAAACTAAGAAAAATAAAATAAATCTAAATTATGAAAGCGATTTAAAAGTGTTTTTATAAATATGTTCAAAGGAACCTAGGATTGCAAATCCACCACTAGCTTCATAATAGGAATATTTATGCATTCAATTAGATTATTAAGTTGGATGATAATGGGGAATTGTAGCTACAAGCCCAATTCGTCCGTCAAGAAAATAACTATGGTTCAAGCACCAACATAATCCATCTTCGGTTAGCACGAATTATCCCACACTAAACTAGGGTTGTGGTATAATTCGTCTAATCTAGGCATGGACTATTCGGATACTTGATAGCATAATTCAATAAAGCACCATTATATGTAAATAACTTATATAAGCACAGCAAACATAGATCATTGAGCACATCACAGTCAAAATAGATCTAAGACAAGAATAAACTTTGAAAGTAATGATTTAATCAATAAAAGTACGATTTAGTTATAAAAATCCTCGGAACATGTAACTGTCATCCATACATAATAAAACTAAAATAGAAACATATGCACAAACCACCTTCGTTGGGCACTTTAATTTAATAAAATACACGTTTTTGGTTTTTTCAAAGGTCGCTCGCGCGAGGTAGTTTTCGCTGCACTGCGCGACTTTCGTAGAATTGCGATAACTTTTTACTCGGAACTTGGATTGACTCGCCGTTTGAAGCCACGCGTCCGTAACTCGAAGATCTACATTTTATATATCTGGAGAAATTTCTCAAATCCAAAGTATTCTTTATCAAAAATGTAACTTACCGAGACTGCTACTGCATTCAGCTTTCATCGGAATCACCGTTTGAGCCCAGAATGACTTCCAAAGCCACTAATCATTGAATTTTTGTGGATTTTCAGGTTAAAGCTCCAAATCCTACAAAATTTAGAATACTTATTAAAAAATAACTAATAACTACATGAAATGGGCTAACAAAGCGTATTTTTAGAACTATAAACGGCAACTATTCGTCGCCGATCATACCCCCAAACCTACTCTTTGCTAGTCCTCGAGCAAAAAGATTAAAACTACTAACAAAAGACCTACTCCATTTTCGTATGGATAACGATTGCATTTAGCATATGCAACAACCCTTTTAAACCCCTAGGTGTCCCTAGTCGGACGAGTGAAGTCTCGTGAGGGTTCTCGTCAACCAGTTACCCACAACCATCTTTATTAACTTATCAATTTAAAAACTTTTATTAAAAACAAAGAACATAATATTCAATACTCCTTCATCATATAACAAAGATTTGAAATAGAATACCGAACATAAAAAAAACATAATGAAACATCCACCTAAATCATGAAAAACAATCTCAAGCACATGCATCGTATAAATCAATAGAGTTCCTCATACAATTGCACGTGTGTGATATGGTAGTCAAATAAACGCGCGCATGTCATGAACTTGGAATATACTTCGGATAACCATTTAACTATGTCTCGACTACGAATCTCACAATGTTAATTACACTCTCAAATGAAACACTCAGAAACATGTGTAATTTTTCTAATATATGGGAGCAAAGAAATATATTTTCAAAACGAGAAATGCTCACATATGACTCAAAAAAGACGCATGATTGGAAAGAACGGTAGTCTCATGGATAGGATGCCAATAATCAAGAAAAATTAATCATTACCATGTTTTAATCTCCCTCCCATCGTTTTCATATCCGAACCATGTTTCCTAGGATCAAATAGGACTTTTCAAAGGTTGTAATGTGGCTCAGGCAATGAGAAAGGATAGAAAGGATTCATTAGGTAATTTTTAGAATGGCATTGTAAGGCATGTTTGATTTCTCTCATTCGTCTCTTCTACCAACTTCATCATTTCATTCTCTTCTTTTCATTCTTTTCAATTTTTTCTCCTTCTGTTTCTTTTTCTTTTTTTTTTTCAACCTTATTCTTTTTTTTTAATTCTTTTTCCTTTCTTTTCGTTGCTTGTCGGATGATTATTCATTGATTTCTAAGCAACTATCCCCAATAGCATCTTATCTTCTTCTTCCCAATCACACATTGCCTTAACACCACTAAAAGTTGACAAATCTCTCAGTGGTGAACTCCAAGTTTATCAGATGTACTTTACGTCCCTTTAATGAGACGTAATTTAATTTCAGTTTCTAATTTAACGAATAATGGTTATTCCTTTCATTTTGGAACTGAAGTTGTCATTAAAAGAAACAGTTCTTTTATATGTTCTGGTGTTAAATCAAATGGTTTGTATGTGATTACTCCCAATATTTCAAAAGATTCTTGTTTGGAACTTAATAACTCAGTGGTAACTTTACCATCTAAAAGAAAGGAACCTTCCACTAATCCAACAAGGCTTTGGCATATGAGGCTTGGCCATATCAATCTGAATAGGATTGGCAGACTAGTCAAAGAAGGGGTCTTAGGCGATTTGGTTCTCGAACCAATGGAAGTCTGCGAATCTTGTTTGGAGGGTAAAATGACCAAAAGGCCCTTTCCTGCAAAGGGTAATAGGACCAATGCATTGTTGGAATTAGTTCATACTGATGTGTGTGGACCAATAAATATTAGAGCAAGGGGTGGTTATGAGTATTTCATAACATTTACCGATGACCACTCTAGGTATGGATATGTGTACCTAATGCAGCACAAGTCTGAAGCCTTTGAAAAGTTCAAAGAGTTTAGGGCTGAAGTGGAGAAGCAATCGGGCACACATATCAAAGCCATTCGATCTGATCGAGGTGGCGAGTACCTCTCTAATGAGTTTATTGATCACCTCGTACAGAATGGGATTCTGTCACAGTTGACTGCACCTGGTACGCCTCAGCAGAACGGTGTAGCGGAGAGAAGGAATCGGACTCTTTTAGACATGACTAGGTCGATGATGAGTTATTCAGAGTTGTCGTTATTCCTTTGGGGTTATGCTTTGGAAACCGCTGCATACATACTAAATCTAGTACCAAGCAAATCTGTTCCCAGGACACCACGAGAGATGTGGATTGGGCGCAAGCCTTCTTTGCAACATCTCCGGATATGGGGGTGTCCGGCACATGTGCTTAAAGGAAAGATGAGCAAGTTGGATTCTAGATCGGAAGTATGTTACTTTGTAGGGTATCCAAAGGGTACTTATGGATGGTATTTTTATGATCCAAGAGAACAGAAAGTGTTTGTTAGTACAAATGCTGTTTTCTTGGAGGATGATTATATCATGAACCATAAACCTAAGGGAAGGATAGATCTTAGAGAGATAGAAGGAGAGCCCTCAGTCCAACCCGCAGTTGATAACGATGAAAATCAAGAAAATACCACTTCTTCACCCATTTCCGCACCGATACCTCGTCGTAGTGGGAGGATTATCAGCCAGCCTGATAGATACATGTTCTTAGGAGAAGTTTTTGAAGCTGTTTCCATAGAATCTGAATCTGATCCTACCACTTACGAAGAGGCAATGGCTGATGTTGATTCAGCTCATTGGATTAAAGCTATGAAGGCTGAATTGGAATCTATGGATTCCAATCAGGTCTGGGATCTTGTAGAACTTCCAGCCAATATTAAACCCATTGGCTGCAAGTGGGTCTATAAGAGGAAAAGAGGATCTGATGGAAAGGTTGAGACCTTTAAGGCAAGGCTTGTGGCGAAAGGCTATACTCAGAGGGAGGGCATTGACTATGAGGAAACCTTCTCGCCGGTAGCCATGCTCAAGTCCATCAGAATACTCTTATCCATTGCTGCATGCCTAGATTATGAAATCTGGCAGATGGACGTCAAGACTGCATTCTTGAATGGCAATCTTGAGGAGGACATCTATATGCAACAACCAGAAGGGTTCATAGCTGGTCGAAAAGGTAACTTGGTATGCAAGTTGCAAAAGTCCATTTATGGGCTTAAGCAAGCATCCAGAAGTTGGAACATCCGATTTGACCAAGCGGTCAAGTCGTTTGGTTTCATACAGAATCTGGATGAGCCTTGTGTATACAAGAAATGTGAAGGGAAAGTAGTGGCTTTTCTTGTGCTTTACGTTGACGACATTCTACTCATTGGAAATGATGTAGCGGCGCTGTCAACGGTCAAGGTTTGGCTAGCTAGTACTTTCGATATGAAGGATCTAGGAGAGGCGAGCTATATTCTTGGGATAAAGCTCTTTCGGGATCGCAAGCGAAAGATAATGGGATTATCTCAAGCTGGTTATATCGAGAAAGTGCTAACTAGGTTTTCAATGGATAATTCGAAGAAAGGTTTGTTACCTTTCAGGCATGGTTTAGCGTTCTCCAAGGACCAGTGTCCAAAGACACAAGAGGAGAGGAATCGCATGGCAGGAATTCCCTATGCCTCGGCAGTGGGAAGTCTCATGTATGCGATGTTATGCACTAGACCAGATATCTGCTTTGCCGTTGGCATGGTCAGCAGGTATCAATCGAATCCTGGTCCAGAGCACTGGACAGCCGTTAAGCACATTCTTAAGTACTTGAGAAGAACTAAAGATTACATGCTTATGTACGGCGGTAGTGAGTTAATTCCAGTAGGATACACTGACTCGGACTTTATGTCAGATAAAGATTCGAGAAAGTCGACATCCGGACATCTCTTTACCTTGGGAGGTGGTGCTGTTAGTTGGAGGAGCATTAAGCAGAAATGCATTGCAGACTCAACTACAGAAGCTGAGTATGTGGCTGCTTGTGAAGCCGCAAAGGAAGCTGTTTGGCTCAAGAAGTTCCTCATGGAACTCGAGGTGGTACCAGCGTCGCTGTCGCCTATTACGCTTTATTGTGATAATAGTGGGGCAGTGGCTCAGTCCAAGGAGCCAAGGAACCACGGAAAGGGAAAGCACGTAGAGCGGAAATATCATCTTATCCGAGATATTGTTCAACGTGGAGATGTGACTGTCACCAAGATTGCCACCGCTGACAATCTTGCTGATCCGTTTACAAAGGCCTTACCACAGAAGGTTTTTGATCATCATCTAGATAGTCTAGGTCTTAGATGTAGTTCTGAATGGTTGTGAGTGCAAGTGGGAGTTTGTTGGGTTTGTGCCCTCAAACCATTACTTTATGTATGAGACATTAGCATTATAATATATGGATATCAGTTTTACATTTCATTGTGTATGTTTCTTTCATGAGATGATTGTTTTATCCTTAAGTATCATAGTAAGCAATTCGTGTGTGTATGAGATACACACAAGTGAGATACGAATTACTATTCTTTGATACTTAGAATATGTCACAGTGGATGATGAGACTGGATACCTCATCAGGTCTACACTGTAGCATACTTAACTACCATTGGATGGAGTGATTAATCTCAATCACTAGAGTGTAGCTCTTAGTTGATATGCTAGTGCTTATAGTGCATTGACGGACCTGAGCTTTCCTATTGACGCTTAAGGCTGTCAACAGTCAATAGGAACTCATAACTTGTATAAGGTACGTGTTCTCAATCTTGAGATGATTATGAACACAGACTATGGATATGGCTGCTTTGACTTACCAATCAGTGAGGTCTATAGAAGATCAACACCTGGGTATCTTGGGTGTGTCATGTCCTTAGGGTTGTGAACATATATTGTCAAGATAGAATCTACCCTCTGATTCAGAGTAAGCATTCCCTTGAGAATGTCACCAAGTTGATTACTGAGTACTGCAGTCTTGTTGATAAGAGTTATCAACATGTTTGGTAATCATGAGTAGTGAATGGGACTCAAGGAATACAAGAAGTAATCATGATTCAGGATGACAGTAACAGTTATCCGACTACCTGAATATGATTACGAATGCTGACGGTAGAGGGACATTAGTACACCATACAAGTCTAGTTATCGCTTCGGATATGTTCTTTTGCGTTGGAGTTCAGTTATCGTTTTATAGTGGAATAAACGTTAACTGACCAGTTAGTTAGTTTGCTGATCAAAGAGTTTGGTCATGGTAATTAACAAACTGGTCTGAGCCAACAATAAAGAGCCTAGGAGGTCCCACTCTTAGCTCCGCTAGGATGCTTGGAAAGACACTTGAGGAAGCTGTTAAGACGGGTTCGATCGATCGAAGTATGTTCGATCGATTGAAGTCAGCAGGTTCGATCGATCGAGAATGGTTCGATCGATCGAAGGTTCGATCGATCGAAGTCACTTCGATCGATCGAAGTCTAGGTCGGTTCTGGAAATCTATAAATAGGGCAGCTGCGTTCTGGAAGAAGGTGATCGTCGTTTTTATACGCAGAAGCTGCAGAAACTATTATAGTCTTCCCAAAACCTTCCTATCCTCTCTATTAGGGTTCCCACCAACCCTTGTCTTTCCGGCAGGCATCCGTAGGAGTCATAAGGGTGAAGATCATCTAGTGGAGGCTGCTGGAAGTTAAAGTTTCAGAATTGGGTTCAAGACACTAAGGTATAATTCTTGCACCCCCTTGTACGCATCTATGGAATTGACAAGTAGTAGATCCTGGAATACCAAAAGTTTTATAACTTAACCTATTTCCACTGCGCGTTTAAACTCTAATTTTAAACCACTTTTTCCTTCAAATATATGATATAAAACTACGATTCGAACGATACATGACCTAAAACCTCTCAACATGACTTCAGCAAATCTTTAATCACATCTTCTCTTGTTTACCATTCTATAACAATCATAATTACATAACAAGAAGTATCAAATCAAGATTGCAAAAACGTCGGTAATCATCATTTATTTAAGCACAAGTTTTGAAAAAATTTTGAACATCGGTGCATAATAATAATGTGCATGTGAGTACATACCCCCAAACCTAAACCTTTCATTGTCCCCAATGAAACAATAAAATGAAAGAAGAAGAGTACGTAAGGAAGGAACGATAATACCTCGACCTCGGCAATCACAAACAAGTGAACATATAAGAATACGGAATGAAAGTGCAATTACTCCAAATGGAGCACTATTTCACCTGTTAATACTTAACAAAAGAAAATAAACAAACAAATAACTAATAAAAGCTAATATATAAGGTTTTTTTTTATAATATTAGAAACCAAACTATAAGTAAAAGAACGTAATGAAAAGAAAACAAATAGAAACAAAACTATCTAAACAAAGACAAACATAAATGAAAAGAACAGAAAAGAACAAACAGAAAAGAATATAACTAACCAGGTGTGGGAAACAGAAGATAAAAGACCAACAAGAAAAAGTGGAAAATCCCCACCTCGCGCGAGCGGACCGCGCGAGCGACCCTCGCGCGCACGAATCCCTCCACAAGGTGGACCTGAGGCATCTTTATTTATTTTTTCAGAAAAGTTTCTAAGGCATAAACTCGCGCAGGCGGAACGCGCGAGCGGATCCCTCGTGCGCGTGAATTCAAGCGCGAATAGATACTGAGGCTATATATCATAAAAACTTGAAAATTTTTGTCTATGGGGGAATCTCGCGTGAGCGACCTATCGCTCGAGCGGGTCGCGCGCGCGACTGTGGTCTTTTCCTCTTTTTTAGTATAAAAATGTATATAAGTTCAAAATAAATTATCCCCGACCTCCAAACCTGTTCAGAAAACTCAAAAACTGACCAAAACGACCCAAAAACATGCAAAAATCAAAGAAACGAACGAATTAAAGCTTGGGTTGCCTCCCAAGAAGCGCTATCTTTTACGTCTTCAGCTAGACCATTCTAGCTCAAGATTTATGGAGGCCGTAACTCAGATTTTGTACCCCTTAGGATATCAGGAAGAGCCCGGTGGTAAGCAAAAACCATATCGTTATGTATCAATTCATTCAACGGTTCATCCTTTTCGGTTTCAAATCGATTCTTCACCTTTTGAGTAAATTCGTCATTAGGGTCCAGGTTATTCAAATCCATCCGCTTATTACTAACCATAATATTTTCCTCACACGTATTTATTTCTCTTTTAGGCTCAATATTCCGTCTTACCTCACATTCCGCCTCACATAGGTAATCGTCGTCTTTAGGAGGTTGATCCATAGCATTAAATACGTTTAATTTTAAGTTCATGTTCCCAAATGACACCTTCATTACCCCCGTCCGACAGTTAACACGAGCGTTAGCGATTGCTAAGAATGGATGACCTAGAATGACCGGAGTGTGTTTCCTAGCATCTAGCATTGGTTCAGTGTCAAGGACCATGAAGTCGACAGGATAATAACATTTATCAACTTTAAACCAAGACGTCCTCGACGATTCCTCTAGGGATTTTAATAGAACGATCCGCTAATTGTATTGTAGCGGCCGTAGGCTTTAGTTCACCTAGTCCTAATTGTTTGTAGACGTGGTAAGGTAGGAGATTAACACTAGCTCCTAAGTCAAGGAGAGTCCTATGGATGACAGTGTCACCTATGACACATGAAATCGTAGGCGTACCTGGATCTTTATATTTTGGAGTAGCGTGTTGAAAAATTGAGCTTACTTTTTCTGTGAGGAAGACCTTTTTCGGAATATGACTGCGTAGCTTACGTTTTTGAGTGCAAAGGTCTTTAAGACATTTAGCGTAAGCGGGAATTTATTTTATAGCATCGAGGAATGGAATATTGATTTTTACTTGTTTAAATACCTCGAGTATATCTTCTGTTTCTGACCCTTTCTTAGATAAATGTGACGGTCCCTCAACATTAGGTGGAAAAGGTAGTTTTGGAATAATATTAGTTCGGACCGGTTCTTTTTCTTTTCTACTTTGATTCACGTCCTCACCCCTCTCTTTATTTGAGTTAACGTTTGCATCCCTCATAACCTCCCTCGGAATCTCAACAACTTCTTCCTCTCGAGTAGTCGTCCTAGTTGACACATCGTTCACTTGCTCACTCGTACCACCCACCTCGTATTGTCCCTTAGGGTTCGGAATAGGTTGACTTGGCAACTTACTCTCGGTTAAACGATTTAGCGTGTTAACTATTTGTCCCACTTGTGACTCCAGTTTTGCAATGGACTGGGTGTGGGAATGTACTAACTGGATCACCGGACCAAAACTTTCAAGTGAGGCCAACACCTTCTCCTCAAATGCATTATTACGTGGAGGTGGAGGAGGAGGTTGTTGGTATTGATAGTGTTGAGGTCTATAAGCGTTAGGGAAATTACTCATCTAATTATTATTATTATTATTATTATTCCACGAGAAATTAGGATGGTTTCTCCATGGCGCGTCCGGATTATTAGTAGTCGAATTATAATTATTTTGTGGGTATTGTTGAATAGAATTAATGTGTTGCTCCACGAATTCCAAAAATTGACTCGCCGATGGACATGCAAGGATAGAATGTGACGGATCAGAACATAATGCACAAATTTCATGAGCGGGTGGGGCTGTCGTTTGGTTCATTGTTAAAAGTCGGTCAAGTTTTTTAGATAGTTCTTTTATTTCAATTGAATGACTTGACTCAAACTTTACCTCTCTCCTAGGTTGTGAATGATATCCCTCGGAACGTACCGACACAGCCTGATGCATCGAATTCTTGCTTAATGTTTCAAAGATTTTCCAGGCCTCGTCGGCACTTTTGTGTAGGAAGGTACCCGCACAAACAGCGTCGACGGTATTACGGACTGAGGGAATAAGTCCCTCATAAAAGACTTGTACCAACTGCCACTTAGGAACCTGATGATGTGGACACGAGCGTAATAATTCTTTAAACTTCTCCCAAGTATCATAAAGCATTTCCCCATCTTGCATCACAAAATTTGTTATAGATTTCCTTATCTGATTCGTACGCATAATAGGGAAAAACTTTTGTAAAAATGCGGTGTGTAACGCTTCCCATGTTCTAATTGTATTTGGCTCCAAAGATTGGAGCCAGTATTTAGCTTTATCTTTTAAAGAGAATGGAAAGAGCCGCAATTTCAATTCATCATCAGTTAAGTTTTGAATTTTCAAAGTAGAGCATATATCCTGAAAATCTCCTAAGTGTTGATATGGATCTTCATTTAGACGGCCATGGAAAGATGGAAGTAGCGAGATGGTAGACGACTTTATCTCAAAGTGAGATGTCGTCGCCTCCGGTAAATCAATACATGTTTGTGGCGTATAAGTCGTAGGAATAAAGTAATCTTTAAGCGGAGGAGGTGGAGGTATATTAGGATTATTTCCGTTATTTACGTTGTTTTGATTATTTCCAATGTCGGCCATTGGAATAGGTTCTATTTTAAAAGTTCGAGTTCTCCTTAACCGTTTAAGGGTACTTTGAATTTCGGCCTCAAACAACGACGACGGAATCGGCGTTGATTCGTCGTCTTGCAACCTAGCTCTAGAAGCTTGGGTTGCGGACTTACTAACTCTTAAAGTACGTTCAAGTTCAAGATCGATAGAATGTAATTCAGGTTTATTTGAACGCGTATCAAACATAAACTTAAAAAGAAAACTAAACTAAAATAAAAACTGACTCAAATAATAAAAAAACAAATAGCAATCACGCAACTAAGATAACAAGCACTCAACTACTGTGATGCATGCAAATTATCCTGTAATGCAGTGACCGCGTCAAGCCCAGCGCCCCGGGTTTCCTAGCTAATGCAGTGCAATTAACCCTAAACTAATGCAAATAGTGCGTCTCAGCGTCCTAACTTACAGTGGTTGGAAGCAAATTTCAAAGGAAGCGATTTAGTTTATTTTTTTTTTTATTTTTTCGCGTAAGCTCCTTTGATGCGCTAAGCTATTCCTCCCGAAAACGTTAGAATTTTGACGACTCGAGAAACTACAAAATAAAAAGAAAAGTTAGTAACTCAAAATAAAACGAAAAATAAGAAAAGAAAACCTAATCTAATATTTACGAATTAACTAAACTAAGATTCTAAAACTAAAGGTAGTAATTTGCAATCCCCGGCAACGGCGCCAAAAATTGATGTTGTCAATATCAAGATATTAAAGTATGCTTATTTGTGCTTTACTTTCAAAAGATTTGCAGTGTGGAAATAAAGGTCGAACCCACAGAGATTGATTAACTACCGCGACTTAATCTTAAAACCTAAATCTAATTAATTATAAAAATGAGATTTTGATTTTGAATTTAATTAAACTAAGAATAATAAAATAAATCTAAATTATGAAAGCGATTTAAAAGTGTTTTTATAAATATGTTTAAAGGAACCTAGGATTGCAAATCCACCACTAGCTTCATAATAGGAATATTTATGCATTCAATTAGATTATTAAGTTGGATGATAATGGGGAATTGTAGCTACAAGCCCAATTCGTCCGTCAAGAAAATAACTATGGTTCAAGCACCAAAATAATCCATCTTCGGTTAGCACGAATTATCCCACACTAAACTAGGGTTGTGGTATAATCCGTCTAATCTAGGCATGGACTATTCGGATACTTGATAGCATAATTCAATAAAGCACCATTACATGTAAATAACCTATATAAGCACAGCAAACATAGATCATTGAGCACATCACAGTCAAAATAGATCTAAGATAAGAATAAACTTTGAAAGTAATAATTTAATCAATAAAAGTACGATTTAGTTATAAAAATCCTCGGAACATGTAACTGTCATCCATACATAATAAAACTAAAATAAAAACATAAATAACTCCCTATTACTTGGCTAGGGTTTCATTGAAACCTTAGATCTAGGTTTAGTTGGCCATAGAATTGATGAACGGCAAGAGGTTGATGGAGGAGGCCATGGGAATCCTTGGTCTTCTTCTTCTTCTCCTTGCTTTCCTCTCTTCAATGGCTGAAATTTTTGTTGTATATGGCTGTATCTAATGTTGTGTAATGATGTGTAACCTTAAATTTGATCTAGAATAGGATTTATATAGAGTTTGGAATGATTTAGGAAGCTTTCCTAAGCCAAATCGCACTAAAATAGCTATATTTACGTTTCTGGACGTCATATGCACAAACCACCTTCGCTGGGCACTTTAATTTAATAAAATACGCATTTTTTTGGTTTTTTCAAAGGTCGCTCGCGCTGCCCGCTCGCGCGAGGTAGTTTTCGCTGCACTGCGCGACTTTCGTAGAATTGAGATAACCTTTTGCTCGGAACTCGGATTGACTCGCCGTTTGAAGCCTCGCGTCCGTAACTCAAAAATCTACATTTTATATCTCTGGAGAAATTTCTCAAATCCAAAGTATTCTTTATCAAAAATGTAATTTTCCGAGACTGCTACTGCATTTAGCTTTCACCGGAATCACTGTTTGAGCCCAGAATAACTTCCAAAGCCACTAATCATTGGATTTTTGTGGATTTTCAAGTTAAAGCTCCAAATCCTACAAAATTTAGAATACTTATTAAAAAATAACTAATAACTACATGAAATGGGCTAACAAAGCGTATTTTTAGAACTATAAACAGCAACTATTCGTCGCTGATCACTCCCCATGGTGAAGTACTTGGACTAACAAAACCTAACTTCTCAAGTTCTTGAACTTGTTCCTTCAGATCCAATAGTTCGGTAGGGGCCATCCTGTAAGGAACTTTGGTTATAGGTCTAGTACATGGCACTAATTCTACACAGAATTCTATGTCCCTCTCAGAAGGTAATACAAAATTGTCCCAAAACACTTCTTCAAACTCCTTGATCACCGGTATTGATGACACCGTTACTTCTGTACTGACAACTTTGATGTTTGTTAGGCATCTGGTGATGAACATATCACCCAAAGGGTTATATTGGAAATCAAAGGGTTGATTCCCATTATCTGCAAATGCGATCCTCTTCCTAGCATAATATAATCTCGCATGATTCTTTTCGAGCCAATCCATCCCCAGAATGATATCAAACTCCTTCATCGATAGAACCACCAATCTCACTACAAGTTCACGGTCTCCTAACCGTAGAGGACAATCCTTACACACATGTCCTAACTTGACTGTGGTCCCGAGTGGTGAGACAGCACTCAAAGCTTCATCTAAATGTTGCGGTACTATACCCAATTTTTGAATAATCTTAACACATATAAAGGAATGTGTAGCACCCGTGTCAAATAAAACTTTAACGTGAGAATTAAATAAGGTTAAAGTAACTTCCACTATTCGTTGCGTGGACAGTTCCTCCTTATAAGTACCTTCTCCATACCCTATTTCCTCATAACCAGCAGCCTCGGGAATATTAGCATTCAGATGGGCCTGTCCTTACTGACCGTAGTTACCTTTCCTGGGGGCTCTGTAGTCCTTAGTCATGTGACCTAGTATACCATAGTTATAGCACACAACTCCTGGAAGATCGGCATGCCTAGGTACTCTGCAATCTTTAGCTTGATGGCCAGTAATACCACAAATGAAGCAATTATTGTTGTTGTTCCGTTCTATTGCTCGAGGCGGATAATGTTGTACTGCATATGTCTGTTGAGGTTTCTTCCCTCCATCCAAAGTTCTTTTCTGCCCTTGAGGGTATATAGGTTTCTTCCTGGGACAGCCCTTATATGGAGGTCAATTTTTAAATGGTTTCGAATTCTGACAACCATCTGTAATAACCTGCATTTCCATTTATTCCTAAATTACATTTTCATATTTAATTGGCAATTGCATTGTATATTTAATTTCATTGGGTATTGACTGCTTCATTTAAATTACATTTCTCATGTTCTAAATTTTATTTCTTGAATTATTGCAAGCTAAGAATGTTGTTGGGGTTAAATTGTAATTTTTATAAAGTTAGTGATACCAGTATGGATTTTAAAATCTGTATTTCAAAACGGTGAAAATAACTTCTATTGACTCAATCAGTATTTTTATGAAACCAGAAAATCAATTCTTAAGTTAAAATGAATTTCCTGTATTTTTGTGGTGACCACCGCGCCCCGAAAATACCAGTTTATGTCCAAAACTGTCCATGTTGTGTTTAACTTCCACAGATTTTGGAAGTGACAGATTTGGACATTTACTTTATTTCCAATTATGGCAAGTGATGATTGCCTTGTGCCTTGTTTGGGAACATACAACTTATATGTACATTCTAGTGCCATAAGCTCTCCTTCCCAAACACACTCAACTTGCCCCCTACTAGTCTAACTTGACCTTTCAATTCATTTGGGAGGTAATTGCAGTGTTTAATCTGCATATATGAGTGATATACGTATGTATATCTGGGTAATTGTAAGTCTTTAGTTAGTTTATAAAACAAATCCAATTTGTTGAGTGAATTAGAACTTACTTGGCCTCCAAGTTCAAATTTGTAGAGCTTATATATACACCACATACACACACTTTAATCTGAAATAAACCAATACACTGGAGTTCTAGAGAGAGCACAGAGAGTTCTACAGATTATTTTAGAGAGAGAGAAGAGCTTCAATCCTCCATAGCTTACAAGCTTGCATTTGGAATTTCTATATTGGGTTTCTTTCTCAACAATTACTTCCATCTCTAATCTCAGTGAGTATTACTAACTCACTAAGAATGTAATTACATGTCTATTTACTGTGTGTTTGTTTAATTTTGTAAGACACCATGATTGATCTCACGTATGAACTCCATGGCTTGAAAATCAAGATTTTCCAAACTTAACTAAAATCTGTTTTTAGAGATGATTATGAAAGATCTTACATCATATATGCTATGTTTGAAGTTTTAGAGCTTAATTTATTCATATGGCAAAGTATATTAAAAATGAAGTTTTGACATCTTTTGAACACTCATAAAATTTGAGAGCTATAGATTGAATCTTGTAAAATTGATCTCATATTTGGAATCCTTGTTGAAAAACAAAGAGATCCATATATAATAGGACATATTTACTAACAGAATGGAAATGGGTCAAAAAGACCCCTGTTTTGCTGAAACAGAACAGTTCCTGCGGAGAAGATGAAGCCTCAGCTTCATCTCGCGCCGCGATCGCGCGCGCGAGGAATCGCGCGAGCGGCCCGCGCGAGCGACCTTTCGCGCGAGCGGCCCGCGCGCGCAAGGTAGGCGCCTCCAGGCAGACGTAAGAATTTATTTATATAAATGAAAATTTGGCTGGTCGCGCGAGAACCCCTTCGCGCGAGCGACCCGCGCGCGCGACCTTGGCTTTCTCAGGCAGACAGAAAAGTTATATTATAAAAAGGAAATTTAGGCATATCGCGCGAGCGGCCCGCGCGAGCGATACTTCGCGCGAGTGGCCCGCGCGCGCGAGTTCTGACAGTTTCTGTTTTTGTCTGTTTTGTGTTTTAAGGTCTGTTTGGTTCAACATTTGTAGTACTGTTAAGGCTCTGTTTGGGAATTTAGTTGATCAGAACTCTATTGGGTTATGTTTGAATGATTAAAACATTGTAGTATGACTCATTAATCCCCGTACGCATGTTGTATTTATAATTCAGTAAATTGCGGCATGTTTAAGTTTCATGACATACATGTGGGGTCAGTGGTACATGCATGTGGGTGTCAGTGTGTGTGGAAAAGAGTAATGGCAGTGTGGAAAGAGTATGAGTCTGTGTTTGTGGTTGTGGTTGTGGTTGAGTATGAGTTTGTGGTTGTGGTCGTGGTTGTGGTTGTGGTTGTGGTTGAGATTGTGGAGAGGGTATCTTTGAAATACGACGGTGGCAAATATGGACACTCCCTGACGCCCATGGAAGCGTTAAAGTGTGTGAAGCCGAACTCGGACATTCCCTGGCACCCATGGTAGTACTAAAGTGTGGCCTACGGACACTCCCTGATAACTCGAGTCTGGATACTGTGTGAGGGGTTGCCCCGGTATTTGCATGGCGGTTAGGGTATTCAAAGTGTGAGGCATTGGACACTCCCTGGTACCCCGGACCAAAGTGTGAGGCAAACTGGACACTCTCTGGCGCCCCGTTGCTAAAGTGTGGCTATCTGAGTGTTTCAAAGATACCAGGAGTAGGGTAGTGGGTTGTTGTGGCTGTCGAGAGAAAAGAGTCGGCAAGATGAGTGTGGTGCATTGTTCTCATACACGGTCCCATCTGCGTAAATTTACCCTCTTTAAATAATGTTGTGATTGTTTTCTAAACGAGCTCTTTAATCATAATTATAAACTTGTGGATTTAATTTGGAATTGGAAAAAGGTAAGTGGGTATGTTTTACATTTAAAGTCAAGTTTTTAATACTCACCAGCTTCTTGAAGCTGACGACGTTGATGCGTCCTGGACATTCGTGTTCAGGCTTTTCAAGTTATAACCAGGAGGAATCATACGACTATGCTAATTGAGAATGGCTGCTTCTGGAATAAAGAAACTGTTTATTTTATGCTTTAAGTTTATTTGTTTGAGTTTTAAACTGTTTGGTTTTAAGGATGACTATAACCGACACTAAGTTATTATTTTATTTTCAAGGCGGTCTGTGCCTTAGTTGACCCCGGTTCATAAGATGAAATAAGTTAGAAAATTTTTGTAAGCCTTGATTGCTTTACTCTGATTATTATGTTTTGTTGTTTGACGTTTGGGACGGAATCGATCCTTCAAACTGTCGCGACCTACGGGTCCATAAAGGAAATTAAACGCTTTCCTTATTTATGCTACGTCGGGGCGTGACACCATCATTGTCCAATCCTATAGCCAATCTTACTAGAGCTTCAAATGACTGGTTCAGGTACCCCATAGTCAGATGTCAGAGAGACAAGTTGAGACCCTAGTGATATTTCTTGATTTTCTTCTGGGGTGTGTCCACCATATGTGGAGCAAAGCAGGACAATCGTTCAAACCGAGTAGTGAACTCACGGACCGTCAGATTCCCTTGTATCAATCCCATGAACTTTTTCTCTCTCTTATCCTTCTCTTCTTCTGGGAAATACTTATTGAGAAATCTTTCCTTGAACGCCACCCACGAGATTCCCCTTGCGACTTCTTCCCCAATAGTCACCTTTTCGACATCCTACCAATCAGCCACTGCATACGATAATCTAGATCAGTGCACTCTATGGTCTCAAAGATATGCTCCATCTGGCGTAACCATTGTTCTACTTGCCAGGGCTAGCAAAATAGCGCAAAGTTCTTTGAGAAGCTTGTCCCCATTCTGGTGGGCTCGCCTATCATTCCCATTTTGATTCCCATTCTGGTTATTGTACTATGTGTTCTGATCGCTGACCCTCTCCAACCGTCTTACAAAAGCCTCAAACATCCTGGTTGGATCTACTGCCAAGGGTACAGCTTCAATAGCAGCAGGACGAGGCCTGAGATTCCTCCTATCAGCCATACTTCAAGAGAAAGTACCTATTCATCGATCAATAGAATTCGGTCAATCTCCTGATAAGAAAGTCCTCAACAAAAGAAGGAGATGAAACACGGAATGAAGTCGAACTATCTTATCTCAATGCTAACTTAACGGAAGATCCTATGTGTTTTGGACAATTGGTCGAGCCATTACCTAGCTCGGATACCAAAAAGCCTGTCACGCCCTGACGTAGCATAAATTAGAAAAGCATTTAACTTCCTTTATGGACTCGTAGGTCGTGACAAGTGAGAATGACTAATTGTCCCTGCAACAAATAACTTAAAGCAGCATATCTAAAGGAAAGGTTACTAACAGACATAAAGCTCCAAAATTAAACTTACTAAACTATTACATCAGTCAATATCTTAGGCACAACCCGCCTTATTCAAATCTATCATAAAGTCTATTACAACTCCAAAATAAAAGACATAAGAAATATAAAACAGCCATCCTGGAAAGTCTCCTGCCTCTAACTAGCATAGTCAAAATATTCTGGCTGCTCCTGACCTGAAAAATTTGGACATAGAGTCCAGGACGCATCGACGCCATCAGCTTATGCAAGCTGGTGAGTAAAATAAACATGTACTCGCAATGCATATATAAGCATATATAACAACATTACAATTTAAACTTTAAAAGCAATAAATTCAAGGTTCCAACTTCAACCTAAGTCACGAGGGGATATAGTAAGCAATAAGTATGTAACCGTGCATGAACAACAAAATATCTCGCCTGACTGACTCTTTTCTCTCAACAAACTCGATTCAACCATCCCATTTCTTCAGATACCAGGAATAATATCCACTCAGTACCTAGGTCATACAACACATCATCACCTTGGATACCAGGAATCATATCCGATCAATATCCAAGTCGTACACCATACCATCGCTTTGGATACCAGGAATAGTATTCGCTCGGTATCCAAAATGCACGCCTCAGATACCAGGAATAATATCTGATTAATAACTGAGTCGTACACAAGACTATTGCCTCCAATACCAAGAATAATATCATCTGGATATTGGGGTCGCATACCACGCTATCGCCTCAGATACCAGGAATAATATCCGCTCAGTATCTGGGTCGATCACAACAAATCATCGCTTCGGATACCAGGAATAATATCCACTCAGTATCCGAAACGTGCGCCTTAGATACCAGGAATAATATCCAATCGATATCTAAGTCGTACACAACACTGTCACCTCTAATACCAGGAATAATATCTGCTCAGTATTGGAGTCAGTCAATACATCGCCACCCTTTAATCTTTTCATGCCTTCTCACACACATACATGTCGACTCAACCACAACCCTATTATGTATGTCAATGCTCATAAATAATAACATCAGTTATTAATCACATACCGAATATTTGTACGAATGTAAATCTCAATCTTAATCATTCTTATGAATCCAATTCTTAAGTGATATCCTTTAAAATGGTATGTCTGTCAAACAGTTCCTTAAAAACTTCCAAAATCTTTTCCAAACAATGCCTTATACAGAAGTACACAAACTGTCAAAAATGCCAAGTCGCGCGAGCGATCAGGCTATTTTCATAAAATCTGTTAAACAACCTTTTCTACCCAAAAATACACATCTCGCGCAAGCGGGCTGCGTGAGCAACAGGTCGAGCGAGCGGGCCGCGCACGCGATCATGCATTTTTCACAAAAACTGTTAAAAATACTTTTCTGCCCAAAACTGCTCAGGTCACGCGAGTGAGCCGCGCGCGGGAGTTGAAGCAGAAGCTTCATCTTTTTTGTTTTCCCCTATTTCAATTTTCAAAACTAAAATTGACCCATTTTTGAATTCTATTTCAATCAAGGCATGTAATATATGGACTTCTTCATTTTTCCGCTTAGATTACGAATACACGATCGGATTAAACTAATACCGATTGTATCTCTCAATTTTTGCGATTAAATTATGAGTGACAAATCTTTAAAGCAGCAATACATCGCGATACGGATGAATTACTCTGTGGGATTCAAACCATAGCTTATTGGGATAAAGATCTTCCATTCCTAATTCACGAAATTGATTTTGGTTAAGATTTCTAAAACTCCAATTTCAAGCTTCAATGGTGTATGTCATGTATATACATATATATATACTATAATACACATATCTATACGTTGGGAGTGAGTTGAAATTACTCACAAAGGATAATTGGATAGAAATTAGAGGTCGAGAATTTCCGCCGAATAATCCGTCGTCAATTCCGTCATTCTTGAAATTTCCTCCATTCTTGAACTATGTATATATATATATATGTATGTGACTGTATATAATTTGAATGTGTGTATATGCTTCTTGAGAGCAAGAGAGAAAAGAGAGAGTTAAGAGAATTTGAGAGTGCTAGAGAGGAGAATGAGATGCTGTGAGAGTTTTGAGAGACACATACTTATATATACTGAGAAATTAATTTGGGTTCCAAGTAACCAAGAGATATTGCCCAGTGTGGTTGAGCTCATATGCTCCCACACCCACGTCGCGGTAAAATTATAGACTAAAACATAAATTGGTATTTTACGGTTGAAAATAAAATACAAAAAATCATATTAGCGTGGGAAATAAATTCCGGTTTATACAAAAATATAGATATCGTTTTCAAAACCATAGAAAGTATTTTCTGTATTTATGGAAATTTTGACCCCAAACAAAATATTCATTAATAGAAAATAAAATAGATATTCATTTATAAATGAAAATAAACTACAGGGTGTTACAAAAAGAAAGTACATTAAATTAAAGTATGAATTAGAAATACTAATTGTAACATGCACTCACGCAGGATATATTTAATTATGTTTAGCATGCATATTAACATTACATTAATGATGTGATTATATGTGCTAAGTGGGTATTAACTCACTAAGGTGATTGGGGGTGTCCGATTGGAACCCCAGATATAGGCCAAGTGGCAGTCCCAGGTTGGGATAGTTATGAGAGATCCTCGTGTGATGGGACAGATATGTGGAGTAATTCTTATGTGTTGATTAAGGCATATGTGAATATTATATTATGTTTTAATAGCATGTTAATTGTTAGAGACCATTGTGGTACATTAGGGATACCTTTGCGAGAGCGAATTGGACATGTTGCATAATTAGTGGGTTAATTAGCAACTTCATAATATTTATGTGGGACCACTTATGGGACCCATAAGTGAATAAACAAACACCCATTTAAATTTAGGTCAGTTTTGACAAGTTTCATAACTAACAAGGGTATAATCGCAAAACTAGAAAAACTTGGGGGAGGTCATAATAAAAACACAAACTTGATTTGCTTGTTGATTGGCACGTGGGTCATGACTCACCAAGGCCAAGTCTTCATGTTCTTCTTCCTTAGACAAAACAATTTACAGAGAGACTTCTTTCAAAAATTTCGACGAAACTCAAGAACATTCACGATGCCTAACGATGCGCTATTTTGACATTGATTTTCAAAACAGTCTACATATCAGATTCCTAGAGGTGAGTCTAACGCGTTAGTACTAATCTTATCAAATTCTGAGACAGTTTTCTGCACCCAATTCGGGGGCTTAGCTCATAACTTATATATTTTGTATAGGAATTATACTTGGGCATTGCTAGGATCTTAATTCGGCGATTAAGAGCGAAATCCTAAAGGTGAGTGACAATAATTATAGAATTTGGATAATTGGATGTTTGAAATGATCTTTGTAATGAAAAGCATGTTTAGTTAGTTTAACTTCACATGTTTAGAGTAGTTTTGATTACTCATGTATAGCTTATGAAATTGCATGGTGAAATGACTATGTGAGCATGTTGAGTTATTACTGTGGATCAAAGGGAAGCTTATACTTGCCATCGAGAGTGAGATCAAGTGCCAAATTAGCCATGAGGTCGCACGACTGAGAGAAAAGTGTGGGTCTTGGCTAGTCGTGCGGACTAATGGAGTAGTCGCGGACTAGTGTGAAGGGGTGGCCGATACTTGCGTTCCCGAAGATCTAAGTGTTGTGTAAAAGATGAGATTGGGCATGTTTATAATTTTTGGCATTCACAAGCATATAGCTTAGATAGTCTAGTGGTTATTGAATAACCATTGTAGGTGACAAAGATGGAACAACAAAGAAATGAAGTGAAAATGGCCTAGTGAGACAACGTGGGGATATGGGAGTGGTTAGGGACATTAGGGTTAATGTAGTTAACCTTCCATTTTGTTCTTAAACTTGTAATATAGTAGGGAGTATTTTTGTACTCGGAATGGTTGTGTTTACAACTTAACATGATAGTCTATGATAGTTGTTATGAAATTTCCAAGTCTATGCTTGTGTACTTGGGAGGCTATGTAACTTGTGTGCTTGAATCTTGTAAAGGGTGGAGTAGCAAGTTTGTCATGTATAATGTAAGGATTTTACCATGTTAATGGCGTTGGGTTTGATTATTTTTACCAGATGTTGAGTGTGTTTGGTTTAACTTTGGTTAAAACTTGTGCTGCTGCTGAAAGAGCTTTGTTATAGCAAATCAGTCGACTGGAGTGCTAATTCGGTCGCCTGGATTGCGTTTCAAAATAGGACATTTTGCTGGTGGGGTTACAATCGACCGAACATAGTCCCAGTCAACCGGACTCCTGCATGTATAGTCGACTGGATTCCCCTGTTCCAAATCGAATTATTTAATAAATATTTTTAAATGGGAAAACTACTTATAACTCTGAATTTATGATTATTAATGGACCTTTAGGAGTATAGTGAGTGCCTTGGTGGTGTGTCGCGTGTCCTAGAATCGCATGTGCAGTTCCCGGGCGTGACACTAGTAACTAAACTAAAGTAGGAATTGCATTAAAGTAAAATTTCTAACTAAAGTGGTTATAGTGGCCAAAAGAAAGGAAGAACAATATAAAGTTAATGTATTGATGTACTCGGTTGGTCAAGGACCCTTTACAAACAGTATATTACATGTATTTATAGACCAAGCCTATAACCACTAAAAACTACTAACAACTACTAACAACCTCCATCATAGTCCATTGTCATTGGTCTTCATGTAACCACTTTTGATCTTCTCTTACAATGACAAGTGTCCTTCAAGTAGCTTCTAATGTACTCTAATTTTTTTTCAAATTCTAACTTGTCGGGAACCACCATTAACCACTTTTGGCCTTTTGGTCCTCTCTTGCATTGTCAAGTGTCCTTCAAATAACTTCCAAATAACTTCAATGACCAGCCAAATTAAATAGCTTAATAAATAATACCCCAAAATATTATTTTATGTTACAAACAGTTTGAGGCTTCTACAGTTGAATAAGACAGGCTCGCCTGTTTAAATTTAAATACATTAGACAAAATAGTGTAATATTTTTCTATTTATTAAATTATTACTTTATATGAAGCTATAAGTTAATATTTTGCTAATGCGTATACATTCAGTGTTACCATTTCATTTTCAAGTTTTGTGTTAGGCTAATCATGTACACTACTTATCCTCAAAGTTATTAACTGCCATAACAGAATACAAATCATCACAATTAAAAGTAAAAGCAGAAAAAAGAAACAAATTAATAAATAATAAAACACCATCTAACATTCAACAACATCCAACATTCAGCAATAAAACCAACTCATTACTACCCCACAGGGAAAAAAGGAGAAAGAAAAGTAAAGTAAAGAAACACAAAAAAGAATCATTATCTTGCTCTCAAGGGAAAAAAATATTAATGGGTTGATAGCATGCAAAACCAAAAAAAAATCGATTAAAGTAACTGAAAACTAACTAATTAATGGCAACATTTCAGCTCAAAATTTGTTTTTTTATTCCTCCTCTTGACCCATCACCTATAGAGTGGTGATATAGCAAAAACAAAAACATGAGGTTCAAAATTGTGCAAGGAAAACGATGTAAGAAATTGCCGAGTCTCACCAATATTCAACATATCTTTATAATTAACAATAGATCTTTTTTGTCGACGGTTTTGTAAATTAAAATAAATTTTTAAACAACAAATTAACTCGGATTGTGTACTAATTTAGTAATTCATGCTTTCATTAATACCAAAGCTAATTTCTAAAGCTAATATCAACCTAACATGAATGTATCATTATCAACACATTGGTGAATAAATTTCATTGATTAAGAACCACCACCATTTTCCTTATGATAAAATTGAAGTTTTTATACAATTTTCAAAGTCCTCGTATAAATTTTTTATTTTGAACAATCATCAAAACATATAAGGTGAATATCACAAAGAAACAAAAATAAACAGAGATTATGTACCCCAAGGAAGCCAAAGAAATAAAATCTTTCAACTAAAGTAAATAGCGAAACAATGAAAGTGAAAAAATAAAACCTAGTAGAAGCTCCCAATTGTAGGTGTAAGAAGTTTCTATAAGTGGTAGCCTTCCAAAAATTGATTACATGTGTGAAACAAATACCTAAATCACAGATTTCACACCCATAATCATTTAGAAATAAATCTACCTATTAGATAGGGAGCAAAAGGCGAAAGAGAAAGGGATCATAATCTTACCATGTGAGCAGCGATCGGAAGACATGGAGATTGGGCATAGAATCTAAAAGAGAGGGAGATTATATTACTAGTTCATAATTGCCATAGATATGAGAGATGGGAGGATGTGTCAATCTGGGAGAGGAGAGGAAAGGAGAGGAGAGGAGAGGAGAGGAAAAGAGGCTTCGTTTCCATTTCTACGAACTTGGAAAAGGAGTCGTTGTTTCCTCTTCGATAAATGGTACGGGAGAGGAAAGAGGCAATGAGGTAAGAAGACGTTTCATGATAGAAGGGTTTTATGAGGAGGAAAAAGTCCATGCAGATTGGGTCTTGCAAGTATAGGGATTGTGTCACACCCCAACCAGCCTTTGGCGGATTAGGACACGTGTGACAATGCCACTAAAGCTCAATATATACTAATTACCAAGGAAAGAATGAATTAAACATAATAAAAGAACTCTACTAAGATAAAACAACCCAAGGGCAAAATGGTCATTTAAACATATAATGATTACAAGAAAATAGGTTGTTTGCCACGCACCATCACATGGCTAATATTCAAAAACGCGTAGCAAATAGATATTTGCCATGCCATCAACGCGTAGCCGGTGCGTGGGAGAAAGTGGCGGTGCTAATACTCTTTGCTACATAGTCAATGCGTAGCAAATATGTATACTATTAACCATGCGCTTG
Source organism: Hydrangea macrophylla (assembly GCA_033977485.1). Classification (NCBI taxonomy): domain Eukaryota; kingdom Viridiplantae; phylum Streptophyta; class Magnoliopsida; order Cornales; family Hydrangeaceae; genus Hydrangea; species Hydrangea macrophylla. Next base: position 96,551,183 of record CM066997.1, on the reverse strand, counting down.
TCCGTGGCAAATTGTTTACAAATGCGTCGGTAATAAGTGCATTAATAGGGCCAAAGTTCTTTGTAGCTAATAATTTGTCTTAGTTGCCACGCATAAACACGTGGCTAATAATGTATTTGTCACGCACTAACATGCGTAGAAAATAATCCATTTGACAATTACTTATATCAATACAACATATTTGTTAAGCAGAGTTGCATGGCTAATAAACACATATTACCCACGCACTTCTACGCGTAGCAAATAAAAATTTCATAATTCCTACTAGCATATTTGTGACGTAAGATCAGTGTAGCTAATAATTACTTTTTAAATACTAAAATAACATTTGTGACGCATTTCAGGCGTAGCTGATAATCATTTTACCAGAATTTTTTATTTGTTTTTATTTTTTTTATTTTTTTTGGGTTCCTGTACCTACTGCCATATTTAGAAGATAAACGCATTGATTCCCAAAATAACGAAAAAAAATGCATTAAATATATATATATATATATATATAAACAATTCACACAATCCATAATTCAAAATGTTGTTCAATACATCTAAAAAAAATATGTCTGATCGAGTGCATTAAGATAATAACCATCCAAAAAGCATTCCAAACCAGTTCTTGTGCCTCCAAATATGCAAAATGTCAAAGATAAAGTCATTAGAAAGTTTAGGAGTACAAATCAAACATAAAAATACGAGGTTAAAAAACTATGTATTAAAAGACCCAAGTCTATGAAAATGCGTATTAGGATGTAACTTGCAATTTGGGAGTCGTTATTGTGTGCCGTTTATTCCCACAAGTCTATATAGTCAAGTGTGAGGTGTGGGTTCTGGTCTCGTGTCATTTGGAGTGTCGAAACCTGTTTTGGACTCTCAAAACCTCAAAACTAAGTTTTAAAAGGTCTAAGTGCATGAAATTGCGTATTTAGGTGTAACTTGCAATCCAGGAGTCGTTATTGCGTGTCGTTTGTTCCCACAAGTCTATTTAGTCACATGTGAGGTTTGGGTTCCAGTCTCGTGTCATTCAAAGTGCCAAAACTCATTTTGGACACTCAAAACCTCAAAACTATGTTTTACAAGACTCAAGTCTATGAAATTGCGTATATGGGTGTAACTTGCAATCCAGGAGTTCGAATTGCATGCCATTTGTTCCGACAAGTCTATTTAGTCGAGTGTGAGGTTTGGATTCCAATCTCATGTCATTCGAAGTATGGGATCCTATTTTGAACTCTCAAAACCTCAAAATTAAGTTTTACAAGACTCAAGTATATGAAATTGCGTATTTGGGTGTAACTTGCAATTCAGGAGTTGGAGTTGCGTGCTGTTTGTTCTAGCAAATCTATTTAGTTGAGTGTGATGTGTGGGTTCTGGTCTTGTATCATTTGGAGTGCTGAATTTTTGTTTTGGACTCTCAAAACCTCAAAACTAGTTTTACAAGACTCAAGTCTATGACATGCATATGTGGATGTTACTTGCAATTCGGGAGTCATTATTGCGTGCTGTTTGTTCCTAAAAGTCTATTTAGTCGAGTGTGAGGTGTAGGTTCCAGTCTCATGCCATTGGGAGTATCGGAACCCATTTTGAACTCTCAAAACCTCAAAACTAAGTTTTACAAGACTCAAGTCTATGAAATTGTATATTTGGGTATAACTTACAATCCGGGAGTTGCAATTGCGTGCCGTTTGTTCCCACAAATCTATTTAGTTGAGTGTGAGGTGTGGGTTTTGGTCTCATGTCATTCGGAGTGTCGGAACCCGTGTTGGACTCTCATAATCTCGAAACTAAGTTTAAACAGGCCGAAGTGCATGAAATTGCGTATTTGGGTGTAACTAGCAATCCAGGAGTTGGAATTGTGTGCCATTTGTTCCTACAAGTCTATTTAGTTGAGTATGATATGTGGGTTCTAGTCTTGTGTCATTCGGAGTGCCAGAATCCATTTTGGACTCTTAAAACCACAAAACTAAGTTTTAAAAGGCCTAAATGTATGAAATTGCATATTTGGGTATAACTTGCAACCCGGGAGTTGGAATTGCATGCAGTTTGTTTCCATAAGTCTATTTAGTCAAGTGCGACGTGTGGATTCTGGTCTCGTGTCATTCAGAGTACCGGAACCCATTTTGGACTCTCAAAACCTAAAAACTAAGTTTTAAAAGGCATAAGTATGAGTGTAACTTGCAATTCGGAAGTTGGAATTGTATGTCGTTTGTTCCCACAAGTCTATTTAGTCGAGTGTGAGGTGTGGAATCCTGACTCGTGTCATTCGGAGTTCCAAAACCCATTTTGGACTTTCACCTCAAAACTAAGTTTTAAAATGCCTAAGTGTATAAAATTGCATATTTGGCCTAAGTTTTCTACGAACTCACGCATTTGGGTGACTCCTCAAAAACGAGTTGGGTTATATCTAAAGTTGCTTTTCTCCCACTCAATGCATTAGTTAGAACTTAGAAGTTCCCTTTTATTTGAAGGCAATGTTTCTATGATTCATACAAATATATGCTATAAACAAAGAGAAAAGTCCAGTGAAAAATGATGTTATACAGCCTATATGAACAAAGTTGAATCCATAAAAAGTCTACATAGTGATGGGATTGTTATGCATAAGTCATGTTCTAGGGAATTTCCCTCTAGCAACATCTATTAAAAAAAAATTAATTATTAAAATATGAGTGCTTACCTTTCCATGTAATGATGAGCGTTCCAACCAATCAAAAGCATTGCAAAGTACATGGCTCATGTCGCAAAAACAAAATAGAAGAACCCAAAGTTGTCAGATGCATTTGTTAACATTATGTTTAGCTAACTGAAACAAGTTTGAGGGAGATAAACCTTAAAGAATTTGGAATCAATTCCCATTGAAAATGTCGCAATAACCAATGCAAGTACTACAACAATAAAGCTCTGCAAAGAAATAAGATCCATAAATATTTAGGGGAAATGAAAATCTTAATACTTATTGTGACATAGCATTCCATTTAAATTCAAGTGATAGGTGCTACCACATACAATTTGACACGGAGCATTTTAGATTTGAATTTGGGAAGCATAGCATTGCTCTTTTATATTAGTATCCTAAAATTGAATGATTATTTAACAATAAGAAACAGTAAACAAAATACAGAACACAGATAAATTGCATGAGATCATAATTGAAGCACAATGAAAATAATACCTAGAAAATTTTGGCCCTTCGCAGAGGATATGGGTTCATAGATGGTTTTGTGGTGACATGATTTTCTCCATTAGAAACTTCCTTACATGTTTTGAAATTGTTAAATCTAACCAAGCAAAGCCCAAAATCACACATAGTTCATACAAACCCCAAAAATTAGAGACAATTCAACCAAATTTTACCCTATTTGAAACATAAATATTTCACAGATTATAGATCAAATCTCACACTCTTCCCCCCCAAACGAAGAGAGAGAACTTGAGCAATGGCCCCTCCCTGCCCCTGCACACACACACGTGCGTGCGCGCGTGCCAAAAATACACACATAAACGAGCACACATACACACATATATGAAAACACACACACACACACACACACACACAGATACGAATTGCACACACATACACACACGAATACACACACACTCGAATACACACACTAATAGTCCCTCTCTACATCTAACCTACAATTTCCATAAAAAACTGATTGAAGGAGAGAGAGAGAGAGAGAGAGAGAGAGAGAGATACCTACGTAGTGATGGTGATGGCTGAGGGAAAGGGGAGGGGGTGTTGGTAGTGGCAGTGGCGGGGTGGAGAGAGATGGAGAAATGTTGGGCGCGAATGTTTGAGCTTTAAGCAGATAGATAAGGGAGGAAAATGTTTGGGTAAGTTTGGGCTACTTTATTTCCCACGCCTTGGTCGAAACTGCTGATGGTTCCGCTGCCCCGAGCGGTAGCTCGGTCCTGGGTGAAAGAGTTGCTTTGATGGGAGAGACCGGAGAGACTGAAGACGAGGTCGTGGTGGACGACTATTAGTCCCCGGCCTGTTTCTTCATCTTCTTTTTTTTTGTTTTGGTGGTTGTTTTTTTTTTTGGGAGGCTACTATAATTGCCCCCCTAGTATCCGTACAAATAGTTTAATTAATGAAAAGGTCCATCGAGGCCGTCTTTTGCATTAATTGTTTATTATTATTATTATGCCATACTTGTATGCCTGTTTGTGTTTGCCAATACCCGACCAGTTGTTAGCCAATCTAAATCCCTGCCTTAGCAAAAGGTTTAGGACTGTAACCGGTAGAAAATACTTGGTCTTTTAGGGACCTGTTAGGTAGGTCCCACTCGGGCATATTGTAGGCTTGTGACCTGTTAACCATCCGAGCAGTTTCTCTGGGTACTGTAGGTACTTAGGAATGTTAGGTGTCCTAGGATTCCAAGTCCTGTTAGTGTCCGGCGTGATTTTCTGTTTAGCCTGGTATTCTCCTACCCTCTAAGCATTTGCTAAGGCAGGCATATAGAGGGGGTGACCGTAGAAAACCGACCTGGAACGTGGGTGGTTGCAGGGTCCTTTGAAACGTGCTATCATCAGCCACCTAGGGGGTATTGCCCCCATCGTCGGTTGTACCTAAGCAAAGCCTATGCCTCGAGTTATGGACCCGAGGTCTTTTGGATGCCTGGGGTCTTACCCCGAGTTCTTTTGTGTGAACAAATACGGAGAAGAGTTGTTTGGCGAAAAAAGAAACTTTTATTATGTATATGAATAAGATTGCTCGGGACGAGCTACATGGTTCCTAGCCAACATTATTGTCATGCTTTACTGAAAATACTTACGGAGATGTTGCACGTTCCAAGGGTGAGAGAGGTCGTGTCCGTCTAGAGTTTGTAACCAGTATGTTCCCGGACGGTTGACTTGGGTAACCTTGTACGATCCTTCCCAGTTTGGTCTTAATTTACCATGGCTCGGGACTTTTGTAGACTGGTTTACTGCCTTTAGAATGAGATCCCCGACTTGGAAGCTCCGATGCTTGACTTTGTTATTGAAGTACCGGGAGACCCTCTGTTTATAAGCTGCCACTTTTAGATATGCTCAGTCTCTTTTTTCTTCTACCAAGTTATGTTCTGCTCTGAGGGGGTCTTCATTGCTCACTAAAATTTGCCACTCGGTACGTAGGTAACCCAACCTCAGTGGGGACCACTGCCTCAAAACCATAGGTTAGTGAGAATGGTATCTCGCCTGTTACCGCTCAAGAAGTGGTACGATAGGGCCATAGAAAGGTTGGTAATTTCGCTGCCCAAAGTCCCTTGGCATTTTCCAGCCTGGTCTTGATTGAATACAGAATAGTCCGGTTTGTTACCTCGGCTTAGCCGTTGACTTGAGGGTGTTCGGGTGAAGAATAGTGATTGGATATCCATTATCCCGAGCAGAACTGCCTGAATACTAGGGTGTCAAACTGTCTACCATTATCATTGACCAGAACCCGGGGAATGCCGAACCTGCAGAGGATGTTTTTCTCAATGAAATTTTCTATCTTTTTCTCGGTGATTGTCGCCAAGGGCTCGGCCTCCGCCCACTTGGTGAAGTAGTCGATGGCGATGACAGCAAACTTAACTTGTCCTTTTCCCATAAGGAGGTGACCGACAATGTCGATTCCTCACTGAACGAATGGCCACATACTGAGAATTGGTGTCTGGAGCTCTCCCGGGCGGTTGATCATTGGGGAGTATCTCTAGAACTTGTCGCACCTCTTTACGTACTCCTGGGAATCCCGGGCCATCGTTGGCGAGTAATAACCTTACCGCAAGGCTTTTCGTGAAAGTGCCCGGCCACCAACGTTATTCCCGCAAACTCCCTCGTGGATTTCATGCAACACCACCGGGATTTGGGTAGGGTGGATGCAACGGAGATAGGGGTAGAAAACCCCCGCTTGTAGAGGATTCCATCGATAACGTGATATCTCGTCGCTCGGTACTTGACCCGACGGGCTTCTTCCCTATCGTCTGACAGCATGCCAGTTGTGAGGAACGTCGTGATCGGATCCATCCAACTGTGCCCCAAGGTGATCGGTTCAACCTCCATACCTTCCAAGTTGATCCCACTTGGCTCGGGTAAGTATTCTATCCTTATCTCGGGCAAGTCTAACTCGGAGGACAAGGCGACGCAAGCTAACCGATCGGCCCTGGAGTTCTCTTCCCTTAGGATTTGTGTGATCGAGAAGCCCTTAAGCTTCTTCGAGACTGTTCGGACGAGGGCTAGGTAAGCTACCATGTTCTCTTCCTGGGCTTCGTACTCCTGATTAACTTGGTTGACCACAAGCTGGCAGTCGTTGTACCCTTGAACTTATTGCGCACCCATTGAAGTAACCAGTTGTAATCCTACCAACAAGGCTTCGTACTCGACCTCGTTGTTAGAGGCATGGAATCTGAACCTCAGTGCATAATCAAGCTGGATTCTGTCTGGAGTAGTCAGGATGGTCCCTTCCCCGCTTCCCTATTTGTTGGAAGACCCGTCCACGTATAGTACCCAGGTCGGGGCATTTGACTGTAGGTCGGGCGGTAGGTCGGGAGGGCTAAGCTCTTCGATTGGGTCCTTCGGGTATGTGAACTCCACAAAAAAGTCTACCACAGCCTGTCCTTTGATCGCCGTGCAAGGTGTGTAGGTTACTTCAAATTCCTCCAACTCCAAGGCCCACTTGACGAGCCTTCTAGATGTTTCAGGCGTCCTCAAAATTTGGCGGAGAGGCTGATCTATGAGGACTACAATTGCGTAGGCCTAGAAATACGGGTGAAGTCTCCTGGCAGAAGGGCAAAGGCGAGCTTTTCTATGCAGGAGTATCTGTTTTTTGCGCCTTATAGTGCCTTGCTGGTGTAGTAGACTGGGAATTGTATCCCGTGTTCTTCTCGGATGAGAGCTGAGCTGATTGCTGAGGGGGACACTGCTAAATATAAGAACAATTCCTCATTTGGCACGGGTGTTGAGAGTAAAGGGGGTGATGCCGGTACTTCTTGAGTTCACGAAATGCCTCCTCGCACTCTTCTGACCACTGAAAGGCCTTATGGAGGATTTTGAAGAATGGGAGACACCGATCGGTGGCTCGGAAGACAAATCTGTTTAATGCGGTGACCCGTCCGGCCAAGCTCTGTACCTCTTTGGTCGACCTGGGTGACCGCATGATGATAGTGGCCTGGATTTTCTCGGGATTTGTCCCGATACCCCGTCTGCTAACTACGTGTCCCAGGAACATCCCGGACGAGACACCAAACGAGTACTTGGCCGGGTTCAACCTCATCCTAAACTTTCTCAAAATGCTAAAGGCCCAGGCTAGATGCTCGAGGTGGTTGAGCTCGTCCCAGTTTTTAACCAAAAGATCGTCAACGTAGACTTTCATGGATTTCTCGATCAGGTCCTTGAACATGTGATTAACCAGGCATTGATAGGTTGACCCCGCATTTTTTAGGCCGAAGGGCATCACTTTGTAGCAATACGTTCCCTGATCTGTGATGATGGAAGTCTTTTCTTCATCCCCGGGATACATGTTGATCTAATTGTATCCCGAGTAGGCATCCATGAATGAGAGGAGTGCGTGACCGGTCGTGGAGTCCACAAGGAGGTCTATTTTAGGCAATGGGTAGCAGTCCTTAGGGCATGCCTTATTCAGGTCGGTAAATCCACGCACATTCTCCACTTTCCATTGCTTTTCTTAACTAGAACCACATTAGCTAGCCAGTCAGGATAATGGACCGCTCGAATGGAATTCACCTTTAGGAGCTTCTCGACCTCTTCACATACCGCCACCTGCCTTTCGGCCGCCATACCCCGTCTTTTTTGCTTGACCGGTCGAGAGTCCGGGTTGATGTTGAGGCGATGAGACATGACTCGAGGATCTATCCCCGACATGTCTTCATGGCTCCAGGCGAAGACATCCTAGTTCTGCTGCAGGAATCTGATCAACTTCTCCTTGAGGTCCGGTTCTAAGAAAGTGCCAATGCTAACGAACTGGTCGGGAAACCTCGGGTCTAGCACCACTTGATCCAGTTATTCCACCGGACCTACTCCATCACTTTGATCCCTTGGGTCCATTTCCTGAATATTCAATGTTTCTGTGATGGTTTCTCCATGTAAGGAGCTGACGTAGCAGCTCCGAGCGGTTGCTTGATCTCCCTGCAAGCTGCCAGGTCCCTGGGGGGTTGGGAACTTGACTACAAGGCTGTACATTTACACAACTGCCTTGGCTTTGTTGAGAGTTAGTCTCCTGAGGATGGCGTTGTATGCAGATGGAGCTTCTACAACTACGAAGTTTGCCAGCACAGACGTCTACTGGGGATAAGTCCCCATAAGAACCGGGAGCTCTATGATACTGAGTGGTTGTGTGCTAGACCCGTTAAAACCTACCAAGGGAGTGGCCACCGGTCTGAGCCGATCCCTGGATATCCCGAGCTGATCGAATGCTGAGGCAAACATGATATCGGAGGAACTGCCCGTATCCACCAATACCCTTTTAACCACATAGTTTATAATGGAAAGCGTTACCACCAGCGGATCATTATGGGGGCAATGCAGGCCTAGCATTTCCTCATATGAGAATGTTAATACGTCGGTCAGGAAGTAGCCGGTGGAGTAGACATGCCAGACATCTGATAGGGATACCCTAGCATGCCTCTTCCTGGCCGATTGTTTGTCCCCTCTGCCCGAAGTTCCTCCAGAGATTGCATTGATTTGCCCGAGGGGTCGCAGCTACTCGGGAGCTTGGGTATCTTGCCGAGGTCGTCTATCCGCCGCCACAAACTCGGCTAGATGGCCCTGCTCAATCAGCTTCTCAATTACGACCTTAAGCTTAAAGCAATCCTCTGTGTCATGTCCATGGTCTTTATGGAAGCGGCAAAACTTATCCCGGTTTCTCTTACTGGGTGGACTTTTTAGCTTTGCCAGCTCCTGGAGGAGCTGTCGGGTCTCGACGACAGCCATAACCTCCTAAATAGGCCAGGAAAGGGATATGAACTTGATCGGGGGCTGATCCCGACCACTTTTAGGCTGATGTTGTTTTATCTTCTTTCCTGAGCCCTTTTCTGAGGCATCGCGCTTCTGTTTTGATCACGAGAACTCGTATTCTGCCAAACTAGCATGCTTGGCCTTAAGGAATTCCTCGATTTGATGTACTTTCCAACCCTCTCCGAGAGCTTCACCAAGGTTGCTGGTCAGTCGCGGTAAAACGATGTGGCAACCTTGGTGTATTGCACTCCCAAGCATAAGGCCATGATTGTGGTCGTTTCATTCAGATTACGGATCTGGAGCTTCTGTTGGTTAAAAATTTCCATATACTCCCTTAGGGATTCCCCTTTTCGCTGCTTGACGGTCAGCAGCTGGGTGTTCGGTTGTGACCGGTCGAGCATCCCCACAAACTGGCTAATAAAGAGCTTGCTTAACATCTTGAATTCGTCAACCGTTCGGGGTTTCAGAGCATGGAACCACTGCGCGGCTGGCCCTTTAAGAGTGTTGGGAAAGGCCAGGCATAATAACTCATCGACCGTGGTAACCAGCGCCATTTTAGCTTTGTATGTGCAGACATGGTCCATTGGGATCCCTGAACCGTCATAGAAGCTAATATGTGGCGGCTTGAATTTCTGCGGGATGGGAATCCTGTTATCCGAGAAGTATAGGGCTACTCGGTCTCAGTGTTGGTGAGGTCCTGGCCAAATTCGCGATTCAACCTTTCGATTTGCTGCTGCATGTCCTCGATCTAGGCCTTTACATCTCACCCGATTTTCCCCTCCATATCCAAGTGGTACGTTGGGTCCGATGATAAGGCCTTCTCTTCGAAGTGCGTCGTCATCGGGGATAGAACCCGGCTCCGACTCCGAGTAATTGTGTGCCTAAGATCTCCCCGGCTCATGACCGGAGGGTCTTTGGCCGATTCCCGGTCCTTTTGTCCTGATTCCCCCCTTCTGGTGATGTGTCGTTTGTTGATGATATCTCTAGCATCTTCCACCCGATGAGGATTGGTCCGAGCTCGCCGCCTGGTATGCCTGGGCACTCTGCTATGGTCACCATCCCTGACATGTTCCCAATTCGATGGGGACACCGGCGCAGAGTGGGTATGGTTCCGGACTCGTGCAGGCTCCCGGTCGGGGACACTTTTCTCGGGCTGGTTCTCGGATTGAGGACGCTTTTCTTGTAGGGCCAACAGCACTTCAATCTGCTGCTGGGTTTGCTGCTGGCCTTCCAGGAGTTATGCGAACGCCACTGTTACTTGCTCGCAATGGCGTATCTAGCCCTGGGCTGACCTGGGCTATAGCCCAGGGTAAAGTTCAAAACAAAAATATTTTACTACATGTTATTTCTCAGTTGGAAGGCGTAGCCTAGTGGATGAGGATTGAAACTCCTAAGTGGAAGACTAAGGTTCGAATCTCCTAGCTGGCACGCCTTTTAATTTCTTTTTTTTTTTAACTCAAAAAACAAAATGCCCAGTCCACTTGCATTAATCCTTCTTCAGTCCAGTCAGCATAGCAGTATTTTGTATTCAAGCTCAATCCATTAGCCTTAGCTGAGTTCTAACCCAGCTAATATTTATAATGTGTTTGTTATTTCAAAAATGTTCTAGTCCAACCCATATTTATTATTTCCATGCCATTTGTTTTCTTTTCCCTTTTTTTCAAAATTTTTCTCTGTGCTTGTGGTATAAGTTATTAAAGGGAAAATTGATGAAAAAGTTATTTAGATTCAAAATAAAAACATAATTTGACCCCCTCAAAAAAAAAACATAAATTGACCCAAAAAAAAAATTTATATGAACATAATTTATTTGCATGCCATTTATGATGCTAAAATTTAGAATATAAACATAATTTGACCGCAAAAAAAAAAATTCGGGGGCGCTGCCCCCGAACCCCCGTGGACCCCACTCTATATGTATTTCTAGCCCACCCCAAGCTACCATTCTGCATACGCCCTTGCTTGCTCGGAGGTCATGGAGGCGCTCTGCTGCTCGAGTTGCAAGTTCTCCTGATCGGCCTGGGCAGTATTTTTCTTACTCGTCTTCGGTGGCATATTGATCAGTCAAGAAACTTGTTAGTAAAAACCTTACTGATTCCCACAGACGGCGCCAAAACTGATGATGCCAAAAATTGGTGAGAGTAATTATATGAGAGAGATGGACACAATGGAGTTTGGATGTGGTTCGGCCCCGTTAATGAGGTGACCTATGTCCATGGGTGCGTCGGTGTGCCTTCACTAACAGATCACCGGCGGGGACTGGTAAGCCAACAGAGTCGGCGGCACTACCAAAAATCATTCGGGTATATGCGCAATAGTGATGTGATTTTCTATTCTTTATGCTCGGAATGTCCTCCCTTTCAATGGGGGTGAGTGGCCTCTTTTATAGGTGCAAGAGACCACCCGTACAAGGTAAGTCTACAGATTGGGAAGCCTAATCTGATTACAACCGATTTACATGATTTTAGGAGAGTTTCCTAAGTGGTTTAGGAAACTACCTGCCCCTTCCATTTAGTCTTCTAACTAGGATAGGTAACTGTCTGGTTGCCCGCTGGGCAAGCAACCATGCCTTCTAAGGTGTGCCTATGTAGGGCCAATCTGGAATGAACGCACGGGCTGTTGACCATCCCGGGCAGTTCTGCGTTACGGCCCAGGAAGTCTAAACAGTAGGCCTAGGTTCAAGGTGACTTGACTTCTCTTTGCTGAGGTGGCGAGGCTTGACTTTAACCTGATATTTTTGTGCATATCACTATCATTAGACTTAGGAGATCGCGGCAAACCTGTTATAAAATCTATAGTAACATGATCCCATTTCCATTCCGGTATCTCTCACGGTTGTACTTCTCCAGCGGGACGTTGATGTTCGATTTTTACTCGTTGACAAGTTATACACTTAGCCACAAACTCGGCAACTTCCCGCTTCATACCAATCCACCAATACACTTCTCACAAATCCCTATACATCTTGTTACTACCTAGATGCACAGAATATCTCGTGTTGTGAGCTTCTTCCAAAATCTTATCCTTCAACTCTTGGATATTAGGGAGCACATAAATGATTAATATATCTCAACACATTATTCTGAAAAATGAACTCTGGCCGTCTACCCTCAGGTAACTCTTCAACTATCTTCTTGAAATTTGGATCCAAAAGCTGACTTACCTTGATTTCATCAATCAAACTCGGTTGTGCTATGATAGCCTCCATTAAACCATCTTGAACTCTGGGAATTACTTCTAGTTCCAATCGCTCAAATTCTTGTACTAACTTTCCTTGTGCTATTAAAGAATAAGCTAAATTTTCTAATGACTTTCGACTCAAAGCATCGATAGCCACATTCGCTTTACCTGGATGGTACTGAATCTTCAAGTCATAATCTTTCATTAATTCAAGCCATCTTCTCTGTCTCCTGTTTAGCTCTCTTTGGGTAAATAAATATTTCAAACTCTTGTAATCGGTGAATATCTCACACGTTTCCCTATAAAAGTAGTGACGCCAAATTTTTAATACAAATATTACTGCCGCCAACTATAAGTCGAGGTTGGATAATTCTTCTCGTGAATCCTCAACTGCCTTGAAGCATAAGCTATCACTTTGCCCTCCTGCTTTAGAACACATCCTAAGCCCTGATGAGAAGCATCACTGTATATACTAAAACCTCTCGTACTTGACGGAATAGCCAATATCAGTGCTGAAGTCAACTTATCTTTCAACTTTTGGAAACATTCTTTATTCCACACAAAAGCCATATCCTTTTTCATTAACTGGGTCATTGGAGTCGTGATTCTAGAAAAATCTTGAACGAACTTTCTATAGTAACCGGCTAACCCCAAGAAGCGTTGAACTTCAGAAACATTTGTCGGTCTTGACCAATTCTTAATGGCTTCTATCTTTTATGGGTCTACGGAAACACCATCCTTAAAAATCACGTGCCCAAGAAATGTAACACTTGCTAACCAGAATTCACTTTTCTTTAACTTTCCAAATAATTGCTTTTCTCTAAGTCGTTGCAAAACCAACCTTAAATGTCGCTCGTGTTCTTCCCAACTTCTAGAATATATCAAAATGCCATCAATAAATACAATCACAAATTCGTCTAGATAAGTCTTGAACACCCGATTCATCAAATCCATAAAAGCGATTGGTGCATTTGTGACCCCAAATGGCATAACAAGAAATTCATAGTGCCCGTACCGAGTTCTAAAAGCTGTCTTCTCAACATCTTCAGCTTTAACCTTTAACTGGTGAGACCCGGATCTCAAGTCAATCTTAGAAAAAACTTGTGCCCCTTTTAACTGATCAAACAAATAATCAATACGAGGTAACGAATACTTGTTCTTTATGGTTACTTTGTTAATCTCCCGATAATCGATGCACATTCGCATTGTCCCATCTTTCTTCTTCACAAATAGAACCAGTGCACCCCACGGCGATACACTTGGCCGAATGAACCCCTTATTAAGTAACTCTTGTAATTGAGTTTTCAACTCCTTTAACTATACCGGAGCCATTCTATGTGGTGCATGTGAAATTGATTGAGTTCCCGGCATCACATCTATCCCAAATTCAATTTACCTTTCAATCAATACACTTGGAAAATCTTCCGGGAAAACATCTAGAAATTCCTTGACCACAGGCTTCTAACTCTAATTCACTACTTCTAACATCAAGTATGCTACACAAAAAACCTCGACAACCCTTTTTCAATAAACGACAAGCTTTGACTGATGACACCAAATAAGGCGGTGATACTACACCTATTCCTTGAAAACAAAATTCGTCTTGATTCGGCAATCGAAATGTTACTCTCTTGTTCTCACAATCAATAATAGCATGATTTGCAGATAGCCAGTTGTAGACACCCCATTTTGTTGGCTATCAGATTTAGGAGACTCATAGCTTGGTGGCTCACAATGATCGAAAAAGACTCAAAAATGACTCATGGAAGTTAGTTCTATTTCTCAAAATGCTCAGAATGACCAAAATACCCCTTGAAAGCCCAAAAACTCCCATATTTAGATCGAAAGTTCTGGAAACATGCTACGTGATAAAAAAAAGTGGTAAAAATGAGTTTTGAAGCAAAATTATATGAAATCGTCATCTCCCAAAGACCCCCAGAAGTCCCGGAAGTTCCCGGAAAGTCCCTGTTGACCGGTTTGACCTAGGTTTGACCAGGGTTTGACCAAATTCATCCAAATTTGCTGAAAAGTTTTAATATCATTCTAGATCATGTGAAAAGTACTCAAATGAGTTTTAAAAGAAAATCGAGCGAAAACGTCAGCTCATGGGAGCTCCTAGAGGTTCCCAGAACTTCCTGCAGAACCCAGGTTTGAGCTATTTGACCAAAAAGTTGACTTTGAAATCAGAGTGCCGTGTCATTTTTCAAATATTTTTCATGGATCTAGAAGTCAATAGCTTTCCAACGGTATATTGATTTTAATTTCTGGATTTAAAATGAATTTACTATGAATTTCTTAATGTGAAAAAGACAATCAAATCAATTTTATCGTGAATACCGCAAAACTTTTCAAAGTGACCCATCACCAAACTATTTTTTATGAAAATTAGACTCCATTACCTTTCCAACGGTATATCACAAGCTCAATTTGGAGTTTGTACGCATTTTTTGTGAATTTCAGACGAAATAGGGCCTTTTTGCGAATATCGGAACCTCTAGGGGCCTAAATACAAATTTTTGGGCGTCTGAGAAGCAGTGCTGCGGTGGCACTCAACCCCTGTAGAATTCATTTTTGTAATTTATTTTGGGGGTCCAAATTGAATAATTAAAGACCAAAACGATGTAGTTTTATGTTCACAGATGTTTGAGACCAATGGGAGCACTTTCTATATCCCAAAATCACCCAAATTGGCCTATATAAACCCCCCTTTGCTCTTCATTTTGGGGGGGTCAAGTGCAAAAGTTTGAGAAAGTTGTAGAGAGAAAGAGAGATAGAGATAGGTTTAGAAGAGAGAAAGGGAGCTTCTCCTACTGATTTTCTATAAGAAAGTGAGTTCTAATCTTGTTTCCTTCCATTACTTCTCTTATACTTCACATTCAAATCCTTCCCAACCACCATTCTTGAGCAATCATGAGTTAGGAAGCTACTTCCATGTCCAAATGTCAATATCTATGAGTGAAACACCAAGCTACAAGTCCAAAATCACATTGATTATCATCTATTGATTGTTATTATTGGCTTGTTTACATATTACGTTCATCTCTTCTCACGTCATTTCTTTTTTATTTTTCTTTGATTACTTACTAGTTCATCATCATCTAAATGATGACATGGTGTTTGAGGTGAGTGAATCCTTATGGATAGTATCTCTTGACCTCAAAAACATGTTTGATAGATGATGATTCCAACTTCAATACTTCCAAAGTATTCTTGAAGTTATGCTCAAATGGAAACAATGCTCTCCAACAATCTTGGAGGTTCTTGATATGAGTTCAATGTTAATATTTCGAGTGGTCATAACTTGCATTTAAATGCTGAAAATATACTCTCAAAACCTCTATTTCAAAACCCCTCATAAATCCCTCTTTTTGATTTCAAGAAATAAAACCCTTGTTTTATCAAGAAATCTTCAAAACAGTGAATGATCTGAGTTCAAAGATTTCTCTAGAACTCAATACTCAATGTATGGATTTAAGACCACTTGGAAAGTCTTCTTAAATTATTATAAAACACCCATGATTTTTGGCTTGGCTTGAAAACACTTGGAAGGATTCCATTTTGGTCCAAACATTTTCTCTAGATATTCTGTCTTTACTGTCACAACAGCTTGGTTGACTTTCAACTTATTTTACAGAAAATGTTTCCAAAAGGAGTGGTCCCAACCCATTTTTCCCTTGAGCTTCAGTGTCTTAGGGAACTTTCTGTATAATATGGGCCTCTAGATATTTTGTTTTCATTTTCTAAGATTTTTTGACATTTCTGTCGATAGTACGGACTCTGTTTCTAAGTAACCTCTATTGTTTATATGATTTCTCTTAATCTGTAATAGTTTTTGAAGATTGGACTTTTGATATGTGTTCTAGACACAATAAGGATGATCTCCATAACAAATTATGCATTCAAAACATTTCTTACCCCACTTTTCAATTTCTACAAGGTCAACTCACTGTTTTGTTCACTATTCACAACAAGCATAGTTTTACTTTCATTCTTTGATTTGATACTTATATGCACTCCAAATTAGTTCATATCTTAGGAAGTAATCCATACTACATTTGTACATATCCTATGATGATTTTCTTCATGCATTCATGCATACTCTAGACTTCTAAGTCACTTTAGAAAGTCCATGTACACAAACACACTACAACATTTGCACATTCTAGGATCATACATTGTATCTATGTAAGATTTGGAGTTTTTGTGACTCCTAATCTAAGGAGATTATAAGGAATGAACTTTATCATACGTTTATGCTTCCCCTTGATCTAATCTTTCTTTCTCATCTATCCCGGGGATTTAAAGGTCTTCTTTTCTCAAAGATTAACATACATCGTCTTAGCTTACTAAGCATATTTTGACTTCTTTGATTATTTATTTCAAGAACAATTCATGTCCCTATTAGATTAGGAAAACTTGATTACTTGATATGTGATTAGACGTTTTTTCTAGGTTTGTTTGTGTGATCCTTCACCTTTGCATTGTGTGGTATTTGGCTTAGATCTTATGAATGATATCTTATCTTTTGATCTTCCATTTTAAGATTCTTATGTGATGTAATATACTATCATAGTCTTAATTGTCGAACCAAGCATAGTAAAAGATGATTATTTGGATGCTAATTGAGGCTCGTCGAGAGACAGGGCGAGTTGAGGGTGTTTTAGTCCCGACAAAGGCTCCTTCCTCTCTTATACCAAAACCCCGAGCCAAATTCTTTAATTATGAAGGGTCGGTGCCCTTTATCCGTTTGGGTGAGTCAAATTGGGTTTCTTGATCCCCTAAAGACCAAGTGGTGACTCTGTATCTGTTTTCAACAGACCTTCATTTTCTTTCCTTTTTCAAATCAATTTCAAAACAAACTGAAAGAGTGGACGACCGATTCCGCATGTCCACACCAGTCCATTCCTAAAATAAAATGTTGAATAACCAATGGTACTAGATCAAAGAACAAACTTTTACCATTCACGTCAATCCCACAAGCTTTAAAGACACCTGAACTCACTAGTGGCGCTCCCGATGGAAGTGCAATAGATAAATCAAAATCTGGTAATTCTAAGGGTTTGTGTAAATTTTTAGCAAATTGATGTGATACGAAAGAGTGAGTTGACCCCGAATCTAATAACACATTAGCAGGTCACATGCAAATAGAGAGTATACCTGAAACCACCGTGTCAGCCTATTGGTCTCCCCAGGCTTGAGCTGAAAATACCTTCCTTGTCTTTGCTCCTTCCCTTGGGATTGCTGCTGAGATGGCCTCTGACTTGGTACACTACCCACGGAAGAGCTGGAACCTCCTTGTCTTCTCTTGGGACAATTATGTTCTCGATGTCCCAGGTTACCACACGAATAACACCTTATTCCACTGTCATCTGTACTTTGTCTCGGAGTAATACTTTGTCTTGGAGGATTAGGACAATCTTTCCACATGCCCCGGTTGCCCCGGTCGTCGACAAATGTTGCAAATAATAGGAAACATATTACATACTCCCTAGTGATATTTACCACAAGTCTGACACCTGGGTTTGTTACCCCTACTTCCCGATGAACTGCCAGAACTTTGTCTTTTAAAATTGCCTTGTCCTTGGAATTGACTACTTCCCGGCCTCTTGAATGTTTAACCTTGCTCCGATGGCAACATACCTCGTTCAACAATCAATGCTACGTCTAGCACTTCCGAATATGTCGATAGCCGATGTGTATCCACTTTTTCCCTAATTTCATCACGAAGCCCTTCCTCAAATCTTCTTGCCTGAGTGAACTCATTCGGAAGCAAATCCATTGCAAATCTGACCAAACTTGTGAATTTAGCGGCACAGTCTTTAACGGTCATATTACCTTGGCTGAGATGAGAAAATTCTCAGGACTTTGATTCACTGAAAGACCAAGGAATGTATTATTTTGAGAACTCTTCGATAAACCCATTCCAAGTAGTTGGCGCTCCTTGCCTTAATATTGATGTCTACCAGTTATGTGCTTCCTCTTTCAAGGTATCGGAGGCAAACAAAACTTTCTATTCCTCTGAGCATGGCAATGCATGAAAAATTCTCTTCATGTCGGTCAACCAATGGTCGGCCTTCATTGAATCGGATTCTCCTTTGAACTGCCCTGGCTTTTGCTTGTAAAACGTGACGATGGTTATCGGTTCCACCCTCTGTCCTGGATTTGACGAGCTTGGTCCTTCCTCAACAACTTGAGTTTCGGCCACTCTTACCAACATTTCCATAACTACCTCTATTCTATCCATACGAGCCGAAGACGGGTTCTCACCTCCAGACATCCTTGCCTGGCACCCACCACAAGGTATATACATATACATTACTTTTAAATTAATCACGGTGCATGCTAACACAACATTTTAAAGCAAGCTAAGTAAACGTGTATGCATGATCATGCAACTACATGTTATTTAATTCAATGTACACATCGTATTCGTCGTCTCTCATCCCCAAAGGCTCTAACCTATTGCTCTGATACCAAAAATTGTCACACCCCAACCCGCCACGGCCGGATTAGGACACGTGTAGCAATGTCACCGAAGCACGTCCCTAATGGATATAACATAAATGAAGTCTAAACTATTTTTTAAACTCATTATAAAACTCATTAGCATGTAACCAACCCCAAGGGTAAAATGGTCATTTTGAAATTTTTGTCGAGTTTTCATCTCAAAAGGTAACTTTTAAAATAAGGAACTCACCGTTGAAAATGGTGCGTGAATACGAATTTCCTAGACCAGGTTATGTTCATTTTCATCTTGAATTTGACTATACTCAAGCACAAAAACATTCTGCCAAGAGTTGGATCAATCTAACTTTCTTTGTGCTTGATCCAACTTCCTCCAGAATGAATTCTGCTCAGAGCTGGATCAATCCAACTTTTTGCAGAATTTAGTTTGCTCAATCTAACTTTCTGCAAAATATATCCTGCCCAGAGTTTGCTTAATCTAACCAGAGTTTGCTCAATCCAACTTTCTGCAGCAAGTATTTCGTTGCTGCTAAAAATTCTTGCTGTTAAAAAAAACCTTTGTAAGTTTTAAAACAATCTCAAAACATATGCTTTGCTATCAAAATCTAACCAAACATCAAATGAATCTCTAGGACTCATTTCTAGAGAGTATGAAATATGCATATGCAATATTTCAGCAACACAACGATAAAACTAGTCACCGGTACACCAAGTAACTAATCACCATCGCAATGGACCCAAGATTCTGGGCCTTTTCTCACTTAACATTGCATATAGCAAAAACACACACTCTCACGTGACTATAGTCAAATCGTTGTGGTCATCACCACCGTCCCCTTTTTCTTGAGGAAAACATTGTCCCGTTAATACGGGTTAATTATTGGTGATTATCACTTGACATCTGTAGACACCCCATTTTGTCTGCTATCAGATTTAGGAGACGCATAGCTTGGTGGTTCACGATGATCGAAAAAGACTCAAAAAGGACTCCGGGAAGTTAGTTCTATCTCTTAAAATGCTCGAAATGACCAAAATACCCCTAAAAGTCCGAAAACTCCCAGATTTGGACCAAAAACTCTAGAAACATACTACGTCGTAAGAAAAGTGGTAAAATGAGTTTTAAAGTAAAACCAGATGAAATCGTCGACGCCCAGAGATCCCCGGAAGTCCCGGAAGTTCCCAGAAAGTCCCTGTTGACCGGTTTGACAAAGGTTTGACCAAGTTTGACCAAGGTTTGACTAAAATCGTCCAAATTCACCGAAAAGTTTCGAGATCATGATAAATCATGTAAAAGGTACTAAAACGAGTTTCAAAAGAAAAACATACAAAAATGTCAGCTCCTGGGAGCTCCCAGAGGTTCCATTACCTTTCCAACGGTATAACATAAGCTCAGTTTGGAGTTCGTATACATTTTCTGTGAATTTTGGACGAAATAGGGCATTTTCGCGAATACCAGAACCTCTGGGGGCCTAAAAAGAATTATCTGGACGAATGAGGAGCAATGTTGCCGCAGCCATGGCCTACTGCCACCGCGGCACTCTCCTCCAGAACATTTCATTTTTGCAATTTCTTTTGGGGGTCCATTTTTATTAATTAGAAACCAAAACGACGTAGCTCTATGTTTTCAGTTGTTTAGGAGCAATAAGAGTACTTCTAAAACCCCAAAACCACCCCCAAATTGGCCTATATAAACCCCCCTTGACTTTTCATTTTGGGGGTTTTGAATGCAAGCTTTGAAAAGTTTTAGAGAGAAAGTTATAGAGATAAGGCTAGAGTAGAGAGAAAAGAAGCTTCCTTCTTTGATTTTCAAACAAGAAAAGTGAGTTCTAAACTTTGTTTTTACTTCATTACTTCTATTTACTTCACTTTCAATACACCCAACTACCATTTTAGTGGGCATTTATGAGAAATAAAGCTACTTCCATGTCTAAAGTCACCATATATGAGTGAAACATCAAGCTACAAGTCCAAAATCATCATGAATATCATCTATTGATTGCTAGATACTTGTTTGTTTACTTTGATGTTTATCTCCTCTTATCTCATTTCTTTTTCTTTTTTCTTGTTTACATACTAGTTCATCATCATCTAAATGAGGACATGAAGTTTGAAGTGAGTGAATCCTTATGGATAGTAGCTCTTGACCTCAAAAACATGCTTGATAGATGATGATTACAACCTCAATACATCCCCATGTATTCTTGAGGTTATTTCCAAAATAAAACAAGTCTTTCCAACAATCTTGGATGTTCTCCAAATGAGTTTGATGTTGATGTTCTAAGGAGTTGTAATCCTCTTTGAGTGCTAAAAATATACTTTCAAAACCCCTCTAAAACCCCAATATTGGGATTCCAAGAAATAAACCTTATTTCTCTTAAAAAAATCTTCAAAACAGTGAGTTGTTTGATTTCAAAGGATTATTCTGAATTCAATACTCAAGGTATGGTTGCAAGACCACTTGGAAAGTCTTCCTAACTCATTATAGAACACTCATGATTTTTGGCTTGACTTGAAAGCACTTGAAAGGGGGTCCATTTCTGTCCAAACATTCCTTCCAAACATTCTGCCTTTACTGTCACAACTTATTTTCCAGAAAACATTTCCAAAAAGAGTGGTCCCAACTTATTTTTTACTTAAACTTCAATGTATTAGGAAACTTTCTGTATATTATGGGCTTCTAGATGTTTTGTTTTCATTTTCTAATATTTTTTAACATTTCAGTCGACAGTACGAACTCTGTTTCTGAGTGACCTCCATTTTTTATATGATTTCTCTCAATCTGTAATAGTTATTGAGGATTGTCTTTTTGATATGTGTTTTAGACACAATAAGGATGATCTCCATAAAAAATCATGTATTTAAAACATTCCTAACCCTACCTTTCAATTTCCACAAGATCAACTCACTATTCTGTCTACTATTCACAGCAAGTATACTTTTACTTCCATCCTTTGATTTGATGCTTATATGTACCTCAAATTAGTTTATGTCCTAGGAAGTGGTCTATACCATATTTGTACATATTCTATGATGATTTTATTCATGCATTCATGCATATTTTAGACTTCTAAGTCACTTTATAAAGTCCATGTACAAAAACACACTACAACCTTTGCACACTCTAGGATCATACATTGCATCTATGCAAGATTTGGGGCTTTTGTGAGTCCTAATCTAGGAAGATCATAAGAAATGAGTTGGATCAAACGTCCATGCTTCCCCTCGATCTAATCGTCCTTTCTCATCCGTCCCGGGGATTGAGAGGTCTTCTTTTCTTAAAGATTAACATGCATCATACTAACTTGCTAAGCATATTTTGATTTCTTTTTATTTATTTGTTTTAAGAACAATTCATGTCTCCCTCTAGACTAGGAAAACTTGATTACTTGATATGTGATTAGATGGTTTTTCCTAGGTTCTTTTGTGTGATCTTTCACCTTTGCATTGTGTGGTATTTGGCTTAGATATTATGAATGATATCTTATCTTTTGATCTTCCATTTCAAGATTCTTATGTGATGTAATATACTATCATAGTATTAATTGTCGAACTAAACATAGTGTAAGATGATTATTTGGATGCTAATTGAGGCCCGTCGAGAGACGGGGTGAGTTGAAGGTGTTTTAGTCGTGACAAAGGCTCCTTCCTTTCTCGTACCAAAACCCCGAGCCAAGTTCTTTGGTTATGAATGACCGGTGCCCATTATCCATTTGGGTGAGTCAAATTGGGTTTCTTGGTTCCCTAAAGACCAAGTGGCGACTCTGTATCTGTTTTCAACAGACTTTCATTCTTTCCTTTCAAACCAATTTCAAAACAAAAGGAAAGTGGAATTCCGCGTGTCCAAAACATCCATCAACACAATTAAGCACATAAACATGTCAAACATATCACATAGCAATTTTCATAAAATTGACATGTTCAGCTCTAATTCACACATGCTTTATCTATTAATTCAAGAACAAAGCATTCAAACATACTCAATATCGCATAAGCATCATTTAACACCCAATTTAGGATTAGAGTACTCACCTCACAAATTGCTCCAATTTAAGCCTAGAAATTCCAAATTTTATGTAAATATTAGCTCTAATTAACTCCAATGATAATCCTACATACAAATATCACGTATATGTATCGTCACCTCAAAGAGGGTCGCGGAAAAATGTTAACGAAACTGAAAATGAAAGGTATATAAATGATCCTCTCACCTCCACGAGTCTGAATACGGTCTCGGTTCGCGAAACGGTGTACCGACGGTGAAGAAACGGCAACGAAACGGCGAAGACGACGGAGCTTCCGTCAATGGCTAAAATTTCTCTTCCTCTGTATCTATTTTTCTTGTTTATGTTGATATGGAGAAGATGAGTCGTGCCAAGAGGTGTCAACCTCTTGGGCTTCATGTCAAAATTTTTCTATTTATGTTTACACCCCCAACATTTCTTTAAGTTTTATTATGAAATCCCCTAACAATTGTATTAACTACCCAATATCTAAGTAGGTATTTGTTTATGTTACGCGTGGGTCTCAAATGTGGTCCCACATATTTTGTGAAGTTGCTAATTAACCTACTAGTTATGAATCTGGTTCCAATTTACTCTCACACGGGTACTCAAGTTGGCACCATAAAAGATAGCAACTAAACAATAAAATATTAAAGCAATTAAACAAATACTCATTTAATGATATAAATGCAACTAAATGCAATTTATTTAATCCAGACCTCTCGTGGGTCCCACCTCATATTCGTCCAACTATGCCCTTCTCGGAACACTTATCACGTCGGGGTAACTGAAATTTACCCAAATTATCACATGCTATTAATTATACTAATTAATGCATACTAAGCAGATATTACCCCATTTCTCCAGGTACAGATATTACATTCGGCTAGAGAACTATGACTCTGTCTCGGTATTGACATGATCCTGGGTAGCATTCTAGCCCTGCTCTTTGGCCATTTTGTCGACCTGTTTCTTCAAATTCTTGATACGGGCCATTGCACCTTCCCAACCTGTATCCGGGGGGTTGGTTGGGTTGGTGGAAGAGACTTCTTCCTCATGGCATACTGTCCTCTGGGACGAGGCTCGACTATGATCCTGGTTAATCGCGTGCCTAAGATCATCCCGGCTCCTGGCCGAGTGATCGTGGATCGATTCCCGAGCCATGCGTTCTTACCCCTCTCCTTTGGCAACACGCTTGTTGTTGATAATATTTCTGGCATCCTCGACACGGGGGAGATTGGTTCGGGCACGTTGTCTGGTCAGGATCGGTTCCCTACCGTGCGTAAAATTCCTGGGCTGTTTTCCGACCACTCGAGGATTGCTTTGTTGGGCCAGTAGGGCTTCAATCTACCGTTGAGTTTGACACTGGCCCTCCAAGAGCTATGCGAGGATCGCGGTGATCTGCTCCGGTGTCAGGACTACCGCAGCCGACGTCGGGGTTAGTGAAACGTCCCGATTAGCTTGCTATGCAGCCTTCTTACCCTTATTGGGAGGCATGACTGTTAGTTAAGAGATTTATTTTTTAAGAAATTTGTCGTTCCCACAGACGGTGCCAAGTTGATGATGCAATTTTTGGGCAAGAATAATTTGAGCACATCAAGGAGAGTGAGAGACTCGGTTTGTATATGGTTCGGCCCATTAATGAAGAAACCTACGTCCACGTGTGTGTCTGAGCACATTCACTATACTGTTAAAAAGCCAGTGACCTTTGCTAAACCAACAGCAGTTTGGAGCTACCAGAGGTCGGCTGGAAACGATTATGATTGGCATAGAGGTGCTATGAAGACTAAAAGTATTCTCTCCCTTGGAGGAGGCGGGTGGTCCCATTTATAAGTATAAGAGACCTACCCATACAAGGCAACTCAATTGATAAGGAAATACAATCCAATTAGGATGTGATGACACAAATCAAGTGCGTTTCTTAATTGTATTAGGAAACTTTTTACACATTCCATTAGATTTCTAGCTTGAGTAGGAATCTGACTGGAATGTTCTGGATCATGCCTTAGGGCCTGGGTGAGCTGTCCCTATGATGAGCTGTGCCTGCGCGATCTTCCTGGCCTGTTGGTCGGGCCTCGTGCATATACCGCTCAAGAAGTGTTAGGTAGTCGGGACAGGAGCCGGTCACTAAGTAGAACCGCTTGGTAATAGAGTAGAGCAAATTTCGGGCGTATCATTATGTTTTTCAAATTTAGTTCTCAAATGACTTAACAATTGTACCACTTGCTATGCTAATGATTGGTGATATGCTTCTCAAATTTTTATTCCAAAAGTGCTTCCCAAATGATGTCAATGAGCCCAGGTCTAATACTGTGTGACCAATTGAATTTTTGGGCCAATTGAATTCTGATTGGAAGTTATGTACCTGGGTCCATTGCCACATTTTTTAAGAAACACTTTTGGGATATAAATTTGAGATGAATAGAGTTACTCGACAAATAATTTGGTTCTCAAATTTAGTGAGTTCTATCAAATTTTCTCACAGAGTTGGGCAATTGGATCACATTACTTCTATCTAAACATTTCAAGGATCAAATTAATTCAATTGAAATTGTAGTGACCAAAATGAGACAATGACCAATCTTCAAAGATATATTTTGTACTCCCTCCGTCGAGTCCATCTTTGGGAACTCAACTTATTAAGGGGACAAAAAGAATCTACACCTACTTTTCATAATTGCCCTAATCATTACAATAACTTTTTAACTTTGTCTTGGTATAGATTTCAAGGAGGGATAGTTTTAGAAAGTAAATAAAAATTGTACACCAATTTAAGAAATTGGACACTAATTTTAAGATATCCCCAAATGAAATATAAAACTCACAAAATAGGACGGAAGGATTAATTAAGTTTTCTTAAAAAAAGAAAAAAAAGAAAAAAAAAAAAGTGTATTTATCTCTATCCATTATTACATCATCCGATTAATGAGGTACAGAAAGAAACGCGGTTTGGACTCCAACGCCCCCCGTCTCTCCCTCTCTCTCTCTCTCTCTCTCTCTAAACTCCCCCATTCAGCCCCCAACCCAAACAGTCTCTCATTGTTCACCTCCGCAGTCTCTCTACACTCACTCTCACACCCTCACTTCACTCTAAACAAAGCGCGCTCCCTCTCTCTTTCTCTCTCTCTCTCCCGAGGAACCCTAGAGTCGCATTGCGTCTACTTGGGTTCGCCATTTCTCAGAAAACCCCCCAAAACCAGAGATCAGATCTACTCACGATTTCACTGTAAACTATAGCGATGCAGTTCTAGCAAAAATGGCGAGCTCTGACCCGTCAAAGCGTTCTCGACCCGGTCAGTGGCCGCCGGCGCCGGAATCGACGGCGGTGCCTCCGTCGACTTGGGCGAAGAAGACCGGT
This sequence comes from Hydrangea macrophylla, assembly GCA_033977485.1. Taxonomy (NCBI): domain Eukaryota; kingdom Viridiplantae; phylum Streptophyta; class Magnoliopsida; order Cornales; family Hydrangeaceae; genus Hydrangea; species Hydrangea macrophylla. The sequence continues at coordinate 96,525,254 of CM066997.1, read as the reverse complement.
TTCAGACCCAAGTTCTCCGGCGAGACCAATGCGAGCGATTCCGGCCAGATTGTGCCTCAATCGAAGCCCAAAGAGCAAACTCCGCCGGTGGATCTCGAATTGGGGAGAAGTCGAGCGGCTCCGGCGGTGAATGGTGGGCACGGGAGTGAGAAGTTGCCGCCGGTGCCTTCGTCTGATAAGGATCAGACGGTGAAACGGAGGAAGGACTCCGACGGTGGAGCGCCACCGCCGAAGATTCCACCGGCCGCTGGAGTGAATGGACCGGTTGAGCCCCCGCCCCCGCCGCCGCCGGGACGGAGAGCAGTGAGGAGTGAGGAGGCTGCGGATGTGTTGCCGCAAATAGTGGATGATGATGGGCTCGTCCCTCGTCACTCGCGTATGAAGTATGAGCTTAGAGATACACCTGGTCTTGGTGAGCAATGTTTGTTTAATTGCTTATTATTGGTGTTCATAACTTTATATATATATATATATATATTCTCAGAGTGAAAAAAGATGTGATTTTTTTTTTTTTGATATCTAACTTCTTGACTTGTTTATCCCCATTGGTCTATATGGGTTTCAATGTTTGGTCAATTATTTACAGTATTTACTATGGGTGTTTATATATTCTTAAGAGTGAAAAATATGTGAAATTTTTCAATGTCTTAACTTGTTGATTTGTTTATCCCCATTGGTCTATATGGGTCTTGACAGTATATTTCGATGTTTGATCAATAGTTACTATGGGTGTTTATATATTCTTAAGAGTGAAAAATATGTGAAAATTTTCAATGTCTTAACTTGTTGATTTGTTTATCCCCATTGGTCTATATGGGGTTTCGAATTATTTTTCAAATGTTTGATCAATTATTTACTATTGGTGTGTGTATATATATATATATACTAGTAATAACCCCGGACCAAAAATAAAAAATGTAATACTTTAAAAATTCAAATCTTTTGCGTAAAATTGTACCGGTCATTCAAACCCACACATTGATTTTGATTTTGAAATTAAACCGAGGTGTTGTTGGATTTTTTTACAATTGATTCATTATATTCAAATAACCGCAAAGAATAGACAAAAATGATAGAAAACTATAACCCAAAAAAGAGGTCTTTTTTTTAGCATGTTCCTTTCTTCTTTTTCTTTTTATTCCTTCTTTTTTTCTTTAATGGTTTGTTCTGTTAGCTTCTGTTTTTTTTATATGAAAGCTTGCCATGTTGCACTGTCTAAGGTACCTAAATCTACATTAGGTTCCTCGTAATGTATAAGAAAAAAAAAGTCCACATAAATTAAAATAAACTATAAAAGATGTGGTATGGCCTCCAAACTGAATTGGGAACCTTAGCATTGATCTAAACCTAGACTGAATTTCCTCAATTAATATAGTACCTTAAACCTCACTAAGATAAAAACAAAGTAAAATCCAGAAAGAGAACTAATCAATGTAAACATGCAAATCCAAATCCAAGAAAAAAAATATAGCTTCTCAATTCAATTAGCTTGTAACACTTGAAGAAAGCGAGAGAAAAGTCTGAAAAATAGAGGCGTTTAGGAAGGAGGGAAACCATGGACTATATGGAAAAATATATGATCTCTATTTTTGAATAGAGAGAGATGTGATATATATGGATAGACAATGTGTACAGAGAGAGGGAAATTAGGGAGGGATTGGATTGAAGAGAATAACTAGGTGAGAGAGAGAGAGAGAGAGAATAATACAATACGAATTAGTTGTGTATGTTACCATTTTTGGTGCACCAATGATCGGACGGTTTAAAATATCCAACTCTCTCTCAATGGCTGGGATTGCAAGTTTCTAAAATGGGAGAGCCCTACACCGCCCTCCCTTATTATATAGATATTCTCAGAGTGAAAAAAAGATGTGAAAATTTTCAATATCTAACTTGTTGATTTGTTTCTAAATTGTTTATCCCCATTGGTCTATATGGGTTTTGTTAGAGGATAGAATAGTCATTTAGTATTTAGGGCTTAGGTCATTGATTATGTAAGCCCTATGGGCGTTTTAGTATTTACCATTTTAAGTTGTTGCCTATATATAGGCCACTCCTGCAACCTTATTGTTATCTCAATACAATCAATATTATGGGTATTTACATGGTATCAGAGCCAAACCCTATTTTGGGATAGTCTCTCCGCTTCCGTCTACCTGTGGGAGGTGGCCGCCTCCCGCCGGAATTCTAGTACCCATCTTATTTTTCATCTTTGCCGACCCATCGTAGAGAGTCCTTAATATTGTCGGAAATAAGTTTCAGCCGCCACTGTTCATCGGCACTATTCATCCGACACTGTTCATGTTACTGTTCAGCACTATTCGCCAATACCGTTCATCGGGTTACTGGTCATCGAAGCTACTATTCACAGCACCCCGTAGCACTGTTCATAGTCTCTTTTTTTTTTTTATTTTTTGCTTGCTGCGTTTTCTTTTTAATTCTATTTTCCGATTTAGTTTCGTTTCCGAGATCTGGTTCTGCTTGCTTTCAATTCAAAAATTAAAACCCTTCTTCACCGATTTTTCTTGTGTAATCAAGAAACCTAAACCATTTGTTCACGCAACTCAAGAACCAGATCTGTTATGTCTTCAAAGGCTTGTTTGGCTTTCCTTCCAAACTTCGGTGTTCATGTTCACTCCCACCTTCAGTTTGAGGGGGAGAGTAGTAGAGGTGTGCCCTAAACCAAAGTTATAGTGATATTGTGCCAATCTTCTTGTAAGATTAAGAGTGTTTGTTGCCAATCTTCTTTGTGATTGTGAGTTTCCACTTGCCGATCAGTATTGTGAGATCGAGAAGAATCTTGTCCTTTTTTGCTAATCTTTTTCGAGAGATTGAGAGTGTTCCCTCTGTTGTGAAAGGCGCGCGAGGTGCAGGCGGGCTCAAGGGTTGCGCCTCGCCTAAGGCTAGGCGAGGCGACTTCAATCAGCGCACTAGAGGCGCGCCTTTTCGCGAGGCGCACTAGGCGATCGCCCAGGCAATATCCCAACAGTTTACCAAAAAATAAAGCGAAGAAAGAAGAAGAAACGAGAGCACATATCGCAACAGTTTACCAAAAAAAAAAAAAAAGAAGAGGAAACTCGAGATAAAGAAGCCCAGCAATCGCAACCCAGGTATGCTCTTTTTTTCTCTTTCTTCTTCTTCTTTCTTCTTCCTCCTCCTTCTCCTCTTCCTCTTTCTTCTTCGCAACCCTAATCAGTCGGGGGTTTTTCTTTTCTTCTTCTTCTTCTGGTTTCTTTTTTCTTCTTCTTCTTTCTTCCTTCCTTCTTACCCCCCTCTTCTCTGTCACTGTCTAGTGAGATAGTCTGTTTTTTTTTCTTCTTCTTCCTCCTTCGTCTTCATCTTCTCTTCTTTCTTCTGGCTTCTTCTTCTTTCTTCTTTTCCTTCTTCCCCATCGTCTTCTTCTCATTGTATACAGAGTCTTCTTTTTATCCCCTTTCCTTTTCTTCATTGTCGGTGGGCTATAAAACCCCTTTTTGGCCTTTTTCTTTGTTTTAATGAATTGCCCAGCTGTAAGACAATATAATACTATATAATATGTCATATAATATAGTATGACCTATGTAATGGTAGTAGATAAGTTCCAACTCCTAAGACTACAATGTAAGACAATATAATATATAATATGTATGTAGTGAGACAATATAATATATAATATATAAACTAGGCAGAAAATATTAGAAAATAAAAAAAATACTAGAAAGTACTAGAAAACAAAATAGAAAATTTTAAAAATCATATAAAAATACTAGTATATGTTAAAAAATGGTAGCCAGGCTGCTATATTATATATATAAAAAAATATATATGTATTTTTGCGCCTCGCTTCGCTCGGGCGCACGCCTCAGAGTGCGCCTCGCGCTTAGGCTCCAGGAGACCTTTGCGCCTCAGTGCGCCTTGCGCCTTAAATAACCTTGAGTGTTCCCTTGTCGATTGTCTTCGTGAAATCGAGAACCACTCTTTGCCGGCCTCGTATGATCAAGATTTGCTACAAGCTTTTGTTTGGATCGTTGTTGTTCAACGATCATCGTTCAGCCGCAAGTTGGGTTGCCGGTACATTTAGTGAAGTTGAGAGTTATTCGTGCCAACCCTGGCGTTGAAGTTTTTCTTTCCAATGGAGTTGAGAGTTGTTTTTTCGGTTGTAATCCCTTTCCAAACTTTGGTTGTAATTTTCATTACCACCTTCAGTTTGAGGGGTAGTGTTAGAGGATAGAATAGTTATTTAGTATTTAGGGCTTAGGTCATTGATTATGTAAGCCCCATGGGCGTTTTAGTATTTACCATTTTAAGTTGTTGCCTATATAGGCCACTCTTGCAACCTTATTGTTATCTCAATACAATCAATATTATGAATATTTACAGGTTTCGATAGTTATGTTTCAAGGTTTGATCAGTTATTTACTATTGGTGTATATGTATTTTTAGAGTGAAATAGATGTGAAAGATCTCAGTGTCTAACTTGTTGATTTGTTTGTAAATTGCTTCAGTCCCCATTGGTTTTTATGGGTTCCAACATTATATTTCAATTTTGGGTTCTCTGATTCTTGTTCCGCTTGTCCTAGCTCCAGCAATGGAAGGCAGTCATGTAAGCATTGTAATTTATTTATTTATCTTCTTTGATATGATATCCATATGTTCTTTCTAGTTGCATTACTATTTTGATGATTTAATCTGATGGAAATTAGTTGGTGTAGGATGATAGGTCTTTGCTAGTATCTACAGTGTTTTTGGTGTCTGGAGTGACAACACTTTTGCATACATCATTTGGATCAAGGTTGCCCCTAATACAAGGTCCATCATTTGTTTATCTTGCTCCGGCGCTTGCGATCGTTAACACCCCCGAGTATCTGAATGGGAAAGGAGTTGTATGTTTCTTATCTCAGTTTTATATCTCATTTTTTTATTGGTTACCATAATTGCTTTTGGCTATGCATGAAAGAATATTATTTTTTACATGTAGGCTTCTCGCGTTATGTAAAATACATGGGCTGGTTGAAGTTCATCAACATAGTACAAACTCATGTCGTTAATCGCCTATTGGCCTCTTTTGTATGAGAATGCAAGCCTTTGATGTATACAACCTAGTAATGGTCTTCCTGTTATGGTCATAAATGTTGTTTTCTTATTGTGTGCTCATTTCTTATCATTTGATAAAAGCCTGAGGACAAATGAAAAGGTGAAGAAAATAATAAAAAAAATAGTCAATTATCATTTTTCACTGACCAAAAGAGAAATAATATGATAACTCGCTTTGTATCACTGGTTAAAAGATGCATAAAGTGGCTAATGCAATTGGCGACGAAAGAATTGATATACTAAGCTAAGAAGCACGGACATGGACACACCGCACAGATATGACACGACAAGGGCACGACGGCACGACAAAATCCTGAAAAAATTGCATGTCGACACTGCAGGAAAAGTGTTCGTGCGTTGGACACGACACGCGACACGTTACCTTCTTAGAAGTGTCGGTGATTCCTAGATACTGAGGATATAAATTATTTTGTGAGAGTTTTTGGCCTGGATTATTATGTGGGAAACTGGTCAAAGTTCATAGCATAAATCTCTTTCTTGGGCTTGAAACACTATTCATGTAAGAACATACCTATGGTATCTAGTATAGAAAATCACTCTTTAGAAACAACGTTGGACAAAGGGCCCTGGTGGGCATTGTTGAAATCATGGGCGGAGCTATGTGGAGCCCGGAGGGGCCACTGCCCCTGCAAATTATTTGTTTATTTATTTATTTTAAATTTGATTGTGTTTATGTAATTTGTAGAACTTTGGATTTAATTTATGTATTGGCCCCTCCAAAATATTAACTTTTAGAAAGAATAACGCTATGCTTCCCAAATATGAATCTCAAATTTGGTTCCCAAATGTTTTGTCAGTTGCATACAGCCAAAGCATTTGGTACAACTGTTATGCTATTTTGGAACCTACTTTGAGATTCAAATTTGGAAGCGTATCATTACTCTTTTGAAAAGTGGTTCATGCTTGTATACAATACAACATTCATTCTAATAAATCATAAGCCAAAGGATTACAATACCTTCAATACGCAATATATATTGCAAGCACCAAACTTCCCAACTCTCAAACTGGACGAAAACCTTACATTTACATACTAGAATTGTAATCTTTATGATACATAAAATCATACCCAAAAAAATATACAAATAGGTCCCCAAAAAAAAAAATATCGCCTCGGGGCGCTGCCGCCGAACCCTTGTGTGTCCCCATTTGGTATCCTACCCAGTAACTCGGTCCACCAAGTGCAAATTCCTGGCTCCGTCCCTGGTGGAAATCGATGCTTTTGATGGGAGGGGCACTATGTGTTTCATATGTAGGTCTTTGTTGAAGTCAATGACTGAACTTCTCGATAACAAATCAGCACAACACTTAGCTAGTGTATATTCAAGGTAGTTGCCCTGGAACGAAGTCAAGTTGGTTTTGTAAGTTTTTTTTTATAAGTAAATAAGATAAACAAGTTGCTTTAGTAAGTTGGTAAGTAAATAAGATAAACAAGTTGGTTTAGGAAGTAAAGTTGCTTTTGATCGCAAGTTATCACTTATCACGCAGCAACATGATTGGAATCTGTTTTATTGGTTTGGTCTTTAGTTTTATTTCCCTTTTCTTTCCGCTGATAATGGTCACCAAATGGCCAGTTTCACATTTATTTTCCCCAGCTTGAAAGATTTCCATGCTGAAAATGTACATGCATGATATAGTTTATGGAGAATTGGCCAACCTTTTGGGAGTCAGATGCCACTACCATGTGATCTCTGAGAATGTTTTTTTTCTTCTTTTTCCCACTCAGTGAATAATTTTTTGGTGCTTCTTATGTACCACAACAATTGGATACACTTGATCTTTAATGAAATATTATGCTTTCTTCAGTTGGACTGATTTTTGGAGGATTTGTAATCAAATAATTATTGCCTGCCTTGGGGGAATTTTCACAGTGCTTGTGAAAAATTATTCAAATTGCAGGATTTCAAACATTTAATGAAGGATCTGCAGGGAGCTATAATCATATCTTCAGCTTTTCAAGCAATTCTGGGATATAGTGGATTGATGACATTGTTATTGAAGTATGTGTTTCTTCTTCTTACTTGCACTTTGTGTTTGAGAGTTTATGATTTTGTCAATATATGCTTGTCACTGCATTTTCCATGTAAGAATTTAAACAATCTTGGAAGCTTGATGGATTCATAAAAACTGACATGTCTTTAAGTTTCATTGCTGAAGAGAGTGATTGGATAAGAACATTAGAGGTCGTTGTTTATTGTTGCTTCCCATTAGGAACCTGACATATTCGTATTAGCCTTGTATCGTTCTAGTTTTATTGGATGCCCCAGAAGGACGAGGTATTCATAATATCCTGTGAGATTTTTCGTGCAGTATTTTGTAATTGTAGATAAAGTCCGTAGGCTGTAATATAACCTTGCGGCAAATTTTTTGCACTTCCTGAATAATGGGGATGGAGGGGAGTTATATAGGTTGGTTGTATTAGGGGTGCTTCCTATAATGACTTTCTAGATTAGCTTTTCAACCCAAAAAATAGGTTTTGTCATAGGCGTTCAAGTTGTATGGATATAATTTGATGCATTCAAATTTATTCAAGAATGAGCCAACTTCACTGCAATCATCGAGATTTGTGCTTTGTCTTTCGCCTAGTAAGAGAAGGAGAACGTTGATTACACATTGTGTTTTGACAGTTTATTGAATATATGGCTCATTCATTTTGTTTGAGTAGATATGCGCTTCATTTAGTTAGTACTTATTGATTTTAAATTTTAAAGCAGCTTTAGTGATGTTATATTCTTTGCAAAGAAATTAGTAGAAGCACGGTTGTTAGAATCGGTCGATTCACGAATCAATTTGAGTTTCATACAACCAATACAATTCATGATTCTGTAGTTTTGAAGTTTTAAGTGGAGGACTTCCTACATTTTGAGCCTTGATATTGCTGAAACTTGGGTTAAATTGTTATTTTGCTCCTTTTAAGTGGTGTACATGTGTTTCTTCTACATGTATACAGCATATGCATATGATCTATGTTACTCGGACTCGGGTACGTCTATTGGGTGCGGATATGAATCCGGGAGTCGGGCTCGGTAGATCCCAATATTTTAGGATATGGGGACTCGGCCATAAAGGATCCAAAATTTAGGTACGGGTACAACGACATGTCAAACTAGAATAGAACAAGACATATTCTTAAAATTAGCTATATTCTTATGTTTATAAACCTAAAAGCATAGCATTACTCTTATTTTATTATTATTTCACATAGAATTTTGACGGAGTTTAATTAATTTTTGGAAAAGTAGCTTTACTTAGACGTCTATAAATGTCAACACTCGGATACGAGACTATTAAATGTACTGACATCTTAAATATAATAACAAGACCTTGTGCCTAGGAAACAATTTGTCTCTTTAGATTATATTTTTGATAGCAAGTCATGTCCGACATGGTACGAAACAAGTCCGACACATACCCCGTGTTGGTATCATACCCACTTCGACACGGACACGGCACCTTTTATGCTAAGTCCGGGTAACATAGCATATGATATGTCATTTATTTTCTAAAAAAAGCCAATTGTACGAATCACGATTCTAAACACTTTTTGAGAACAATTTTCGTAACTGTACCAAGGATTTTTTGTTGTCCAAGTACTACGGAATACCCACCTACAGATTACCATGTTTTGATGTACAACGTGGTCAATATCTCATCCTCGGTTCATCGACCTTCCTTTCTTTCAGGTTGATTAATCCGGTTGTTGTGTCCCCAACTATTGCTGCTGTAGGACTTTCTTTCTACAGTTACGGTTTTCCACAAGTTGGAACTTGTCTTGAGATTGGTGCGGTGCAGATATTACTGGTTATTTTATTTTCTCTTGTAAGTTCAGTGCAACTACGTTTAAAATCTCTCTATTTAGGTCCTTTGTTTTTCCTATATGCTCCGTTTGTTTTGATGTAAAATGTTTTACGCAAGAAAATAGTTTTCATGAAAAATGTTTTAAATGAAAAAAAAATATGGTCTCTTTCTTATTTTCTTGTTTTTGGTAGACACTTGAAAAATATTTTACAAGCAACAAATCGATATAAGTTTTTAAATATCGACTTGTATTGATATTTTGGTTTGGGAACATGGTTAAGCGATAAAATATATGTATATGAATATAACATATTGTGCATGTATACAAGTTAGTGTGTGTGTGTATATATATATATATATATGAGCATATACTTGATTAATTGGGCATTTTACTTTTAAGAATTGTTCCGGTTCTGGGAAATAACCTACGGAAGTTCTTTCCAAGAATAATTTTCAGCATTTTAATATACTTTCACTTTCCTGATAATCTTCGTAAAATATTTTACGGACAACCGGAAAGTGCTAAAAACATTTTCCAGAAAATGTTTTATGTCGAAACAACAGTGGGGTAATGTGATCATGGTATCTTTTCTTATTGATGCTTGAAAATGTGATAACATGTTCCGTCTTTTTACAATTGAACCGCATCCTTCTATCACTAAGACAATTTATTTGACATTCCTGCAGTATCTTCGTAAGGTGTCTGTTCTTGGTCACCGTGTATTTCTAATATATGCTGTAAGTAAAATTATTTTTGTTTTTATACAGTGAGGCTTTGTTTGGTTCATGGATACAGGGGTTTAAGGAAATATTTTCCTTCTTCTTTTTTTCTTTCCCTTCTCTAATCATGAGCCAAGCAGAACCTTACCTTCTCAGTGGTCTTTTTATTTTTATTTCTTTATGCATATATAGTGTATGGATTACATTATTTTATGTTCAGGTTCCACTGGGTTTGGCAATCACATGGGCTGCCGCTTTCCTTCTGACTGAAGCTGGGGCATATAATATCAAGGGTTGTGATGTAAACATACCCATATCTAATACGATATCTGAGCATTGCAGAAAGCATCTTTCAAGGATGAATCACTGTCGAGTTGATACTTCTAATGCATTAAAAACTTCACCGTGGTTTAGACTTCCTTATCCGTTACAATGGGGCACACCTTCGTTCCACTGGAAAAAGGCTCTTGTAATGTGTGTGGTGTCCATAATATCAACAGTGGACTCGGTGAGTTTTCTGTCCTCCTTGTCAAGCCTTGTCAGCATGAGTTTAAAATTGAGGTTGCATGAACATTTTTTTCCCCTTTCAGTAAGGATGTTGCGGAATCTTTTTTAATTGGGCACAATTTGACATAACATGGACTTCTCATTGGAGCAAATTTAGGATGGTAACACAGGAATGATGACGTATGTCTAGCATGCATGTGCGTGCAAGGGAGGATCTACAGTGTGCCCATTGGGGACAGCTGCCTCCAATGGCATCTTAACAAATCCACTAATTTGCATAGTAGATGTATCTTAAATTTAAACTTCTTTTATTTTATTTTTGTCCCCACAGAGATCAGGAATGGAATGCCAAAATTGTCCACGTGATATGAATTTTTTAATTTTTTTCATCTCTCTTTCAGCGACGCACAGTGGGGACAAAATAACATTAGTTGGTTATGTTAAGAAAGCTGTTTTTAGAAAGTGTTAAGGAGTCTATGATGCCACAATTTTTATGGATGAAAAACTCATCGTGGTTATGTCGCCAGATGACATCAATGAATATTCAAGTTTTTGAATTTATTATCATATTAAAGTATTCACTCCTTATTCTTGTGAAGTGGGAATAATTTATGAACAGAAATCTTATTTCTCTTTGTTTACATCAAATATGAAAAGGTTAGCACAATCTTATAGATAAAAGACCATACCATCCCACTATAACAAATTCCTGGATGCGCCCTTGTTTGCGTGTGCATGTATCAGGATGGATGTTCTCTTCCCCTCCTTAATTAGTTGATTGAAACCAAAAAATCTGCTATTATACCCCGATGAAGCAGTGAGTTGACATAAAGGCTGGTGACGTCTCTGTAGTGTCTGTTACTATGGATACATAATGGGCCATTCACAGTCACTATACAGACGTAACGGGTGCGAGGGTCATGACACCTTCCTAATGGATATCTTCTTCACTTAAGGAAGAAGAAAATAAAGAAATAGAGAAGGCAGAACATAGGAGAAAGGAAAAAAGAAATGGGGGAAAAACTACTTTTCACTTCATAATAGTCTCAATAGGTATATTGTTTTTATAACTCTCCACCCAATTCTGTTTTTTAATTTCATTCACTCTCTCTATAGACCCTTTTTTCTTGTTTAATTTTACTTCCTTCTTTCCTTAATATAAGTAGACATTATTTCTCCCCTTATCAAAGTGACATGCTTTATTAATCAACCTTTATCCTTTCTCATGTTTAAGTGTACTTGTGTTTTAAATTTTGTGAAGTTTTAAATTACCAGTAAACTTTTTTCTAGCTTAAATGGGAGAGAAGTCCTAAAAAAAAAACAGTAAATCTGTAGTTAAGGTTTTGTAATCGAAACATGCTATCAATTCATTTAAAGTGTTGTGGGAAGGGAAAAATAATTTCATATACTGGTGGCCACTTTTGTTACATTATCCCGACGCTCACCGCATCCATGTCACCACAACCGCTGCTGCCTATGATGGCTGTTACCACCTTTTAAAACCTTTGATTGAAACCCTCCCTAGTTAAAATTTTCCCCTTATATTGGTCCAAAATTGTAATGATTGTCCTACAACTACTCTCCCCCCCCCCCCCCCCCCCCCCCTGCCACATTATTATTTGTGTATGCTGAAATTACCTCTATCTAATGTCTAAAGTGTGTAGAACATTTTCAGCGTATTTCAAAGTGTCTTATATGGGGGAATCAAAGTCAGCCAAGAGGAATTTATTGCTTAGATAGTTCTAAATACCTCCTAGTTAACCCAAGAAAGAAAATTTTTATTTTTTTATTTTTATAGAAAATGACTATACAAGTAAATGAAAATAACTTAATAAGAGTTGTACACACGTTCAGATTTGTAACTAAATTAATAGTTAATTTTAGTGCAATTTTCTGTGTTTTGGATGTCATGATATGATATATCTGGCTTTAATTGTTATTTCCAACATTCAGATCGCAAGACATAACTCCCTGACAATATAGCAATATTAAGCATTTTCAGTCGCATTGGGCTGTGTAAAGCTTCTCACTCATTCACATACATACATGTTTATGTACGTATGTTATAGAATATGGAATGATTAGTCAATTTATGATTGTGCTTCTTAGGTTGGCTCATACCATGCATCATCATTATTGGTGGCATCGAGACCGCCAACTCCAGGTGTTGTAAGTAGAGGAATAGGCCTCGAAGGTATTTCCAGTCTCTTAGCTGCTCTCTGGGGCACTGGGACAGGGTCCACAACTCTGACTGAAAATGTGCACACTATAGCCGTGACTAAAATGGGAAGCCGCAGAGCAATTGAGTTGGGCGCGTGCGTTTTGATAGTCTTATCTTTTATAGGTACGTGTTTCTTGAAATTACAATTTCAGTGATTGCATTGCAACGGTTCCCAAACGGAGCCAATACACGGATGCACAAACACAATCACAATACACACACACACACACGTGTGTATATATATTTTGAGTAATGCTATACTTTCCAAATTTTGAATCCCAAATGCTTCCCAAATACATGTGGCAATGGGCCCACTGGATTTTGATTGGACAATGTTGAAGTGATCTCCATCATTATTGAATGTGGTCCCACTGCCACATGTATTTGGGAAGCATTGGGAAGCATAGCATTGCTCTATATACTATATAATAGTATTTCAGCCATATTGTTGGTGTATGTTCTTTGGATGTGCTTTGGAGAAAAAGAAGCAATGTAGATCTAAATCACAACTTCTTTTATGTTCTTTGTTGCATGTTTTGTGAACATTTTCTTTGATTTCAATTTTAAGTGCCGATGTTGCTTAGACAGTTGGTAATTGTGTGTCTTCTCAAGCATTAGTTCCTTCATGTCATGTATGTTTTATGTAGTAAATCAGTAATATAAAAATACATGCAACACTAACAAATATCTGCTACCTTATATGTAAAAGAAATAGGTATGCATACAGCACTGTTGAAGTGTCAAATACTCGTTTCAATGTTTCTGTCATTACGTCGCTATTGAGTATTTATTCAGGCGAGAGAGTTGATTTTATTTCGTTCGCTTAAAATTTCACTCAGAACTCAAAAATTTCGTAGAGGTATGAGCATTCCAAGGTTTGATTTAGACAAATCATAATTTTTTGTATAGTAAGTGAATCTTTGTAGTTGTCTTAAGTTCAAATGTGTCTATGTAGTCAGTAACCGTATCTTGTAATGTACTTTACAATTTCCAAGTTTAAAAATTTCAGTTTTGTAAAATTTATCTTGTATGGCTATAGATCTCGCTAATACTATTTTGTAAGTTTATGCATTAAAGAAGATTTATGGTAGCCAGATAGTAACTATTTTTGGGAGAAAGGAAATGGAGGAAGAGATTATATAGGTGGGGGAGGAGAGTGGTTCTCCCTTGTTTAGGGAGTTTTTGATGGAGGAAATTGTAGTAAAATAGGTCCCCTTTACCCCTTTAACTCTAAACAATGGAGGGAAAGGTAAATAATAAAGTTGATTACCTGCTTCATGCCTAGTTCTTATAAGAACTGATTTTGTATTTTGCCCTTCTTACTAACTTGACAAAGCATGTTCTTTTTGACTTTTTGACCTAGTAATCTATCAAAGAAGGGAAGAGACTCAACTTTCGTTTTTCATAAAACTAGCCACTATATTTTTCCTTATTTTCTCTTCTCGTTAATCTATCTTTCGTTAACTGTCTCCTGAACTCCCAAACTGTTTTGGAACTTCATTTTCTCATAAATTCCTCTCTTTGATCAGTTATAATAATGGAACCTTCTTTTCTTGAAAATGGGCGACGCCTGATTTTTTCAGTAAATTTCTCTTCATAGTGAATTCCCAAGCATAGTAGCGAAGCAACCTCTTGATCCACAAAGAAAAATTTCAACTTGGACTATATTGTCACCAAAACCATTTTCCTTCAATCTGGTTGGTTCTAAACCCATCAAATAAATTGTCGTAAACTGCAAGGCCAGTTGAATATATGACAAAGAACAATTTTTTTAAATTAGATTTGGCAATCATTCTGATTGATTCACTTGTCCGATTGTAGTGCTTGAGCTTGAAGGAGAATGATTCTAGGAATAACTCATGGGAGAATAAAAAGTTAGTATGACTATTTAGTGCATCTTTAGAGGCAGTTGTACACTCATTTTTGTTTAGAGGTTTTTTTTTTGGGTTGATGGACCCTCCCGGCTGGCAATTTGCATGCATATTAAATACCAGTCATAAGGCACCTAAAAGAAAGGCATTGCCACATATTCTATTAGAGATCCTTTCCCTTGATTAGCCTGACAGCACGATTTAGTCCTGATCAGATTGTGAATTCAAAAATTTTATCCTATTTTACCCCTCAGATTTCTTTGTGCACCGTGAAGATATTTATGCACCTGTTGATGGTTTATGGAATTGGGAGATTGTAATAATCAGGACCGTTAAACTAGAGAAACTGGTTTATTTCAAAGGAGTTTCTTTAGCAAACAATATTCTAATGGGATTCTAGCAGTCTTTCCTTCTTGTATAGTCTCCCGCCTCTACTTTCCCTCTTATCTTTATTCATTTTCGAAACAAGAACACTAAACAAAATAGGAAAATTTAAAAAGTATCCACTCTCATTAATGTAGCACGTACATATGGGTAAGGGACAAAAGATACAACATGGCAGGGACATAGGAATCTTGAAAAGAAGATAAGGACATGGCGAATATAAAGCTACAGTTTTATTTATTTTTATTTTTAAGTTAGTTATACTATAAATCATGCTTCCTGATTCCTTATTTTCTGGTACCTCCTTGCTCATCTCCCATTTTATCATATTTATGACTTTTATCTCACAGTTTTCAAAGCATTTTAGAGGAGTCACTGTGCCATGTCCATGTCCAGCCGTGTCGGATATGTGTCTGACATGTGTCCAATGTGAAAAATTAATACATTTTGTTGCATGCCCAACCATGATAGAGTCTGGGGTGCCTAATTTGGAAAGAAATTTACTAACTTCAAACTAATTGTTGTAGAGGTATTAATGGGATAATGGTCAACATTGCATGAGGGGATTCTCGTTGATGAATGAGTTTACCAAATTTTAGAATTTCATTTTACTTTCCTTACCTTGGGGCCACTGACCAATTAATTTATCCAAAAGAAAATTCACCACTATACAGACCAAAATGGTCTTTTACAGTGAACAAGAGCCTCCTCCTTTGTCAAGTTCTTGCTCTTGAATTGTACCTAAATGTCATTTACTCAATGCTGACAGGTAAAGTTGGAGGGTTTATTGCCTCAATTCCTCAAGTAATGGTCGCAGCTCTGCTATGCTTTATGTGGGCTATGCTTACAGCATTGGGCTTGTCAAATCTACGTTACAGTGAAGCAGGAAGCTCCAGGAATATTATCATAGTTGGGTTGTCTATGTTTTTCTCTCTTTCAATACCAGCCTACTTTCAGCAGTATGGTGTCTCTCCAAATAGCAATTTGTCTGTTCCGAGTTATTATCAGCCTTACATAGTGGCTTCTCATGGTCCTTTCCGCACCACATATGGAGGGGTATGCATGTCCTTGATTTTTTTTTATAGCTTTTATGCTGTTTGGTAGTAGGGCAGAAGTGGAGAGAATGGAAGGGGAGGAGGGAAGATGTATGTCCTTAATTGTGTTTTGTTGAATAGGAGGGAAGAGAAGTAATGAGGGAAGGAAAGATGAGCACATATATAAATTTACCATTATACCACTTATCTGATGTAAGTTATGCAAGGATAAGAAAGTCATTTTGCCAAAATTTCTTGTTCCCTACCCAATCCATCGACTTTTGGCTGGATTGAAAATTTTGGGCCCGAGGGCAGAGGCATTCCTCCCCTCTTCTTCCACCCTACCAAACAAGTGATTCTACCTCTCCCCTTTCTCCTTTGCCCTCGTCCCTCTCCTTCCCCTTTTCGCTTGTACCAATTATTTTGTTAAAACCGGGAGAATAGTGTTGTTTCTTTGTCAGTTTCTTGTAGTATCTTTATCGCCTTGTAATGAATGCCACTTTAATTGAGCTCTAAAAGATTCTGCTAACAATATATATATATATATATATGTATTCTTTTACAGCTTAACTATATCATGAACACATTGCTATCACTTCACATGGTGATTGCATTCCTAGTTGCCATAATCCTTGACAACACCGTACCGGGAAGTAAGCAGGAACGCGGGGTCTACGTTTGGTCTGAATCCGAGGCTGCTAGAAGGGAACCTGCTGTTGCTAAAGACTACGAGTTGCCCTTTAGAGCTGGGCGAGCTTTCAGATGGGTCAAATGGGTTGGGCTGTGAAACACAGTTTTTGAGCTATTGGGTTAATCCATCATCATTGTCTCAAGCTCATTGGATGCCAATTGAGTTTTTACGGTAAAAGTCCCTTGGGCTTATGTTAAAAGGGCAGTCTGTAAAACTGTTTTCTTTCTTGCACGTTCGGACTTTTTGGGGAAAATTATAGAGAGATGAGTTATTTTGTGTACATTGGAGGATTAAGAGGGCATTCCTATGTTGTGTTGTAATCTTAGATTGTAAACCCATGTATGTAGTTTTGGAGTTGTTGAGAATGTCCCAATCGGACTCTTTTTACCTGCATGCCGAGAAGATTTAGGAATTTGCCATTGTTATGTATGTATTTTTTTTTTCCTTACGAGAAACATCTTTTTAGTTGATAAAGGCGAATTCTATTATGCAAATCAGGCTCTTTTGGTGGAATGATGATATTTATCTATTGTTTACATTTATTTATGGGAATTGCTATGTACACCCGTACATTTGCTATGTACACTCAAATTCTTTTATTCTAATCATTTTTCTTCTAAAAATTCTCACTTTTATAAGGTTGAGTGGTGTACATAGCAAAACTAGCGGTGTACATAGCAATTCCCTTATTTGTTAGCATTACTAGGCATAAATACTTTTACACACTTTTGCACACCCAGCTTTAAATGCATGTACCCTGTGCTGTGTAAGTGGTGCATAGAAAAGTATGAAAAATTAAACCAGCACAAGGTACATGCATTTAAAGCATAATGTGTACAAAAGTGTGTATAATTAGCATTATTGTTTATTTATATTTCCAAGATAACCTGGATTGATAGTGTTGTGATCTAGAATTTCAAAATTCAAAAAGTATGAATCATGTCGGGTTGTATAAACTGGAGTCGACTCATGAATAGAATGGACTGATTCTAATAACCATGAGTTTTTACATCACCATGTACACATTACATTTTAATACAATGACAACTCATGTGCACACACTTCAATGGTATATGCAAATGTAACATATGAAAGGGTTAATGATACCTTTTCTTCCCAAGCCTCCTCAAAGAAGGGCTGAGAGAGACCAATAGTGGCCAAAAAGGCCCAGTAACATATGTTTATTCTAAAGGAGTGAGAAGCAATGAGAGTGGTTCAGCTTCCATTTTAAAAGGTGTTGGAATTGTGGCTCGATTTGGAAAAAAAGAAAGAAGAAGAAGGAATTCGAAATTTGGTTTTGTTGCTCGAGCGAGCTAGATTGCGAGGCTATTTGGGATTTGATTATGAAATGTCGCCTGCTAGGTTGTCCGTGCAAGCGGACACACGTATGTAAGAAGATTTGGCAAGTTTGAAGGGAATTTAGCTTTCCTAATTGGTTTTGGCAGCAAATTCTAAGCATATTGGAATAGGAAATATGTGTAGCCCTATATAATGACTCTTTAGGTCAATTGGAAGTAACTTTACATCTTTTGAGAAAGAGATTTATTGTTCAATTTTTAGAACCTCTTGGTTCATTCGGATCTCTACTTGTTAGCCTCTTTGTTTTGTTTTGGTGAGGTTTTTGTTTGGAGAAATCATTCGTTTTGATTTTTGTGAGGGAGTGATTCCTTAAGTTGGCACTGTAATTTCGTGGAAAGTGGAATTGTTCCTTGGATCTGGGGAGTGGACGTAGGCATAGTTTGCCGAACCACTCATGAAAATCTTATGTCTATGTGTGTGTTTGTTTTGCCTTCTTTTTTCTCGTTTGGATTATTGTCTTTGCTTGTGATTTTAGAAAGCGCTTCCGCACAACAAAAGGCAATAGGTACAATTTCCAATCTTCATCAAGTTAGCAGTTTGGTCCTTGACTCTCTCTCCCCCCCCCCCCCCCCCCCCCCCCCCCCCCCCCCCCTCTCTCTCTCTCTCTCTCTCTCTCTCTCTCTCTCTCTCTCTCTTTTTCCCCTTTCCTTTATCTTCTCCCTACTTCTTTTTTTGCTAATGGACCTTCTCCCCATCTACTTGGAGTACTCTCTCTCCTTAACTTCATTTTGCCCCTTACTTGGGAACTTTCTCTCCTTTCATCCTTTTTAGTTTTTACCTTTGCTCGGGACGCTGTTCTGAAAAGCTTTTAGAAACATTTCACACTATTTTGAGATGTGATTGATTCATATATGCAATATCAATATCATCTCTAGATGACATATGAACTAATCACAAATTTTTTCTGAAAACATTATAGATGTCTTTTGGGGTACTTTCCTAAAGTTCTTTTCAGCTTTTATGGGTTAAAGTCTTAAATGACGTGACTACATCTCCAATTGGACGAACAAACCATGTGTGTCTGATGCTTAATGCCTATATCACATTTTTAAAAGGTATGTTTGTGTAAGCATAAAAAGAACACAAGTTGATGATGCTAATTTTTGGTGTAGAATAAGAAAAAGAAACAAGAAGGGATTTGTATGTGGTTTGACCCTGTTAATGAAGAGACTTACGTCCATGGATGTGTCTGAGCATGTTCACTATATTGTGAAATAGCCGGTGACCTTTAGTGAACCAACAACGGACTGGTAGTACTAGAGATTGGCCGGGCGGGTTACACAAGGTTGCAGTGGATATCGTGTTGAAGATGTTTTTTTTTCTTCCACCATATAAGGGGTCAGGGATCTCTTTTATACATGCAAGAGGCCTCCTAATACATGAAACTTTATCGATAAAGTAATACATTTGGATTGAGTTTGATTAGCACAAATCGTGCGGGTTTTCTAATCCGATTAGGAAACTATCTTTACATTCCATTAGTTTTCCAGTTAGCATAGGAAACTGTTTGGATGATTCTAGATTACGTCTTGGGGCTTGGCTGAGCCGTGTCCGAGACAGATTGCGCCTGGGCGGTTCTCCTGATCTGTAGGTCGGGATTTACGGGACCATGCGAAGAGGTCGGGCGGGACCAGCTTCTACCCTGGCTAACTGAACATTTTTGCACATATCACAAGCTAATGTGTATCTTCTAAAAAATGCCATATGTTTATATATTTGGTAACTAAAGAGTATTTTAGGAGATCCACATCAACTTGTGTTCTTTTTAGGTGTACTTTTTAAGTGCACGTAGCATTACTCATAAATTATTTATCATGGGACTTATAAGCTCCAAAAGCTAAAACTCCATCTACTTATGAAAACACACACACACACACACACACACACACAAAAAAATCTTTATGTATTATACCATCAGTTAATGTGAGCATAAATTAATGTGTAATGCTATGTGTTCTCAAACCAGATTCCAGCACACGTGACTATGTAACCACTTTCAATTTTAATGGCCACATGATTTTCAATGGTAGCTTTTTTAAGTGGACCTACTCCTATGACTGAGGTTCTATTCGAGTTGATCGGCGCCAACTCTCTTACGTCTTAGGTGCAGGTTCGAATCCCCCAGTGTCACAAGTGTTGGGAATGAAATTTATGATAAATATTTGGTAACCATATACATCAAATGTGTAATGCTATGGTTTTCAATTAATATCTTGGTGGATTGTTTCACATCGCCCGGACATTGCCCCCGTTTGTGCTTCTTATAAGCCTGAATAACCCTTCTCTCATAAGGCGTCTTTGGAGGGTGAGTCAGGACCATTGACCTTTCTATTTGGTATCAGAGCTGAATCAGGATACCTCCCTTTGTTGGACTTTTCCTGTTCATGTGGTCTAGTGGGTGTGTTGGATTGTCCCATATCGCTCGGGCATAACCCCTGTTTGTGCGGTTTCCAACACATGTAACAGTGAGACCACCTAAAATAACATCCAATAAAAATTTGAGTGGTCCAATTACAAATGATATTGTCTCATGTCACATGTATTGACAATTAAATTTGGGAAATAAATTTGAGAACCACAGCATTATTCTAAACTAATTCTATCTATTTTTATTTTCACCGTACAGATAAGTTTCCTAGCTTACACACATTTTAGCAACCAATCTCATTGTATAGCATTTTCCAATTTTCACTCTCAAACAAAACAGCTTTCAAAATAAATATTGTGTTCCTCCAAAATTGCACACGCCTGGGTTTTGCTAGACTTCGTACCTCCACCGCTTCACATCCATAGTGCTTGAATTCGATCCTAAATGTTATGTTATCTAAATTTGAATTTGGACAGTTGTACCATATATTGTGACAACGTTTATAGCACCGTAAATCACTATATGTGCTACCGTTCTCATAGCCAATGACGGAGGGAGTGTAAGGCAAGGGTGGGCCCATTCCTCCCCTAAAATTTGGAAACTAAGAATTTAGCCTAATAATTTTTGATATTTTATTTTATGACCCCTATCAAAAAATATAATAAATTAAAACACTTTTTATTAGGGAACAAATTTAAAAAATAAAAAAAATCCTTAGGAACAGAGAGTTGAGATTACCAATTCTACATATAATTATATATAATTCTATATATTAAATCAATTATACACATAATTATATATAAATATACCAAAAAAAAATCGCCTCGGAGGTGCTGCCCCCGAACCATGTATAGCTTATGCCCCCCTAACAAAAAAATCTTGGGTCCGCCCTTGCCCATAGCATTTGACATATCCCAAGCGTTACTCTAAATTTGAATTATTTATTCCCAAAATACTTTGACAGTTGTACCACATGTTGTGGAAGCGATTATTGCCCAGTAAACCACTGCATGTGGTACCGTTTCCATAACATTTGGCATGTCCCAAAATGTTGCTCTAAATCTTTATTTTGTTGGGAATTTAACAAGTGGAACTAAATTCCCCCAATAACACACAGAAACACACAAACAGTAATAACAAGCACATCAAAGAAAACAAAAATTTCTAGGTGGTTTGGCCAAACAATGCTTACGACCAGACCCGAGAGACCAATTCTTTCACTATTGAGAATAAACAATTGGTACAAGATACAACTGAGTTAAATCAAATAACCCAACCCTCACACCCTTTGCATTCTCACTCTCAATACCCCCAAAGAACTCACACTCTCTCACCCTAGACCATGCACCCCCATGAGGGGAGACCCCCAACTTGGTACACCAAGGGCTTACCTAAATTCCTATGTAACATCCCTATACATAGAGTTTATGACCCATTACTTGTTAGACAAGTATACAACTCTATCAAGGAAACCAAATCACAATAGAAATCTAGCCAAATCACAATCCCTAAATTAATGGAATTGTCCCATATGATATAAAACATTTTCCCCCTTCTTTAGATCCGAAACTAATATCTGAAGCTGTCTCAATTGTTGTTAACAAACCTCCATTATTAGATGCTTTTCAAAAGCTTGCTTTGTCTCTCTTTAAATGTCAAAAAAAAAAAAAAAAACAAAGAAAAAAAAACCACCTTATTGCCGGCATTAGGTATGCCCACTTAAAGCCTAATAACTTTTCTTATGCTGAATTTAGTTTTGACATAGTCCTATTCAGTCTTTGTCAATCAGCTGGATCTATATCCAAAATAAACATTTTTTGTTGTTGGGTGATGCCCGCGAGTTGCAGCCGCAATCCGAGCCGAGGATGAGTTTTTGGGCCATTGTACGTGTGTCACCCAGGGCACACGGGGCATAATAACTTGACGTCATTCCTATCTTCCTACGGCTTATCTTCGGTAGTTTGTTCATGGTACCATATTCAAAAATGCAATCTCTCCTCCACGTGTATCACTCTTTATTTTCAATCAAAAATTTTGGGCTTTAATTACAAAATATGCCCTTAAAGTTTGATCCATGTCTCATTAATTATAGTCCCTCTAGTTTTAATTGCATAAATTTGGTCCCTGTTAGTGGTTTAACATTGCTGAATGTCGTGGTGCTTTCACTGACTGTCGGTGTGGTATGACGATCTTGGTACTTTAGAGTTCAAGTGAGAAAGAGATAGAGGTTAAACTCTGGAATTGTAATTCTTATTTTATTGCATTTCTTTTTCAAATGCCATTCGGTTTATGGGCTAAACTTATATAATCTCTAGACTTGGATTAATCGGCCCTTTATGAGATTGAACTTTTAAGTAAATTTACTTTTAGTTTTGAGTCTATAAACATAGGGGCATAAAAAGAATCCAAGTCAAAAGGTCGAGTGCCAAGCTAAAAGGCCAGGTAGGTGGATTGTTTAAAAATTTGTAAATAGACACGTGTTATCAATATAAAAAGTCAAATTTACCCTCATCAATTAGTGGGAGAACACTTTGGTATGTTGGGGTGGTTTGAGTGTATATACTCCAAACCGTTTTGACTCTTGTCAAGTTTGGAGTGGAGAAAAAAGGAAAAGCTAGAGATGAAGTGATGGCTGTCTGACGCGCTATAAATGGAGTGATGGTTGTGTGACGCGCAATATATGCAACGGAAACTTGTTATGGTCGGTTCTCAAGTGATGTTTGTTCCTTGATTAGGAATTGGTCCATATCATAAAATGTTGTTCCCTTTTACAATTGTTGTTCTGTGGTGAGAAATAATTGTTCCATGTTACAAATGTTTGTTCTCCGTGGATTAATTTGTGTGCCAATCATGTAAGAGATTTACATTTATGTATAAAATCTTATACAATATCAGTAAATTTGAGTTTTGATGTATAAGTATGAGTGATTTATTATGGATAGATAGTTGCATTAATTACATTAATCACAACCATATTAATTCCCAATACAACTTTGTTCCAAATACCATAAATAGTTATTCCAAAAGCATGTTATGTTTGCTCCAGCAATAGAGAAATTGGTTCCATCCACAAAATTAATGTTAGAAGCTTTCAGCTCGTATACCTACTTGGTGTGGTACTTTCATATTAATCCCCAACACTACTTCAACTTTATTCATTTATGTATAAAATCTTGTACAATATCAGCAAATTTGACTTTTAATGTATTAGTATGAGTGATTTACTATGGTTAGGTAGTTGCTTTAATTACATTAAATCTCAGTCACATTAATCCCCAACACAGCTTTGTTCCAATGACCATAAACAGTTGTTCCCAAAGTATGTTTTGTTTGTTCTAGCAATAGAGAAGCTTGTTCCCTCCACAAAATTAATGTTGAAAGCCTTTAGTTGGTATTCTTACTTGGTACTTAAAAATGAAAGGATTTATGGTAGGTAGTTACTTTAATTACATTAAATCTCAGTCATATTAATCCCCAACACTACTTCAACTTTACTTGACTCAGTAGCACAATATCTCAACACTCTCACTTTCACAAGATATCTCCATTGAAGAACACAAACCAAAGTTGAAGTTTTACTTATTGGTATTTTCCTAAACAATACTAGTTTTATATTTTTATTCAAATAAGCAGCTAACTTTCCTCTTATTTATCTTGTTTTAGTTAGTATTTATTTTATTTTTATGGAACAATAATTACAGATCATGGAACAACTTTTGATGATAATGGAACAATAATTATAGATCATAGAATAACATTTGATTTTCATGGAACAACAATTACAGATCATGGAACAACATTTATTATCATGAAATAATATTTTATGGCTATGAAACAACATTTAATGAAATGAAATAATATTTGATTTTCATGGAACAATAATTACAGAGCACGAAACAACATTTTATGGACATTAGAAAAACAATTTATTTTCGTGGAACAACATTTTATGATCATGAAACAACATTTCAGTTTCATGAAACAACATTTGATTTTCTTAGAACAACAGTTACAGATCATGGAACAATAATTACAGATCACGGAACAACATTTAATTTTTATGAAACAATATTTAATTTACTGAGAAAAACAATTACAGATCATGTAACAACATTTGATATTCGTGGAATGTTTGATTTTGGAGCAACGTTTGAGATCAGGTAAAATTGCAATGGCCGATGGTAATTGTTCAAAGAACAAGGAAGTGTACGTTGATTTAACCAATGATGAGGACTTCGACATTAACCACAGCCTGGATTTAAGAGGTGATTCTGACACAGATGATTCCTACGATGGCTTTGCAAGGAACTTTGATGCTCCTGGGCAAGCGAGTAATAGTAATCCACCAGTTCTGTACGTAAGGGGGACCAATTTCTATCCACCAACTGTTAATACAGATAAAGCCATGTCATAGTTAACCAAGCGGGATGTACGGTCCATGACATTCATTTCCGAAGCTGAAGCAAACATTTGGTACAATTTATATGCAAAACTTATGGGGTTCAGTATAAGAAAAGATAATAGGATCGTAAACAAGACTAAAATTGTTAATGCTAGAAGATGGTGTTGTTCAAAATCAAGTCATAGACGGCAACAACATTTAGACCGGCAAGATAGGTAGTACGAGGCACGGACAATTACTAGATGTGGATGTTGTGCCACGCGCTCTGTATCAAATTAAAAAAGGGCGGGTCTGAATATGTGGTTGTTAATTTTGTTAAAGATCACAACCATTTGCTAGCAGCACCGGTTTGCATGCCCTTCCTCTGTTCAAGCAACAACAGTTTATTATTTTTGAAAAAAAAAACTAAGAAATATGGAATAAACGTTTATGATTAAGGAAAAATATTTTATTAGCTTTAAACAAAAATAATAAAATTTCGAACAAATGTTTATGATTAAAGACTCTGTCACGCCCTGACGTAGCATAAATACGAAAAGCGTTTAATTCCCTTTATAGACCCATAGGTCGCGATAGTTTGAAGGATCGATTCCGTCCCAAACTTCGAACAACATAAAACCATAAATCAGAGTGGAGCAATCAAGGCTTATAAAAGTTTTTTAACTTAGTAAATATTACAGCACGGGATCAACTAAGGCATACTCCACCTTGAAACAAAATAATATCTATCATCTATTACAGTCATCCTTATTACAAATTAGTTCATAACTTAAAACATATAATCATAACTTCCTCTTCGAGTGGTCATTCTCTGTTTGCATAGTCATATTGTTCAGCCCGATTATAACCTGAAAAGCCTAGACACGAATATCCAGGACGCATCAAAGTCGTCAACTTCAAGAATCTGGTGAGTATTAAAAACATATGCTTGAATGTAACACATACTCATTTACTATTTTCCATTTTACAGTTTCATAAATCAATAGTTTAACCATAGGAATAAACTCAATTTATAAAACAGTAAGGATAGCATCAAA
Organism: Hydrangea macrophylla; assembly: GCA_033977485.1. Taxonomy (NCBI): domain Eukaryota; kingdom Viridiplantae; phylum Streptophyta; class Magnoliopsida; order Cornales; family Hydrangeaceae; genus Hydrangea; species Hydrangea macrophylla. Next base: position 96,499,768 of record CM066997.1, on the reverse strand, counting down.
AATCTTCTATTCATAAAACATATGATCGTGTATGAGAACAATGTAACCATTCTCATCTTACCAACTCTTTTCTCTCGACAAAATCACACCCAACTCTCTCACTCCAGTATCTTTGAAACACTAAGATGACCACACTTTAGCACAGGGGTACCAAGGAGTGTCCAGTTTGTCTCACACTTTAGTACGGGGTACCAGGGAGTGTCCAATGCCTCACATTTTAGTACCTAATCTGCCTCGCAAATACCGGATAAACCTCACGCAGTATCCAGACTCAGGTACCAGGGACTGTCCGTAGGCCACACTTTAGCGCTACCATGGGTGCTAGGGAATGTCCAAGTTCGGCGTTACACACTTTAACGCTACCATGGGCGCCAGGGAGTGTCCTGTTTTGTCACCATCGCATTTCAAAGATACTCTAGCTGGAATCTCAAAACATCACACTTTGGTACACAGTTACCAGGGAGTGTCCACAACACATTCTTAACCACATACTCTTTTTTCTTACACTGACCATCACTCACCATGCACGTACAACTGACTCCACATGAATGCCATGAAGCTTTATACAGAATGTGTAAACAACTAGAACAGGAACAACGTGCGTATTAAGTCGTAGTTTATCGCTTTTATAATCCAAACATAGTAAACAGTATTCTGATTTAGTAAAATTCCCAAATAGAACCTTAACAACCTTTAAAAGTTATTCCAAACAGTCCTTTAGCAGAAAACAGACAAAAACTAAAAACTGCCAGGTTACGCGCGCGGGCCGCTCGCCCGAGGGGTCACTCGCGCGATATGCCCAATTTTCAATTTTCTTCTAAAACTTTTCTATCTGCCAGAAAATACACAGGTCGCTCGCGCGGGCCGCTTACGCAACCCTCACTCGTGCACACGAGTTCATGCAGTGGCCTCATCTTCTTCGCCAAAACTCCTCTATTTTTAGTTTTAGGGGGTCTTTTGACCCATTTTGCAAAACAGCAGCAAACATGGCATGTAATATATGGAACTCTTCGTTTTTCCGCAAGGAGTAAGAATCTACAATCAATTTTACATGAATCAAATTATAGCTCTCGAATTTTATGAAAAACCAAAAGACGTCAAAACTTTGTTTTAAATATACGTTGTGATACGAACGAATTAGGCTCTAATACTCTAAACATAGCATCTAGGATGTATGATATTTCATAATTATCTATAAAGACAGATTTTGATTAAGTTTTGAAAAATCATCTTTTCAAGCCATGAATTGCAAACGTAAAATTTTCAATGGTAATTTACAATTCAAACTACAAACATAGTAAATAAACATGAATTACATTACATAGTGAGTTAATAATACTCACTTGATTAGAGATTGGAATAGATGTTGTGAAAGAGAAGCAAAATATGGAAAACCAATCGAAGCTTTAAGTTATGAAGGTCCAAGTTTTTCTCTCTACAATCTGTAACTCCTCCCAAGCTCTCTCTCTTAACTCTATGAATTTTCAATTTGTGAAGATGTGCAGATTGTGAAGACATGTGTGTGTATATATAGAAAACTATCTTCAACTTGGTGCCCAAGTACTTTCTAGTTTACTCTACAAACTAATTGATTTATACCTATATACATTATATTCACAGATGTATACATACGTACAAACATATTCAAAAAATTAAAGGGATGTTTATAGATCAGTAGGGGTCAAGTGGTGTTGTTTAGCAAGGTAGCATTTAGGCATAGGATTAAAACACACCAAAAAATTGTAGTCAAACAAGGCATATACAAATTGTCTAGGAATCACTTGTATTGTTTGGGTAAAACAACTTATGGCCCTAAGTTAACACACACTCAAAAACGATATCCACACAATCCTAAGTAATGATTAGTTGCATTAATGATCAAACAAGCAAGTGTCATTTCATGATTGGTGGAGATTCCCAAACTGTGGGAGACCAACGCGGCGCGGACAGTTTTGAACATAAACTTATATTTTCGCGGCGCGGTGATCACAACAAAAATACAGAAAATTCATTTTAATGTAAGAAATGATTTTCTAGTTTTATAAAAATACAGTTTGAGTTAAAAGATGATATATCCACCGTTTTGAAATACAGATTTGAAATTCAACACAGGCATTACTAAATTTATAAAATTACAGTTTGACCCCAACCAGAATTTCTACATGAAATAAAACAAGAAATAAGATTTAACACATGAGAATTGGAAATTAAAATAACACTGAGAATATAGATTAAAAATGAAAATGCAAATTAAATTTAAATGAAAATGCAAGTTGTTACAGACCAACACCTTATTGGCTGTGGAACAAAACTAATAAAATGTGGAACAATGTTTGTTGTATGAGAAAGGCCGGATTGGTTAGGGGGATTTGATGATCATGGAGCAACATTAGATTTTCATGGAACAACAATTATAGATCACGGAACAACATTTGATGAAAACGAATCAACACTTGATTTTCTTAGAATAACAATTACAGATCATGGAACAACATTTGATTTTATGAAACTACGTTTGAATTTCATGGAACAACAATTATATATCATTAAACAACATTTGATGGATATTGGAACAATAATTTATTTTTATGGAAAAACATTTGATGATCATGGAACAACAATTAATTTTCACGAAATAACATTTGATGAAAATGAAACAACATTTGATTTTCGTAGAACAATTATAAATCATGGAACAACATTTGATGATCATGGAACAACATTTGATTTTCATGGAACAACATTTACAGATCATGGAACAACATTTGATTTTCATAGAACAACATTTAATTTTCATGGAACAACATTAAATTTCATGAAATAACATTTGATTTTCATGGAACAACAATTACAGATCATGAAACAACATTTGATGGTCTTTGGAACAACAATTGATTTTCATAGAACAACATTTGATGATCATGAAACAACAATTAATTTCATGAAACAACATTTGATGAAAATGAAACCACATTTGATTTTCTTAGAACAACAATTATAGATCATGGAACAACATTTGATTTCATGGAATAACATTTGATTATCATGGAACAACAATTACAGATCATGGAACAAGATTTGATTTTCATGAAACAACGTTTGATTTTCACGAAACAATATTTGATTTTCATGGAGCAACATTTGATGATCATGGACTACCATTCGATTTCATGAAAGAACATTTGATATTCATGAAACAACAATTATAGATCATGAAACATCATTTGATGGACATTGTAACAACAATTGTGTCACGACCCAAGTATCGCTCAGTAAGATATTGTTCGCTTTGCGCCCAAACTCGCACAGATTTGTTCTTGAACCACTACCCAAAAGGCCTCTTACTAGGGAGACTTGAAACCACACATATATAGCACATTACCCTTCCTTTCCCAGGCGATGTGGGACGAACTCCCCCTACAACACTCAGCACCAGGGTTGTTACATTCCACCCCCCTTAGGGCCCAACGTCCCTGTTGGCACACTTCCGACTGGGTCAGGCTTTGATACCATTATGTCACGACCTAAGCCTTGCTCAGTAAGATATTGTCCGCTTTGGGCCAAAACCCGCACGGATTTGTTCTTGGGCCACTACCCAAAAGGCCTCTTACTAGGGAGACTTGAAACCACACATATCTAACACATTACCCTTCCTTTCCCAGGCGATGTGGGACGAATTCTCCCTACAGCACTCAGCACCAGGGTTGTTACAAATTGATTTTCATGGAACAACATTTGATGATCATGGAATAACATTTAATTATCATGAAACAACTGTCACGACTCATCTCGTCATAGGTGGAAATAGGACACGTGGCATACCACCAATGCTTATTCAATTTAATTAAATATCATAGCAACGGAATGAACATAAGTAGAAACACTTAAAAGTCGGTTCTTTTGAAAACAATACGTCACAAGTCGGTAAAATCCATATAAATTTGAAAAGTTAACTATATTTCAAAACACAAATATGTTAGTTAATAAGGACCCCAAAGGTACCCTAAGAACCAATTAGAACCTCTAATTTTTTTTCGAAAAAGGCATCTAAGAGTAAACCACCAGCGGGCAGTTCGACCGGTTGAACTGTCCCCTTCGACCGGTCGAATGGAGCCTGGGCAGATTCCTTCCTTGCTTGATGGATTTTGCCTAAGTCTCACTCAAGCAATTCGATTCAACACTTCTACAACACATATAAGACGTTTTAAAACATTCCAAAAGTACGAATTTGATAAGTTACGTATCCAAAACATGAATTCAAGAGTTCGGATTTGTTTTAAACATAATCAAAAGAGAGTACGTATCCATTCCGAGGTTTCCAAGTTAAGAACTTGATTCTAACTTCTTAAAACTCATATTACAACAATTTGAATATTACTAGTGTTCTGAGATTACAACCATAGTTTCCCTTACGATTCATTTACAACATAAGGATGAACTACCAAACCATATATTGGAGGGATTAGACTCGGGTGCTCCCACAGTCTCACTCCTCACGTTTTTTCTTTCCCTTTTTCTTCTCACCTGCAATGGAGTAAAGCTCCACTACTCAGCTATATGTTAAGCGTACAATTCTAACAAATGCATATATGGAAATTCATGATTTAATATCATCAAAACACATCAACTAGTCTCTAGGGAGAGAGATACTCATTCATCTGATATACTGGCAAGTCCAAGTCTTAAATCGCGACGCCAATGGCAAGTCCAAGCCTAAAACCATTGCATTCAAGTGCCTTGGCAAGTTCCCAAATAATGCACAGTAACTATCATGCCCCGGAACCATACATACGATTCTAAGACACGAGGCATGCCACCAAGGACGTCCCATGTCATTAAAGTTCCATAAAACTCATTAGTAAAAGTTTTGACTCATGAACTCAACACATTTTGAACATTTCTAAAGAGATTTTACAAACACATTTCCAAACACATCTTAACGATGCACTTTTTTCAAAAGTAACACTTGTATAGTTCTAAGGGGTCACAAAGGTACCCTCATGTTTAATTAGAAGTAAAGCAAAACACTCGAAGTAAGAGAAACAAAAATGGGTCAGAGGGGTGTTCGACCGGTCGAACTGCCCCTTTTGACTAGTCGAATGACCCTCTGGCAAAAATCCTCCCTGCTGCAGAATTTATGCCTAGAGCCATTCAACCTCTTTGAAAATTAACAACTTTAAAACATTTAAAACATCAGGTACACTACTAAAACATGTAAAAACATCTTTGCAACACAAATCAAGTAAACGCTTAAATGTAAAATTCACTTCAAGTTGAACTCTTGGAGTAAAACTCCAAATTCATCGCCAAACCAAACCAAACATGGTTACCACATATCGCACCAATCCCAAACTAACCAATAGAACCTACTCCATATAGTGCACACGCCAAATGACCAAATTTACATAAACTACCAACTACACAAGCATAATCTTAAAATTCACGTACAAGCTTTACATAAACTAACAAGTTAAGTTATTAACATGACCAACCCAAGTACAACACAAATCCCAGCCATATTACAAGTTTCTAATCCAAAACTCAAAGTTGACAACGTTAACTGCAACCATTCTCATATCCCTACGTTGCCTCACCAAAGCCATTTTCACTTCTGTGATGCTCTATCTTTGTCACCTACAATAGTTATTCAATAACCACTACACTATATAAGCTATATGCCTGTGAATGACAACATTTTATGTACATGGATAACAAACATGTTCAATCTCATCTTCTACACATAACTACGGTCTCTAGGAACACAAGTACCGGCCAACCTTTCACGCTAGTCCGCGACTACACCATGAGTCCAAGCGACTAACCGAGACCCACGCCTCTCTCATTCAGAGGTGCGACCTCATGGCCAATTCGGCATGTAGTCACATTCTCGATGGCAAGTACAAGTTTTCCTTTGACCCACATTAACAATTCAACATGCTCAAGTAGTCATATCACCGTGCAATTTCACAAATTATATATGAGCTAACAAAAGTACTCTAAACATGTGAATTTAGGCTAAATAGACATGCTTAGCATCACAAAGATAAACTCAAACATTCAATTATCCATATTCCATAATTATTGACGTCATTTATCTTTTGGTTTTGCGCTCCTAATCACGGAATCAAGACCCTAACAAGTTTCGGGTGCAACTCCTATATACAAATTACAAGTTGTAAGCTAAGCCCCCGAATTGGGTCGTGGAAAAACTATCTCAAAAGCCAATAAGAATTGTACCACTACGTTAGACTCACCTCCAGGAGTCTGAACATGTAGCCTGTTTTGAAAATTGATGTCAAATGGCACGTCGTTTGGCATCATGAACGTCGTCGAGTTTTTATCGTAACTCTCGAATGAATTCTCTCATGTAAGTGTTTTAATTCAATGAACTAAGGAAGAGGACTTGTGAGTCATAAGCCATATGTCCTCTAACATTTAAGATACATTTTTTGGTTTCTAAGTTTGCTTTTCCAAGTTTCTTTAGTTTTGCAATTATACCCCTACTAGTATGCCCCCCTACTAGTATGAAACTTATTAAAACTATCCCAAACTTAAATGGGTGTTTGTCTATCTCACGTATGAGTCTTATAAGTGGTTCCACATAATATTATGAAGTTGCTAATTAGCCTACTAATTATGCAATATTGTGTCCAATTCGCTTTCATAAAGGTATCCCTAACGGACCACAGAAGTGGTCTCTAATAAATAACATGTTATTAAAATAACATAATATTATAATCACATATGCCTTAATAAACATTTAAGCACATGAGGATTACTCCACGTATCTGTCCCATCACACGGGGACCTCTCATAACTGTTCTAATCTGGGACTGCCACATTGGCCAATAACTAGGTTCCCAACTGGACACCCCTAATCATCTTAGTGAGTTAAAACTCACTTAACACATATAATCACATCACTAATGTAATGTTAATATGCATGCTAAATGTAATTAAATATAATCTGCGAAAGCTGGTGTCATAGTAGCTGTCTCTACTAAAACTCACAAACATCGAGAAGTTTACCCCAGCATGAAATTGTATAAATCTCCCCTTTGACCCACATAATCACTTAGCATGCTTACGTAATCACATAGACATGCTTTTCACAATTATTCACGAGAATAATCAACGGGCCTAATCTAACGCATGAATTTTACCCGAATCACAACATCACCTTTAATATTCAAAACATGAAAATTTACTACAAACAAAAGTTAGGAATTCATACCTTAAGCTACGCTCCTATAATAATTTCGAGGGAAGTTCTAGGAGTCCAATACTACGCTGAATATCTGAATACAAGTGAAACCCACGAGTTTTCACACATTTTTCAAGAAAACCCACGTAGTTCTTACCTTGAGCAGTCCGAAAATATTAACGAGTGGAATTTCTGACGGACGAACGATTATCGTTTGGCGCTGCAAGGCCTGGAGATGAAAATCTTCCTAATCTCTCTCCTCTTGTGGTCAATGAAAGGCCTTATAACAATCTCCCTAATCTTCATGTTCGCATGCATGTGGAAGCGTAGGTACGCGTTATCCTCCATACCTTTACTGCTTTAATATGTGCAATGTGTGTAGTTGCTTAGTTGTTATGCACATCTCTTCTTTTCATGTTTTCTTCTTCTTTATTTGATTATGGTTGTAGGTTTAGGTTGCAAAATTCTTTGGTAACGAAGGGCCGGTGCTCTCTATCCATTGGGCTGAAGATTAATTTTCTTGTTTTCTTTTATCAAACCATGTGGGGACTCTATTAGTGAGAATTTTTCTATATTGGCAAGTCCATTACCTAAACATGCTTTTCACCACTTCTAGCACATGCATAACTACATAGGCACAAATTAAGCATAATTAAGCTACAATTAGAAAATATAGAAACGATCGCCTCACTTCCACGAGTCTGAATACGTGACTGATCATGGAACAATAATTCATAATCATTAAGCAATAATTTGTGAAAATGGAACAACAATTGCTGATGGAACAATAAATTCTCAACGTCTCTCTCTCTCTCTCTCTCTCTCTCTCTTGTTGTGTTTGTTATAAAGAGGATAATTTCTAATAGTGGAACAATGATTACTGATCTTGGAACAACAATTTCTGAGATGGAACAATAATTACAGATCATGGAACAACAATTTCTTATAATCGAACAATAATTTGTGTTCATGGAGCAACAATTACTGATCATGAAGCAACAATTACTGATCATGAAGCAACAATTTCTAATCATTGGAACAACGATTGCTAACAATGGAATAATAGTTTGTAATCCTGGAACAACTGGTCATGATAATGGAACAACAATTTCTAATATGCAACAACAATTACAAATCATAGAACAACAATTTGGATAAGTTCTCAACATGTCCTTTTTATTTACCTCTTTCTTAAATTACGTAGAAGTATGAATAGGTGAATAAAATTGGATTTATGATAATAAAACAACAGTTACTGATCATGAAATAATAATTGAATAATAATTTAAGTTCAAGAAACAGTAGTTATTGATCATGGATAAACAATTCATGATTATAGAACAATAATTTATGATCATGGAGCAAGAATTTTTAATAATGGAACAATTTTTTTGAACAGAACAACAATTTGTATTTATAGAACAATAATGACTGATCATGGAGCAACAATTTCTAATAATGGAACAACAATTACTAATCATGTAAGACGAATTTTTGATAATGGAACAATAATTTTTAATCATGGAATAACAGTTACTAATCATGGAATTGTTATTTGTGATAATGGAACAACAATTACTGATCATGGAACAACAGTTACTAATAATGAAACTGTTATTTGTGATAATGGAACAACAGTTACTGATCATGGAACAACAATTTCAAACGAAAGAATAATTACTGATCATGGAACAACAATTTGTGTTCATGAAACAACAATTACTGAACATGGAACAACAATTATGTTCATAGAACAACAATTCATGATCATGGAGCAACATTTTCTAATCATGGAACAATTTATACTATACACATTAATTAAAGTGCTCCAAATTATAATATCTCTAACCCATCTTTTACATCGCTCTACTAAAACAGAGACACCCAGTAAGGTCTTGTTTGAGTGTAAGAAATGAAACACTCACAAGTACTAGATCATTTATCAACGAAAATCATGCAAGTCCTATATGAAAATCGATCCTCTCAATGAGCCCTATCCATATAAATTGGTTTGGAGTCCCAAGTTTTATTAAATAACATGAATTTTGGATAAAACCACGAAGTGGGTCTATGGAAAAATTACAAATTCGTGATGATTGGCTAAGAATTTTGAAAAGCTGTTCTTAGGGGGTTATAAGGGAGCTAATACAAACTTTTGACATAAGTTTCATGAGTTTTAGCGATGGTCGAAAAATCAAGCTTCAATGTAAGCTTTAATGACAGATGGCCATGGTTAAAATTAAGGCTCTGTTTTGTTTACCTAAATTGTCTGTGTATACACAAATAAATTGCAGAAAAAGTAAAAATAAAATAAGCTCACCTAAGGGTTTAATAGTCTCGATTGACTCTCTCTCTCTGTCCCTCATTCTATGTTTTTGCTTGTGTGTATAGACAAAGAGATGATAGTGGTATTATGTTACAGAAGGGAGATTGTGGGACGAGTCAAAGTGATGAGACGACTTGCACCTGAAATGTGTAATAATTGATTGGAACATGGATAAAATGAGAAATGGGAGGGAAGAGAGAGAGAAAGAGAGAAAATAGTACAAAACTACTGTGGTTCTATTTTGAAATAAATCCTGCGCATGGGGGGCTAAAAGGAGGGGCATCTTTACCCATTGGCTGAGATTATTTGGGTGCATATACACCCAAACCGCCCAAACAGACCAAAGTGTGCGCCAAATTAGTTTATATAAAACCTGTCAAAATGATAGTACACGTGCTGTTCAATACAGGCATGTACATGTAAAACGTGTTATATATATATTTACATATACACATATATGCGGATAAATATCTAGTATATAATATATGCTCCCAATACACACACGTACGTACACCAAGAAATTTGAAAATGGTAGTTGGGGCAGAAATGGATTTTTCATTTTCTCTCACCAACCTCCATTATTGGCGTGTAATACAATCAAAAAAGTTGGAAAACCACTTGTAAAGTCATGGTTAAACTTAAAACCGTGGGTAATGGGTATTTTGAGAAAGTGAGTTAAGATTTTGGAAAAAGAGAAGATAAAATGCATTTTGTATAAATTAGCATGCAAAAATTTATAGTTTGGTCATCTTTTAATAGTGTTGATTTAGACGACAGACCAAACTGCAAATTTGTATATAGTTCAAAGTTCAAAATATATTAAACCAAAAAAAAAAAAAGGAAAAGAAAAAAAACCTTCCTAGCTTTAAGGTGTTAGAAACTTCTAGTCAACTTTATCGTATCTTTTTTTTTTTGCTAGGACAACTTATTCATATCTAGAATGCAACTTAAAGAATTTCCAAGTGATGAACCAATTTATTGTTTAAGACTTTAAGTTGACACTTGCACACGCTTAAAGATGCTTTCACACCGGCAAAGGCACTAGGAAGGCCCTTACTCAAAAGTTCTCAATGAATGGTAATGTTTAAAAGTACTTTAAAATGGGCTCAATTCTAATTTTCTTAAATGTATATATAATCCTAAATTTGATTGTCTCCTAGTTTTCTAAAGGTTTTGGATCTCCCAAAGTTGAATGGGTAAAGAATTTCAAAAGAAATTATAAACATGATATATGTACTGATTTAAGAGTTCTTTCTTCTATTTTAGGATATCTTATTTTAAAAGTTGTATTTAAAAGGTCAATATTTTGAGATACTTTTCAAGTTTATCATTTTTAGTTAAAACTCTATAATTTTTCATTTCATGTAACATTGAATTTTTAAATTTTAAAGAAGGTCAGTAATAGAAACTTAAAATTTTTACAACAATCAAAACATTTCTTTAAATAGTTAGAATTTCAAAAAAGGTCGCTTAAATCTGGGAGAGGGAATATGTATTAATACTGCAACCAATTTTTTTTATTCAAATGCATTAAGTGCTAGCTAATATTTGGAGTTTTGTTTTTTTGGGTAATTTAATATATAGTCCTAATATATGCATCTAATTAGAAATATGCCCCTTTTTCAAATGAATCCAGAAATAGGTTCCTATAGTATTGTAAGGACAAAACTACCCCCGTATATTTATATATATATATCCACATAAAATCTGGGTTTTAAATTCAAATCAGCGAATTTCTCACTTTTAACACGCTTCCCACTTTTTTGTGAGAAATTCTCACTTTTTACACGGTCCATTTTTTAAGGTAACTTAAGAGTCGGACTGTCTATATATATATATATATATAGAGAGAGAGAGAGAGAGAGAGAGAGAGAGAAAATCTGCTAGAGAGAGAAAGATGAAGACATAGAAGGAGAAAGAAGAGAGAAAGAGGGTCGCAACCCCTCCACCGCCATCGGCGACCACCCACCACCTTCCTCCTCCTCCCCTCTCTACCTCCCTTCACCTAAACCAACCATGCACCACCATCTACGGCCACCCCTCTCCGCTGGTGACCACTATGTGGACAAATTATTCATTAGTTCGTGAGAAAAAAAAAATCAAAATATCTCACAGGAATTGAATCGTTTTAGGCGCGAAAATTCGATTTCATCTTTGTTCTCAGAAATGCGAGTGAAAAGCAAGGTTTCAAATTTGCAACCCATCATCAACAAAATCAACCGATAGCGAGACGATATAGAAGACGATCACTCCGAAATGGCTTATGGATTTGATGCATTCATCGATGGTTGTGCCATAGATTTACTTACTTCCATGAATTTGTATATACAGTCCGAACTGTGTAAAAAGTGAAAATTTCTCACAAAAATGTGTGAATTTATCATTTTTTGAAATTTCTCACTTCTGAAATTTTTTAGGTCCGGTTTTTAAGGTCCGCTTAAGATCCAGACTGTTTGTATACATACATATAGTATTGATGAGAATCTCCTTATTATATAGGCTGTAAGAAATTCCTCATTTGTTATGTACATGAAGTTAGTGAGAAATTTCTCACTTTCATAGGTTGTAATAAATTGCTCATTTGTTATGTAGTGAAATTAGTGAGAAATTTCTCACTTATATAGGCTGTAAGAAATTACTTCCTCATTGTCTGTAGATTAAATTAGTGAGAATTTTTTCACTTGTATAGTCTGTAATCAATAGATAATGTGTTATGTAAATGAAATTAGTGAGAAATTTCTCACAAAAAATGAGAAATTCCCACATCACTTTGTTAAACTGAAAATCTCTTGATTATAGGGATATTAATTCCATTATCCACGATCTCCTAAAAATACGTTTCCCAAAACTGCATATAACACAATTTTGGAAGTTTTTTGAATATACAAAGCAGTATAAACAAAGAGAGAGAGAGAGAGAGAGAGAGAGAGAGAGAGAGAGAAATTATCACATTACTTTGTTAAATCTGAAATCCCTTGATTTTAGGGATATTAATTCAATGAGAAATTGTTCAAAAGCAATTGAAAATCAATAAAAACTAGTGAGAAGTTTCTTGCAGTTTGATTTATGCTTCTTATATTTTGTTATAGAAAATTTGATTTACTACTATTATACTTTTACACATCGTATGTAGATTAAATTAGTGAGAAATTTCTCACTTGCATAGACTGGAATCAATAGATCATATGTTATGTAAATGAAATTAGTGAAAAATTTTGCACAAAAAAAGTGAGAAATTTTCACATCATTCTGTTAAATCGAAAATCCCTAATTTTAGGGATATTAATTCCCTTATACATGATCTCCTAAAAATACGTTTCCCAAAACTGCATATAACACAATTTTGGAAGATTTCGGAATATACAAAGGAAAAAAAAAAGAAAAAAAAAGTGAGAAATTCTCACATTACACTGTTAATAACCGAAATCCCTTGATTTTTGGGATATTAATTCCCTTATCAATTATTTCCTAAAAACATGTTTCCCATAAATGTATATATATATATATAAATATATAACTGTATATATATGTATGTCAAGGGTATAATGGTCCGGATTTATACTAACAATTTAGGAATAAGGACTAATTATTGATTTCTATTACAAATTAATGATTAATTTCTATACACCAAATCAAGTTAGGATCAATTGCTATTAATGGCCATATTTAGGGCCCAAATTGTATATTTCTATAGTTTTAATTTCTTAGGCGATATGTTAGTCTCAACAAAATGCAAGAAATGTAAATAATTTAATACTCCCTCCGTCTTATAATAAGTGTCCACTTTCTTTTTGCACAATATTTAAGAAATTTGTATTATATTAATTTATTTGGTTCATTAAAGAGTCACTTTCTAATTTTACCCTTAGATGTGATGGGTGTTTGACTTTTTGCTTATTTTGGGACCACAAATAAATGTTTTTTTGTCTTTATTATAAGGGTAGTTTTGGAAAGTAAGTAAAAGCTATATGTCAATTTAGGAAAGTGGACACTTATTGTGGGACATCCAAAAAAGGAAATGTGGACACTTATTATAGGACAAGGGAGTAAATAATTTATGCAAGTATTACTTTTACGTGGAAGATTCTTTTACCATATAATCACCTTGCAAACCAAAATACCTTTCAATTATGGGTAAATTAGGTCCAAATCTATAATTAAAGCAAGAAAAAGTTCAAAGGAGCCGCTTTTTTTTAGCATTAGTCAAAAGTCCCTCACAATGCGCGTGGCCAAGCATATCCCCAAACATTCCAGCCACTCACACCGTGTGAGTAGTTGTACTATAGCATTCCTCATTTCAAAACTTTAACGCTCCATAGCTTTTGATCTACAACTCCATTTTTTTACAAATTTTATATCGTTGGAATCGTGTCGACGAGAACTACAAAACTAGTACCATTGTTGATATGTTTTGAGCAAATTTTTTTTTTTAATTTGAAGAAATTTTGAAAAAAAAAATAGTTTTGTGAAATTTCACAAAATAATTTTCACATAAAAAGTTTTGTGAAATTTGAAGAAATTTTGAAAAAAAAAGTTTTTTGAAATTTGATAATTTCACAAATTTGTGAAATTTCACAAAAAAAAAAGTTTTGTGAAATTTGAAGAAATTAAAAAAAAAAAAAAAGTTTATGAAATTTGACAATTTCACAAAATAAGTTTGTCAAAATTGTTGAAATTTTTTTTTGTGAAATTTTCACACAAGGTATGTAAAATTTTGATTTTGATTTTTTTGCTCAAAACATATCAACAATAGTACTAGTTTTGTAGCTCTCGTCGATACGATTCTAACGGTATAAAATTTGAGAAAAATAGAGTTGTATGTCAAAAGTTATGGAGGTTTAAAGTTGTGAAATATTTTTTGAATTTAGAATATCATACGGTACAGTTCTCATACCATATGAGCGGCTGCAAAATCATGGGCGCGTGAAAAATTGGGCGGGAGTGGGGAAAATGTGATAAATGTTTGGGTGTATGTCAGTTTTGTCCTTTTGTCAAAGATAATGGACTTTTGATTAAATGCAGATATTGAAGGTATTTTTTATTAAATTTTTAAGTGACAATAGATATATCTCTAATTGTACCTTAAATCATTAGCAATAAAATATATATTTTTAATTACAAAAATCCTCTGAAGAATCCGTTTGTGTTGGGTGTAGCGCTTACATTTACCAAAAAGCATAATTAGAAGTAGAGGTGTCAAACGGGCCGGGCCTAGTCAAAGCAGGCCCCGAGCGGGCTTCGGGTCGGGCCAAACCGGGCTTCACCAAACATCAGGCCGGGCTTGGGAGTGGAAGGGGGTGTGTCCGCCCCGGACCGGTGGCCCGGGCCTAGCGGGCCAGACATCGGGCCGGGCTGGACGGGCTAGCGGACTTTCTTCTATTTTTGAAGTGGGCCATGGCGGGCTTCGGGCCGGGCCGGACCGGGTTTTTTCACCATTTCGGGCCGGGCCATGGACGGAAGGATGAGTGTCCACCCCGACCCGGGATATGTGAACCGGGCCTAGCGGACCGGGCCTTGTGGCGGGCCGGACCGTGCTTTTAGCCCGAAAAAGCGGGCCGGGCCAGGCCAACCCGACCCGATTGACACCACTAATTAGAAGCACTGAAAAATCTATCAAAATCAAAATTTACTTAATTTCTACAGATCGTTTGGGCCAAAGCAATACCTTGAGTGGGGCTTTATAGCCAAAAACATACTTTTCGTGGCTAAAAGTGCTTTTCAAAATTTATCTGAACAACCTAATTAATGTATGCAGATTGGAAACAACTTTTAGAATTCATAAGTCATTATTAAATTTCAAAAGTTAAAATTAAATTATTTGTAGTCAAAACGAATCAATCACAAAGAATGCATGAGTCAATCGCAGAAATTTTCTATCGACCAAAATCAACATAGATATCCCATTAAAAAAAAAAAAAAAAAAAATCAACATAGATAACTTTCGGCCAAAAGCACATCTTTTGCAACAAAAACAGAAATTGTGCCAGAACGCCCTAAGTCGTCCATGACTAGTTCCATTTGTAACCGAACCAAAAAAAAAAAAAAAATCATACGTTTATAACATGACAACTTATAAATATATGTATATATATATGTATATATATAATTGTGTGTGTGTGTGTGGACCCTGAATGTAATACTAGTATTTACCTAAATGTACTATTTAATATTTGCATAGAGGGGAACCACTACGTTATCTACAAGTCTGAAGCCGGCTCTGCCAAATTGGTAGAAAAGGGATGGGATCAACCAAATGAATGGCAGCCAATCTATGAATGAATTCCAGATGTGATTACATAGAATATGTGTTATAAATTGCCAAGGCTTTTGGGAAAACAAAATAAGTAACCGTTTATGCACCTTAATTTCAATTATAGTTTAACAAAAAATTAATTTTATATATAATTATATATAAATAGATCCGGATCCAGCAGACACATGCTTTCCTTATATAAGTCTATACAAATTATATATACATGTATGCATGGCCAAGAGGCCAAGGACATATGTGGGCACCTATGTCTTGGGAGGTCTCTGCCCATGTGCCTAATTTTTGACTGTACTTAAGGAGAACTATCACATTTGTTTTATCTCTACTATAATTTGAGTATTCTGTCGGTCATATGTGGGTTTTATTAGTACTAAGATGTCAATAATTCAATTCGGTTCAATTTTTACACTAGATGATTGTTTTGAAAACTGACCGAATCGGATAGAACCGAACGATTTGGTCAATGCAGTTGGTTTTGTCACACCCCTAGATTTTGCAAAGAGATCACAACACCCGTCGCACGTGTAACCACCACATTGAAGAATTTCTACTGCTTAAGGGTAATACTTGCATTGGTGAAACTTGAATCAAAACTAAATAAAAGTAAAACCACATGGAAATTTTAAAAATTCAGAGAAAGTAGTTGAGGATGGGGGGTAGGAAAGAGTGGAATAAAACAAACACTAACCTAATTATATTCGATTACAATAATATGACATCCAACACTACCAAGTCCAAAGATTACAAGATCCACTATATATATATATATATATATATATGTATTCATTAAAGTTAAACCATCCAACTACTAAAGTGAAATTAAAGATCAAGAAAACCATATATTTTATAGGCAAAAAATACTAATCCCTGGGATGCCACATTATCAAACATTTCCATATCATTGATTAGAAAATATGAGGAGTAACATTTATTTTGATGACGTGTAAACATAACTTTTCACTGATTTCACCCTAAATTCTTGAAAACTATTTTTTTTTTTTTTTACCAATGCTTCCTAAGCACAATGCCCACTTGTATTTATACGATAAAACGGTGACATAATTATACACTGTTTTATTGAATATTGAGTCGTACATGAGGTGTTCTAAGAGACTGTATACCCCTACGTTTAGCAAAAAAATAAAAAAGAAAAAGAACAATTTAGCTAGGGTAAATAAAAACTAAATACCAAGAAATATTTTATTGCTTCTCTTGTTCCCCATAATACACATATTTGGATGGTAATGAACTAATGATATTCACAACCTTAGAAAGTTTGTAGCCACAAAATTTAACATTCATGACTACACAATATTTATCAACAATTTTTCCCTTGTCCATTAAAATTACAATATTCCCCCCAAAAAAATCTTAGTATTTAAAAAAAAAAAAAAAAAAATTATTCTCAAAAGTGACCAAAGGCAAATTAATGGGTTTTTACTAATCACCCCTAGAGGGGCACCATGGGGTCATATCCATAGGATAGCTACCCAACACCCTCAAGAAAGATGTGAACTCCTGAACCTCCGCCAGCGCGTTCTGTGCCCTAACCTCCGCCATCGACGCCTCAAAATCCACGTAAAACATGTACTCGAAGTGCTTCGCCGTCCCGACATTTGCGTCGTCCACCAGCCTTATCGGGCAGTTCCTTCGAGGCCTGCTCTCGATCTTCGTCAGGCTAATGTTCCTGAATGCGAACGCCGACAAAACCTGAAAAATATTCATTATAACGGTTATTATTTAGAGGGGCCTGTTTAGGAATATTTAGTAAAGTTTTTAAGTTTTGCTGATTGTCTATTTCTTCTAATAAATTTTTAAAAACAAGTTCTATTTCAAAACTTAAGCTATAAGTTGAACTGAACTAACTTGACTTTTAGCCTTAAAATTAATAATAAAATAATCGTTATAAAGTTGAATACTATTTTTCTCACCTTGAACAGTACGGAGGTGCCTTTATCGTGCGCGAACACGATGCTGGTCTTGAACGGGCGGTCGGTCCTAGGAATGATCGGCTCCCGAGCCAGCATCACGAACCTCGTCACGTTGCTCAAGTCGTCCTGGATCCCGTCGGCCAGGATCTGGAGCCCGTAGAGGTCCGCCGCCCTGGCAGATGCGATTGCCGCCGTGTCGCGAAGGTTGTTTGCCGCAACATACTCGGCGGCCCCCGCGGTGTCGTCGACCGCCTCACGAGCCACGTTGAGGCCGAGATTGGTTAAAGTGAGCTCGCACTGTGCCAAAGCTTGTGGATGGCTAATCACGCGGTTGAGGTACTCCTTACGTACACCTGGTAAAGCTAAGAGGCAGTGGTGCACTGGGAGTTGTACCTCGCCGACGATGTGGAGACGGTGGCGGAGTAGGAGATCGTAGTTCCGGTGGATGCTGCCGCCGAGAGAGTTCTCGACTGGTAAAACGGCTCGATCTGCGATCCAGAGCTCGACGGCTTGGAATGCGACCTCAAACTGGTCACAAGGAATGGCTTCGCAGTTCGGATAGGCTTTACCGGCGGCGGCTTCGCTGTACGCGCCGGGAACTCCCTGGTAGGCGACTCGGAGCTGCGCGCCGTGCATCGGCGCCGGCGAGAGGTCGGTGATGGTCAGCGCCTTCGGGACCTTGTCGATCGGCACCAGATCTAGGGTTTTGTGGCCGTTCACAGCGGCGATGTTGTCGCCGCCTCCACCTCCTCCGCTCTTCGCCGCCGTTTCCTGCTGCTGAGACAACACCACCTTGCTGGCTAGAATCGCGCACGCGCTCTGCCAGTCTGCACGCGCCGAGCCATTGGCAGACGAGTCGGTGCGGTACACGGACTGAATAACGAGTCGACCCGGAGCGAGTCGGTAGGTGGGACTCGGTGATTTGAACCCAATTAAGGACTTGAGACTGAGACTCGGAGATGGCGATAAAGAATTCATCTCTGAGAATTGGTACTCAAATGGGATTAATTAAAAAGATTGAGGTTAGAATTGGAAAGGAAAAAAAAAATTGTAGAGAGAGAGAGAGAGAGAGTTTATTAAAGCTTGTTGTTCTCTTGAGGAGGGAACGTCCAAGCTGAGAGAAACAAAGAGGGGTTTGGGGTTTTATATTGGAAAAAATGTGGTGTGATAGAGAGAGAGAGTGAGCGTAGGGAAGACTTGAGAGGATGTGTATTTCGCGGTTGGCGTGAGGGTGGTTTGGACAAGTTCCCCACCTACCCCCTTCTCTCTCTGACTCTATAGACTATTATTTTCAGCTTGTATAATCATATCATACACAACAATACATCATTTTGATTATTATGGTAAGTGAGAAAATGGAGCAATTTTTTCTCTCAAAAAAAAAAAAAAAAAAAAAAAATTTACTGTAATAAATAAAAATAGAAAATGGAGCAATTTTGGGTAACGAAGAAAAAGGGCCACATACTCATTGCTATATTTGCACACATGTAAGGTAATTAGAAAAAAATAAGGGTAACTTAATATATAGTTCTAGCTAATATAGAAACCTAATTAGAAATTAAACCCTTTTTAAAATGAAACTAGAAATAAGTTCTTAATTTATTTTGAGGACCAAAATACCCAGATATAATTATATGTTGAAATATATCTATACACATATATAATATTTATTCCCACAATCAAGGTTTTAAAATTCAAAATCCATATTAACTATATATATATATATATATATATATATAGAGAGAGAGAGAGAGAGAGAGAGAGAGAGAGAGAGAGAGAAACAAAAGTTGAAGGAGAGAAAGAAAGAAGACTTCGCAACACCATGTCCATCACCTTCCGTCATAGGTGATTCATGAAGATCGTCGACACAGAAGCTTGATTTATTATCGACTACGTATTCTAAGAATTTTGGTATAAATTTCTCACAATTTTGGAACAAGTAGCTTCGATTCAAACATTGGAGTTTTTTTTTTTGAGAAAAATGGTTATTGTTTTGATTAGGGCTTGACTTCAAATTTGTGTTTATTTGGTGAGAACTTCTCACTTTGTTAATGAGAAGTGATAAATTTTTGATATATATGGTCTGCACGTGTGTATATATTTGAACATAAGGTGAGAAATTCTCACTAAATAACTACAAATTTCTCACATTACATTAAAAACTCGAAAAAAAACCTTTGCTAATACCATTACGCATATACATAACACAACTATTATTATTTTTAAAAAAAAGACATGCAAACATACTGAGAAGTTTTTCACTTAATAATGAGAAAATATTCTTACATATTAAGTGAGAAATTCTCACCAAATACTAAGAAAATTATCCGTTGATTTTAGGGATATTAATCTCATTATCCATGATCTCCTAAACGCTTCTCATATCTGTATATAACACAAATTTGGAAGTATTTTGAATATATACAACTGTATATATATATATATAATGTGAGAAATTCTCACATTACTCTTTTAAACCGAAATCCCTTGATATTAGGGATATTAATCCCCTTATCCATGATCTCCTAAAAATTCGTTTCCCATAACTGAATATACCACGATTTTGAAAGTATTTTGATTGTACACAGCTCTCTCTCTCTCTCTATATATATATATACATATATATATATATATGTATGTATGAATTTCGCACTATATTAAAAGAATTTCTCACATTTTTATTAGCAACCTTCAATCTTCCACACAAAATAATCTTATTTCTGTGATTCCAATCAATATAAAATATACAGATCATTTTCTACTATAAACGTATTACATACAAATCATTTTATCAGAGTGGGTAAATTCCTTGATTTTAGCAAACAAATTTGAAAGTTGAGTAAAATAAGGAAACTACTTGATTTTAGCAATATTTATTCTCTTATCCATGATCTCCATGAATTACACTTGTCATACCCGTCATTCACACGCCTTATTTGTGCTGGTGGTACATATATACATATATACATCTAATCATATGGCCAATTTCGAATGCTCTAATAACAAATTTCTCACTTGGTAATACAAATTTCTCACTTTTTGAATGTATATAATACGAAATTTATCACAACTAAGTCACTTCTTCCAACAAGATTATAACCAAACTATCAAATTATGAATTCCAGCATGATTTTGCACTATACTGTGAATTACAGTTATAAATTTCGCACTATATTGTGAGAATTTCTCACTTTTTTATCAGCAACCTTCAATCTTCCACACAAAATTATCTATTATTTAAATGATTCGAATCAATAAAACATACAAATCATTTTCTACTATATACATATTACATGCAGATTTAAAAAAGGCATTGTTTTAAACCACAAATCAACATAATTTTTGGAATAAAAATCATTATCCATGATCTCCTTACAATCCGCTCCATTTATTAACTACCTTATATAACTTTATTTGAATTTCACATGTGTCATATATATGTGTATACAATACAGTTATGTATATATGTCTGACAAGGGTATAATGGTCCGAATTATACTAACCATTTAGGAATAAGGACTAATTATTGATTTCTGTTGCAAATTAAGGATTAATTTCTATACACCAAATCAAGTTAGGATCAATTCCTATTAATGGCCATAATTAGGGACTAAATTGTATATTTCTAAAAAAATAATATCTTGTTCGAACCAGCAGGTCCATCACATTATATGGGTAATTTGATGATCCAAATCAACCGACTATCTTCTATTGTGGAAAATTTAAAAGGGACTTTCTTCTATACAACCGATTAAGTACACACACTAATGGCCCGTTTGGTTAATGGATTTTTAGGGTGGATTTTGATTCCACCCTATGATTACTAGTAATCTTAAAATTTATCCTTGTTTAGATCATAGATTATTCATTGAATTATGGGTCTCATTGGATTTAGGTTTTTAGTTTGGCCCCATTTTGGTGCTTCTCTTTTTTTAAAGCACGATTTCATGTTAATTAATGTGGTAACTAATTTATGAGCTTTGCAAAAATTGAACTTAGGGCTTTTTTGGGAAGAGCTTTTAAAAGCTCCATCTCAAGGTTGCCTATTGGTTTCATGATGTCTTTTTGAAGAGTAATATGTCACTTGTATAAAATTATCAAACTTAATAATAAATTTCATAAGCTCCTTTTAAAAATCCACATGGGGGCCAAACTAAGCCTTAGAATCCATCTAAAGGTGAAAAATATGGTGTATTCTAAATCCTAGCTTGGAGGTGATATTCTCAAAGATTACTAAGGTTTCGATTTCCTAATTTCAAACTACTTAAATTAACCCTTATATTTGTGGAAGGTATAAGTTAACATCATTCGTATTATGGATAGCCTTTAAGGGTAGCTTAGGTATTTAACATCATTCCTATTTCATTTTTTTTACCCAACCAAACACTGGATTCTAAATCCAGCTAGGATTCTGCTCGTGAACCAAACACTTTGTAGGGATTCAGATTCCTAGTAAATTGATTACTAGTATTATGATTCCTGATAATCAGAATCCACCTAAAATAATCCAAGAACCAAACGGGCCGTAATAGTTACACTTTGAGCTTGGTTCCTCTACTCCCTCCGTCCATAATTACGCATTTTTCTCTTTTGAGTTGTCCCAAAATTGTTTTCTACTTTCTTAAATCTACACCAAAACAAAATGAAAAATGTACTCCCTTTGTCACACTCTAACCCGCCCCAACGGATTAGGACACGTGTAACAAGGCGATACACACCCAAAATTCACTAATTAGGAATAAAAAATAGGAATTAAACCACCTTTAAGAGCTTTGTTGTGACAAAACCAACCCAACGGCAAAATAGTCATTAATAAGTATATCAAATTTTTATATCAAAGGATAGGTCTTTGAGTCCCGGTTCCAACAAAAAAAAAAAAAAACGGTGCGCAAATCCGAGTTTTCTAGAGAGAGATATGCACATTTCCGTAAAAGTGGACGACTGCTGGAAACAGGGTGGATTGATCTGCCCACAAAATCCAGATCGATCCAATTTCTTGTTTTTCTAGCAGAATGTCCCTCCAGAACCTCGGATCGATCCACCCTTTGTACCCGGATCGATCCGGGTTCCTACAGAACAGTTTCTGCTGCAAAATTCTTGCTGCTACAAGTTTTAAAACTTACCAAAACACAACCAAATCACATGAAAACCTTATGAAACTTCGGAAAAACATATCCAACACATTTCTAAACACTTTTAAACTTAAGTCAAACTTGGATTACACAAACACACCCACAATTTGATCAAATCAACCATGAAATCAATTCATGAGAATATAACCAAACTTTAAAGCTTTGAAACCAAATTTTCATCAAAGATTCATAAAACTTGTTGGGAATTAACTTCAAAGGTATGGCTAACATTATATACTCAAATGAAACTTGTCTAAACACTTGCGACGCCATCCGGGCTTGCCGAGATGGTTCAACCAAACAACTTGAACCCTATTCGAGCAAAACAAAAGAGATTATACATAAGCTCTCTAATTTACTTCCAACTCTCCATACTACAACTTTAGGATCCAAATTCATCTCCAACAACTCAAGTATGAATATTAACATGAAAGTAACCATAATTTACATCATTTTACAAGTTCCAAAGAAATTCATATGTATGAAGCTCAAATCTCCCCCATCTCTCCCAATGCGCGTCATTTCCTCTCTGGATACGGCTCCGAACCTGTGATGGTTGTTATGTACCACAACAGAAATAGGAAAACGGTTTTCTTAAGCATTGCGCTTAGTGAGTAGTCTAAACATGATTGTATGTTTAACATGTGCAATGCTATTGTCACACCCGTCCCGGGAATTCATAATTTTATCATGCATTTTTGTAAGTTGGGAACTTATCAATGTTAGTTGATAATGGTGATGGGGTTGACTGTGA
The DNA here is from genome assembly GCA_033977485.1 of Hydrangea macrophylla. Taxonomy (NCBI): domain Eukaryota; kingdom Viridiplantae; phylum Streptophyta; class Magnoliopsida; order Cornales; family Hydrangeaceae; genus Hydrangea; species Hydrangea macrophylla. The sequence continues at coordinate 96,476,150 of CM066997.1, read as the reverse complement.
GTCAACGGTAAGGTGTCAGTGAAGACACGGAAACATGGTAGTTTATATGGCATGAGCATGAGTAAATGGCATTTATATGATTTAAATGTTATTTGACTTATATGGTATTTTGTGAATAGTAATTATACCTGTGTAGTATAATTCTGGTATTTTGGATATTTTAGTATATCGTTTTGAGAACTGTGGTGAGAATGTGAGTGATACGTTAATTAAAAAGGTAGGTTGTGTAGAGATTCCACAGATTAGAGTTTTCGGACGTTATTGTCGGACCCAAACGAAACCTAGTCGAAAACTTTTGAAATTTATAATATTCACTCGTAAAGTTATAAAATGGACGTGTGCGAAGTTTAATGGGTTAATGAGAAGTTTTGAGAAACTTGCGGGGAGGTAAACGTAATTCCCCGAAAGTTTGCCTATATATATAGATTGGGATGAGATTTCAATCTCATCCAAACACTCACAAATATCTAGAGAGAGGAGAGAGAAGGGAGATTTGGAGCCAACGGGCTTTGCGACGCCGATCGACGACCGTTCGTCCGTCAGTTTTTCTCTAGATTTCATATTCGAACTCGTGGAGGTAAGATCTACGTTTTGATCCTACTTAGGCCGTGTTTGGCCAATTTTTGTAAAAATCTTAATTCTAGACTTTTGGGAAAAACAGGTATAAACTTGTAGGAATTTTCTCAAATTCGAAATCCGACGATTATTTAGCCTCCTAGTCGATCCTTCAAAGTTTGGGGGAAATCGCACGAGGTATGAAGTCCTAACTTGTGAAATATAGAGGAATACATATTTTATATTTCGACGACAAAATTGAGATCCGGGCGAAATCCATGTGTTAATTGTAGACCCGTTAATTATGCACGCGCTAATTTGTGAAATGCATGTCTAAATTTACGCGAGCACGTTGAGTTGTCTATGTGGGTCAAAGGGGAGTCTTATACAAATTCATGCCGGAGTAAGCTTCTCGATGTTTGAGAATTTTAGTAGCGACGACTACTGTGCATGGTTGTAGGCTTGGACTTGCCATGGCACTTGTGGGATGTAATGGTTGTAGGCTTGGACTTGCCATTGACATCGCGGTTTCAGGCTTGGACTTGCCGCTACCGGATGAATGCGTATTTTCCTCCCTAGAGACTATTGATATGATTTATGAGATTAAAGCATGTTTTGTCATATATTGCATATGTTAGACTTGTACGCTCAGCATATAGCTGAGCAGTGGAGATGTACTCCATTGCAGGTAAGAAGAAAGACAAGAAGAAGCGCGATGAGTGAGGCCGATGAACGCCGGGGAAATCACACTTGTATATGTTTTTGTTTTAAATCCTAAACTTGAGTAAGGATTTGGATATTGTAATATGATGTAATATAAACATGGATTAGTTTCGTAGTATTGTAATCTTGTAATTGAACGTCTGTAGTGATGTTTTAAATGTTGTAATCAGTTGTGGTTGTATTGGTGTTGGGATTAAGAAGCATGAGTTGTTAGTATTTTCAGCACAGGCCTGCCAGCAGGGGAGCAGTCGACGGGACCCAAGATCAGTCGACTGGACCCCGTGTGTTTGAGACTCTGAAAGTGAATAGTAAGAGAAGCAGTCGACTGGATCCTGCATCAGTTGACTGAGACACTGTAGATTTTGGCTACTGCTTCTATTAATGGAAAAGCAGTCGACTGGGTCCCCATATCAGTCGACTGGACCCCTTTTTAGTAAGTTGCATTTCGGGTTCTGCTTAACCTAGTCGACTGGGCAGTCGACTGGATCTCTGTTGAGGATTTAGGGTTTTAGTTTCTGCCAAGCACAGTCGACTGGACCCTAGTACAGTCGACTGGGCAGTCGACTGAACCTTTGTATTTTGAATTGAATTCTTGTGAACGCTTTTAATTGAACAAATTTCTTTTTTTTTTTTTTACTCTGATTTTAATGGATTCTATAAACTTAGAAGGTAATGTTCCCTAAGTTTTAAATACCCAGGGTTATTTAAAGTTCTTTCCGCTGTGCATAGTTGTTTGACGTTTGGATGAGCCTTGGTGGCGTGCCACGTGTCCTATTTCCACGCGTAGTGGAATGGGTCGTGACATTTATTGGTATCAGAGCTAGAGGTAACAAAACTTTGGGAACGTTCGACGACGAGAGGAGTGTTGGGTGAATTGCCACATGTTTTAAATTGCATTCATACATCTTAGAGATGTTTGATGCATATGGATGTTGTTTTACATACATACTATTGTTTTTGTTGTACATGCATGGCATTTATGCATTGCGAACTACAGGATTGTAATCATGGATGACCGAGAGTTATCACCCCATACCCGACGAATGAATGAAATGGCAGAGATGATGGGGAATATGGGGGAAATGATACGGAATATATCGGAGCGACTGCCTCCCACACCTCACATCGAAGTGGAACCAATAACTGTAGTACATGCACCCGAAAATAGGGGTATGAGATCAATATCTGAACAGTTTACTCGAAAGAAACCAATGGAATTTCATGGGACACCCGATCCAACGCTCGCAGAACATTGGATAATGGACATGGAACGAATCTTCCAATCTATCCCGATGACCGATAGGGAGAAGATGGAAAATGCAAGTGATGTACTGAAGGGTGAAGCCCAGAACTGGTGGGTAAATGTACTAGATCAAGGGGCACCGATTACTTTGGAAGGGTTCAAGGCGGAATTCAATCGCCGGTTCTTTCCGCGAGCCGCCTACAATGCAAAAAAGCGAGAATTTGATAACTTGAAGCAGGGGAGATATGACTGTAACCGAATATACTTCCAAGTACAATGCGTTGTTGAGGTTTGGCAAGGGTTCAGCACCAGAGGAGGAAGATAGAGCAAGGAAATTCGAAGAAGGTTTAAGGGAAAATATTCATTTAAGGGTGGAAACCTACGAGCATTCGACTGTGACAGCAGTACAACAAACGGCGCTAGTGGCCGAGAGTGGGATGGAAAGGTCGAGGCAGAATCAGCATGGAAAACGAAGCAATGAGAGTGGAGATAGGAACCAAGGCGGATCTTTCAAGAGGCCATTTCAAAGAGGCTCTGGTTCTAGTTCCAGTGATTTTAAGAGAACGCCAAGTGGCATACCGTTGTGTTCGCTTTGCAACCGACCACACTCAGGCCGGTGTTTCATGACCAAACCCCAGAGCAGAAATCAAGGAGGGGGTAGTGCTAATTCTACACCCGAGATGAGAGGCAAGTGCTATGATTGTGGAGTATTTGGACACCAAGCCAAGGATTGCCCGAGGAAGTATCCTCAGCAAGGGGTTAGTTCTATGGCTTCTAGTGGTTCAAAGCCTAAGCAGATTAATGACGGGGGACAAAGGTTGGAGCAACGTCAAGGAAGGGCATATCAGATGAACCCAGGAGATATGACTGCTTCTGAGACAGTAGTCTCAGGTATGGTGCTTGTATGTTCACACTTAGCACGCATACTTGTCGACTCGGGATCTACGCATTCATTTGTATCGCATGCCTTTGTTGAACATTTGACTGTTAGATCGGCACCGTTAGGATATGAATTGTCTATTGTTGTGCCACTTAGTAAATCGATAGTGACGTCTACTATATATAAGAACTGTGAAATCAAATTAGGCGAGAAGTTGATGACTGTAGACCTTATACCGATTGAGGTGAATCATTTTGATGTGATACTGGGAATGGATTGGTTAGCCCTTAACCAAGCTACTATAGATTGTGAACGGAAAGAAGTTAATTTTTTATCACCGGTACATGGGAACTTTTGTTTTCAAGGGAGTGGGGTTACACCGCCGCCGTATTTGATTTCAGCTATCCGGGCGGGAAGATTATTGAAAAAGGGATGTCACGGATTCCTATGTTCAGTGACCGATGTCTCAGCGACCGAATTCAAAGTAGAAGACATTCCGATAGTGCGAGAATATTCAGATGTCTTTCCTGATGATCTACCAGATGTTCTTATTGAGAGAGAAATTGAATTCACCATTGAGGTAAAGCCAGACTCAAGACCGGTATCCAAGGCATCGTATAGAATGGCACCACTAGAATTGAAGGAGCTGAAGGTTCAACTACAAGAGTTACTTGATAAAGGTTTCATTCGACCAAGTGTGTCGCCGTGGGGAGCTCCAGTATTGTTTGTGAAGAAGAAAGATGGCTCAATGCGTATGTGTGTGGATTACCGGGAACTGAACAAGTTGACGATTAAGAACAAGTACCCGTTACCCAGAATTGATGACTTATTTGATCAACTTCGTGGGGCACAAGTATTCTCCAAGATAGACCTAAGATCGGGTTATCATCAGTTGAAAGTGAAGGCCGAAGATGTTGAGAAAACAGCTTTTAGAACGCGTTATGGACACTATGAGTTCTTAGTTATGCCATTTGGAGTTACGAATGCACCAGCCGCGTTCATGGATCTTATGAATTGAGTATTCAAGGATTATTTGGATGACTTTGTGATTGTATTCATCGACGATATCCTTATCTATTCATCGAGTGAGATAGAACACGAGAACCACTTGAGGTTGATACTTCAGAGATTACGAGAGAAATAATTATTTGGTAAATTCAAGAAATGTGAATTTTGGTTGTCTAGTATTACTTTTCTTGGTCACGTGATTGACAAGAATGGAGTATCAGTTGATCCACACAAAGTAGAAGCTGTATCTAATTGGCAAAGGCCGACATCTGTATCCGAAATTTGAAGTTTCTTGGGATTAGCGGGATACTACCGCCGTTTTATTGAACATTTCTCAAAGATTTCTTTGCCAATGACCAAGTTAATGAGAAAGGGTGTTATTTTTGAATGGAGTCAGGAATGTGAAGACAGTTTTCAAGAGTTGAAGTCACGTTTGAAGAGAGCACCGATATTGACAATACCATCTGGAACCGAAGGATTTGTAATCTATAGTGATGCTTCACACAAAGGGTTGGGATGCGTGTTGATGCAAGGGGGTAAAGTGATTGCTTATGCTTCTAGACAGTTGAAGACACATGAGATTAATTATCCGACTCATGATCTGGAATTAGCTGCGGTAATTCATGCTTTGAAGATTTGGAGACACTACTTATACGGGGAAAAGTGTGAGATATTCACAGACCACAAGAGTTTGAAATACATTTTCACCCAACGGGACTTGAACATGAGACAACGAAGATGGTTGGAGTTGATGAAGGATTACGATCTTTCGATTGAGTACCATCCGGGAAAGGCGAATGTAGTAGCCGATGCATTAAGCCGGAAGACGCCGAGGAATTTAGCCGACGAGCTAACGCAACAAAAAGAGTTGATAAAAGAGATGGAACGCTTAGAATTGGACGTGATTCCAGAGACTAGTGGTGGTTTATAATGATGGCGATCAGGGCACATCCAGATATTATTGATGAAATCAAGAGGGAATAGTTTCACGATGTTTACTTGTGTAAAATGAGAGACGAGATACCTTTGGGAAAGCGATTTGGTTTGGTTTTGGAACAAGGGATTCTGAAGTTTAGAAATCGGTTATGTGTACCGAATGTGAAAGACATAAAGGAACGACTCTTAGAAGAAGCTCATAGTACGAAATATTCAGTGCACCTGGGAAGTAATAAGATGTACCGAAACTTGAGAGAAAACTTCTGGTGGAAGGGTATGAAGCGTGAAGTCGCTAAGTTTGTATCTGAATGTTCGGCATGTCAACAGGTTAAAGCTGAGAGACAAGTACCCGCGGGATTATTACAACCTTTACCTGTGTCGGAATGGAAGTGGGACGAGATCACGATGGACTTTGTTTCTGGATTTCCACGATCATGCAATAAGAATGATAAGATTTGGGTTATAGTTGACCGATTAACCAAGTCAGCTCATTTTCTACCGATCAAGACGACTAAACCGTCCAAGTTAACGGAATTATATGTGAAAGAGATTGTAAGACTACATGGAGTCCTAGCTGTGATTATATCAGATCGTGATAGTAGTTTTACGTCAAGATTTTGGGGAAGTTTGCAAGAAGCTATGGGTACGAAATTGAGTTTTAGTACTGCATTTCATCCTCAGACCGATGGACAGTCAGAGCGCATGATTCAGACGCTAGAGGATATGTTGAGACTTTGTGTATTAGATTTTGGGAGCGATTGAGAGAAACATCTACCGTTAATTGAATTTGCGTACAACAACGGATTTCAGTCAAGTATTGGTATGGCTCCATATGAAGCTTTGTATGGCCGTAATTGTCGATCACCAGTTTGTTGGACCGAGGTGGGAGAAAGAAAGTTGTTAGGACCTGAGTTAATACAGGTGACTACTGAAAAGGTGAAGATGATTCAAGAGCGACTCAAGGTAGCTCAGAGCCGATATAAGAATTATGCAGACTTGAAACGACGACCGATGAATTTCGAAGTTGGAGATTTCGTAAACTTGCGAGTATCGCCTTCAAAAGGCATTGTACGATTTGGAAAGAGGGGAAAGCTCAATCCAAGATTTATAGGACCTTTTGAGATCCTAGAGAGAGTAGGTCCAGTGGCTTATCGATTGGCCTTGCCATCAGAGTTGGAACATGTGCATAACGTATTTCACGTATCGATGTTGAGACGATGTATGGCTGATACGAGTAAGATCATTGTACCTGAACCACTACAAATTCAGGGAGACTTGACTTATGTGGAACAACCAGTCGAGATTCTAGATCGAAAGGAACAAGTCTTAAGAACTAAGACGATTCCGATGGTAAAGGTATTATGGCGTAGTCACACTGTTGAAGAGGCTACGTGGGAAAATGAGGAAAAAATGCGGAATGAGTATCCGTACCTGTTCGATGTATGAGGTAAAGTTTGGGGACAAACTTCCTTTTTGGAGGGGAGAGTTGTCACACCCGTCCCGGGAATTCATAATTTTATCATGCATTTTTGTAAGTTGGGAACTTATCAATGTTAGTTGATAATGGTGATGGGGTTGACTGTGAGTCAACGGTAAGGTGTCAGTGAAGACACGGAAACATGGTAGTTTATATGGCATGAGCATGAGTAAATGGCATTTATATGATTTAAATGTTATTTGACTTATATGGTATTTTGTGAATAGTAATTATACCTGTGTAGTATAATTCTGGTATTTTGGATATTTTAGTATATCGTTTTGAGAACTGTGGTGAGAATGTGAGTGATACGTTAATTAAAAAGGTAGGTTGTGTAGAGATTCCACAGATTAGAGTTTTCGGACGTTATTGTCGGACCCAAACGAAACCTAGTCGAAAACTTTTGAAATTTATAATATTCACTCGTAAAGTTATAAAATGGACGTGTGCGAAGTTTAATGGGTTAATGAGAAGTTTTGAGAAACTTGCGGGGAGGTAAACGTAATTCCCCGAAAGTTTGCCTATATATATAGATTGGGATGAGATTTCAATCTCATCCAAACACTCACAAATATCTAGAGAGAGGAGAGAGAAGGGAGATTTGGAGCCAACGGGCTTTGCGACGCCGATCGACGACCGTTCGTCCGTCAGTTTTTCTCCAGATTTCATATTCGAACTCGTGGAGGTAAGATCTACGTTTTGATCCTACTTAGGCCGTGTTTGGCCAATTTTTGTAAAAATCTTAATTCTAGACTTTTGGAAAAAACAGGTATAAACTTGTAGGAATTTCCTCAAATTCGAAATCCGACGATTATTTAGCCTCCTAGTCGATCCTTCAAAGTTTGGGGGAAATCGCACGAGGTATGAAGTCCTAACTTGTGAAATATAGAGGAATACATGTTTTATATTTCGACGACGAAATTGAGATCCGGGCGAAATCCTTGTGTTAATTGTAGGCCCGTTAATTATGCACGCGCTAATTTGTGAAATGCATGTCTAAATTTACGCGAGCACGTTGAGTTGTCTATGTGGGTCAAAGGGGAGTCTTATACAAATTCATGCCGGAGTAAGCTTCTCGATGTTTGAGAATTTTAGTAGCGACGACTAATGTGCATGGTTGTAGGCTTGGACTTGCCATGGCACTTGTGGGATGTAATGGTTGTAGGCTTGGACTTGCCATTGACATCGCGGTTTCAGGCTTGGACTTGCCGCTACCGGATGAATGCGTATTTTCCTCCCTAGAGACTATTGATATGATTTATGAGATTAAAGCATGTTTTGTCATATATTGCATATGTTAGACTTGTACGCTCAGCATATAGCTGAGCAGTGGAGATGTACTCCATTGCAGGTAAGAAGAAAGACAAGAAGAAGCGCGATGAGTGAGGCCGATGAACGCCTGGGAAATCACACTTGTATATGTTTTTGTTTTAAATCCTAAACTTGAGTAAGGATTTGGATATTGTAATATGATGTAATATAAACATGGATTAGTTTCGTAGTATTGTAATCTTGTAATTGAACGTCTGTAGTGATGTTTTAAATGTTGTAATCAGTTGTGGTTGTATTGGTGTTGGGATTAAGAAGCATGAGTTGTTAGTATTTTCAGCACAGGGCTGCCAGCAGGGGAGCAGTCGACGGGACCCAAGGTCAGTCGACTGGACCCCGTGTGTTTGAGACTCTGAAAGTGAATAGTAAGAGAATCAGTCGACTGGATCCTGCATCAGTCGACTGAGACACTGTAGATTTTGGCTACTGCTTCTATTAATGGAAAAGCAGTCGACTGGGTCCCCATATCAGTCGACTGGACCCCTTTTGAGTAAGTTGCATTTCGGGTTCTGCTTAACCCAGTCGACTGGGCAGTCGACTGGACCTCTGTTGAGGATTTAGGGTTTTAGTTTCTGCCAGGCACAGTCGACTGGACCCTAGTACAGTCGACTGGGCAGTCGACTGAACCTTTGTATTTTGAATTGAATTCTTGTGAACGCTTTTAATTGAACAAATTTCTTCTTTTTTTTTTTACTCTGATTTTAATGGATTCTATAAACTCAGAAGGTAATGTTCCCTAAGTTTTAAATACCCAGGGTTGTTTTAAAGTTCTTTCCGCCGTGCATAGTTGTTTGACGTTTGGATGAGCCTTGGTGGCATGCCACGTGTCCTATTTCCACGCGTAGTGGGATGGGTTGTGACAGCTATAATTAACACATAAAATACAACCGTAGTCACCGAGTCACCGGTTATATGGTTCATTCAGACCCGAAGACGTCCATTGGTCCCGTGGCCAATTCTATTCCTTGGACTTCCGTATTTATCGGATTCTTCCTCTACACCACCCTTATTACTCCCAACAATGAACCATTTTTCCGGTGCTCATTGACTACCACATAGACATATAAGCACATATAAACACATATACATGTATCAACATAATTGATACAAAATTCACAAATTAACAACAAAATAGCCTCTAGCATGAGTTGTTATTCCTAACATCATCAAAGCATTGCACCCATTAAACACGATCATTGGGTTTGTATAGAAAACTCACCTTATACACAGAGTTTACCCAAAATTACACCTAAAAGATACTGAATTTCACCAATTTAAGCTCAATTTCCTCTCCAAGTAAATCCTACAAGAATTTCAGTAGACGGTGTCTCACCAATTAGTGTGAGCTACCAAAATCTGAGAATTTAAACGTAAATTAAGGATATAGAAATGTTCGTCTCACTTCCACGAGTCCGAAAATGGCTTCGATTCGTGAATCCGACGAACGGTGACGACGGAACGGCGAGATTTTGACGTCGGTGACGATTTCTCCGTTTCTCTCTCCGAGCTCTCCTCTTGTTTGGTTTAATTTTCTGCAGATTTTGAGAGTCTAAGCTCTCTTAGTGACACACACACATCACACGCATGTGATGTGTCACATGTTTTCCCTATTTTCGTTTATACCCCCGATTTTTCTTAAGTTCCTATTTTGAAATCCCCCAAACATTCCATTAACCACCCAATTATATATCTAACGAGTGTTTGTCTAAGTTCCGTATGGGTCCCAACGTGGGTCCCACATATTTTGTGAAATTGTTATCGTACCTACTCATTTTAAATCTTTTTCATTTATTTACCCTTATTTGGGTATCCAAACTAATACAAGTTGCTGAAACATGTATTATCATATAATTTAAAAGCATTTAAACAAGTATTCATGAATCACATATATGCATTTAATCACGTAAAATGTAAATATTTTCATTCAGGCCCTTCACTGGGTCTCACTTCCAAACCTGTCCCACCTCACTGGGGACTTTTCCAACTAGTGTCCCTCTCTGAACACTTTTTACATGGGCGAGTCCAAGCCTCTCCTTAATCCGTTTATACACTAATTATACCAATTAATGTATATTAACAAGTAATTAACATGGTTCCCCGGGTACGGGTGTTACACCCTTCCTCCCACTTTATGTCACTACTTTTCATTTTTTAGCCATTCCAAAATTAGTGATTAATTTAATTATTAGACACATATATTTCATTCACTTTTCAAACATTGTTCTTCCCACTTTTGAAATCTGGAGTGCTTAGTTAATGGGAATGCATTTTTTGTGAGGTTTATCTAAATTAGTGGTTTAATTTGAAATGAAAATTCCAATTCCAATTCGAAAATTTCTAATTTTGGTAACATAAAAGTAATTACGAAAAAAAAATGAGATTGGAATTGGAATAGTTTTGGAATTTTTGAAAATTTCAAATTTCTGACTGGAAAATATTCTGAATATTTTTCGATAAATTTCTGAAAAAATTCCGATATATTTCGAAATAATCTAAAATTTTTAAAGGTATATACAAAAATACATATATACATTCTATATCAAAATAGGGGTTTGACTATAATTTTAAAACTTTTATCCTAAAAATGAATTTACAAAAAATCTACTAATCAAATTTTGAAACAATAATATATTAATTTTTGATTATTTCTTGAAAATTTTGAAATTCCAAAGTTTTTTCGAAAATAATCCAAAAATTTCGCATTCCAATATTTCAGAATTTTCATTTTATGCTCCAATTCTGAATTTTCGGAATTAGAATTCGAAAGACTTTTTACATTCCGAAAATTTTAGAATTTTTTTTCGAAACAGTTATTTCCTATCCGTTCCATCCGAAACACACCCCTAATCTAAGTGAACATATTTGGAAGAATAAAAAAATTTAGTGTCAAACAATACATTAAAAGTTGGATATACGAAGATAGACACATAAAATGAGACATATGGAGTAATTATAAATGATTAGAGACAATTGTAGAAAGTAGGTATAAATTTTTTTTGTCCCCTTAAAAATTTAAATAAAGTGAGGCTGTTAATTTGAGATGAAGAGGGTACTTATTAAGACCAATTGTCGCTATTTAAAAAGTGACCATCAAATAACACATTATTACTACCCGATCGATAGCAGCATAAAAAGTTTCCACTAATTAGTACACAGATACAATAAATAACACATTATTATTGCAAATTGAACTGAATTAAAAGCTGGTTGTATCATAAAATAAAAAAAAATACAAAAAGAGATTAATTGAAAAGGAGTAATATTTGGGGTATAAATAATTTACACAAATACTTATAAATACACTATATCTCTCTCATGGGTGGCACTACAGAGTTCACTAAAATTTTCAAATCCCACAATACCACCCAAAAAAGAGAGAGAGAATGTGTTTATAAGTGTTTGTATAAGAGTAACGATTGGTGCACATAAAATGTGCACATTAGTGTGCACATAAAATGTGCACATGAATCATTCATTTCGGGTCCCATGTATATAGGCACGTGCTCCATCGAAATGAATGACCCAAATATTTATGTGTACACTTTATGTGCACATAGCATTATCTAAAGTTGGTAGTGATTGTCGGAGCACCACGTCACCTTCACCTATATGATTTATAATGATAGTATGAACTAATTTCTCAATAGTTAAGTTTTCAAATTGTGAAGTCCTAAAAGTGACAAGTGTCTTTCATACTTGGCTATCAAGCCTCTTCTAAAACAACAATTTTCGTCGGATTTTTATGCATACACATTTGATAATTTTGGCATCAATAATTATGGTTATGGTTTTAGTTAACGTGGCAGTAGGACAATGTTTAGTTGGAACATTAATCAAATTTTAATTCAATACTCCTATAATTTTTTTTGGTCTCTTTTTTCTAGGAAAAGATTTTAGGTGGTCTTACCTTTGAACCAAAATTTGTAATACAAATTTATGAACCATATAGGAACAATATTTTGGCGGCACATCCTTTGGTTTCTTTTTTAAAATTTGATTTTGTCATAATTCATCGAATAAGACATTAATTATTAATGATGAGATGATAGATAAGAGTCCCTTTCAACAATGATAAGTGAATTAGAAGAAAACTAAACGGACTTTCAATTTTACTCAATTATTAATTTATAACAAAGTTTAGTTGATATCTCCATTTGTTATCATTATTATAATTTTTTTACCATATGAATAAATCTTGGTAGTAACAAATTAATCTATTCTAGCAATTCTAATCTTTCAACCTCAAATCCACTCTCCAATAAATTTAAAATTGCTACAGTGGATGCAAATTTTTGTCAAAACACATAATGTACGTTAGACATTCTTTTATGTCCATGGTGATGGTAGACTAAAAAATAAATTGCCAAAACGTTGTCATTATCATATTTACTATATATAAATATCAATATATAGATATACTAATTCTGTTGTCTTTTTAGATAGAAAACAGTACGGCAGGCAATCCTTGACTGATAATTTAAAAATTTCTTTTTAGTTTGTAAAAGATTTGTTACAGAATAATATGGGGAAAGTAGAAAATACTTTTGCTCACTTAAAAATTTGGGTGAGCAAAAATGCTCTCGAGAAAGTATTAGGATATATCATAGCGGTCTGGTGTTAAAATCGAGTAACTTCTTGTAAAAAATTGTGATATCCATTGAAAATTAATAATTTTCAAAATCAATGTGATTTTCAAAGTTACAACTACTTTACATCAATTTAAAATATTTTTTCAGATCTAAGTAAGTATAAAAATTAAAAAAAAAAACATTTTTACCACAAAAAAATCTTATAATTTGAATATGGTTGAGTCAATTTGAACAATTAGAACTTGACCCAATTTTAGGTGTGGTCCCTTTTTTGCTATACATACATTTTTACAAATAAAATGTCCAAAACTAATTATTGTAGTGGCTGATCATCCTCTCAGACCAGCTACTGATAATTTAAGTTGGACATCCATATAATATTACATACTTACACTCAGGCTACAGTGTGTATTGGGTTTTGAAGGCTAAAAAAATTGCGGGTCAGCAGGGCAGCCTGTGGTTTTTTTTTTTTTTTTAGTATATGTGATATTTTAGCCCAAATATAGTTTAACCCACCCTAATTAAGTGATCCAAACTCATGTTGATACCATACCTTGTTGATAAATAGACCCCAAAATGTATAAATATTATCCTAAAAGATAATATTGTTCTTAAATAGACCCAATTTGACACATTTTATTATCAAATATGTATAAATGGACACAAATTTTTTTTTCTAGGGGCAGTGTCACACCCCAACCTGCCTCGTGCGGATTAGGACACATGTAACAATGCTACAAGTACTCAACTATACGAATTAACAAAGAAACACGCGAATTACTAAGAAACACGTGTGTTAAACGACATAAAAGAACTTTATGGTGATAAAAACAACCCTAAGGGCAAAATAGTCATTAATAAAATATAGCAAATTTTATACCAAAAGATAGGTCTTCGAGTCCCGATTCTAACACAAAAAACGGTGCACAAATTCGAATTTTCTAGAGTGAGTTATGTCTGTTTCTGTAAATGTCGATAGTGCAGTAAAATGGCCTGCGGATGGATCCGCCCCAAAACCGAATCGATCTGGTTTTGAAAGAACTTCATTTTTGGCCCTCCAGAAGTGCCGAATCGATCCGCTCAAGACCCAGATCGATCCGGATTCTGCAGCACACATTTTGACAACAAAAATCCCTGTTTAAACAGTCCAAATATATCCAAACCATCCTCAAACCTCAAGAAACCTTATGGAACCATTTCAAAACCATTTACAAACACATCAAAACATCTCCAAACACAAATTCAATATATTCCAAACATTTAAACCATGGACATAACCTCAATGGAATCAAAACAAGTGATTAAAACCGAATTCTTTCAAGAACAACCATATACATGAAACTTTCCGTAAAGGGTTTCAAAACATTCAAAACATTTAGGTATAAAAGAGAACTTATCCAAGGGAGTTACGACGCATATCCGGACTTGCCGGAAAGGTCCATTTCCAACCCAACTCACACATATCCATAGTTGTAACTTAAAGACATACATAGAATTTACAAACTTTCAAATCCTTCAACTTCTTATCCAAAACTAACTACTAACATAGAGTATTACTTAAGTTTCTTCAAATTTACATTAAACACATGAGTCATAGAATCCCAAATTAATTCCCAATCTCTCCAACTCTACAACCATAAGTCAAGGCTTCAAGCCACAAGTTAAGGATCCCAAGCCACAAGTTACACCATGTTATAAGTTAAAAACATAACTACAAGTCCCAAATCTCTCCCCCGTTCCCGAGCACGTTACTTTCTCTCCAGGTATTGCTCTGTACCTGCGATGGTTGTTATTTACCACAACAGAAAAAGGAAAACGGTTTTCTTAAGCATTACGCTTAGTGAATATTCTAAACATGATTGAACGTTTAACATGTGCAATGCTACAATCAGCGCATAAATCATATCTGTAATCGCCGAGTCTTCGGTTCAATGATTCATTCGAACCTGAAGACCTCCCTTGGTCCCGTGGTCACTTCTATTCCTTGAATTTTCGTATTTCTCGGATTCTTCCTCTTCACCACCCTTATTACTCCCACCAATGAATCATTTTTCCGGTGCTCATTGGTTACCATATAATCATATAAACATGTAGGCACATAATCATAACAACTTTTCATTCAATTGACATGTAATTCCCCATTTAACTATTCCATAACTTCTAGGCATGATTTCCATAACTTAAACATAAATAGAATCATTGAACACCTTTAACTACAATCACTTTTTGGTTAGAAAACTCACCTCCTCGAATTATACGAAATTATGTTCTTAAAATCCCGATTCAAGCTAGAACCAAATCCAATTCTTATTCTAGAGTAATCCTACATAGTTTTGGTACAACAAATATCGTCTATCAAGAACGGTTGCCAGAAAAACGTTACCAAAAATGAAAATAAATTACGTGCATGTGATCCTCTTACCTCCACGAGTCCAAAAGTGGTCTCGGATCGTAAATCCGGCGTCGATCGACGAAGGAACGACAAGAAAACGGTGTCGAAAACCCGTCGTCTTCGTCGAGAGCTCTCGGTTCTCTCTTTTGTTTTAATTTAAGCAAATATGAAAGTCTCCCTCTCTCTATGACACCTATACATGCATATACATGAGGTGTCTTAACCTCATTTTCCCTTATTTTCACTTACACCCTTTGAATTTCTTAAGTTCTTATTATGAAATACCCCAAACATTCCATTAACTATCCAATTATCTAATGAATGTTTGTCTAAATCCTGTATGGGTCCCAACGTGGTCCCAATTATTTTGTGAAGTTGCTAACGCACCTATCAATTATAAGTCTTTTTCATTTATACCCTTATTTGGGTGTCTAAACTAATGCTAACACATAACAATATAATATAGAAGTAACTTAGTAATTATCCATGTTATCATATAAAATACACTTAACAGATAAAACGCACATTTATTTTATCCGGGCCCTTCACTAGTCCCACTTCATTACTTGTCCCACCTCACTGGGGACTTTTTCAAATACTGTTCTTTTCTGAACGCTTTTCATATGGGCGAGTCCAAAGCCTCCCCTTAATCTATTTTATACACTAATTATATTAATTAATGCATATAAAATGATAACTACCCATTTTTCCCGAGCATGGGTGTTACAGGCAGCTACCCCTGTTTAGCTTCCCAATAACACCCCCCCAAACAATGCTCACATTTGCTTACCCTCCTCTCCCTATGGACTAATGTAGTGAGATTCATGATTAAATGAGAATTAATTAATAGTGTAAAGTACTGGGCCCCACTGCATTAGCCAATGAAAGAAGAGAGTGAGCAAAATGCGAGTAATTTTTGGGTGAGCAATAAAAAAAATTCCTAGTTCTGCCCTTGGTCCTGCCCAAATAGTTTATTATCTGACACGGTACCCTGCGATCAATGGGAGTTTGAATTTTTGAGTGAGACCCATGTTTTAGGATCCACAAAAAACGGGATCTCCTTTATTTTAGAGTAATATTTGGGGCACAAACAAGTTTCACAAACACTTACAAACACACTCTATCTCTCTCTTACAAACCCCACAGTACCACACATGAGAGAGATAAAATGTGTTTCTAAGTGTTTGTGAAACTTGTTTGTGCCCCTAACATTGTTGTTTATTTTAATGGTGTGAGTCCCATCGAAGTAATTTACTTCCATTTGTAGAAGAATACCATATTAGCATGTCACGTGTTATCTAGATTTTAAAGTACTTAGAAAATTTCTCCCAAACTAGAGGTGTAACTTAGGGGATAAAACAAGCATGCCAGAGCTTAACTCGAACTCAAAATGGAGTTTGGGCAATATTTAGGGTGTGTTTGATAATCCAATTAAGTGGTGAAAATGAAAATTTTTAGCACTTAATTTTTTTTCAGTGCGTTTGATAATATACTACTTAATTGAAAAAGTAGTCAAAAATCCACTAAAAAGGAAGTGGAAATTTTCTATTGAAAATAATCATTGAATGTAGTCTATTTTAGTTCTTGAGACACTGTTTTCAGTATTGCAAATACAAATCACTGAAAATTTTCAGCACTTAAATTCAGCACTTAATTTTCAGTACTTAATTTTTAGTTTTATCAAACGCACCCTTAATGTGAAGTAATGGACCAACGCAAACTAGAAATGAATTTTTTTTCCAAAACAACTCATTTTTTTTTGTGCCCTCTCGTTGGGAATTACTATTAGCACTCCAAAAATAAACTAGTGCACTCTATGATACTACTCTGACAACCTATCATACTATGCATTCAATGCAGTTTATAAAGTGCATTTAATAATTAATGAAGTGCAAATAACATTACCCTTTATTTTTTATTGGATGTTTTTAATCAATAAGAATTATTTTGAAAAATAAATAGTTAACATCTTTAACAGACTTTTGAACAATCAAAAGAAAAGGACACGTGACACGTGACACGAGTATATACCACAATGAAGGACATGAGAAAAGAATGTTAAATATGTTAACACTTTTTTTTTTTTTGCTTAGAGAATATGTTAACACTTAAACCTAGAGTATATAAATTTATAGTCAAGTCCAATCCACTCAAGTTTTAAACTTATTGACAACTTATAAAATGATAAGGGGCTATTTTCGAAGTTATAGAATTAGATTCGTGTCTCATAAATGAATTGATTTTATAAATTCAACTATTTAGTAGAGATTCTTTTATTTATAAAAAAGTCTCGACCTAAAAACCCTAGGATCCAGATATTTATAGGATATTTGGGTTTGTATATTTTCGATGTTATAATAGATAAAACATATAATGGCATTGTTTGTTGGCTATTGGCTGCTGTGAGAAGAAGATGAGTCCAACCAAACAATCCTTTATTAACAGTGCTATTTTTTCAGTTTGAGGCTACTATTCTCGTTTGGTGACAGAACACAAAAGTGGTCCCAAAAGCGCGTTTCTGGGCTAGTGCCTGCTTCTTTTACTTGGATATTTATTTATTTATTTTTTGATAACAAATTTGTTTATTTATTTTTTTGTATAAGACATAATTTCTGTGCATGGTATATTTTTTTGGTAAGGGTAATACTTGAGAGAGATAGACACATCTTTTGGGTTGTGTCCCAAAAATTGTATCTTTGGGTATGTCCCAATCTTTACTCTTTTTGGTATAAGATAGATAACAATTTTATTGTGTGAGATTTTGCCATTTTGGCTTTTAATTTATCACAATGAGTATTGTAGTTGTATACATGCATGTATCAATTTATAAAGGGTAAAAATTTGAAGGGCCAATGAATAAATTAATTTTAAAAGTCTACTAATTATACGTACACGAAAATTTTATGGAGAGGGTGTACTCTCTTTAATAAAGAGAGGACCTCTGTTTTGACCGTCAGATCGAGTTTAAAAACTGTGAAGTAACGGAACTGCCCTTAATGAAAACACGATCCAACGGTCAAAACAGAGGTCCGCTCTTTATTAAAGAGAGGGTGCCCTCTCCATAGCTTGACCGTATACATACATAATAAAAAAAAAAAAAAATTGCATGGCCGTGACCTGCTGATCTCCACATAGATCCACCCTTGCAGCCACCTAATGTCTCCATAAATTGTATGGCCATAATTCTTGGTATTTTTTTGGTTTTTTTTTTTGGAGTAATTTTTTGGTGACAACTTTCATACAACCTCATAAAAGTTGTATTTATCTCTCTCATATGTCACTGTGGGGTCCAGTGACATCACAGGAGAGATAGACACATCTTTTTAGGAGTTTGTACGAAAGTTGTACGAAAGTTGTCACAAAAGAATTACTTTTTTTTTTTTGCTAGAAAGAAATCAAACTTTATTGAACAAAGGAGGGAATCCTACTTCCCGATGGGTGGATGTCCTCATTAACAAACACAAAAGAAGAAATATTAGCAATAGAGATGGGGCCTGAGAGGTTACAAATTTAAGCCCATTGAGCTAAATTGTGTGGTACAAAATTAGCCAATCTATGAAATTTTGAAACATTTCAAAAGCCATTTACAAGAGACAGGATCTTCAACAATCCCTAATAATAGAATCAATCACCCAAATTAGGGAGGAATTTCAATCCACAAGAGGGTTGCAGACAAGGAAACAGTCCCCTTCCACAATAAGATTTTCCAAGCCTTTACTTTAAGGCTTCCTTAATGGCATAGGAAGTAGCCTTAGCTTCAGCGATGGCGGGTTTCAAAGCATCAATCTGCCAGACCTGCGCAAAACATAACTTTGCCTGCTCATCTGTAAAAATAATAGCCAAGGATGCGGCTGTGAGCTACAAAATTAGCCAATCTATGAAATTTTGAAACATTTCAAAAGCCACTTACAAGAGACAGGATCTTCGACAATCCCTAATAATAGAATCAATCACCCAAATTAGGGAGTTCCAATCCACAAGAGGGTTGCAGATAAGGAAACAGTCCCCTTCCACAATCAGATTTTCCAAGCCTTTACTTTAAGGCTTCCTTAATGGCATAGGAAGTAGCCTTTAGCTTCAGCGATGGCGGGTTCCAAAGCATCAATCGACCAGACCTGCGCAAAACATGACTTTGCCTGCTCATCTGTAAAAATATAGCCAAGGATGCGGCTGTGTTCCTGATTACCACATCGAAGTTGAAATTCATCTAGTTTGGCGGAGGTAGAATCCAAACACTAAGATCCGATCTTGGAGGGGGGAGAAGGGTTTTCTGGGTAGCCTAGTGCTCAGTAGCCATAGAATTGATGTGATCAATCCATAAAGGAACATCAAATGCCAGATCATCGTGGAACATTTTTTTATGGAGAGACCAAGTTTGTTCCAAAACAATCAAAGCAAAAATTGTGAAGTGGAGTGAATCATCAGGAGAAATTCCAAGATTGACTGTCGTGTTGAGCAGCTCCTTAATCCAACTAGTGAGGCCAGATTGAGCAAAAGTCGAGATATTAAGGGGCCATCTCGAAGAGAGCCAAAAAATCTGAGAAGCTAGGCATTCAAGAAACAAGCTGTGCTCTCTATTTTTAGTAGCAAACCCACAAATGACACAAGCCACGTGTCAACATGGAAACAGGTAGAAGGAATATCAATAGTTGGCCAGAATTGCTTTAGAAGCAAGTTTCTAGAGAAAAACTTTGTGCCTATGATGAAGTTTGGCATTCCACAAACGATTCCAGAAGTAGAAATGGAGAGCATTAGAAGCCGAGAACCTGGTCCTTTATTCCAAAATATAAGCTGACTTCACAGAGAAAGAGCCCTTAACATCAGGGGTGGGTCAATATGATGGCATATCGATACGGAGAATAACATTAATAGAACCAACAGTTAAAGTGGCTTGAAGAAGGCCGAGATTCCAGCCACCAGAAATTAGGTTCGTAAGCTCCTTCACAAACTGGACATTGGGTCTGCCCCAATATTGCAGGTTGGGAGAAAATTGGGGATTGAGGGAACCCACGCGTGGGTCCACACATTAGTGCCATCACCCCATAAATAAGCTAAGAAGATCCTTTCTGAAGAAGAGGGAGAGTAGAGAGGATACCTTGCCACACCCACGAAGTGCTTGATTTTTTCCTAGCATTAAAAAAACGTCCTTGGCACTTGTATTTTCCTTGCAAGAGAGGAACCCAACGCTTGTCAACCTATGACAAGAGTTGACAACCAAGCTTTGAGATGAGAGCAGAATTGTAGTCCTTTATATGACGAAACTAATTTAGGCCTACAAATGAGGTCCCAAGATTTGAGACAGATATGGTTCTTCCCACCAGAATTTTTGAAAACTTTATCAGAATTGGCACAAATAGAAGAAGACATAGGAATAGTGGACATAGAATAAACTAGAAGAGCTTGAGCAACAATTTTAATGAGAGTTCCTCTTCTGGCTTGGGAAAGAAGAGAAGATTTTTGTCACGCCCCGTCGTAGCATAAATAAGGAAAGCGTTTAATTCCCTTTATGGACCCGTAGGTCGTGACAGTTTGAAGGATCGACTCTGTCCCAAACGTCAAAAACAAAAACATAATAATCAGAGCAGAGCAATCAAGGCTTACAAATATTTTTCTAACTTATTACGTATCACAATACGGGGTCAACTAAGGCACAAGCCGCCTTAAAACAAAACAATATCTATCGTCTATTACAGTCATCCTTATTACAGAATTCATTTTATAACTTAAAAAAAATAAAAGTAAATTCTCTTTCCAGCAGGGATTCTCAGTTTGCGTAGTCGTAGGGCCCAGCATAGTCATAACCTGAAAGCCTAGACATGAATGTCCAGGACGCATCAACGCTGTCAGATTCAAGAAGCTGATGAGTATTAAAAACATAAATTTGAATGTAACACATACTCATTTACCATTTTCCAATTCTCATTTTTAATTCAACAAGTTTACATTAAAATAAGGAGTTCATTTTTAGAAAACAACCATCATATCATTTGAAAGCTTTAATTCGCATATATGTGACCGTGTATGAAAAATAATGTACCATCTCATCTTACCGACTCTTTTCTCTCGACAAACAGAACAACCCACTATCTCACACCAGTATCCTTGTAATACTCCAATAGCCACACTTTACCACAAGGGTGCCAGGGAATGTCCAGTTTGCCTCATACTTTGGTCCGGGGTAGCAGGGATTGTCCAATGCCTCACACTTTAGTACCTAATCCGCCTCACAAATACCGGAGGTAACCTCACGCAGTATCCAGACTCGGGTACCAGGGAGTGTCCGTAGGCCACACTTTAGTACTACCATGGGTGCCAGGGAATGTCCAAGTTCGGCGTCACACACTTTAACGCTTCCATGGGCGTCAGGGAGTGTCCAGTTTTGCCACCGTCGCACTAGAAAGATACTCTCACCGCAATCTCAACACGTCACACTTTGGTACACAATTACCAGGGTGTGTCCACAACACAATCTCAACCACACACTCTTTTCCACAGTGACCATTACTCTTTTCCACACTGCCCAACATTTACACTCACCATGCATGTACAACTGACTCCACATGTATGTCATGACACTTAAACAAACATAAAATGCTGAATTATAGGAACAACATACGTGCGGGGATTGTTAAGTCGTAATACATCATTTCAACCACCCAAGCATACCAAATAGATTTCTGTTTTAGTAAATTTCCTAAATAGAGCTTTAAAAGTCCATGAAATATCACCCAAACAGTTCCTTAACATAAAATAATCAAAATTTAGAAACTGTCAGAAGTCGCACGTGGGGGCCGCTCGCGCGGGCCGCTAGTGCGATACGCCCAATTTTCCTTTTCTTTTATAAAACTTTTCCAACTGCCATAATACAGGGAGATCGCTCGCGCGAGTCGCTCGCGCGGGTCGCTTGCGCGGTCCGCTCGCGCGATCTGTCTAATTTTCATTTTTCTTATTAAGATCCTTTCTATCTGGCTGAACCCACACGGCTCGCGTGCGCGGGCCGCTCGCACGAAGGGTCGCCTGCGCGTGCCGCTCGCGTGACCCTTGCTCGTGCGATCGCGCGCGCGAGTTCACGTAGTAGCTTCATCTTCCTCGCTGGTTTTCCCATGTTTATGAAATTAAGGGGTCTTTTGACCCATTTTTGATTCCGTAAGTTACCATGCCTTATAATATATGAATCTCTTCGGTTTTTCGCAAGGATTATGAATCTACAATCAATTTTACTTGAATCCAAACGTAGTTCACGAATTTTACGAAAAACTAAAAGATGACAAAACTACAATCTTAATATACTTTCTCAATTGACTAAATTAAGCCTTAATACTTTAAACATATCATCTATGATGTACAATCTTTCATAATCATCTCTAAAAACGGATTTTGGTTAAGTTTGAAAAATCCATGTTTCTAAGCTTTGAAATTCAAAGGTAAAATCATCAATGGAGATTTTCAAATTAAGCTATATAAACATCAACCAAGATATGAATTACATTCATAGTGATTTAGAAATACTCACAGAGATTGAAGAATTGTTGAGAAGGAAAACAATATAGGAAAATTCAAACCCAAGCTTTGGCTATGGGGATTAAGCTTTCTCTCTCCAGAAATTTAAACTCCCAAGCTCTCTCTTTTTCTCTCTGTGTTTCTCTCTCTCACTGTCTCAATTTCAGTTGAAAGAATGCAGAATGGGAGTTGTGTGTGAGTATATGCAAGTATATAAACAAAACTCCCAACTTGGAGCCCAAGTTCTCCTTCGTACACTCTACAAATCTATTTTGTTTTTCAATTTATCCCAGCTGCAGAATATACACACACAGATACATACGTATATATGTACACTCTCACAAATTGAAGGGTCAAGTAGGCTAATAGGGGTCAAAAGTTGAAGTGTTTGGGAATGTAGCTTATGGCACTAGGAATGCGCATACCCAACAGCAGAATCCAAACAAGGCATAAGTCAATGATTAGTTTCCATAAATGGAAATAAAGTGTATGTCAAATCTAACTTTACATCACTTCCAAATTCTGTGGAAGTTCCATGCGGCACGGACAGTTTTGGACATGAATTGGTATTTTCGCGTCGCGGTGGTCACCACAAAAATACAAAAAATTCATTTTAACGTAAGAAATGGTTTTCTGGTTTTATAAAAATACAGTTTGAATTAAAAGAAAACATTTTCACCGTTTTGAAATACAAACTTTGAAATCCAACACAAGTATGACTTAATTTTGTAAAATTACAGTTTGACCCCAACAAGAATTTTAAATATGAAATAAAGCAAGTATTAAAGTTCTAAACATGAGAATTGCAAATTAAATAAAAGCAGATATTACAAATTTGAGTTAACATCAGGAACATTAATTAAATATGAAATGGAAAATTTAAAATTAAATGCAGGTGGTTACATCCTTCCTCCCTTAAATAAGATTTCGTTCCCGAAATCAAGACTAGCTAGTCATGAAACAACTCCTGGTTCTTCTTCCTCATCTCAGCTTCAACTTCCCACGAGGCTTCATTCTCGTCATGGTGATTCCACTGAACCTTCACCAACGGAATGTTCTTGTTTCTCAACTCCTTGATACTCTGATCCAGAATCTTCACAGGTCTCTCCTTTTAAGAAATGTTATGACTCATCTCAATATCGTCATAACTAACCACGTGCGAGGGGTCTCGTATGTACTTTCTCAGCATACTAACATGAAATACATTGTGAACCCCAGACATCTTCGGTGGTAGTGCCAGTCGATATGCCACTTTCCCGACACGTTCCAAAATCTCGAACGGTCCGACGAAACGTGGAGTTAACGTCCCTCTCTTGAGACCGAAGCGTACTACTCCTCAGGTTGGTGCTACCTTAAGAAGTATGTGATCTCCAACACTAAATTCCAAATCTTTCCGGCGTTGATCAGCATAACTCTTATACCTGCTTTGAGCGGTTCTCATCCTTTCCTTGACCAAAGAAATCTTTTCGTTGATTTCTCTAACCAAATCCAGTCCCAACAATTCTGTGTCTCCGACTTCTGCCCAGCACAACGGAGAACGACATGGTGGTCCGTATAATGCTTCGAACGGAGCCATCCCGATACTCGTGTGATAACTATTATTATAGGCAAACTCGACCAAAGGCAAGTGTGTTTCCCAAGATTCCTCAAAATCAATAACACAAGCCCTAAGCATATCTTCTATGATCTGATTAACACGCTCAGTTTGCCCATCTGTCTGAGGGTGAAAAACAGTACTCAATTTGAGCGAGGTTCCCATAGCTTCTTGCAAACTTTCCCAAAATCCAGAAGTAAAACGCGCGTCATGGTCTGACACAATTGACACAAGTGCACCGTGAAGTCGAACAACTTGTTGTATGTACATCCGACTCTTCTTCTCTACCAGGTATGTCATACTATAAGCAATGAAATGAGCAGACTTTGTCAATCGATCCACGATTACCCAAATGGCATCATGATTCTGTTGTGATCGGGGCAATCCTACTACAAAATCCATGGTTATATGCTCCCACTTTCAACCAGGAACAGGTAGCGGTTGCAACAATTCCGAGGATCTCTGATGTTCGACCTTGACTTGTTGACACGTCAAACACTTGGATACGAATTCAGCCACATCCTTCTTCATACCTTCCCACCAGAAATTTCTCTTCAAATCTTTGTACATCTTGGTTCCTCCCGGGTGAACTATATATCTTAACTTATGTGCTTCTTCCAGGATATCCTTTCTTAGCTCTCCATCATCTGGCACACATAATCTATTCCTGCACCGATATCCTCCATCGATTCTTACCTTCCATTATGTTGGATCTTTCTTCGACATCTTCGCAAACCATGTTTGAAACTTCTCATCTTCTTTCTGTGCTTCAATAATGCGGTCGATGAGAACGGGCTGTAGGATAAGATATCCAAAAAGTTGTCCTTTTCCTTCCTCAACATTCTGTACGTCGAATTCTGCCAACGTCTCCAATGCTTGACATTCTCTAACCATTAATGAGGCGATCGTCTCACGAGTCTGCCAACTCAAAGCATCAGCGACCACATTAGCTTTACCAGGATGGTACTCTAACGTGAAGTCGTAATCTTTGATCATCTCCATCCATCTGCGTTGCCTCATGTTCAACTCTTTTTGTGTGAACAAATATTTTAGACTCTTGTGATCGGAGAACAAATCAAACTTCTCACTATAGAGATAGTGTCTCCAAATCTTGAGTGCGAATACTACTGCAGCTAATTCCAGATCATGAATGGGATAATTCAACTCATTCGGCTTCAGCTATCGGGACCCATAAGTGATAACTCTGCCATCTTGCATAAGTACACACCCTAATCCTTGATATGACGCGTCACTAAAGATAGTGAACTTCTCATCAGGCTTGGGTATAGCTAGTATTGGTGCGGTAGTGAGTCTTTCTTTTAATTCTAGAAAGGCACGCTCATGCTTCTCCGTCCAGTCGAACTTCAAATTCTTCTTCGTCAACCCAGTCAATGATCCAGCTATTTTTGAAAACCCTTCAACAAATCTTCTGTAATAGCCTGCAAGTCCCAGAAAACTCCTAACCTCTGTAGGATTGCTCGACCTAACCTAGTTTGACACAACATCTGTCTTGGACGAATCCACATAAATTCCCTGAGATGACACCTTATGTCCCAAAAATTTCACTTCTTGCAACCAGAACTCATACTTACTGAACTTGGCATACAAGTGGTGGTCCTTGAGTGTCTGCATCGCAATCCGTAGGTGTTGCTCGTGTTCTTCTCCTGACTTAGAATAGATCAAAATATCATCAATGAAGACGATGACAAACCAATCCAAATAAGGCTTGAGCACTCTGTTCATCAGATCCATAAACACTGCCCGGGCATTTGTCATTCCAAACGGCATTACCAAAAATTCATAATGACCATATCGGGTTCTAAATGCAGTCTTAGGTATGCCTTTCTTTCGTACCCTCAACTGATGATATCCCGACCTTAGGTCTATTTTGGAAAATGTCGTAGCCCCTTGTAGCTGATCAAACAAATCGTTGATCCAAGGCAAGGGATACTTGTTCTTGATAGTTACTCAATTCAATTCTCTATCATCGATACACAGCCAAAGTGTTCCATCCTTCTTCTTTACGAATAACACCGGTGCTCCCCAAGGTGATGTACTTGGACGTACAAAACCTAGGTTCTCGAGCTCTTGAACTTGTTCCTTCAATTCCAACAGTTCGGTGGGGGCCATTCTGCAGGGAACCTTGGTGATCGGAACAGTACTCGGTACAAGCTCAATACAGAACTCTATACTTTTCTCAGGTGGTAGACCAGAAATGTCTTAAAATACTTCTTCAAAGTCCTTGACTACAGGTATAGACAATACTGTTGCTTCTGTACTGACGACTTTAATGTTTGCTAAGCATCTTATGAGGAACATATCTCCCAAAGGGTTACATTGAAAATCAAAGGGTTGATTCTCGTTGTCGGGGAATGTAATTCTCTTCCTCGTACAATCCAGCTTCACTTGATTTTGAGAGAGCTAATCCAATCCTAGGATTATATCAAACTCTTTCATTGATAGAACAATCAGCCTTGCACAGATTTCACGGTCTTCTAGTCGTAAAGGACAATCCTTGCACACGTGTCCTAATCTGACTGTGGCTCCTAATGGTGAAGTAGCCCTCAAAGCTTTCTCTAAACGATGAGGTAAGATACCCAATATCTGAATTGCATTAACAGATATGAACGAAAGAGCAGCACCCATATCAAATAAAACTTTAACTTGGGAGTTAAACAAAGTCAAAGTACCTTCCACTGCTTGCTGATCAGGTTGAGCTTCTCCATAAACTCCTTCTTCATAAATAGTTCCGTCATATCCAACAACATCTGGGATAACAGCATTCAAGCGAGTCTGATTCTGTTGACCATATGTCACCTGCTTAGGAGAAGTGCAGAACTTGCTGATGTGACCTGGTTCACCACAGTTGTAGCAGACTATGCCTTACTAAGCAGCACGCCTTGGTGCCTTGCAATCTCGAGCCAGATGACCAGGGTTGCCACAGTTGAAACATTTTCCAGCGCTACTTCCTTCACCAACTCGAGGTTGAGTCGGATAGGTGATAGCTTGGATCTTCTTACTTCAGTCAAAATTCCTCTTCTGCCCTTGGGTACGATTCATTGGTGGTCTATTCCTAAAATTACCCCTCTGAGGCGGCCGAAATTCGAATTGCTTCCAATTCACTCGAGCATCTTCTTCCAAATCAGTGGTCAGGCCAACTAGTCCTTCGAAAGACTTATCTAGGTGGTCGAGAGTCAGGCAACGAATCTACTGTGTCAGCCCTTGGTTATACTTACGGATCCTCTTTTATTCGGTATCCACCATGTGAGGGGCAAACCGAGACAGCCTCTCGAACTGGGTAGTGTACTCTTGTACCGACTTAGTCCCCTGAGTCAAATCCATGAATTCTTTCTCCCTTCTGTGCCCTTCTGTAGCCGGGAAATACTTTTCCAGAAACCTCCCCTTAAATGCAGTCCATGTCATTCCCGTCGCAGCTTCATTCCCGATGGTAGCTGTGACTGAATCCCACCAATCTGCGGCGGCATCAGTTAATTGAAAAGTAGCTAACCTTCTCTTGTCCATCTCATTGCACTGGACATCCTCGAACATGCGGTCCATCTGTTTTAACCACTGTTCCGCTTTCTATGGTTCCGCAGTACCCGCAAACTGCTAGGGCCTTAGCGCACGGAATCTCTCCAGCAGCTTATCTCCAGTCTGATGGCCTCGTCAGTTATCATTCGTATTACTGATTTTTTCCAAACGTCTGACAAATGCTTCGAACATCCCCGTTGGATCGGCAGCCTCAGGTGCTCCCTCGATTAAATTGCTGTCCCTCCTGGGTCTCCCAGCCATTCTATGCATCATATGATGGGGGAATGAAAAACATGTATGAAGCAGTACTATGAAGCAATTTAAATGATGGCAACATTCAAAAGAGTATATTTTATATATAACTTCTTGTCAAGTTGATACAAAAAGCGTGTATGATCAGGTCAAAGCCTACCCTATCTATATGGGTTAGGACGCATATTTCCATGCAAGAGTTAATGCCAAAAATGGGGTTATTGCCCTATACTCTAATGCATGTAATTATTGTTTGCAAAAAGAGGTAGAGCTAGTAGTCAAAAGTAGTTAATATGTACAAAATCATATCTAGAATGTCAATCGTCTCCATAAGTAGCTATCAGGAGATCTAGCGAGTCGACGGGGCGAAATCGCTGAACAAGGAACGGGCCCACCAAATCAAAATCAGAGCTCTGAGAGGTCGACGAGGAAATAGGCGGTGGGGCACCTGCCTCAACTGGCACCTCCTCAGGCAGAACTAGCTCAAGTGCTAGCTCCTCCTCGAGCTCAGCGGCGAGGTCATCTAGACCTATGCCATCCTCTACATCCTCTCCATCTACTGGAACCAAATGAACAGTCTCAGCATCGTCCTCAGCGATGAGAACCACTGGCGGAGGCATCTCTAGCTATGCGAGATGGGCATGCACAACCTGGATCTCAAAGGGGAAATAGAAAGCATCGCTATCAACTAGTCTCAGAATCTCAACTAGCACTAAACGCTGAGCCTCCGCGAAATAGCGTATCTCAAGGCGAATACGTGTCAAATCAACTATCCCTACCACGTGAACCTGGTGCCACAGATCTGATACTATAGTCGTCGTGGCCAGTTGCTCAATGGCGGTATGATATAAATCGAGAAAAGCTGGGACTACTGCCCCGGGAGTCACCAAATGTCCTCCAAACCCATCTGGTACGTAGAGGGGCTGAGCTGGGTCCATACCTGATAAAAAGGTACTAACTCAAATTAGGAAAGAGATAATCTTAGGCGTTTGGGTTCTGAGTCTATCCTCCCTGTCTTAACATCGGGGTGTGTGAAGCTTAAGCTAACAGATCGTGGAATCGGGTCTAAGCTGGTAAACCCTAACCTGGCTAAACTGTCTTGAGATAATTAATAACCTGGCTCTGATACCACTAAATCCTGTTACGCCCCGACGTAGCATAAATAAGGAAAACATTTATTTCCCTTTATGGACCCGTAGGTCGTGACAGTTTGAAGGATCGATTCCGTCCCAAACGTCAACAACAAAAACATAATAATCAGAGCAGAGAAATCAAGGCTTACAAATATTTTTCTAACTTATTCGTATTATAATACGGGGTCAACTAAGGCACAAGCCGCCTTAAGACAAAACAATATCTATCCTCTATTACAGTCATCCTTATTACAGAATTCATTTTATAACTTAAAACATATAAAAGTAAATTCTCTTTCCAGCAAGGATTCTCAGTTTGCCTAGTCGTAGGGCCCAGCATAGTCATAACCTGAAAAGCCTAGACACGAATGTCAAGGACGCATCAACGCCGTCAGCTTCAAGAAGCTGGTGAGTATTAAAAACATAACTTTGAATGTAACACATACTCATTTACCATTTTCCAATTCTCATTTTTAATTCAACAAGTTTACATTAAAATAAGGAGTTCATTTTTAGAAAACAACCATCATATCATTTGAAAGCTTTAATTCGCATATATGTGACCGTGTATGAAAAAAAATGCACCATCTTATCTTACCGACTCTTTTCTCTCGACAAACACAACAACCCACTATCTCACACCAGTATCCTTGTAATCCACACTTTAGCACAGGTAGGGGTGGGCACATTTCGGGCCAACCGAACTTTCGAACCGAAACCGAACTTTCAAACAATTTCAGTTTGGTTTGAACCCGAACCAAAGTAAGTTCGATTTGAAACCGAACCGAACTTTTAAGTACAGTTCGGTTTTCGGTAGAGTTTTTCAGCCCGAACTCGAACCGAATTTTTGAAATTTTTATTTATTATTATTTATTTATTTTATTATTATTGTATTTTTTTATAAATAGATTTAGGGTACTTCATTAGTTTTACTAATATCCTGTTGAAGCTTGAAAGACATTTTTTTTCCTCTTAGTGAGTAATAACAAAATACAAACTGTAACTATTTGAGTTGTCCTTTTGTTCTTGATTACCAAATGGTTTTTTTTTTTTAGATCTAGGGTACTTCATTAGTTTAACTAATATCCTTGATTACCAAATGGATATCTTGAAACTTGAATGACATTTTTTCTCTTTATTAAGTAATAAAAAAATTTACAAAAATAATAAAAAAAAAATGAAAAAAAAAACTTCGGTTGAATTTCAACCCGAAGTTTCGAACCGAACCCGAACTTTAATTTCGAAACCGAACCATATTTTCGAAGTTTATTTCAGTTCGGATTTCGGTATCGAAATTCTCAACCCGAACCGAACAACCCGAACCGAACTTTTCGGTTCGAAACCGAACCGACTGTTTGCCCACCCCTAAGCACAGGGGTGCCAGGGAATGTCCAGTTTGCCTCACACTTTGGTCCGGGGTACCAGGGAGTGTCCAATGCCTCACACTTTAGTACCTAATCCGCCTCGCAAATACCGGAGGTAACCTCACGCAGTATCCAGACTCGGGTACCAGGGAGTGTCCGTAGGCCACACTTTAGCACTACCATGGGTGCCAGTGAATGTCCAAGTTCGGTGTCACACACTTTAACGCTTCCATGGGCGTCAGGGAGTGTCCAGTTTTGCCACTGTCGCACTACAAAGATACTCTCACCACAATCTCAATACGTCACACTTTGGTACACAATTACTAGGGAGTGTCCACAACACAATCTCAACCACACACTCTTTTCCACACTGACCATTACTCTTTTCCACACTGCCCAACATTTACACTCACCATGCATGTACAACTGACTCCACATGTATGTCATGACACTTAAACAAACATAAAATGCTGAATTATAGGAACAACATACGTGCGGGGATTGTTAAGTCGTAATACATCATTTCAACCACCCAAGCATACCAAATAGGTTTCTGTTTTAGTAAATTTCCCAAACAGAGCTTTGAAAGTCCATGAAATATCACCCAAACAGTTCCTTAACATAAAATAATCAAAATTTAGAAATTGTCAGAAGTCGCGCGCACTGGCCGCTCGCGCGAAGGTCGCTCGCGCGATACGCCCAATTTTCCTTTTTTTTTTATAAAACTTTCTAACTACCAGAATACAGGGAGATCGCGCGCGCGGGCCGCTTGCGCGAAGGGTCGCTCACACTCGCGCTATCGCGCGCGCGAGTTCACGCAGTAGCTTTATCTTCCTCGCTGGGTTTCCCCTGTTTCAGAAATTAAGGGGTCTTTTTACCCATTTTTGATTCCATAAGTTACCATGCCTTATAATATATGAATCTCTTCGGTTTTTCTCAAGGATTATGAATCTACAATCAATTTTACTTGAATCCAAACGTAGTTCACGAATTTTACGAAAAACTAAAAGATGACAAAACTTCAATCTTAATATACTTTCTCAATTGAGTAAATTCAGCCTTAATACTTTAAACATATCATCTATGATGTACAATCTTTCATAATCATCTCTAAAAACGGATTTTGGTTAAGTTTGAAAAATCCATGTTTTTAAGCTTTGAAATTCAAACGTAAAATCATCAATGGAGATTTTCAAATTAAGCTATATAAACAGCAACCAAGATATGAATTACATTCATAGTGAGTTAGAAATACTCACAGAGATTGAAGAATTGTTGAGAAGGAAAACAATATAGGAAAATTCAAACCCAAGCTTTGGCTATGGGGATTAAGCTTTCTCTCTCCAGAAATTTAAACTCCCAAGCTCTCTCTTTTTCTCTCTGTGTTTCTCTCTCTCACTCTCTCAATTTCAGTTGAAAGAATGCAGAATGGGAGTTGTGTGTGAGTGTATGCAAGTACATTAACAAAACTCCCAACTTGGAGCCCAAGTTCTCCTTCGTACACTCTACAAATCTATTTTGTTTTTCAATTTATCCCAGCTACAGAATATACACACACAGATACATACGTATATATGTACACTCTCACAAATTGAAGGGTCAAGTAGGCTAATAGGGGTCAAAAGTTGAAGTGTTTGGGAATGTAGCTTATGGCACTAGGAATGCACATATCCAACAGCAGAATCCAAACAAGGCATAAGTCAATGATTAGTTTCCATAAATGGAAATAAAGTGTATGTTAAATCTAACTTTACATCACTTCCAAAATCTGTGGAAGTTCCATGCGGCATGGACAGTTTTGGACATGAATTGGTATTTTCGCGTCGCGGTGGTCACCACAAAAATACAAAAAATTCATTTTAACGTAAGAAATGGTTTTCTGGTTTTATAAAAATATAGTTTGAATTAAAAGAAAACATTTCCACCGTTTTGAAATACAGACTTTGAAATCCAACACAAGTATGACTTAATTTTGTAAAATTACAGTTTGACCCCAACAAAAATTTTAAATATGAAATAAAGCAAGTATTAAAGTTCTAAACATGAGAATTGCAAATTAAATAAAAGCAGACATTACAAATTTGAGTTAACATCAGGAACATTAATTAAATATGAAATGCAAAATTTAAAATTAAATGCAGGTTGTTACACTTTCCACCCTTGAAGTCACTTATGGACTTTAGTAAGCACATCAGCAAAAGCATGGTTTTTGCTGCCATTCAGAGAGAGGAGCAAACCCAAGTATTTGATGTTTGGAGGGACTTTTCGGAGCCCAGTTTCACGGTAAATAGAATAAGCTACTTCCGGACACATGTTGCAACTGAACAGAATTTTGGATTTTTTCTAGATTGATACTTCCGGTTTAGCGTGGCCAAACAAGATCAGATTGTCCGCGAAGAGCATGTGGGTAAAGGAAGGGCAATGATTACGTCAAAATCAAGTTCTATGTTACACTACACCATCTAGCCTCATTACTAACGGATATTTCCGTTGGGAAAAGTATTTCTAACGGATATATCCGTTAGTATTTTAGCGTTAGTAATATTACTAACGGATTTACTAACGGATATATCCGTTAGTAAAATTAATTTTACTAACGGATATATCCGTTAGTAAATCCGTTAGTAAATCAAAACATTTCTAACGGATATATCCGTTAGAAATCTACTTACTAACGGTTGTTTTCCACCTAATTTTAAAAAGAATTATGTTGAATACTAACGGTTTGTCAACAATTTGTAACGGATATATCCGTTAGTAATTTCCAAAAAAAAATATATATTAACGGATTTCTAACGGATAAATCCGTTAGAAATATGCATAAATCTAAAAAAAATATATATTTATTTATATGCTTCCCAATTTTATTTTATTTTTTTCACCTAATTAACAAGCATATTAATCTATACCAAACACATAAAATAACAAGATTAATCTATATCCATATCTAACCAACATCTCTATACCCAACACAACAAAATTAATCCATAATCTCATAACAAATAAAGAGTTCATACATGTCTAAATAACAAGCTAATTTAACAATAATGTCGGAAATTTAAGGAGTTTTTCCATTCAAGCCTAAACTAACAAACGAGCACCGGGCTACGGAAGAAAAGGGCCAAAATGTTCAATCCCATGATAATCACACCTCTGTACAGTGTGAGTTGGCTCTTTGGAATTGGAATTATTGTTGACAGGGCTGCGTGTTGTCTACGGACCTGCACAAACAAACATCATCATCTAAATATCATAC
This sequence comes from Hydrangea macrophylla, assembly GCA_033977485.1. Taxonomy (NCBI): domain Eukaryota; kingdom Viridiplantae; phylum Streptophyta; class Magnoliopsida; order Cornales; family Hydrangeaceae; genus Hydrangea; species Hydrangea macrophylla. The sequence continues at coordinate 96,442,388 of CM066997.1, read as the reverse complement.
AAATATTACATGAATCAAAGCATGCCTCCTAAGTCCTATGACTTGATCTTTTGCAAGGATTTAGTGACGAGAAATGAAAATCCCAAGGAGAGAACTTTTCATTGTTTGGTTACCAAGAAAAACAACGAAGACAATAGGAACAAAAGGAACTAGGGTGAAAAAAGTTGAGTTTTTAAAATTTATATGTCCTTTTCTTACCTTTTTCTTGACTCCTTACTATGTTTAAGAAATAAACGTGGGGCAAACAACTAGAGAAGTAGTTTTTCCTTCTCATTTTTATTAAGTCGATATACTTACTATTGGTTTTCTTCCATCTGCTGCTTAGGTGGAATTTCAGCTTCTTTGGCAACTTTATTGGGAGTCTTTTTCTTCTTTGTATCAATCTCAGCAACCAACAAATTTCTGATTCAGATTCCAAGTCACAAATATCTGAGCTCAATCAAGAAAGGAAAGAAAAAAGAAAACGAAACTGCGGTTGAAGGCAGATAAAAGAAGGGGAAATTTTTTTTACTGCGGTTTCATAGATCCTGCTCCTTGCTTTGCAGGGGACCATTTTACTTTCTTAGATCCTTCCTTTGTAAATATCTGTTCCTTCTCTCCTTTTACACCAACCTGCAAAATCAATATAGATTCTTCAGTTATTTAAAGATTACCAGACTATCAGACTTGTTTGGCCTTTCTTAAAATCAGGAGCATTGACTACAATATTAATGTTTACATATACATAATACTGTTGAATATCTTTTGTATACAGGTTTCTTTAATCGATATTGAGGGGGCCTCCATATTATACTACAAACATTACTGTGTCCAGATGTCATCTCTCTGCAGTTTGAAACCTGCAGCTTCCATGGATTCGACAAGAACGTTTTAGTTGTGATGACAAAGGATTCATCGGTTTTAGCTCTTGAGAGTGACGCAGGAAACAACCTTAGCTCTGGCATGATCCGTCCTAAGAAACCCTCTAGAGCTTTATTCATGCAGATTTGGGTAATACATCGTCGTATTTACAGGTTTTCTTGTTGTCCTTTACTTGACTGAATATATATATCGCGTAAATAACTTAATACATCTGGACAACTTCCAACTATAATTTGTGGAGGGTGATGATTGTACCAACATTTGTGATATCCCACATCGTTTTGGTTAAAAAAAACCTAGTGTGATTGGCGTAAAAAACACCACAAGCTTGCTACTAGCAACTTTAGCTTGTGTATTTTGGGCCATGTTTTTAGGCTCTTTATTGAGATTACTGGGCATGCTTGGGTTGTTACAAAAATCAACTCAGAATATCATCTATTAATGTTGTACAGATGGACATGATACAACAAGCAGAGGACCTAATCAGTTTCAGGGTCTAGACTTGAGTAAGAGGAACTCTATTGATGACAGCATACCAAAGTAGTCACTACTTTTGCTATGTTTAGAGAAAGCTGTTTATGCCTATTCCTTAGTGCATGCAGTTCAGGTAATAATGCTTTAGTTTAAATGCACTTCTGAGTTGCCGAACTACAATAGCTGATATATATGACAATGTTTTCTTCCCCCCCTCCTTTTTTTTTTAATTTTCTTTAGGGTATTACGAAGGTGGTATACAAAAAGAAGTTTCATTCCTCTTCTTGTTGCTGGGCTTCGACGTTTTACACTCCAGACCTGGCCTTATACTTCTTTTCTCTAGCGGAAAAATTGAAATAAGGTGCTAACCCTTTGCGCATGTCTTTTCTGAAGATAACAATATAAGTGAGAAACTGGAAGGGAAAAATTAGAAACTATACCAATAATCAAAATTACGCACCAAATCTGATGAAGCATTTACGCACCAAAATAGTCATTAGCACCACTGGTAATAGAAAATTAAGAAATAAACTGACTAAACTTAACAACCATGACCCAAATATATGAACAATGTAAAAGTTTGTGCATACATGCAGGGGAGGCAAGGGGAAAAAAAAGAAAAACCACATTTTATACGATTCAAAGTCGTTCCAAGAAGATAACACCAAAAAGAGTAAAAAAACAGTACCTTCTCGAATCGAAGGTGGACAGAAATGTACTTTCCACCGGTTCTTGCACTCTTCACTCTCATTCGGTTGACTAATTCATTCGCAAGTGTAGAGATGGGTAAAGAGAATCTCAATGCTTCATACTTGGCTAGGCATCTTAGAAACTGAATATGGGGAGGAAGGTTCATTGCCAATCTGTTCAAAAATGGGGATATACGGACAACTCTGCATCATAAAAGTAACCAATTAGACACAACCATATTGGTCTCCTACTATAATTTATAACAATTTTTTACTCATGACAGATAGAGAATGCTGAATCCAAAGGAGAAATGCATTCAATCATAAGCAAAAGCAATGCTAACAAATTACTGCTGTTAGCCACTATCAGTTGCTATCCGTAGCAGATATGAAATTGAAAAGAAACTATTAAGTATTAATTTGTTGGTCTCAGTTTTGAACTAAACTTCCACATGTATAACTTATTATGCAAAGAGAGAGCCATTCGCATATTTTACGGATATGATTTATACCACAATGAACTTAGTAATTTTTTCCAACTTGAGATGTGGAAAAGCAATAAATATCCCTTCTAAGCAAAGAGTATTGATCTAGTTGAACTTATTAAGTCTTTACAAAGTCGAACTATGATTTGGTTTCAACAAAAATTGATTTTAAGCAAAGTGAGCCTAAGGGACTGGTCTGCCAAATAGCCCCTAAAATCTGCTGGGTATACAATGCCCACTAATTAAAATTTAGAATTTAATTTGGCCATAACTCACTCATTTCTTCCTCATCTCATTCAAACATTCTTCTCCGAAACGCTCACGACCCTCAAGGTCTACAGCGAATTCTCAGCTTGTTGTGGAGCTACATCGACACCGTTTGTTGTGAGCCATGTGAACCTTTGGCAAAATGTTTCTTGTCCAACTGCTCAGGAGGTGTGTGCTGCAGAAAAAGCGGTGTGTGCTGCAGAAAAAGAATGGAGACATTAAGCTGACTATGCTTCTCATTGTGTCAATCCAAACATGACACCCAAAAGTAAATTGAGAAGAACTTAAAAGTATGAAATCACTGATGGGTGCCTCAATACTCAAAGTAGGAATTTGGGTGCCTCAATATGCAGAAACAACGGCTTGTAATTCAGATTTAAAACTAATTGTGAACTTTTGAAGAAAAAAATATAGAGAGTTAAATCTAAAAAAATTACATTAGGGAAATATAAAGGAAAACATAAGAGAGAGAGAGAGAGAGAGAGAGAGAGAGAGAGAGAGAGAGAGAGAGAGAGAGAGAGTACGCCCTTTATTTGAGAACTAGTTAAACTTGGCCAAACATTTATCACAAACAGAACTTAGAAATCTGAAACTGAAGCTTTTGAAAATCAGGGGCTGTTTTAGTAAAATCGATGTATCTCTTAACTCACAAATGCTGTGCATGTGAAATTTTGAGGGTTGAAAGATAACTCAGAGATCTAAAACTTTCATGTTTTGACCTTTATTTGAGAACTAGTTTAACTTGGCCAAACATTTATCACAAACAGAACTTAGAAATCTGAAACTGAAGCTTTTGAAAATCAGGGGCTGTTTTAGAAACAATCTTAGAAACAATTTTTTTTTAAAGCCTTAAAGGTTTAAACAATATCCTTCCTCACAAATTCAACTAAGTAGAAACAATACTCCTTCCTCATAACTTATATTGCAACGATTCACTAATTTCTTCTTAAAAGCTGCAGAATTTTCTTAATAGGCATATATCACATTGAATTATAGATTGAGTGTGTAAGTAAGAAAACAAAATTAAAGTCTCACTCTATTCAGTTTCTTTTCTCAAATCATGTATAAAAAATATGCACCCAATTTTGGAATAAGGATCCACAAGATCAAGCAGGATTACAACATTTTAAACCATTAATTTAGCACTAAAATTTTCTTTTTATCAAGTAAAGAGCAATCAAATTTGCATTCACTTATTTGCATCAGCAAGTAGATTATTAAATTCACAATGCCAAGTATTTATTTTGCTAGGGTGTCTGGGTGTGTGTTTCATATTTTTCAGAAAAATAAGGGTCCCCTTCACACATGAGTGAAGTAATCAAAGAAAAGAAACAAACTATAGCAGAAACTATAGCTTGCAACCAATAAGGAATATGTAAAGAGACTTCGCAAGAACAAATAAACAGAAACTCATCACAATCAAGTGACTAGAAAATTCAATTTCAATCATAACTTTCTACATGAGCCCCAAATATTACCCAAAATGTTAATGTGTTGGTAATTTTATTTTTTTTGCTACAAGTGTTACTGGTAATTAATTTATGAGCATATGTCCTTTTTGTTATGTTTCTATCATGTATTAGATGTGTGCCAAGTGTACGCATATGGTTTGATACTTCTAGAGTAAGCCCTTTTAGCTTTGTAAAATCTCTCTTTGTAAGCAATTGGCGAAAGAAATAGGTAGGAGAATACTAGTGAGCCCCAACAGAGAATACACTCACTCAGTTTTCAGTCAAGAAGATTCCCAGCAGCTTTCAAGCTAGGAGATTCCTGAATTTTAAACAAGTAGATCATTAGATGAAGTAAACAGCAGCAGATTTTGAGCCTACAAAATCAAAAGCAGAGTCCTCCTAGCTATCAATATGGATGCACACAAACTGATACGAACTCGGGCAACAGAATGAGTTGTATTTTCTTAAGCTGCTTCACATTGAGTTTCAGAGAGAGCAGCAAAATCCAGGACTTTATAACTACATGTGGTTAAAACATTTCTAATTTTTTTTTATTTCTACCTGATCAATATGCTCCTTGCAAAATTTAAGGTACATAAGCTTAATACTCAAGGACGAAGCATCATAGATGGAATATCAGAAAAACAGAATACATTCGACATATCAAGGGGACTACATAAGCTTAATACTTAGAAATCTGAAACTGAAGCTTTTGAAAATCAGGGGCTGTTTTAGTAAAATCGATGTATCTCTTAACTCACAAATGCTGTGCATGTGAAATTTTGAGGGTTGAAAGATAACTCAGAGATCTAAAACTTTCATGTTTTGACCTTTATTTGAGAACTAGTTTAACTTGACCAAACATTTATCACAAACAGAACTTAGAAATCTGAAACTGAAGCTTTTGAAAATCAGGGGCTGTTTTAGTAAAATCGATGTATCTCTTAACTCACAAATGCTGTGCATGTGAAATTTTGAGGGTTGAAAGATAACTCAGAGATGTAAAACTTTCATGTTTTGACCTTTATTTGAGAACTAGTTTAACTTGGCCAAACATTTATCACAAACAGAACTTAGAAATCTGAAACTGAAGCTTTTGAAAATCAGGGGCTGTTTTAGTAAAATCGATGTATCTCTTAACTCACAAATGCTGTGCATGTGAAATTTTGAGGGTTAAAAGATAACTCAAAGATCTAAAACTTTCATGTTTCTCTATGTTTGAGAAGAGAAACAATATACTACTAGTATTTGGGGATGTTGACATGGGTTTCGACCATGACCCAGAAAACCACTTTATGCGTCTACCCAAACAGCCCCGGCTTATTTTTTTGCAGCAAATCATCCCAGGTACCTGTCAGTTTACCAATTTTAATATTATTTTTTCCCCAATTTTTGCCGAACACACATATAGTTAATCCTTAACAGTTCAAAATTCCTGACAATCCAATTAGAAGAAGCAAAAGTTCAATGAATTATAACATCCTCAACTAAGTACCTACAATTTTTAAGTCAGCACAGCCCAAACAAAAAAAACTAACAGTTAACTAACCTTAGAAACCTGTAAGAGAATTAAAACTAAAAAAAAGTATTCCTACGAATCTTAGAAACAATATTCATTCCTCGCAAATCTTAGAAACAATCTTAGAAACAATTTTTTTTAAAGCCTTAAAGGTTGAAACAATATCCTTCCTCACAAATTCAACTAAGTAGAAACAATACTCCTTCCTCATAACTTATATTGCAACGATTCACTAATTTCTTCTTAAAAGCTGCAGAATTTTCTTAATAGGCATATATCACATTGAATTACAGATTGAGTGTGTAAGTAAGAAAACAAAATTAAAGTCTCACACATGAATGCCCACATAATAATCCCTACGAATCTGAAAATCAAATTCGAGATTCAAAAACTGAAACCCTAACAGAAATTTGTGATCCTTTGAAGCCCTAAATTTGTGTTCGAAACCATCTGCCTTCACATAGATAATTAGATTCATTAAGGAACCAACTGATTGCAAAATAAGAACATATACATATACATGATTATATACATACATATAATTGTAGATCCCCAAATTCAAACCCACGAAACAAGGGAGGACATCGATGTCCTTATGTTGAAGGTGTTTCTCTTTGGGTTTTGAGACCATAAGTTAAGTCTCTGGTATCACTCTTAGTAGAGAATTGCTAATGGAATGTTTGGAACAACATGCAAGCTGGAGAATCTAAAGACTGCAAATGACAATGTTGAAGCTGCTGAATTGGATTTTTTTGCTTGCCAAGGTTTTTGGTACTGGATGCAAAATGGACTATGGATTGTTATTTTGTGAGCCAAGAGCTGTGTGGGAGTTATACCAAGTACTTGATAAGAGAGCATGGGATTTCTACCATCCCCAAAGATTACAGATCTGCTGTTACTTGCATTGATTTTTCAAATAGTGAAAGCGATCTACCATTCCCAAAGATTATACACGGATTTGACACGACACTAACATGCCGAAACGACAAATCATAGAAGGAAAAATAAATTGCACGTCAACACTACAAGAAAAGTGTGCCGAACACGACTCGACATGCGACCCGTTACCTCTTTAGAAGTGTCCGTCCTTCCTAGAAAAAAAATAGTGAAAGTGATCTACTTAAAACTCCAAATCAATCAAAAATTATATATAAACTCAGAGACCACTCACATTGTCCATCTAACCACATAATGTTCTCACCAAGTTGCTACACTTCCTGAATCACTAAAATCATAGCCCATTAAACTAAAAATAAAAAATACAAATTGTATAATTTTATGCAAGAAAAAAAGGCTAAAATAATCTCTAAAAAAAAGCAGTTCATTGTATTACAACAAAATATCAACACAAATTTAAGTTTTCCTATCAATCACATGTGATGCCCATATGCGAGAGCCATTATAGGCACAAACCGACATGCCCCATTATATCACTATTTGACTCACCATGGTTACACAGTTGCACCAACTGGTTTAGCCGAAACAAATCTCACTCTGAAAAATCATATTCTTTTGGGATTGGATCGGCACAAACCCTATAGATTCTAGATTATTACAGAAGTCAAATTTCCATTCCCCATTTTTTTAATTTAGGAACCATGACGAGTATTTTGATCAAAACCCTAACATGATTTTTAGGGCACAAATCTGTGGATTTAGATTCAAATTATCACTTTCTCACGATCAACAGATCTGGCCATTGAGGATAGAAGACAACTTTGCAAAGGAACAAACAAGGGGGAGAAAGAGAGAGAGAGAACCTGGTTGTGGACGGCGGTGGTTGACGCAGTGGACGGTCGTGGTGGATGGAAGTGGACGGTGCTGGTCGATAGCAGTGGACGGCGATGGTGGATGGAAGTGGATGGCGGCGGCGCTGGACGGCAACTCAATGTCGCCTGTATAGTCTCTCAGCGGCGCTAGACAGCGACTCAATGTCGCCTGTATAGTCTCTCTCTCTCTCGGGCAAAAACTGGTGGGAAATGTTTTAAGAGGGAAAAGGGTGAAAATTTTTTAGTAGTGTTTATTGTGGGAGGGTATTATGTGGACGGATTATTTGTTTTATCAAGGTTTTTAATTTTCTTAATAGGCATATATTATTTTTGTTGTAGTGATTAAAATAGACTGCATTCAGTGATTATTTTTAGTAGAATTTTTTTACTTAAAGTTTTCAGTGATTTTTTGACTGCTTTTTCAATTAAGTGGTTATTATCAAACGCGCTGAAAAAAATGAAGTGCTGAAAAATTTCATTTTCATCACTTATTTGGGTTATTAAACACATTTAACTTCCCTTCTTCCTCAAATTAGATTTACCTTATCTATTTCTATTTTCTCTCTCCACTCACATATTTAGTGGGCCCCAACTAGTTTTAATTTAAGTAAATATTACTAACGGATATGTCCGTTAGTATCAAATTCAAATCCGTTAGAAATAATATATCACATTATGGAGAGTCATTACTAACGGATATTTAACAATTCTAACGGATATATCCGTTAGTAATTACTAACGGATATATCCGTTAGAAATCATAAAAACTGTCCGTTAGAAATCTGGTCATATGGTGTAGTGTTATAACCCTATTAAAACTGTAATATTGGAAGTAGGATGAGTCTACAGGGATTGGAATGCAACAACGATTTTGAGAGCTTAGTAACTAATCACAATGCGAGCAAAGAAAGAAGCTATAAAAGAAAACTATGACTTTTCGTCTTTTGGTGGATTTTGATTGACAACTATTATACTACAATGACTAATGTAAAGTGAAGGTTGAGCTTTAATTAAAGACGAGTATGATTTAGATTGAGGTTTTGAAAATGGAAAGATAAAGGTTGGTAGAGGTTGGGGAGCATTCCCCCACCTTGTACCATACAACAAATGGATTTTATGTTTGTAATATATTATAAGGTAAAAATTCCATTAAGGTAAACGATCAAACATGTGATGGACAACCTACAATGCTAGATAGGGACTTCAATGAAATACATGAGGTGGGGTTTGAAATCAAAGGATTGAACAACTCATAATGCATGACATCATAAATGAAGTCCTAGAATTTCAAACCTTATACAAATGAATCCTAGAAATACTACAAGACATTAAAATCCTACATTAGAGCTCAAATGGGTCCAATGGTGGGTTTATGATCCCCAACCTACATAATCTAGCTACTCATAAATATAAAAACATAAATATTAAAGAGAAAGGGAGAGACATGATACCAACACATTGAAATCATCATAAATGCTAGGAGAACTTCAATGGATAACTCCAACAATTCCAAATAAAGCTTCAAAGTTCACAACCCAAGAACAAACTTCTCTTTCTAGAACTAAATATACATTAATGGTGGTAGGAAAAAATATGAATGCAAAAAGAAGGGGAAAATCTAAGAGAGAAAAGAGAACTACAACTTTTTCTAAACTAAACACAAGAAAAACACATAAGATAACTCTAAAAAAATCTATCTCTACCTATTTATACTATCACGAGCCATCCAGCTACAGGCAGAAATAGGATACATGGCATGGTACCAAGGCTCATACAATCCATTAAAAGATTATAGCAGTGAAAAAGAAAGACCCCCTGGTAGAATCCTCCCTCCTTTGGGCAGAATTTTGCCTAAGGATCCAACAACCTCACTTCCCAACATTCCTTCTTGATTCTAAACTTTTCTAACCATATTAAGACTACAAGAACATACGTTAGCCTTGCTAAACTTTGAAAAGGAAACAGAGTTGAAACAAGTTAAGGCTCGTTCGGTTCAACTCATAAAAGTGCTATCCACATTCACCCAAAATCCAAATTTGATAAGTTAAAGCTTCAAAACACAAACTCAAGAGTTCAGATTCATTTTAAACATAACCAAAAGGAGTTTTGTTACATATTATAGCTTTCCAAAACCATTCCAAAGTTCTAAGTTAAGTACATGGTTTGGACTACTCAAAGCTCATTTTATATCCATGGAATGGAGAACAAAAATATAAACAAGGATGATCCTCGTCATCCCATCAGCCTCACTTTTCTCGCTTCTTCGTTCCTTTCTTCATACCTGCAATGGAGTACATCTCTATTGCTCAGCTATATGCAGAGTGCACAATTCTAAACATATGTATATATGACAATTCATGCTTTAACATCGACACTCATATAGACTAGTCTCTAGGGAGATAGATACACATTCATCTGGTAATGAAAATGTGAAACCGATGTCGTGGAGGGCCTTCTCCCAACCACTCATCCAAGTGCCCTGGCAGGGCATTTTCCCAAACCATGCACTGTAGCCGTCGCTACAAATAATCCTCAAACATCGCGGAGATTACCCCCAGAATGAAATTGCACGAAACTCCCTTTCGACCCACATAAACACATAGCATGCTCACATAAACATATATATATATATACATATATATATATATATATGCATTTCTTGTATTTTTAAGTACATAATTAACGGGCCTAATTAATACATGAATTTTGCCCAGATCCAAAATATCAAGTAAGATATGTAAAACATAGAAATTTCTTATAAACATAGGCTTAGAATTCATACCTTAAGCTACGCTCTTAAGATTTCAGGAGAAGTACTAGGATAGCGATAGCAAGCTAAATCTCCGATTACAAGCAACACTTACGAGTATTTATACGTTTTCCCCAAATTTCCCAAAATTAGATTTTCATAAAAACTTATCCAAATAAGGCCTAAGTGGTATCAAAATGAAGCTGTTACCTTGAGAAGTTCGATTATGAAATTTGGTCGAAAGTTGACGAACAAACGATAGTCATTTGGCGTCGAGAAGATCAAAACCCCCCAAATCCTCTTTATCTCACTTAGTCCCCAAGTTTTGATTTGTGAGATATTTGTGAAAATATGAAAATATCTCACAATCTCTACATACTCCCAGAATTTACGTTTACCTCCCCACGAGTGCTCAAAACTTCTAATTATTCCTCGAAACGTTTTACACTTCTAATTTATTGCTTCACAAGTAAAAATTATAAATTATAAAATTTTTTGTTTAGATTCTGTTTGGGTCCGTAATTACGTTCTGAAAACTAATTTTGTGGAATTTCTAGGTAACCTACATTTTATGCAATGTATTACTTACGTTCAAAGTGATCTAAATCAAGATCAAAATTATCAGAAAGCATACCAAAAATGTATAATATACTATTCCAAATAGAAATCATCATAAAAACATAATTATTAAAGAGAAAGGGAGAGAAATGATACCAGCACATAGAAATCATCATAAATGCTAGGAAAACTTTAATAGATAACTCCAATAATTCCAAATAAAGCTTCAAAGTTCACAACCCAAGAACAAACTTCTCTTTCTAGAACTAAATATGCATTAATGGTGGTAGGAAGAGTAATGAATGAAAAAAGAAAGGGAAAATCTAAGAGAGAGAAGAGAACTACAACTTTTTCTAAGCTAAACACAAGAAAAACACATACGATAACCCTAAAAAAAATCTATCTCTAACTATTTATACTTACCATATAAAATGGCAAAGATGTAATTAAAAGAGGAAAAATAGTCCACAGTAGGCCAGATCGATCCAATATTTATCAAAGCCATCAGAATCCGCTTTCAAGACCGGGATCGATCGATTTGAGGCAAAATGCCGGATCGATCTGCCCTTGCAGATGGTGTATTCCTTCCCCTTTTTTGAGATAATAACCGAATGGAATTGGTTCCTACTTCTACAATGCCTCCAAAACCTACAAAACATGGGGTTTATTAGAAAGAAAGGGGAAAATAAGAATATCAATAAGTGTGCAATTTTTTCATTATATCCCTCAAAATAGTGACATGACGTATCCAATATAAGCTAATCATGCGAAAAAGAATGCAATACTAATCGCCAATCAGGCAATCCGTGCTAGATTTGACACCTTTGATTAACCTTAGATTAGCTTCCCTGTCAATCAATCTAGAAAATACATCAGCGCACAAAATGAAAAGTAAATGGGAGAGTGGGTCTCTTTAGCAGAGCACTTTCTCAGGGTTGAAAAGACCCGATGGTACCATTGACAAGCACTGAGAATAAAACTGTGGAAATGCACTAAAAAATCCAATTGTACCAGACATCGCTAAAGCCCAAGCACTTAAGAACCGTAATAAGAAATGGCCATTCAATACAGTCATAGGCCTTTTCCATGTCAAATTTGACTGACAAGCACTGAGAATAAAACAGTGGAAATGCACTGAAAAATCCAATTGTACCAGACATCGTTAAAGCCCAAGCACTTAAGAACCGTAATAAGAAATGACGATTCAATACGGTCATAGGCCTTTTCCATGTCAAATTTGACTGCGATAATATCGTCCTTTCCTTTTTTTTATATTTCATCGAGTGAATGAGCTCATTATTAGAGTTAGCTATTAGAATTATTAGTTTTATTAGCTTTAGGGTAGTTTAGTCTTTTACTTTCTATTAGGGTAATACTGTATAACTAGATATACTATTATTGTCTCTTCTTTTCTATTGTATTCATTCATTCAGTTTTTGTGTTATGAGAAACTCTAGCTCTCTTTTCTCTTTTCCCTTTGTTATTTTCTTGATTATTTAATATATTCACATGGTATCAAAGCAGGTTCAAATCTCATCCACGATTTTTTTTTCCAAATGATTCTGGTTTGTTTTTGGATTTCTCGTTGATTCATATTCGTATTTGGATCGATCTCGCACTGATTCGCGTTCATTTTTTGATCTGTCCCTGATTCTGGTTCATTTGTTTTGTGTTTTTTGGACCTGTCTATGGTTTTGGTTCATTTATTTTGTGTTATTTAATTGCTTCGTTTTCATAATGGCTACTGAACGCGATGATTTGCTTCAAGCGATTACTGTTAAACTCGATGGAAAGAATTTTTCATATTGGAATTATGTGATGAAAAGTTTTCTGAAGGGGAAGAAGATGTAGGGTTATATCAATGGAGATTTTAGTAAACCTACGAATGAACAGGATAATAAATTTGCAGAATTGCTAGATGTTTGGGAAACAAACAATTCAAAAATCATTACTTGGATCAACGACTCCGTTGCTCCCTCGATAGGTATGAAATTGGTAAAGTTTGAATATGCAAAGGAGGTGTGAGATCATTTGGCTAAATTGTTTACACAGTCCAATTTTATGAAAAGGTACCAATTCGAGTGTGATATTTGTGCCCTTGAACAAAAAAAATTTGAGTATTCAGGAGTTCTATTCTACAATGACAGATTTTTGGGATCAGTTGGCTCTTATGGAGTCGCCCGAATTGCGGGCGTTTGCACTATATATCGCTAGTAGGGAGGAACAACGTCTGGTTCAGTTTTTGATGGCTCTACGTGATGATTTTGAGGGCCTTCGTGGGTCCATTCTCCATCGTAGCCCATTTCCGTCAGTTGAATCTGTTGTCCATGAGTTAGCAGCTGAGGAAATATATCTCAAGACTCAGTCTGGAAAGGGAATTCTCCCCGACTCTACTCCGTCTATTTTAGTAGCCCCTTTTAGACCACCATCCAATAATCAAAATAAGCCTTACTCGAGAGTTGGTAGTGATGTATGCAGCTACTTTAAGGAGAAGGGTCATTGGAAGGCTCAGTTTCCTAGGTTGGGTCGAGCAAACCAGCCTAATAGCAGCAACCAGCCCTCACATGGTCGACCACCACAACAATAGCAACCTCAACCTTCTCATTGGAAATCTGACAACCAATCTCAGCAGCGTTCGTATAGGCCTCTATAGCCTAACACTGTAGCAGTTGTACCACCATCAGACTTATTTGGACCCGGTTCCCCTTCCACATCTACTCCGTCCATGACCTCCCTTGCTGAGCAATTTCAGAAGTTCCTTGCCACACAGCCACATGCTATGGCCACTTCTTCACTAGGTATGTCTGCAGGTATGTCCTTCGGTATTTGGGTCTTAGACTCTGGAGCTTCTAATCATATGTTACCTGACTTGTCTTCTTTTGCATCCTTATCCTGCTTCTTCTTTGCCTATTATGACTGCTGATGGTACTCCCATGCCATTAACAGGTGTTGGGTCTGTTGTCACACCTTATATATCTCTCTCTAGTGTTTACCACATTCCCAAACTTACTATGAATCTTCTTTTCTGTTGGTCAGCTTTGTGATGTAGGTTACTTAGTCTATTTTTGTTCTATTTTTTGTCATGTGCAGGATCCACAGTCTCAGACGTTGATTGGGACAGGCCGTAGGCAAGAGGGATTATACATCTTGGACAAGCTCAATGTACCAGTGGTTTCAGCTTCTAGTATTGACTTGTCATCCTTTCGTTTGAGTTTATCTTCGTCTAGTTTTTATTTATGGCATTTTCGCCTTGGTCATGTTTCAGCCTCTCATTTAAAATTTTTAGCTTCTACAAGACAATTAGGAGATTTACAAACTCATGATATTTCTGATTGTAGTGGTTGTAACCTGGCAAAATTTTTAGCTTTACCTTTTAATAGAAGTATTTCTTATTCTCTTGCACCATTTGATTTAGTTCATTCTGATGTGTGGGGACCCTCTCCTGTTACTAGAATGGGGGGTCTCGATATTATGTATCATTTATTGATGATTGCACTTGTTACTGTTGGTTTATCTTAAGAAACGTCGTTAGACTTCTTTGATATTTACAATACCATTCGTGCTTTTGTCAAAACTCAACATTCTGCTGTCATCAAATATTTTAGATGTGATTTAGGTGGAGAGTATACCTATCATAAATTTTATGAGTTGCTTGCTTTAGATGAAACTATTCACCAGTCCTCTTGTACAGACACTCCTGAGCAAAATGGTGTTGCTGAAAGAAAATATCTGTATATTGTTGAAACTGTTCGCTCTCTTTTATTATCTGCATATGTCCCTAGTGATTTTTGGGGAGAAGCTGTCCTTACTATGTCAATCTAATTAATAAAATTCCGTCCTCTCACTGCTCAGGTCTATCACCTTTTGAAAAATTGTATGGGCATGCTCCTGATTATTCTTCTTTAAAGGTGTTTGGTTGTACTTGTTTTGTCCTTCGACCTCGTGTAGTGTGTACTAAATTGTCACCAAAGTCTGCTATTTGTGTTTTTCTAGGTTATGGTGAGGGTCAAAAGGGATATCGTTGCTTTGACCCAGTTACAAAGAAACTATATGTCTCTTGCCATGTTGTGTTTCTCGAACACATACCCTTCTTTTCTATTCCTGATAATCATCATGTGTTGACTAAATCTGATCTCATCCATCTTGACCCATTCTCTGATGATATTGATAGTGTGCCCTCTCGAGCCCCATGCACCACTGATATTGTCTTACCTCATGGTTCTACTTCTGCTTATACTGGTACCTTACCGCCTGATGTTACCTCCCTTTCAGAGGCCACCCAAGCACCTGCTGAGGCTGTGGAACCTCCTCGCTATCCTGCTTACACTCATAAGTCCACTCAATCACCTGATTTTGTTTATTCTTGTTATTTGGATTCTTTTGCTTCCTTTTTAGCTTCAGTTAATGATCTCTCTAAGCCTTTGTCCTATAAAGAGGCAGCTCTTGATCCTCTTTGGCAGCAGGCTATGGTAGAGGAACTCTCTACATTGCATAAGACAGACACTTGGAGTTTGGTTCCTTTACCTTCTGGTAAGAGCCCTGTTGGTTCTCGTTGGGTTTATAAAATCAAAATCAAGTCAGATGTGTCTGTTGAGAGGTACAAAGCAAGATTGGTTGCCAAGGGTTTTTCCCAGCAATATGGTATGGATTATGAGGAGACTTTTGCTCTTGTTGCTAAAATGACTACTGTTCGTGCTCTTATTGCAGTTGCTTCTGTTCGTCAATGGCATATAACTCAGATGGATGTTAAAAATGCTTTCTTGAATGAAGACCTCCAAGAGAAGGTTTACATAGTTCCTCCTTCGGGTGTTCCTCATGGTCCTGGTGAAGTTTGCAGGCTTAAAAAAGCCTTAAATGGTCTTAAACAAGCCCCTCGAGCTTGGTTTGAGAAGTTTTCCACTATGATTACCTCATTTGGGTTTTCCCCGAGTCAGTATGATTCAGCTCTCTTTATCAGGTGTACCACTGCTAGTCATATTATGCTTTTTTTGTATGTTGATGACATGATTATTACTGGTGATGATGTTAATGGGATTGCAGTGTTGAAGTCTGAATTAGCTCGTTGTTTTGAAATGGACTTAGGTCCACTACGTTATTTTTTGGGGATTGAAGTGGCCTTTTCTCCAAAAGGTTATCTTCTTTCTCAGTCTAAGTATACATGCGACATTCTTGAGCGTGCTCGCCTCATTGATAATAAGATTGTTGATACCCCTTTGGGGCTTAATGTTCGTCTTTCTCCTTTTGATGGTGTTCCTTTGCCTGATCCTACCTTATATCGCACTATTGTTGGTAGCTTGGTTTATCTTAGTGTTGCTCGTTCGGATATTGCTCATGTTGTTCATGTTGTTAGTCAATTTGTTACTTCCCCCTACTATAGTTCATTGGGCTGCTGTTCATCGTATTTTGAGGTACTTGAGAGGCACTCGGTTTCAAAGTATTTTACTTTCGTCATCTTCTTCCTTGGAGCTGCGCGCATACTCTGATGCTGATTGGGCCGGTGATCCTACAGATCGCAAGTCTGTTACTGGATATTGTATATTTTTGCGTGATTCTCTCATTTCTTGGAAGAGAAAGAAGCAAGATGTTGTTGCTGTGTCTTTCACAGAAGCTGAGTCTCGTGCTATGGCTTCGACTACACGTGAGGTTATTTGGTACGCTAGCTACTTACAGATATGAGTGTCTCCTTTCCTCGCCCTTCACCTATGTATTGTGATAATAAAAGTGCTATTCAGATTGCTCACAATTCAGTTTTCTATGAGAGGACCAAGCATATAGAGATTGATTGTCACATTACTCGTCATCACCTTAAGCATGGAGCTATCACTTTGCCTTTTGTTTCTTCTTCTGCTCAGATTGATGATTTGTTTACAAAGTCACATCTGATTCAGCGTTTTCATTTTTTAGTTGGCAAACTCACAATAAATTCTCTATGCTTGGGGGGGGGGGGTATTAGAGTTGGCTATTAGAATTATTAGTTTTATTAGCTTTATGGTAGTTTAGTCTTTTACTTTCTATTAGGGTAATACTGTATACCTAGATATACTATTATTGTCTCTTCTTTTCTATTGTATTCATTAATTCAGTTTTTTTATTATGAAAAACTCTAGCTCTCTTTTCTTTTTACCCTTTATTGTTTTCTTGATTATTTAATATATTCACACTCATAAGCAATAATGCAATTGTCATGAATAAATCTACTTGAAACCAAAGGCATTTCTTTGGTCTACTTTGTCTTTGTTATTCACTAATTGGAAGCCCGTGCAATGCATGAAAAATATATGAGAAAATAGAAGGAAATAACCCATTTTAAAAGAAAATGGAAGAGAAAATTTTGAAGCATGTATACGAAAGAATTAAAATTTAAAGAAAAATAATGTAGTTTTGCTCAACCCAAAATTGTTCAGCCTTTGCTCACCCTCCTCTCCTTTGGCTAATACAATGGGGCCAAATACTTTAAACAATTAATTAATTCTCATTTAATGCTAAACTCCACTGTATTAACCAATAAAATAGAAATGTGAACAAACAAAAATATACTCAAAGTAAAAACGAAAACATTTAAGCATATATACAAATGAATGAAGATTTCAAGAAAGTGAGGATAAGTAGGTAAAAAGCATCAAATATCAATCTTTTCATATGTTGCTTTTGAGAATCAATGATTTGATGCCCAAAAAATTTGGTTGACTGACCCAACTCCTTTAGATTTCCTTTACAACCAAAGGCTCTTCAGTAGAATTAAGAAAATTTGGAAGTATGGAAAAGTAAAGCTCAAATCATATTAAGACTGTAAAATATCATGCATCCAAGGAAAATAATTGAAAACATATTGAAAGGTAATAAACATTTTTTTGATAGATGAAAGGTTATAGTTGATTGATATGAAGATTTGCATGCAGTTAATTAGCATATAAATCAACCCATATATATATATATATATATATAAACACTGAATGCCACATGGCACACTTATAAAGTAAAATAAAAAAAGAAGAAGAAAAAAGAAGAAGATAGAATCGTGGCACAATGAGGGCGGAGTTATTGCCTTATTTTATTTTATTTATTTATTATTATTTTTTTTTTACATATAGTGTAGATGTTTACCTGCACAAATATTAATACTAGATCTGTAAACCACAGATATACTCGATCTCGTTTGTGGCACCATTAGACATAATAAAATAGTTATGATCTAGGTTTTTTTATCCTATAGAGAGTTGGATAACTCTAACTCATGGGAAAGAGGGTGGTATTAGGTGGGATTTGAAGTTTGTAATAGCTTTTTAGGACATTTTTTTTCTTTCTTCTTTTCTTTTTTCCAGATCACTTTTTTGTAATTTTGTAATTTTTTTTCATATCCGTTTGTTTCATTTTCAGATCTCTCTCAGACTTGGGCCTTTGCCCAAGTGGTCTACCCTCACCTCTCCCTTGTGGGAGGTGGGGAGTTCAAGACCCCTTAGGGGGGATTTGGACTTGGGAATTTATTTCCCTCAGCCATCTATGGGAGGAAGTCCCTTTGAAGTGGGCCCGTGGCCCCCCCCTGGCTGTTTGCAGCTTGTCTGCAGTGTGTGTGTGGCGCCTGCGGGTGCTTTGACCATCAGCAAAAAAAAAAAAAAAAAAAAGATCTCTCTCTCCCTCTCTCTCTCTCTCTCTAGTTTTTTTATTTTTTAAAAATAAAATTCAAATATACATTTTTTTTTCTTTGTACTTAATTTTTTTTTTTTTTTTTTTTTGTAGATTTTTAGCTATTTTTTTAAAAGTAAAATGATACATTATCAAATGCATTGGAAAAAAAAAAAAGAAAAAGAAAAGGTTATAAACATTCCATTTTTACAACTTAGGTTATTAAACACACCCTTAATTTATAGTATCCTTGTATGAGTAAAGAAAACAAGTGAATATATACTCCCTCGGTTTATTTTATGTGTTCATGTCAATACTTTTATTTTATGTGTTCATGTCAATGCTTTTGAGGGAACATAGTAATTGTCTTCACATGCATGAGAGTATTGGTATTGTTCCAAAGTTACCGTTCTTTGTTTGTGTTTTTTTTCTCTCTTTTTTTGTTCATTTTTTATATTTTTTTTAATTTTTTTTTTAACTTTTTGTAATTAACTAAAATGTCATCATTAAATATTTTTAGTTGACAAAAGTTACGGGGCAGCCAAAAAAAGAAAAAAAAAAACACACATAAATGCAATGGAGGGAGAATACAATTAGACATCTCAGAGAAGCAAAGAAATAAGCTCCACATAATAAAATAAAATCTAAAAATTCTTAAATGAAAAAAACGAAAATTAACAATTTTGTAACTTGAAGGTGTCCCAAAGACCCAACAAAAAAAATTAGAGACGTACTAATTAAAGAAAATTTACTAGTATAATAACTCATCACAAGCTTATTAAAAAAAAAAAAAAAAAAAGCACATCACAAAATAGCATAGGGACATGCGTAAAGGTCGGAATAGATAATTAGATATGTAAAGATGCTATAACGAGTGATGAATCTGATGAAGAATAGATTACGTAGATGACATATTGTGAGAGGGGTTTGGTGAGCAGAGGAGCACATGATGGAAGTGAGTATATTTTGTGGTAGGTTAGGTGGAGATGTGTTGTTTAATGAGATCTTCTATCATACATTTTTGTAGTTTAGGATATTCCATGCATAGTTTTAGTGGCGGGCCGACTAGAAGGCGAGCGGGTCTGCAGCTCGCACTCATCTTTGGAAAAAACGAGAGTATATATAATAGTTTTAAAAAATATTTGAATTTTAATGAACTATTTGTTAACTAGGGAGCTAGCTTATCGAAGATTCTAATGAGATTTTATTGGAAAGGAGTATTGTAAATAAGTTGTTACGTTATTTTGACGTTTTAAAAAAATTAGATATTTATATATAATTTTTGATTTTGTCATGCTTTAATACTTGTAAAAAGAAATTATATTTCTTAGTCGTCAGTACGTATGGGTGTATACGAGCTGAGATTTTGTGTGTTTGAACTTGACTTGTTTGTTAAATGAGCCTGAAATCCAGGTTTAAGTTTGGGTTGTTTATTAAACGAGACTGAAATTCAAACTTGATTATGAGCCCTCCGAAATTACATAATTTTATACTCCTTTTGTCCCATTTTATGAGTCTAGTTTCACTATTCCAGGTGTCCCAAAAATAGTCTTTTTTTCTTTTTCTTTTCATAAATGACTTATTTTGAGATGATTTTGACTACTTTCTCTACAAAAACTAATGTAAATCTTTTAGAATGTGGATTTTTTTTTTTGGACATAAATGCACTAATTGTTTGTCCAATTATAAGAGGCACAAATGCCCAAAATGAACTCAAAAAATGGGACAATGGGAGTAACAAATATACATATGTAAATAAAGATACAAGCCCTTTTATCAAGCCTATTCACGAACTTTTTCACGAGCGTACCAAAACTGCATAGTTATTCAATAGATTTACATACACTGGCCAGGATACAAACTTATTTCATGAGTTTTTTTTTTTCGTGAGCTTACTAAATAACTGTTGGAATTATTGGTTTCTTATTTGGCCATTGGGCTTTTTATTTCAAAAAATTTAAACAAAGTCATTTACATTGATGTGATTAGTAGCCTCCATTAAAAATATGGTCGTTGGAGGCTATTAATTAAATCTATTAACTCCTGTATTAAAAATATGGTCGTTGAGGCTATTAAATTTGTTTTTAATAAAATGACTGTTGGGCAGTTTGTGTAATAGAAATAGCCTTCTCTCTTCCCATTTTATATAGAGAAAAAATTCCTCTCTCTTTAGTGATTCTTCACAAAAACCATTTTAATTATGTTGGAGCAATTCTGAGCACTCAAATATTCTTTCAATTCGAGTACACGTTTAGAAGAAACTGATTGCTGAATCTTGGAGAGCATAGCGCTGAGACCTTGTGCATCGAGTCATTGACTCCGAGTGGTGGAATTGTTCTTAAGGACAGTGCAGATCATTGCATGCCTCAATCAGATTCATAGTTGTATCCTTCCATATTTTCCAACAATCTTAAGAACAACCATGGATGCTTCTATGATCGACTCGACCTAAGATTTGTCCAAGATGCTATTAATCCGATTATATTGTTTCTATTTTATTTACAGTGCTAACAATGTTAAGACATTTAATATCTACCATGAACTTGAATCTTGAGTCTCTAACAAGTTGCTTGGATTTGACTATCACTTTTAAAGGTGTAGTAGTAAATAAATATATATATGTATATATATATATATATATATATATTATTTTCCGAAATTTCAAAATGCAAGATTAGTGAACCTTTCTTCAGTGAACCTTTCTTCAAAATGCAATATTTCGGATTTGACTCTCACCTACTATATCAGAACCTTTCTTAAGGAATAATATATGTATACATGTGAAACCATGTGTCACACCCCAACTCGTCACGGCGGATAGGTCACGTGTAACAATGACATCGAGGCACGTCCCCAATGGATATAACATAAAACAAACTTAAACTCCCTCTTTAATCTCTTAATAAAACTCATTTACATGTAACTAACTCCAAGGGTAAAATGGTCATTTTAAAATTTTTGTCGAGTTTCCATCTCAAAAGGTAGCTTTTCAAATAAAGAACTCAACAGCGCGTGAATACGAACTTCCTAAATCAAGTTGTGTTCATTTTTATCTTGAATTTGACTATAGTCAAGCACAAGAACATTCTACCAAGAGTTGGATCAATCTAACTTTATTTGTACTTGATCCAACTTTCTCCGGAATGAATTTTGTCCAGGGTTGGATCAATCCAACTTTCTCCGGAATGAATTCTGTCCAGGTTTGGATCAATCCAACCTTCTGCAGAATATAGTTTGCTCAGTCCAACTTTCTGCAGAATATAATCTGCTCAGAGTTCGCTCAATCTAACCATAGTTCGCTCAGTCCAACTTTCTACAGTAAGTATTTTGCTGCTGCTAAAAAGTCTTGCTGCTAAAAAAACCTTTGCAAGTTTTAAAACAATCTCAAAACATATGCTTTGCTATCAAAATCTAACCAAACATCAAATGAATCTCTAGGACTCATTTCTAAAACCTTGCAAGTGTACTCAATCACCAAATCCATGAGAAACCATGAATCACAAAAGAAGAACACAAACATGCATCATTTTCCAACATTAAGCTTAACATAAGTAAAAATCTGTCAAAACTTGACTAAACCTCCCCAACTCCTTCCATAGAAGATTCATTTGAAAACCAATCATACCCATAAGATTTGTAGTACTTAAAGAAGGTGAGAAACAAGTTTAAATAAGATTCATGGGTTCAACAACCATCCACAACTAATATACAAACTCCAAACATAACTGGTTCTCCCAACAAAACCATTTACAACCAAAACTTTACAAGCATAAGTTCCAACTCCTTCAAGACTAACATATGTACAAGCTATGAACATACAAACAAAATGACCCTTCGCCCGGATACCCGATTACTTCATTTCTCCTTCGCGATCCGTACCTGTAGTGGTTATTCAATAGCCACACAGAAAATAGTTTTGTTTTAAGCTTACGCTTAGTGAATACTTTACCCGTGCAATTGGAGTATGAAATGTGACATATGCAATATTTAACAACACAATGATAAAACTAGTCGCTGGTATGTCAAGTAACTAATCACCATCGCAACGGACCCAAGATTCCAGGCCTTTTCTCACTTCAATGTCGCATATAGCGAAGACACACACTCTCACATGACTGTAGTCAAATCGTTGTGGTCATCACCACCGTCCCCTTTTTCTTGAGGAAAACATCATCCCGTTAATACGGGCTAATTAATAATGGTGTTTATCACTTGACATCCATTGATCCATATAAACACATAAACATGTCAACATATCACATAGCAATTTCAGCAATTTTGACAAGTTAAGCTCTACTTCACACAAGCTTTATCTACTAATTCAAGAACTAAGTATTCTATCATGCTCAATATCACATAAGCATCATTTAGCACCCAATTTAGGATTAGAGTACTCACGTCACAAATTGCTCTAACTAAAGCGTAGAAATCCCAAATTTCTTGTAAATTTTGACCCTAGTTATCTCTAGTAATAATCCTACATGTAAATTTCACGTATATGTATCGTCATCTCAAAGAGAGTCGCGGAAAAACGTCAACAAAACTGAAAAAGAAAGGTATAGAGACGATCCTTGCACCACCACGATTCTGAATACGGCTTCGGTTCACGAAATAGTGTATCTACTGTGAAGAAACGACAAAGAAACGGCGTAGTCGGCGGAGCTTCCGTCAATGGCCGAATCTTCTCCTATATCTCTTTTCTTATTTTGATTGTCTTGTAGGAGATGAGTCATATTAAGAGGTGTCAACCTCTTGGGCCTCCTAACCCAAGTTTTGCTTATTTTCATTTACACTCCCAATATTTCTTAAGGCTTTATTATGAAATCCCCTAAACAATTATGTTAACTACCCAATATCTAAGTGGGTATTTGTCTATGTCACGCGTGGGTTCCAAACGTGGTCCCACATATTTTGTGAAGTTGCTAGTTAACCTACTAGTTATGAATCTGGTTCCTATTCACTCTCACACGGGTACGCAAACTGGCACCATAAAGAATCGCAGCTAAACAATAAAGTTTTAAAGCAATTAAACAAATATTCATTTAATCATATAAATGCAACTAAATACAATTTATTTAATCCGGACCTCCCATGGGTCCCAGTCATATCTGTCCTTTTATCAAGCACCTATCACGTCGGGATAACTGGAACTTACCCAAATTATCACATGCTATTAATTACACTAATTAATGCATGCAAAGCATATATTATCTCATTTCTCTGGGTACGTGTATTACATTTCTCCCTCCCTTTTGGAAGTTTGTCCTCAAACTTTTCTTACCTTAAGAATTGAACAAGTGAGGATACTTTTCTCGGATCTCGTCTTCACGTTCCTAAGTCGCCTCCTCTATCGAGTGATTATGCCACAATACCATTACTAGAGGAATAACTTTGGTTCTCAACACTTGATCCTTCCTATCTAGGATTCGAACGGGATGTTCAACATAAGTCAAGTCTTCTCGAATCATCAACGATTCCGGAGTAATATAGTGACTCGAATCTGAGAAGCAATGTCGCAACATAGAAACGTGAAATACATTATGAACATTAGTTAACTCTTGTGGCATTTTCAACCGATATGCAACAGGACCAACTCTATCCAAAATCATATAAGGTCCTACAAACCTCGGCCTTAACTCACCCCTTTTACCAAATCGCGCTATGCCTTTCGAAGGCAATACTTTCAAGAAAACATAATCACCTACCTTGAATTCCAATGATCTTCTACCAGTATCTGCGTAACTCTTATATCGACTCTGAGCAACTTTTAGCCGTTGTTTAACTAACTTGATTTTGTCAATGGTGATTTGCACAATCTCAGGTCCCAAAAGTTGCTTTTTTCTAACTTCTATCCAACACACTGGTGATCTACATTTTCAGCCATATAATGCCTCATAAGGCGCCATCCCAATACTCGTTTGGAATTTATTGTTATAAGAAAATTCCACCAGTGGTAAGTGGGTTTCCCAATCTGATTTGAAATCTATAACACATCTTCGAAGAATATCTTCCAGAATCTGAATAACTCATTCGGATTGGCCGTTTGTCTGAGGATGAAAAGCTGTGCTAAAGTGTAAGGCTGTCCCCATTGCCTTTTGCAAACTTTCCCAAAACCTAGACACAAAACGTGTATCTCGATCCGACATAATGGATATTGGTGCCCCGTGTAATCTGATAACTTTTCTAACATAAAGCTCTGCCAACTTTGTCGGGTCACTAGTTTTGATTGACAAGAAATGGGCTGACTTTGTCAACTGGTCAACGATCACCCAAATACTATCATTAGACTTAGGAGACCGCAGTAAGCCTGTTATAAAATCCATAGTGATATGTTCCCATTTTCATTCCGATATCTCTAACGGTTGTACTTCTCCTGCGGGTCGTTGATGTTCTATCTTCACTCGTTGACAAGTTATACACTTAGCTACAAACTCGGTAACTTCCCAGTTCATACCATTCCACTAATACACTTCTCACAAATCCCTATACATCTTGGTACTACCCGGATGCACATAATACCTTGTGTTATGAGCTTCTTCCATAATATTATCTTTCAACTCTTGAATATTAGGAACACATAAATGATTAATATACCTCAACACATTATTCTGGAAACTAAACTATGGCCGTCTACCCTCAGGTAACTCTTCGACTATTTTCTTGAAATTTGGATCCAAAAGTTGACTTACCTTGATTTCATCAATCAAACTCGGATGCGCTATGATAGCTGCCATTAAACCATCTTGAATTCTGGGAATCACTTCAAGTTCCAATCGCTCAAATTCTTGTACTAACTTTGCTTAAGCTGTTAAAGAATAAACCAAAATTTCTGACAACTTTTGACTCAAAGCATTGGCAACCACGTTAGCCTTACCCGGATGGTACTGAATCTTCAAGTCATAATCTTTCATTAATTTAAGCCATCTTCTCTGTCTCATGTTTAGTTCTTTTTGGGTAAATAAATATGTTAAACTTTGTGATCGGCAAATATCTCACACGTTTCCCCGTACAAGTAGTGACGCCAAATTTTTAATGTGAAGATTATCGCCGCCAACTCTAAGTCGTGGGTTGGATAATTCTTCTCGTGTGTCCTCGACTGTCTTGAAGCATAAAATATCACCTTACCCTCTTGCATTAGAATGCATCCTTGGCCCTGATGAGAAGCATCACTGTATATACTAAAACCTCCAGTACTTGACGGAATAGCCAATATCGGTGCTGAAGTCAACTTGTACTTCAACTTTTGGAAACATTCTTCACATTCCTTATTCCACTCAAAAGCCGTATCCTTTTCATTAACTGGTCATTGGAGTCACGATTCTAGAAAAATCTTGAACGACCTTTCTATAGTAACAAACTAACCCCAAGAAGCTTAGAACTTCGGAAACATTTGTCAATCTTGACCAATTCTTAACGGCTTCTATCTTTTGTGAGTCCACAGAAACACCATCCATAGAGATCATATGTCCAAGAAATGTAACATTTGTCAGCCAGAATTCACTTTGCTTTAACTTCCCAAAGTATTGTTTTTCTCTGAGTCATTGTAAAACCAACCTTAAGTGTCGCTCGTGTTCCTCCCGACTTTTAGAATATATTAAGATATCATCAATAAATACAATCACAAATTTGTCTAGATAAGTCTTGAACACCCGATTCACCAAATCCATAAAAGCGGCTGGTGCATTTGTGACCCCAAATGGCATAACAAGAAGTTCGTAGTGCTCGTACCGAGTTCTAAAAGCTGTCTTCTCAACATCTTCAGCTTTAACCTTTAACTAGTGATACCTGGATCTCAAGTTAATCTTAAAAAAGACTTGTGCCCCTTGTAACTGATCAAACAAATCATCAATACATGGCAATGGATACTTGTTCTTTATGGTTACCTTGTTGATCTCCCGATAATCGATGCACATTCGCATTGTTCTGTCTTTCTTCTTCACAAATAAAACCGGTGCACCCCACGGTGATACACTTGGCCGAATAAACCCTTTATCAAGTAACTCTTGCAACTGATTTTTCAATTCCTTCAACTCCACCGGAGCTATTCTATACGGTGCCCGTGAAATCGGTTGAGATCCCAACATCACATCTATTCCAAACTCAATTTTCCTCTCAATCAACACACCCGGCAACTCTTCTGGGAAAACGTCTGGAAATTCCTTGACCACAGGTATATCTTCAAGTTTTAATTTAGTACTTCTAACCTCGAGTATACTACACAAAAAGCCTTGACAACCCTTTTTCAATAACAACAAGCTTTGATAGCTGACACCAAATAAGGCGGTGATACTACACCTGTCCCTTGGAAAAAAAATTCATCTTGATTTAGCAATCGAAATGTTACTCTCTTGTTCTCACAATCGATAATAGCATGATTTCCAGATAACCAATCCATACCTAAAATAACGTCGAAGTTTTGAATGACCAACGGTACTAGATCAACGAACAACCTTCAACCATTTACGTCAATCCCGCAAGCTTTAAAGACACCCGAACTCACTAGTGGCGCTCCTAATGGAAGTGTAATAGATAGGTCAAAATCTAGTAATTCTAAGGGTTTGTCTAAATTCCTAGCAAATTGATGTGATACGAAAGAATGAGTTGACCCCGAATCTAACAACACATTAGCAGGTCACATACAAATAGAGAGTATACCTGAAACCACCGTGTCAGTCGCTGTGGTCTCCCTGGGTTTGAGGTGAAAATACCTTTCTTGTCATTTCTCCTTCCCCTGGGATCGCTGCTGAGATGGCCTCTGACCTGGTGCATTACCCACGGATGAGCTAGAACCTCCTTGTCTTCTCTTAGGACAATTACGTTTTCGATGTCCCAGGTCACCACACGAATAACACCTTATTCCACTGTCATCTATACTTTGTCTCAGAGTAATACTTTGTCTTGGAGGATTAGGACAATCCCTTTCCATATACCCCGGTTGTCAACAAATGTTGCAAATGATAGGAGACATATTAAATACTCCCTAGTGATATTTACCACAAGTCTGACACCTGGGTTTGTTACCCCCACTTCCCGATGTACTGCCAGAACTCTGTCTTTTAGAATTACCCTGCCCTTGAAATTGACTACTTGCCGGCCTCTTGAATGTTTGACCTTGCCTCGATGGTAACACACCTCGTTTAGCAACCAAGGCTACGTCTAGCACTTCTGAATATGTCGATAGTCGATGTGTATCCACTTTTCCCCTGATTTCATCACAGAGCCCAACTCCAAATCTTCTTGCCCGAGTGAACTCGTTCGGAAGCAAATCCATTACAAAGCTGGCCAAACTTGTGAATTTAGTGGCATAGTGTTTAACGATCATATTACCTTGACTGAGATGAGAAAATTCTCGGGACTTTGATTCGCTGAAAGACCGAGGAATGTATTATTTTGAGAACTCTTCGATAAAACCATTCTAGGTAGTCGGTGCTCCTTGCCTTAATATTGACGTCCACTAGTCCTGTGCTTCCTCTTTCAAAGTATCGGAGGCAAATAAGACTTTCTGTTCCTCTGAACATGGCAAAGCAAGAAAAATTCTCTTCATATCGGTCAACCAATGGTCGGTCTTCATTGAATCGAATTCTCCTTTGAACTACCCTAGCTTTTGCTTGTGAAACGTGACAATGGTTATCAGTTCCACCCTCTGTCCTGGATTTGACGAGCTTGATCCTTCGTCGACAACTTGAGTTTCGGCCACTCTTACCAACTTTTCCATAACTACCTCTATTCTATCTATACAAGCCGAAGATGGGGTTTCACCTCCAGACATTCTTGCCTGACACCCACCACAAGATATATACATGCACGTTACTTTTAAATAAATTATTGTGCATGCTAAACAACATTTTTAAAGCATGCTAAGTAAACGTGTATGCATGATTGTGCAACTACGTGTCATTTTATTCAATTTACACGTCGTATTCATCGTCTCCCGTCTCCAAAGGCTCTAACCTATTGCTTTGATACCAAAAATTATCACACCCCAACCTACCACGGTGGATAGGTTACGTGTAACTATGCCACTGAGGCACGTCCCCAATGGATATAACATAAAACAAGCTTAAACTCTATCTTTAATCTCTTAATAAAACTCATTTACATGTAACTAACTCCAAGGGTAAAATGGTCATTTTAAAATTTTTGTCGAGTTTACATCTCAAAAGGTAGCTTTTCAAATAAAAAACTCAATGTTGAAAATGGCGCGTGAATACGAACTTCCTAAACCAAGTTGTGTTCATTTTTATCTTGAATTCGACTATAGTCAAGCACAAGAACATTCTACCAAGAGTTGGATCAATCTAACTTTCTTTGTACTTGATCCAATTTTCTCCAAAATGAATTCTGTCTAGAGTTGGATCAATCCAACTTTCTATAGAATATAGTTTGCTCAGTCCAATTTTTTGCAAAATATATTATGCTCAGAGTTCGCTCAATCTAACCATAGTTCGCTCAGTCCAACTTTCTGCAGCAAGTATTTTGCTGCTGCTAAAAAGTCTTGCTGCTAAAAAAAAACCTTTGCAAGTTTTAAAACAATCTCAAAACATATGCTTTGCTATCAAAATCTAACCAAACATCAAATGAATCTCTAGGACTCATTTCTAAACCCTTGTATGTGTACTCAATCACCAAATCCATGAGAAACCATAAATCACAAAAGAAGAACACAAACATGCATCATTTTCCAACATTAAGCTTAACATGAGTAAAAATCTGTCAAAACTTGACTAAACCTATCCAACTCCTTCCATACAAGATTCATTTGAAAGCCAATCATATCCATAACATTTGTAGTACTTAAAGAAGGTGAGAAACAAGTTTAAACAAGATTCATGGGTTCAACAACCATCCACAGCCAATATACAAACTCCAAACATAACTGGTTCTCCCTACAAAACCATTTACAACCAAAACTTTACAAGCATAAGTTCCAACTCCTTCAAGGCTAACATATGTACAAGCCTATGAACATACAAACAAAATGACCCTTCGCCCGGATACCCGATCACTTCCTTTCCCCTTCGCGATCCGTACCTGTGGTGGTTATTCAATAACCACGCAGAAAACATTTTTGTTTTAAGCTTACGCTTAGTAATTACTTTACCTGTGCACTTGGAGTATGAAATGCGGCATATGCAATATTTAACAACACAATGATAAAACTAATCGCTGGTATGTCAAGTAACTAATCCCCATCGCAACGAACCCAAGATTTCAGGCCTTTTCTCACTTCAACATCGCATATAGCGAAGACACACACTCTCACATGACTGTAGTCAAATCGTTGTGGTTGTCACCATGTCCCCTTCTTCTTGAGGAAAACATCCTCCCGTTAATACGGGCTAAATAATGGTGATTATCACTTGACATCCATTGACCCATATAAACACATAAACATGTCAACATATCACATGGCAATTTCAGCAATTGTGGCAAGTTAAGCTCTACTTCACACAAGCTTTATCTACTAATTCAAGAACTAAGCATTCTATCATACTCAATATCATATAAACATCATTTTTTCACCCAATTTAGGATTAGAGTACTCACCTCACAAATTACTCCAATTAAAGCCTAGAAATCCTAAATTTCTTGGAAATTTTGACCCTAGTTATCTTCGGTGATAATCCTACATGTAAATTTTATGTATATGTATAGTCATCTCAAAGAGGGTTGCAAAAAAGCGTTAACAAAACTAAAAAAGAAAGGTATAGAGACGATCCTCTCACCTCCACGATTCTAAATACAGTTTTGGCTCGCAAAACGGTGTTCTGACGACGAAGAAACAACAAAGAAATGCGTAGTCGGCGGATCTTCCGTCAATGGCCGAATCTTCTCTTGTATCTCTTTTCTTATTTTGATTGTCTTGTAGGAGATGAGTCATATTAAGAGGTGTCAACCTCTTGGGCCTCCTAAGCCAAGTTTTGCTTGCTTGCATTTACACCCCCTATATTTCTTAAGGCTTTATTATGAAATCCCCTAAATAATTATGTTAACTACTATTTACTATAATTTGTGCGGGCGTGCTAGAGCCAAACGGGCTCGGTGTGTGTGCAAACTAATTTTCTATTCGCTTGAGTGAGTGATACACAAGGCTTTCTAGATCTGACTTCTAAACAGAGTAATTGTGTATGACGAGTAGGAAAGTACCCTCATCAAAAATCCCTTGGCAGTACTGAAGCGCACAAGCCAAATAGTGCTGAGTTTACTAGGTAAACAATCACAAACAGTTTAATAAAATATGAAGATATTTTATTGAATGTTTGGAAAAATATAACATACGACCAAAGAATAAAAACAGAACATGCTTTGATTGTTCAAAGAATGAAGAAGTAAAAATAACAAAAGGGCATACCTACTTGCTATAGACGCAGAATAACAAGAACATAAAGGTTTGAATGCTTTGAATGCTATGTTGAATGCTGTTGAGTGCTATTTTTTGAGAGTGACGTAGAGTCCCCTACACGGTTGACCTGCTTATATACTTATAGCGGCCCTCACCAATCCTGATAAGGTAGGATTCCTTGACTTGCGCTCTAAGGAGGTTGATTGACCGTAGAATCCTTCCTAATCTCCAATTCCTGCCTTACCCACATCCTGATAGAATCAATCCCACTATTCTAGGGATTATGCTTCCATATTCAGCTGGACGTGATCTGATTGCACTCCCACACAGACTCTGATTCCTAAAATCTAGGATGATGTCATCGTAACAGCGAAGATCAGAATTGCCTTCCTGATATACCCATTGGCCTTATGACCTTTATTCTTAGCTTCATCGGGCTCATGCAAGCTCTGCTTGTCATGCTTTCTGACTTTCCTGTTCGATAACGATTCCATGAATGCTTACGATCCATCGGGCTCATGCAACCTGCCTTTACTACTTATCTCAAGTGTGATGTCCGATTGGCAAACGTATTCCCTTCTCCATGCATCGGGTTTCCGTTCTGATGCTGGTTGTCTTCTCGGATGCCCGATTGCGGTCATCCATGCTTGGCATCCTAATCGGACTCCAATGTCTGCCATTGCTTGCTTATTTTGCAAATGGTGCCCGATTGGTAAATACATGATCTATACTACCTATCGAGCTCCATTTTACTGGGACAACTGGGTTGTTTTCCTAAATCACATGGTGACGCCTCCCTAAGCCCGATGGGCCTTTACAACTTTGGGCCGGTCAGTCCTGGACATGCCTCGGGCCAATCATCCCCAGGCCCATTTTACCACACCACTCGGGCTAAAAAACCTTTGGCGGTTTTTGGGTGCAAACAACTACCCAATGTCTAAGTGGGTATTTGTCTATGTCACGCGTGGGTCTGAAACGTGGTCCCACATATTTTGTGAAGTTGCTAGTTAACCTACTAGTTATGAATCTGGTTCCTATTCACTCTCACACGGGTACTCAAACTGGCACCATAAAAATCGCAACTAAATAATAAAGTATTAAAGCAATTAAACAAATATTCATTTAATCATATAAATGCAACTAAATGCAATTTATTTAATCCAGACCTCCCATGGGTCCCGCTTCATATTTGTCCAACTGTGCCCTTTTATCAAGCACCTATCACGTCGGAGTAACTGGAACTTACCCAAATTATCATATGCTATTAATTATACTAATTAATGCATGCAAAATAGATATTATCTCATTTCTCCGGGTGCGGGTATTACACCATGGTATTGTTTACGAGTTTTACTAGATTAGTATGCTTATACAATGGTAGAAAAGAACTAGATATATACATGTTTTTTCATGTATATCAATTGGTAAAATATATAATTGTATCTTTAGTGGCAATTATGTCTACATTAATGGGGTAAGGTTTCACAAACGTTTTTGCGTGTATCTTATTAAATGATATCATATGCATGCCTTATGACTTTTAGAATTCAATAGGTTTGTCAGTAAGTCACCTTGAGCAGACTTCTATTGTGTAACCAATTAATCATTGGTTAATAAGGCTACTGATAAAAAATAATAATAATAAAAATTTAAAAAAATTCTGGACAGTGGACGCAATGGATCTCGTACAAAGGAAAGATGTACTGGTTGTTATATTAGATTCGTAGACACATGCACACATGTATATAAGAGATGTATTGTGAGTCTGTGACTATTCAAAATCTAAAGCATTATACATCTTATGTTTTTAATACATTGGTTAATGTTAATAACCAGTAATTTCAGTTTTTGGTTCTCAACAGATTTTGCCATTAACTAGTGGTTACATATTTTGGTTATCAATGGACAATAACTTTTAATTTCTTTTATTTTCCAATTGTTATAAGCCTTATTGTGTATAAAATTATTTATGCTCAACAAGATCAACTTTTGAATGGCAGTTCAATTTGTATTGTACACGGTATTTATTTTGCTTTGAACTCAGTCCATAAAAACCTTTTTATGGGTTTAAGTTATTGTCTTTATGTTGGAGGCTTAGTCTTTCAACAGTTACTAGTTCTTTGGTATTTTCAAGACCTTAATGCTAATTGGTTAATAAGTGATTTAAAAATATATATATATATATACTCCATATAATCTATGAGGGGACCGCACCATGCCTTGTGTTGTACGTTGATGTGTGAAAATGAGTATATGTATTTATACATTGTATACATATTTTTCATGTGCTAGGAATGAGAAAGCTCTTGCATGAATATTTTGAGAAATCATTGAGTGTGGTAAGTTTCTCTTGAACTTGAATACTTTTTGACCCAATAACTTTGACTCATGATTTCTTATGTCAATTTGAGATGATTGAAATATTTTGGGAAAAGCCTTATTAAATGTTTAAATGTGTTTTTGATACAGTACCCCACTCTTAAAAGAAAATTACTCTTTTTGAGTATTGGTAAAGTAGAAAACCCAATTTTTTTTAATTATTATTATTATTATTATTTTTATATTTTGAATATTGGGTTAGTTGGCTTTTGTTAGGATTTTTAATCCTAAGGGAATTGCTCATAAAATATTTCTTTTGGGATGTGCATTTGATAGCAATGCCTATAATTTTAAAACATAAAATTGATATGACTTTTGAGTCTATCGATGTTATTTTTGTAGACATAGATTTCATTTGAGGGATATAGTGGAGTTCTCAACCTTTTGTTTTCATTCCATCTAGATTTATTGAGTTTAGAGTGCGTGATTAAGATCATAACATAAGATTTGGACCACGGTGGAGTAAGAGAGGTAAATGTTATAAAGAATTTAGAAGCGAGTTTATACATTTATTCTAAAAGGAATTTCCTTTTGTTTAAAAGAATGCTCTTACTCTTTAAGATGGTAATTTTTACTAAAATTATTTTAGGATGAGATGGACTCTAGTATGTCCAACTATATTTGGAAACTTGTGAATATATCACTTAGATGTAAAATGAATGAAAGGGGAAAGGAGCCTTAGAAAGATTTTTGATGGTTCTATTGAATATATATATATATGTGTGTGTGTGTGTATATGTGTGTGTGTGTGTGTGTGAAGCTACCTTAGTAGCTAAGGTTTTTTAAGGAAAAGAAAATGTTGACTTTTCTGATTCCTATTCTCCTATTATGTGTATTTCATCCATTAGAATTTTATTCGCTGTTGATGTGATTTATGATTTACATTATGATGAAATGAATGTTAAAATTACTTTATTTAATGGAGAATTAGAGGATGATATTTATTTGGATAAACTGGGAGGGTTAATAAATCCAAATAGAAATAAAGTGGGCGTACTTGTATACTCTGTATATGGTTTAGAACTAACACCCAACTAGTGAATTGAAAAACTTTGATTAAACTATTTTTCAAATAGTTTCAAAATTAATTTTGATTAGAGGATTGGGTGAATTCCTATGTAATTTTATAGATTAAAATTACAAAATCTCTTGTGAATATTTCGTTTAGTCAATATCACTTGGTTTGAGAAGTTATGAGTAAGGAAATTATTTTTCGAAATAGAGTGAGAATAGCGAGAAAAAGATGCTAACTAAAACATTTTCCAAAACAAAATGATCGCAATGCATATTTTATTGTGGAAACTAAACTCAGTGGTGCCAGAAGCATTGTCTGTTTCATAGGCTAATGTGGCTAAAAGTCATTTGTGGCTATGATTATGAAAGTAATTTCTATGAAAACTTTTGAAGGAAATTTATTAATGTGAGTGCCTCTGAGCATATGTGTAGAATCTTCAATGTGGTGAAGAGTGATACTCCTAAATGTTTTACTTGGTGAATCTTACAAAACCAAAATTTGGGTACTAGCGTTGTGAAAGTGAATTTCTCCTCTCGGAATAAAATTTAATTATGAAAAATGTTGTATATCCGGAGATAAGGAAGAAATTGTTTTGAAAATGTATTGCATACTTCGAAATTCGAAAGAATTTAAATTTTGGTTTTCAAAGCCAGATTTTACCCAAATTTTTTGGGGAAGGAAAATATGTATTTTCAAAAATCAGGGTTGTAAATTGGATTTTGGATTCAGATTAGACGAATTCAATGAGTGAAATTTTTTTTTTCCACTTAGTGGAGGTGCAGTAACTTGGAAGTTGTCCAAGCTAGGCAATAATAGAATATGAGTTTGTAGCTTTTGAGAAAGCTAGTACTGAGGCTAAGTGGTTTAGAAACTTCTTAGCAGATGTTCCTATTTGGAATAAACCATTTACATCGGTTTCTCTACATTAAGATAGCCAAGCTGTAATAAGTTGAGCTATGAATAAGTCATATAATGTCAAGAGTAGACATACACGCCTAAGACGTAGTAGTCATATAATGTCAAGAGTAGGCATATACGCCTAAGACATAATATTGTGAAACAACTGTTTGAGATAATTTATATCTCTTAATTTTTGCAAGGTCAGAAGTGATTTTGGCTGACCATTTAACAATACCACTAGGAAGAAAACTAGTGTATCAAACATCGAGGGAAATATGGCTTATGCCTATAACAAAAATCAACAATGATGGTAACCCAACCTATGTAATTGGAGAACCCAAGAAATAGGTTCATATGGGTAATAGCAAGTCATTGGTTAATTTGAGATGCACTATAATTTGATTATCTTATTGTCCATTCCTATGGTGTATAGTGCAATTGCAATGAGAAAGGTTGAGTTAAACTCTTAATGAATTCCATAGTCTATACTGAATGGATGGTATGTTTAATTGCAATGCATACTTGATGGATTCACCTATATAAGTGTGAAAGTGGGCCGCTTTCTATGAAAATGTAGGCAAGTTTTCTAGAACACTTATGAAAATTCAGGACTGTCTCAGGGCCTAGAGGTGCCACATCGATTAGAGTTGCTCAGATTCTGAGGAATTAATGTAGGTATAAGACGATTGGTTTACGTTAAGGGATTATGGTTCATAGAAATTTTATTTCACCAAATTCTTGTAAGTCACTTCTTATATTCCTAGGGACTGGTTCATAGCCCTAAAGGCACCGTTTTGATGCATTAAATTCTATTGCTCCATTCTTTTTATTTGTTGCTTAAATATTTGAAATAGGGGGGGATTGTTGGAATTATTGGCCTCTTATTTGGCCATTGGGCTTTTTATTTCAAAAAAATTTAAACAAAGTCCTTTACATTGATGTGATTAGTATCCTCTATTAAAAATATGGCCGTTGAAGGCTATTAAATCTATTAACCCCTGTATTAAAAATATGGCCGTTGGTGGCTATTAATCTTGTTTTAATAAAATGACCGTTGGGCAGTTTGTCTAATATAAATAGCCTTCTCTCTTCCCATTTTATACAAAGAAAAAATTATTCTCTCTTTAGTGATTCTTCACAAAAACCATTTTAATTATTTTGGAGCAATTATGAGCACTCAAATATTCTTTCAATTCGAGTGCACGTTTGGAAGAAACTGATTGCTGAATCCTGGAGAGCATAGCGCTGAGACCTTGTGCATCGAGTCATTAACTCTGAGGGGTGGAATTGTTCTTAAAGACAGTGCAAATCATTGCATGCCTCAATCAGATTCATAGCTGTGTCTTTCTATATTTTCCAACAATCACGAGCCTTATTCAAATGTGTTCCGAGCTCATGTGTGTTTGAGCTTGACTTGTTTATTAAATGAGCCTAAAATCTAGGCTTGAGCTTGTCTTGTTTATTAAACGAGCTGAACCGAACCGAGCTGAGCTAAGCCTTTATCGAACCTATTTTTGAAGGCTTGTTGAGTAGCTCAGCTAATATACTGTCCTAGTCGTCAACTTTGCCGTCAGTAGATGAAATTCCTGGCTCCGCACTTGCATAGTTTCGAAAGTTACAATATTTTGTAAACTAGTTATAACGTTTTAGCAAATAAATTATATTATTTTGACAATAAATTGAGATTATAATACATCCTAAGTCATAAGTCAGATCATAGAAGATCCCATCTCTCTATATATGTATAATAAAAAGTATCAATACTGCTATGGTTATCGACCAGTACCGAAAAAATACACTGAAATCAAGTGGTCCCCACTCTTTAAAACCCAAATAAGGTTTGAGTGGGTCTTCTTAACCCATTTCAATGCTGGAGTTTTATAACCCAAGTCAAACTGATACATTTTCTCTCTCCTCAGCATTCCAAATCACGGGAACTTGGATAAAGAGGGCGAGTTGCTGGAGGAAAAATAGGTTCCCCCCCCCCCCCTCTCTCTCTCTCTCTCAAAATCTTGACTCTTTCAAACATGTTGTTGCTTAGGGCTGCGAAGGACTGGGATTTGGAGCCAAAGGTTTGAACCCCTCTCTCTCTCTCTCTCTGATACTCTCTGTCTCTGTTAGTCTCTCAATCAGACACACACCCTGCGATTGCATGACCCAAGAATAAATAAGCATTTGAACTTATAATTTTTAAGATGTGAGCAAAAAAAAAAAAAACAATCCTAACTCCTTGTTCCTGAGTCTCCAAGATCGTAAATAAAGTGTGTCAAGAATTCACCCCACATTTGGCATGTCGATATATAAATAGAAGGTTGCAATTTTTTTCCCTTTGTTCATTTTTTGAGTTGCAGATTGAAACACTAATGATATATAGCAAGCTATATGAACAAGGCTCTATTACTATAGGAAGCAACTGAGAGATTAAGGACATGTTGGTTACTTGGAATCTCATAACTAGGGTTTTCCATCTTTCCAAACAAATTTTGTTTACACCTGTGAGATAATTGTAATGACCCTACATCTTCAGTAATGTGAGAGTGAATACAACCACCATGTGCCTCTACATTCCCTCATCGTGATACAAGTTATGCTACTTGCCAAGAAGAAATAAAAACTAAAAAACTGAATTTGTCAAGACTACAAATTAAGTAAAATAGAGCAACCAAAATGTTGATCTTAATTTGCCTTCATGTATTCCAAGTTTACTAGTGCAATTTGAGGTACTTCTAAAGTTTCGTTATAATTTGACTTCGTGTATTTCAAGTTTACTAGTGCTAATTGAGAGCTTCTTTTCTTTTCTTTTTTTCTTTTTCATTGCAGTTGAATCAAGAATGAATAATGAGCTTGTTTCTGTAGGAAAAACAGGTTTAAATGGAAAGTTTAAACGCGCAGCGGAAAAATCAAGTTATGAAACTTTATTGGCATGCCTGGATCTACTACTCGTCAATTCTACAGATACGCACAAGAGGGGACACGAGTTATACCTTAGTGTCTTGAACCCAATTCTGATCTTCAACTTCCAGCAGCCTCCACTAGATGATCTTCACCCTTATGACTCCTGCGGATGCCTGCCAGAAAGACTAGGGTTGGTGGGAACCCTAATGGAGAGGATAGAGAAGGTTTTGGGACTCCAAAACAGTTTCTGCAGCTTCTGACGTTCAAAACGACGAACTCTCGTTTCCAGAACGCAGCTGCCCTATTTATAGATTCCCAGAACCGACCTAACCTTCGATCGATCGAAGTGACTTCGATCGATCGAACATTCGATCGATCGAACCATCTTCGATCGATCGAACCTTCAGACTTCAATCGATCGAGACATCTTCGATCGATCGAACCTGTCTGGACATCATCCTCAAGCATCTTTCCAAGCATCCTGGCGGAGCTAAGAGTGGGACCTCCTAGGCTCTTTATTGTTGGCTCAGACCAGTTTGTTAATTACCATGACCAAACTCTTTGATCAGCAAACTAACTAACTGGTCAGTTAAAGTTTACTCCACTATAAAACGATAACTGAACTCCAACGCAAAAGAACATATCCGAAGCGATAACTAGACTTGTATGGTGTACTAATGTCCCTCTACCGTCAGCATTCGTAATCATATTCAGGTAATCGGATAACTGTTACTGTCAACCTGAATCATGATTACTTCTTGTATTCCTTGAGTCCCATTCACCTCTCATGATTACCAAACATGTTGATAACTCTTATCAACAAGACTGCAGTACTCAGTAATCGACATGGTGACATTCTCAAGGGAATGCTTACTCTGAAACAGAGGGTAGATTCTATCTTGACAATATATGTTCACAACCCTATGAATATGACATACCCAAGATACCCAGGTGTTGATCTTTTATAGACCTCACTGATTGGTAAATCAAAGCAGTCATATCCACAGTCTGTGTTCATAATCGTCTCAAGATTGAGAACACGTACCTTATACAAGTTATGAGTTCCTATTGACTGTTTGACAGTCTTAAGCGTCAATAGGAAACTCAGGTCCGTCAATGCACTATAAGCACTAGCATATCAACTAAGAGCTACACTCTAGTGATTGAGATTAATCACTCCATCCAATGGTAGTTAATTATACTGCAGTGTAGACTTGATGAGGTATCCAGTCTCATCATCCACTGTGACACATTCTAAGTATTAAAGAATAGTAATTCGTATCTCACTTGTGTGCATCTCATACACACACGAATTACTTACTATAATACTTAAGGATTAACAATCATCTCATGAAAAGAACATACACAATAAAATGTAAAGCTGATATCCATATATTAAAATGTCAATGTCTCATACAGAAAGTAATGGTTTGAGGGCACAAACCCAACAAACTCCCACTTGCACTCATAACCATTCAGAACTACATCTAAGACCTAGACTATCTAGATGACGATCAAAGACCTTCTGTGGCAAGGCCTTTGTAAACGGATCAGCAAGATTGTCAGCTGTGGCAATCTTGGTGACAGTCACATCTCCACGTTGAACAATATCTCGGATAAGATGATATTTCCGCTCTACGTGCTTTCCCTTTCCGTGGTTCCTTGGCTCCTTGGACTGAGCCACTGCCCCACTATTATCACAATAAAGCGTAATAGGCGACAGCGACGCTGGTACCACCTCGAGTTCCATAAGGAACTTCTTGAGCCAAACAGCTTCCTTTGCGGCTTCACAAGCAGCCACATACTCAGCTTCTGTAGTTGAGTCTGCAATGCATTTCTGCTTAATGCTCCTCCAACTGACAGCACCACCTCCCAAGGTAAAGAGATGACCGGACGTCGACTTCCTCGAATCTTTATCTGACATAAAGTCCGAGTCAGTGTATCCCACTGGAATTAACTCACTACCACCGTACATAAGCATGTAATCTTTAGTTCTTCTCAAGTACTTAAGAATGTGCTTAACGGCTGTCCAGTGCTCTGGACCCGGATTCGACTGATATCTGCTAACCATGCCAACGGCAAAGCAGATATCTGGTCTAGTGCATAACATCGCATACATGAGACTTCCCACTGCAGAAGCATAGGGAACTCCTGTCATGCGATTCCTCTCCTCCTGTGTCTTTGGACACTGGTCCTTGGAGAATGCTAAACCATGCCTGAAAGGTAACAAACCTTTCTTCGAATTATCCATTGAAAACCTAGTTAGCACCTTATCGATATAACCAGCTTGAGATAATCCCATTATCTTTCGCTTGCGATCCCGAAAGAGCTTTATCCCAAGAATATAGCTCGCCTCTCCTAGATCCTTCATATCGAAAGTACTAGCTAGCCAAACCTTGACCGTTGACAATGCCGCTACATCATTTCCAATGAGTAGAATGTCGTCAACGTAAAGCACAAGAAAAGCCACCACTTTTCCTTCACTTTTCTTGTATACACAAGGTTCATCCAGATTCTGTATGAAACCAAACGATTTGACCGCTTGGTCAAATCGTATGTTCCAACTTCTGGATGCCTGCTTAAGCCCATAAATGGACTTTTGCAACTTGCATACCAAGTTACCTTTCCGACCAGCTATGAACCCTTCTGGTTGTTGCATATAGATGTTCTCCTCAAGATTGCCATTCAAGAATGCAGTCTTGACGTCCATCTGCCAGATCTCAAAATCTAGGCATGCAGCAACGGATAAGAGTATTCTGATGGACTTGAGCATGGCCACCGGCGAGAAGGTTTCCTCATAGTCAATGCCCTCCCTCTGAGTATAACCTTTCGCAACAAGCCTTGCCTTAAAGGTCTCAACCTTTCCATCAGATCCTCTTTTCCTCTTGTAGACCCACTTACAGCCAATGGGTTTAATATTGGCTGGAAGTTCTACAAGATCCCAGACCTGATTAGAATCCATAGATTCCAATTCAGCCTTCATAGCTTTAACCCAATGAGCTGAATCAACATCAGCCATTGCCTCTTCGTATGTGGTAGGATCAGATTCAGATTCTATGGAGACAGCTTCAAAAACTTCTCCTAAGAACATGTATCTATCAGGCTGGCTGATAATCCTCCCACTACGACGAGGTACTGGTGCGGAAATAGGTGAAGAAGTGGTGTTTTCCTGATTTACATCGTTATTAACTACGGGTTGGACTGAGGGCTCTCCTTCTATCTCTCTAAGATCTATCCTTCCCTTAGGTTTATGGTTCATGATATAATCATCCTCCAAGAAAATAGCATTCGTACTGACGAACACCTTCTGTTCTCTTGGATCATAAAAATACCATCCATAAGTACCCTTTGGATAACCCACAAAGTAACATACTTCCGATCTAGAATCCAATTTGCTCATCTTTCCTTTCAGCACATGTGCCGGACACCCCCATATCCGGAGATGTTGCAAAGAAGGCTTGCGCCCAATCCACATCTCTCGTGGTGTCCTTGGAACAGATTTACTTGGTACTAGATTTAGTATGTAAGCAGCGGTTTCCAAAGCATAACCCCAAAGGAATAATGGCAACTCAGAATAACTCATCATTGACCTAGTCATGTCTAAAAGAGTCCGATTCCTTCTCTCCGCTACACCATTTTGCTGAGGCGTGCCAGGTGCAGTCAACTGTGACAGAATCCCATTCTGTACGAGGTGATCAATAAATTCATTAGAGAGGTACTCGCCACCTCGATCAGATCGAATGGCCTTGATATGTGTGCCCAATTGCTTCTCCACTTCAGCCCTATACTCTTTGAACTTTTCAAAAGCTTCAGACTTGTGCTGCATTAGGTACACATATCCATACCTAGAGTGGTCATCAGTAAATGTTATGAAATACTCATAACCACCCCTTGCTCTAATATTTATTGGTCCACACACATCAGTATGAACTAATTCCAACAATGCATTGGTTCTATTGCCCTTTGCCGGAAAGGGCCTTTTGGTCATTTTACCCTCTAAACAAGACTCGCAGACTTCTATTGGTTCGAGAACCAAATCGCCTAAGACCCCTTCTTTGACTAGTCTGCCAATCCTATTTAGATTGATATGACCAAGCCTCATATGCCAAAGCTTTGTTGGATTAGTGGAAGGTCTTTTTCTTTTAGATGGTACAGTTACCACTGAGTTATTAAGTTCCATACAAGAATCTTTAGAAATATTGGGAGTAATCACATACAAACCATTTGATTTAACACCAGAACATATAAAAGAACTATTTCTTTTAATCACAACTTCAGTTCCAAAATGAAAAGAATAACCATTATTCGATAAATTAGAAACTGAAATTAAATTACGTCTCATTGAAGGGACGTAAAGTACATCTGATAAAATCAAAACTTTATTGTCTAGAAATTCTAAAACTACGACTCCTATAGCAACCGCAGAAACGGTTGCGCTAGAACCTAGAGTAAGTACGATTTCCCCATCACTGCACTTCCTGGTTGATCTGAACCCCTGCAATGAATTACAGATATGGTTAGTCGCACCAGAATCAATGCACCAAGTGTTTGAAGTATCCGTTATAAAACTTACTTCAATCACATGTGATTCAATCATACCTTGAACTCTTGTAGCTAAGAATTCTGGACAGTTCCTCTTCCAGTGGCCTTTCTCACCGCATTGGAAACACTTTCCTTTGCCTTGGCCACCCACCTTCCCTTTGCCCTTACCTTTTCCCTTAGATTTTGTAATCTTAGGGACCGGTCCAACACTTGAACCTCCAGTGCTAGCCTTCTTCTTCCCTTTCTTTCCTTTCGGCACAGATCGGGAAGAGGAAGCGCTTTTCTCAACGTTTAAAACGCTGCCCCCAGGTTTGATCACCCCTTCCGCTGCCAATAAAGAGCTCATCAATTCGCTCATTGAAAAATCCATTTTATTCATATTATAATTCAGTTTAAATTGAGCGAATGATGGCGACAGCGTATTGAGGATCATATCAACTTGGGTCTGTGCATCGATGTTGGCGCCTAGGGTCTCCAGCTCGTTTAAATAACCAATCATTTTCAAAACATGTTCTTTGACTGGAGTCCCTTCCGACATCTTAGCACTCATTATCTTCTGCATAGCTACCTGTCTGGCAGGCCTGCCATGCTCCCCAAACATCTTTTTCAGGGATTCGATAATGTCACTGGCGGAATTGTTCGACTGGTATTGGTGTTGTAACACATTAGCCATAGAAGCCAATATGTAACAACGAGCCATCCCATTCGACTTTTTCCATTTATCGAACTCGCGTCTAGCAGCAGCCGAAGCATTTGCAGCGGGTTCTTCGGGGCATGGGGTGGTGAGGACATATATGTGATCCTCCGCAGTTAACACGATGTCAAGATTACGTTTCCATTCAGTGTAGTTGTTTCCAGTTAACTTGTTTTGAGTGAGTATGGTGGCAAGTGGACTAAATGCAGATCCAGACATTATGATTTACTGAAAAAATCAAACAAAATAAATATGGATATCAGAATTTGACAGTTTGAAATAAAAGAATCCTTTTAAAACTCTTATTTTAAAACAAAGTCGCCGGAATATCGAAACGAAAGAATAAAGCCTCCGTATGGTGGTCAATGTTCGATCTTTCGATTTATCATAACTTATCCGCTATGCAACTCTTGCAAAACAAGTTATGACTTCCGAACCTATTTGATCTCTAAGTTTTTGAATAATGCCCCGTGTGGGATCCCTTATCCATAGCTTAGCTAGTGTGTACCATTAACTAGGATCCAATCATAACCGTCTCAAGTAGCGCCTCCGTATGGTGGTCACCCTCTAACACGTCTGATTGATCTTATCAAAAGAAGTTCACATCTAGTAACCAATGAGTAATACACCCTCCGTATGGAATGATCACCCCTAGCGAGGTGACACAGAATGCATCACTCATCTTACAGTGAACCGTTAAT
Organism: Hydrangea macrophylla; assembly: GCA_033977485.1. NCBI lineage: Eukaryota > Viridiplantae > Streptophyta > Magnoliopsida > Cornales > Hydrangeaceae > Hydrangea > Hydrangea macrophylla. The sequence goes on along the minus strand of CM066997.1, from coordinate 96,398,474 downwards.
GGAAGATCGTGGGTGTAATAAATAAGACCCTCTCCCACTAGATTTAGTAAAAAGGATTTTGCTTTTTGAGAAAATCTGTTTCTACACACTTCCCATAAACATCTAATGTTTACTAATGTGTTGAAAACGGTTTTTGAATTTTATTTTAGAAAACTTGTTTTGCGTGCATGCAACAATGTATTATACGCCAATCACAAACAAAGCACATAAAACAAAAAACTAAAATGAAATAAAAGACATCCAAACGATGCCTCTATCTCCCATGGCTCTATCTCCATAGAACCTGCTTTTGGTTTGATCGCCTCCAGCTCCATCTTCATGGACAACGGCTCCTTGCTCCATCTTCATGGATATTCTAATTCTATTACATTGAACCTATGCCTCTTTTGAAGCTTACAACTTATCTAGAAATAGAAATAGCAACAACAAAATAAAAGGCTAGGGAAACCGGTGCGACTTTCCTTTTCGTAGGATTGAAGTCGCAGCGCCCTTTACATATGCCTTAAAACCAAACCAAACTTAAAACAACACACCAATCTAAAAACATTCAAACACAAAATTAAATGCTCTTGGCGCCATGGGAGATAGCGACTAACTTTTGCTGCAAAAGGTTAGTTGAACACACATCCACGCATATATATAACAAAATATAACTATTAGAACCCTTAATTGATTCACACAGTATATAAACTCTTTACATACTGAATTAGAACTCAAAACAGCATCTAACTTCTCTGTCATAGTTCGATCGATCGAAGACCGTTCGATCGCTCGAACCTTCGATCGATTGAACACTGTTCAATCGCTTGAACATTCTATTTCACAGAATGATTAAAAATTTTGCAGAATACGTTAAAATTAAACTTTTAATTTCAAAATACTTTTAAAACTATGAAACAGAAAACCTGACAAAGAGTCTGTCTCGATCGATCGAACTCAATTCGATCGCTCGAACAACAGAATGTTTCGATCGATCGAAACCTGTTCGATCGCTCGAAGACAGAGCGTTCGATCGATCGAACATTCTTCGATCGATCGAACCCATCTTGCATCCAATGCAATCACAGATTTGTATACTGCTGCGATAACACTGCAGAAACAGATCTGTGACGATGCAGTTTCAAAAACAGTTCTAAAATCAACATGCAAATCAAAATAGTGTTCCAAAAACCGCATCTATAGATCCAAACGAGCGTGGCTCTGATACCAATTGTAGGAAAAACAGGTTTAAATGGAAAGTTTAAACGCGCAGCGGAAAAATCAAGTTATGAAACTTTATTGGCATGCCTGGATCTACTACTCGTCAATTCTACAGATACGCACAAGAGGGGACACGAGTTATACCTTAGTGTCTTGAACCCAATTCTGATCTTCAACTTCCAGCAGCCTCCACTAGATGATCTTCACCCTTATGACTCCTGCGGATGCCTGCCAGAAAGACTAGGGTTGGTGGGAACCCTAATGGAGAGGATAGAGAAGGTTTTGGGACTCCAAAACAGTTTCTGCAGCTTCTGACGTTCAAAACGACGAACTCTCGTTTCCAGAACGCAGCTGCCCTATTTATAGATTCCCAGAACCGACCTAACCTTCGATCGATCGAAGTGACTTCGATCGATCGAACATTCGATCGATCGAACCATCTTCGATCGATCGAACCTTCAGACTTCAATCGATCGAGACATCTTCGATCGATCGAACCTGTCTGGACATCATCCTCAAGCATCTTTCCAAGCATCCTGGCGGAGCTAAGAGTGGGACCTCCTAGGCTCTTTATTGTTGGCTCAGACCAGTTTGTTAATTACCATGACCAAACTCTTTGATCAGCAAACTAACTAACTGGTCAGTTAAAGTTTACTCCACTATAAAACGATAACTGAACTCCAACGCAAAAGAACATATCCGAAGCGATAACTAGACTTGTATGGTGTACTAATGTCCCTCTACCGTCAGCATTCGTAATCATATTCAAGTAATCGGATAACTGTTACTGTCAACCTGAATCATGATTACTTCTTGTATTCCTTGAGTCCCATTCACCTCTCATGATTACCAAACATGTTGATAACTCTTATCAACAAGACTGCAGTACTCAGTAATCGACATGGTGACATTCTCAAGGGAATGCTTACTCTGAAACAGAGGGTAGATTCTATCTTGACAATATATGTTCACAACCCTATGAATATGACATACCCAAGATACCCAGGTGTTGATCTTTTATAGACCTCACTGATTGGTAAATCAAAGCAGTCATATCCACAGTCTGTGTTCATAATCGTCTCAAGATTGAGAACACGTACCTTATACAAGTTATGAGTTCCTATTGACTGTTTGACAGTCTTAAGCGTCAATAGGAAACTCAGGTCCGTCAATGCACTATAAGCACTAGCATATCAACTAAGAGCTACACTCTAGTGATTGAGATTAATCACTCCATCCAATGGTAGTTAATTATACTGCAGTGTAGACTTGATGAGGTATCCAGTCTCATCATCCACTGTGACACATTCTAAGTATTAAAGAATAGTAATTCGTATCTCACTTGTGTGCATCTCATACACACACGAATTACTTACTATAATACTTAAGGATTAACAATCATCTCATGAAAAGAACATACACAATAAAATGTAAAGCTGATATCCATATATTAAAATGTCAATGTCTCATACAGAAAGTAATGGTTTGAGGGCACAAACCCAACAGTTTCATCAAGAGGAAGTTTCAAGAGGAGGAACCAAGGATTAGCAATGGCACTTTTTTGTATTATTCTTTTTTTTATTAAGGAATATATAACTTTTATTGTTGAACACTAGTTGTTTTCTTTATTTATAATATGTGACTTCTAGAAACTATTTAGTTGGTTTAACTTAATCTTCCAAATGGAAACTATTTAGTTGGTGCTAATTGTGCTTTCTGTGTTGATCATTGTAGCTTTGAATAGGTGTTTCTTGTCTCTCTTGAAAGTGATCAAAGAAAAACCATGTAATTATATGATTTTCATAGAGTACACATGAATCAAAAATGAAAGTATGATAACCATCAACCATTCATTAGGGTACATGATATATTCCAAAACCAACATATTCAGTAGATTACAACACACTAGTGCATAGTTTTTTTGTCTTGCTAGCGACAAACTATATGTAATTTAATACAATGAGAAACAAATGGACTATGAGGATACAAATCGCACAACAAATTGATACTTTGGAGTGTTGTACTTGTTCTTGTCTTGATTGATCAGCCGAATCCTGGCCCTGTAATCTGTCTTTCCCTCTGCAGATATTTTACGGAGATAATATCATCAGATTAAACTAAATAAACATCTGAAACTCATTGCAACTAATTGGGAATAGGGTAAGATACCTCTCCTTCTCTTAAATTTGACCTGAAACCTTTTGAAGTATGCCTTCGACTTTTGAGATTTGACAAAGACCTGAAACGAACAGTAAAATTGGTCAAGCACTTACTTAAAAGATACTAAAGATACATGAATAAAAGGTGGAATCCAAATATATCACAGACTGAAACTTAAAAGGTATATGCATTCACAATGAAAAAGGGTATAAGCCAAACAAATTTAAAAAAAAAAAATACAGCACAAAAAGAACAAAAATTCACCTCTGTTGCTATAGGGAAAGTTTTTATAAGAAAAGACACTCAATGAGTAAGGACGAAACAAATATGTTGGGAGTGAGTCTATCTACACTCTACAGAAGCACCACCACCCTCCAAACTATATAGATATATAAACAAATAAACACAGCTAAGCACAGAGAAATGCTTTTTTTTTTTTTTAAATCCTCATATTAGACTGCTACATAGTAGAACTCCAGTAACCAAGTTAAAATAGGCAGGGCTAGCAAGTTAATTCAAAAATATACATTAGACATGAATTTTAGAGATACAAGTAAAAATTAATTTAACAAGATTTGAACACAGAGAATCACCAAAATAAAAAAGACCGAGAATGCTTAAAAGGATTATAATATATGAATGTCAAAAAAGAAATCTAATAGCCCCATATATGGGAAGCATAACAAGAACAAAAATCCAAACACACTGATCAAAATTAACAAACAGGAAAACAAAATAAGAAACAGATATTATAATAGAAGTGTTATTTCATTAATTTTATTTTTGGGGGGCATCAGCAAGAAATAAGTTGTGTCAATCAGTCTTAAACTCAATTCAGTAAAGGGTCATAGTTTCCAAATCCAAACTCGTTAGAACACAAAATCAAACAAGTTTCTATTTTTACACTCATTTTAGCACATTTTCGTAGCAGACAAACAACAAAAATTAAAAATTGGAACAACAAAAAGTATTGCACTCAACACAAACAGCTTGAAATCCATATCACCATCGTTTCACACAAACGACTATATATATACATATATAAATATACACACATATACGAAAATGCATGTATATATAATGCTCAGAAACATATTAAATTAAACAATTGATCTTACCATTGTTGTAGAGAGGAGTGAAAGTGGTTGCCTGGCTGATGTTTTGTCTTTGGCCCCAAAAGAGCGAAACGTTGTGATTGTGTTGAATATAAATACCCAATCCCTAAACCCATCTACAGTAAATTTAAAAAAAATTACAAATAATGCCCACCTGATTACATATCGTAGCACTTCGTCCCAAATCACACCTTCGGCCCCAATAGCAGCCCTAAGCAACAACATATTTGAAAGAGTCAAGATTTAGAGAGAGAGAGAGAGAGAGAGAGAGAGAGAGAGAGAGAGAGAGAGAGAACCTGTTTTTCCCCCAGCAACCCACCCTTTTTCTCCAAGTTCCTATGATTTGGAATGTTGAGGAGAGAGAAATGTATCAGTTTGATTTGGGTTTTAAAACCCCAGCATTGAAATGGGTTAAGAAGACCCGCCCAAACCTTATTTGGGTTTAAAAGAGTGGGAGCCACATGATTTCGGTGTAATATTTCGGTACTGGTTGGTGACCATAGCATTATTGTAAAAGTATCTATGTAAACTACTTTTCTCATCTCCTCCCAAGGACAGACCCACGTTGGGGTAGCAGGAGCAACTGTCCCTTCTCAGCTTTTGAAAAATTCACACTACTAGATACAACTTTGTTATTCTGCCCTAAACTTGTGTACAATTCTTCCACTTTGCCCCCACTAACTAATCAGTGTTCCTCTTCCCACATGCTCTCTCTGTCTGTCTTTCTCTCTCTCTCTTAGGCGTTTTCTAGTTCACATCAGTTGTTTAATTCGAGTGGTGATGTCAATTGATTGATATATATAAGTTCTCATAAAACAGAAAAACTATATAAATAAAGACACCATTTTTATGCGTTTATCCTAAAGTACAAAAATGTATGAGAAATTATAGAGTAATATATCTATGCATCCCAAATTTTGGATTCATAATACTTCCCAAATATATGTAGCAGTGGGTCCACTAGATTTTTGATTAGGGATGTTGAAGTGGTCCTACCATTATTGAAAGTAGTCCCACTGTCACATATATATAGGAAACATTGGTAATCCAAAATTTGGGAAGTATACCATGTCATGACCCATCCCGCTACAGGCAGAAATAAGACATATGGCACACCAGAAGGCTCATCCAATTCAATTAAAGATTATAGCAGTGGAATAAAACTTATAGAAACTCTTTAATCGAAACTCATTTGAAAAACATTCAACTATGAGTCAGTCAAAACCGTATAAATTTGAGCAAACAATCCATTTTGAAAATAGCAATCCAGTCGACTGTGTAAGGGCTCCAGTCGACTACTTTGGGAATCGCAGAGAGCATGGATTCTCAGCAATATTCTAATCCAGTCGACTTACCTCTATCTAGTTGACTACATTTTGAGGAAATGGGGTCAATTCTTAGTCGACCGGACTTAGACCTCTAGTAGCTACTATTTTGAAACAACTTTCAGTCGACTATGTGGAGCAATGCAGTCGACTGCTTTATGAAATTGGGAGAGATTGTTTTGTCCAGGTAGTGAATCCAGTCGATTGTTTCCGAAACCAGTCGACTATTTACGAATCTAATGGACTGTTTGACCAAACTAGTTGATTGCTTTCCTATTTATAGAAAATTCTGCAAAAACTATGATTTCAAAGCTTATAAATTCTCAACCAAGACTAATACACATGCAAAACTCATTCCAAAATGATACTAAATGTATTACAACATCCCCAAAACATAATTTCAAGACTTTTACTATTGATTACAACATTATGTATCCATTCCGAGGTTTCTAAGTTAAGTACATAGTTTTAACTTCGTAAATACTTCTATTACAACATTGGAATGGAAAACAAAAGTATAACAAGGACTGACCCCGGCATCCCCTCGGCCTCACTTTTCTCACTTCTTCTTTCCTTTCTTTTTCTTGCCTACAATGGAGTAAATCTCTACTGCTCAACTATATGCTAAGTGTACAATTCTAACAGATGCATAAATGGCAATTCATGCTTCAATATCATCAAAACACTTCAAATAGTCTCTAGAGAGAAAGATACGCATTCATGCCGTATACCGGCAAGTCCTAAGTCTTAAACCGCGATGCCAATGGCAAGTTTGAAGTCTATCAACCATTGCACCCAACTGCTCTGGCAGGGCTGGTTCCTAAACCAAGTAAGTAGCCGTCGCTACTAAAATTCTCAAACATTGAGAAGCCTACCCCAACATGATATTGTATAAAACCCCCTTTTGACCCACATAATTACTTAGCATGCTCACATAAACATACAGACACACTTTCATAAATATTCACGGGTATAATTAACGGGCCTAAACTAATACATGAATTTTACTCGGATCAACATATCATACTAGATATTCAAAGCATCCAAAATTTTCTATATAACATAAGTTAGGAATTCATATCTTAAGCTACGCTCCTTTAATCTCGAGAGAAGTCCTAGGAGTCCAATTCTATACTGAATCTCCGATTACAAATGAAACCTACAAGTTTTCATACGTTTTCCCCAATTTTCTAAAATTAGAATTTTTGTAAAAGTCTGTCAAACAAGACCTAATAAGTATCAAAACTAAGCTCTTAACTCGAGGAATCCAAAATATAATTTTGGCTGAAATCTGACGGACGAACGGTTGTCGTTTGACGCCATGAAGTCTGGAAGCCAAAAATCTCCCTTTTTCCCTCAGCTTTCAAACTTTGGTTTTGAGATATTTATGAAAATATGTCAACGCACATCTTTATATAGGTAAAAGTTTTAGAAATTACATTTAACTCCCCACGAGTTCTCTAATCTTCTAATAATTCTCCAAAACGTCTTAAATGTCTAAATTATCGATTCACGAATGAAAATCTCTATAAATCATAAAAGTTTTCATCTAGGTTCCGTTTGGGTTCATAATTACGTTTCGAAAATTATTTTCGTGGAATTTCTAGATAGCCTACCTTTTATGCAACATATCATTTACGTTAATACTTTATCATCCAAAATGATCTCTAATAAGATCAAAACTATCAGTAAACATTCAAAATAGTTATATTTACTATTCATGTAAATCAGGTAAAGTCAAATAACATTTAATCATATAAATATCATTTAATCATGCCAATGTCTCATGAATTATCACATTTCTGTGTCCTCAATTGACACCCACTGTTGACCCACAGTCAACTACATTCACAATTATTAATCAACATTAATAATTCTGATGAATCAATAATTCATTTGGATATAAAAGTATTTTCCGAGATGAGTGTGACATACCATTACTCAAAATTTTATTGCTAAAGGCTACCCCCGTTGAACCAAAATCTTGAATCCACCCGTCTCCTCCCCTTGACGTTGTTCAGGAACTCAGATCACATTTATTGTGCGGGATTAAAGGGAGAAATAGAAGAGATGCGACTATTAATGCATTCGACTTGAAATAGTTTGATATGTGGGATGCCAATAATATGGACAAGCTTTAATCCATTTTAACTAAATAGTCATGAATTTGGACCTCTAATTATCCTAGGGAGGTAAGGTGTATGAGTCTCAGATTTTAGTCCAATTAAAATGGAGTTTGTCCAATCCGATCAACGACTAGTGTTTGTGTCTATGAATGTTTGAAGTGACTAGTGTCTTTGTCTATGAATGTTTAAAATAGAATCTGATTAAGTTTAGTTTTTGCTCTCTCTGTCTTATTTTTTTAGTCCAGTTTCACTAATTCGAGTATCCAAAAAATAGTCAATTTTTTCATAAATTATTTATTTTGAGATGATTTGACAACTTTTTTCTATCAAAACTAATGTAAATCATTTAGATTGTGTAAAAATATTGACTTTTTTTTTCTCATAAATGCACTAATTGATTGTTCAATTAAGAGGCACGGATGCCAAAAATGGACTAAAAAAATGGGGTAAATGGAGTACTATTTATTGATTTTATGAGAATTAAAGTTATGTTGAATAATAAAGAGATAATATTAAGAGATATATTGGTCAGGACACCATTTCTTGTGTATAAAACAGAGATTCACCAAATATATGAATTTATGATAAATCATATTGAAATCGATCTCCTGAGGTATGTTGTAATTAGAGGGAGGGACCTCCCTTGTTAAAGATAAAATCCTAACAGTTAAAATTTCATACAAAAGTAATGATTTATTCTTGAAATAAAATCATGTATTTAATTATAAAAGTCAATACAATACGAAATGAAAAAATTGTCCTTCAAATACACCCTTCAAACAAAGAGGAGGATATAATATTTTTGAAAATTTTAATTTATGTTTTTGACTTTAGTAATGGCAAAGTATTCATTTTAAAAAATTTCAGCCATAAAATTAACAGTCAACTAAACGTTGACTAACGGAAGAAAGGTGGCTATTACACAACAACAAATCTCAGGGGATATCAATATAATATCTAAAACTATGAGGAGGTTATATTTTACGACCTACCTCAGGATAGGACAATATAATTTACCCTTGAATTTATATTACGGTTCAATCATAAATCATAAAACCAATTCTTAACATTTTCAACTAAAGTGTGCCACAAATTTTAAATATGGAAAATAGTGTGGTAGTGTGTTGATCGAATGTTGTGACCCTTCTCTTCTATTAGAGTAATTCTATAGAAAGCACGTTTTGATGTAAGAATGTGCTTTTGTCGAGTAGAATATGTTTGTTTTTTTGTTGAGAATTTGATATAAGCTGCTACAAATATAGTTGGATCGGATAGATCATAGAAAGCCAAAACATTTTAGGGATAATAATATGTTTTTACACGAGAACATACTTTCTATAGCCTAGCTTGCCCATTATATCATTGGCAAAACTTCAAAAGATGATCTCTTTGTATACTTTTCTCTATGTTCCTTTCCCACGAACATAAAAAATAGTGTGAAATTCTAATTTTAACCAACTTGTTTTTATTAATCAAGTGAGTGAAACAGCAAAAACAGTGCATAAGGAAATGTAGTGAAGTTTTATATCCCATATTATTTGAGATTCAAATTCTAGCTATCTGTTTTACCAAAAAAGATTATTTTTTGTTATTATAAAATATAATATGAAAAATGACAACTTCATTGGTTAGTTTTTGATATGCTTGTATCATAATTATTATCTTGCATGAAGTCTACCTTTAATGATCAAGCAACTCACTTGGAAAGTAGGCAAGCAAGTTAAATGCGCCTCACCAGGCCAACACCAAGTTATGTTGATGAAAATTAGTTCACTAATATTATTCCATTATTAGAATAGTTAAAAGATCAAGCAATTAGTTTAGAAACTAAAATTTATGAAATGGCAACTAATTCGGTCAAACATTGCAACACCAAATCCATTAAAAATAGCTCTTTGTTCTTTGATTGGTTTCATGTTTAAATAAAAAAGACTTGTGTCTTCTTTAAATTCTACATTTGAAGGATTGAATGTTCCATAAATTGGATCGAATAATATTTATATTTTGATGATAATTTTCTGACTCTCCAAGAACTTCGTTCTTAAAGAGCCGCGGGATATGTTTGTAATAAAAAAAATATTATTTTATGTTATAATAAATTATAATATGGAGAATGACAACTTAATTGGTTAGTTTATGATATGTTTGTACCATAATTATTATCTTGAAGACTATCTTTAATGATCAAACAACTCGATCACTTGGAAGGCATCGATCGATGACAATTGGCGGCACAAGAATGGACAAGAAGATGGACACTTGACATCGAAGAAGTTGGAGTAGTTTTTTCTAGGAGTTTGTGGCCAAGGGTCCCTACAATGGTCAAAAATAGAGGATTACTGCACATGTGTTTTTTTTAATGCCAATGATTCTCTTATTTTCTTTGGACCAAATTGCCCCCAAAATGCTATTAACGTGAGTATTCCTTAATTTAAGCTAACAAACCAACAAAATCGTTTTTTTTTCTTCTTATTTTTCAATCATTAAAATGCCATAACTTAAACTATAAATCGATTTTCAATCAATTTTATATATCCGTGATCTACAAAACAAGATCTACAAAACAAGCTAGATCCATAGTGCCAATAAAATTCTTCAAAAAAAAAAAAAAATCAAAATTTTGCAGTTCACGAACGAATATCAACAAATTAATTTTTTTTTTAATAAAATCAACACTTCTATTGTGTAGATCTCAAAAAATTACCACAAATTAACCAAAAAAAAATCATCCAAAATGGCCACATAATCGCAAAGTTATGGTCAATTTAGACAGTAATATTTCTTCAAATTGACCAAATAATTGCAAAATTATGACTATTTTATTAGATGATACTGCCTTTACAATACGTTCCAAGTAAATACAGTAACATCATTACTGCAAAATGATGCAAAATTAAAGTCATTTAATAGATGTTACTGTCTTAACAAACTATCCCTATGCAAAAAACAATAATATATCATTAAAGATTAGCAATATGGTATTGAACAAAGAAACAGTAATATGTCGTCGATAGTAATATTTCTTCAAATTGACCTAATAATTGCAAAATAATGGTCAATTTTTAGATGTTACTGTCTAGTTAAAGATTGTTATCATATCATCAAATGCAAGAAAATAAAAATAGACAAATAAATAAATTCAAAGGTAGTATCATGTAATTATCGCAAAAGAGACAATGACATTACGTTATAGAGGTCCGACAGTAACATGAATATTTTTTTTTTTCAATTTTTTTTTTCATTTTTTTATAATCACTATGGATCTTGTTTGATAGATCTTTCCTTCTATACTACAAATATATAAATTTTATTAAAAATGGAGTTGTGGTTTGAAAGTTATGGTATTTTAAAGTTTGAAGAAAAAAATGTTTTGGGATATGTGCTGAGATGGCATTAGTATGTTCTACGTGTGAAAATGAGGGTAAATTTGTCAATAACCTTAATTTCAGTTTAAAAATGGACTTAATACCAAACAATTTAAAAATACATGTCCTTATCACTTGAAAAAAATGGACTAGACTAATCTCCTAATTTAGTCCTTGTCCTACACAAGGACTGTTAATTAATTATCCTTTTTTTTCTTTCTAAAATACTTGAAGTTGTAGCAATTTAAATTATTAGTTAGGCTAGTGCAAATGTCAAAGCAGAAAGTGCTAATGTCAAAGCAGAAAGTGTCGCTAAAAGTTTTAGCGACATTTATAGCGACACTTAGATAACTTAGATAACTGTTGCTAAAACTTTTAGCGACACTTTCTACTTTGACATTAACACTTTCGGCTTTAACATTAACATCACTCATTAGTTATTTTATTAGGATGAAAATGCAATTCAAATTGATAAATATTGATAAATATTCAAATTAATAGTCACATGTGTAAACTAATTCAATTTGGTAGTTATGGAATTGGTTACTTTGTGTGCCTATATAAACACAAAGCCATCCATGCATTGAAAATAATTCAGTCAAATTTTAGCTATATTCACTCTCTCTAAATAGATAGTCGCCGCTACACGTAACTAAGACAACTTTTCCGTTTTGTCTTTTTCGGTTGAGATTTGCCTCATGAAAGTAAGAAACTACACACATGCGATAACTAAAGTGTATATATCTGTATACTGTAATATCGTATATATATCCTACAAATATTTGAAAACAATTCACTTGAATTTTCTAAGATAACTCAATATTTAAAAAGAAAAAAACAATCTAAAGTGGTGGTTGGCGTAACTTCTCTTCTCGCAGAGAAGTTCATTCCTGAAATAGACTTTTCAAAATAGATTTTTTTTTTTTTTTAAAGAAGTGTTTGTTTGGTGAATGAGTAATTTTTAAATAGAGTAATATTTGGGTAACAAACAATTTTTACAAACACTTACAAACACTTACAAACACACTCTATCTCTCTCCTAGGTGGCACTGTGGGGTTTGGATAATTTCAGTGGCCCCACAGTGCCACCCAGGAGAGAGATAGAGTGTGTTTGTAAGTATTTATCACCCTAGTATTGTTGTTTTAAATAAAAAGTGTATCTAAATGTGCAAATACGTTTGGTGGCAACATCTTAAAAGTACAAACTTATACATACATACATACATACCAATATTAACCTTAAAATCATGCATTTAAAACTAAAAGCAGATAACACATTATATAGTATGTGACCCGGATAAATATGGTATTAATTATAAAATAAGGAATAAAAATGTAATTGTAAGTAGAGAGTACCGAACTTCTAGGAAAGTGCAGAAATCACAATTTTGAGAAGTCATAATTTTTTACTTCTCAAGATGAGCATTCTAGAGATGCACTTCTTGTCAAGAAGTCCATTCCCAAACCTCACCAAACGTATTTCTCTTTTGCAAATAGACTTCTTCTTTCAGAAGCCCATTCCCAAAGCTTTCCAAACAACCTCTAAATAATTAATTATAACAAAATTACATAAAATATCGATACTAATATAAAAAGCCAAAGGTAAGGGTATTCATATTTCGTTTTTACTAACACATATGTTATTCTACCAATATACAAATATTGAAGGCCAAAACTGTAATTACAATATCAAATACAGAATTTAACCAACCTATCCAGTCCACTACTCATAAAAACCGTCTCTACCCAGAAAAAAGGAAAAAATAAAACAAAACAAAACAAAAACCATCTCTCATGATTAGTTTTCTTCTCTTACTTTGTTCAGTTTTCTTCCTTCATCAATGACAAAGTTTGCAGATAAAATGACAAATAGGGGTGGACGCGAACAGAGCTGCTTAATAAGTGTTCGAAGTTCGGGTCGATAAAGGCTAGGTTCAGTTCGCTCATTTGAGTTCGTGAACACGATCAATTAAGGCTCGCGAGCAAGCTTGTGAAAAAGCTCGCTAATAGGTTTGATAAAGAGCTTGTATAATGACTTTTATATATACATTTATTATAAAACTATATAATTTTAAAGAAAATATGACAAACCTCATAAATAGGCTTAATAAATGACTAGTTTATCATTAAACTATATAGTTTTAAAGTGCGAGCGAAAAAGCTCATTGAAAAGCTCGCGAGAAAGCTTGCAATCACTTGAAAGTTCGACTCATTTGAGCTCGTGAGCTAGCTCGCGAGCTTGTGAAAAAGCTCACGAGCAAACTCGGCTCAGCTCGTATCCACCCCTAATGACAAACTATGGATGCAATTGCTAGAGTAACACACACACTCTCTCTCACTTTCTCTCTCTCTCCAAAACATAAATACTCTATAATCTTGCTCTGTTTGAATTTAGAGATAAAGTCTGCCACCATTTTATGTAAGTAATACTATGCTTCTCAAATTTTGCATCCCAAATTTAGGATGTAAATGGGAGAATATTGAAGGTGATTATATGTTCAAGTGTTGAGAACCACATTTAACATAAAAAAATATATATTTGGGAAAGCATAGGAGTATTCTTTGAATTTATGCATGTATTTGTGTTTGGATCTAGTGTGAATATATGTGTGGCTGATTTATGTATATATTTGTGTTTGGATAGAGTATGCATGTATGTGTTTGGAGAAGAAATGGAGATGAATAACAAACGAAGGTAATCCTTCTGGCTTACCTTTTGTTCTCTCTCCCCGTTTGTGTTTCTTTCTTTTTTTTTTTACCTTTTTATTTGTCCTTTAATTATATTTTTTATACACACTGCTAGACCTCCTAAAGCCAATATACCTCCACTGTTGTAACTACTATGAATATGAGTAATTACAGAGCAAGGTAAAGTACGTAATGACCCTGTCTTCTAGAAAATTAATGTGTTTTCTCTTGAAAGTGTCATTGCAAGTTTTAAGTTTATTTTACTTTATTATCAAGAATATTCTCAACTTAAATATCATTTTATTTATTTGCAACGTGTGGAATTCATAAATAAATACGACGTGTACCACATGCAATACGTGTGCCTCAGATACTAGTTGTTTATAATGCCAGATGGTAGAATTGCCCATGTATATGCAATATTTAATTAAGTTCGACACCCAACCCTCTAAAATCAAATGAGATTAAATACAAGACGGATCATCCGTTCTCATACGTTTTTACGGCATCCAATACCTGTGTACCACATTAGGTTGCACTATACACTCCTTAGAATTGGTCAACTACAATTCTCGGACACCCTTACAAACTACCTGCACTATAAAATCTTTAGTTGGGTTGAATAAAAAAACTAATTTATTTAAGTGGGACCTATCACCTCGTTAACATTTACAAAGCAAAATTTTACTGACTTTTTTTTCCCCTAGATGGACGCTAGAAATAGAAATAAATTTTTAGAAATTTAGTAAAAAGTCCTTTATTTTAGAATTATTGAGTTTAAAGGATAATTCATATTTTATTTTAGTTAAAACTCTACGACTAATGAAACTTAATCGGATTATGTCCATATATTTTAAAAGTTATGTAAAATTTTACATAACTTTGAAATTTCACATAACTAGTTCATTTTGTTACGAAGTTATGTGAAATTTCACTTAACTTTTATAATATGTGGACTTTTGACTAAAATAAAATAAAAATTAAAATTAAAAAAATGGGCTGGACATAATACAAAAAGAGTACTACCTGCATCCCATTTTATGTGTCCATCTTGGGGAATCCAACTATTTAAGGGGACAAAAAGAATCTACACTTACTTTCCACAATTGCCCATAATCATTGCACTTTCTTTTTTTGTTTTGTTTTGGTGTTGATTGCAAGGAAGGGTAGTTGGGGAAACTAAGTAAAATTTATGGGTAATACTTGGGGCACAACCTTCATACAACTTTCATACAACCTCCCCAAAAGATGTGTCTATCTCTTTCCTGTGTCACTGTGAGGTCCAGTGACATCATAGGAGAGAGATAGACACATCTTTTGGAGAGGTTGTATGAAAGTTGTATGAAGGTTGTGTCCCAAATATTACTCAAAATTTATATACTAATTCAGGAAAGTGGACAACAATTTTGGGACATCCCAAAAAGGAAAGATGGACACATAAAATGGGACCGAGGGAATATATTTTAAAGGACTTTTAACAAGCATTCTCAAAAAAATTTGGGAACTCTTATGGGTATTATGTAGCATACTGACGTGGTACCTTATATTTAATATGAGTAGGTTTTTTTTGGATGGAACCCATGCCTTGTATTCACAAATAGTAAGACCCTGTATGTAGATATTTATATTACGGGGAACCATGTCACATAGCTAGCCTACATGGTATCACAATTAAATGAGAAGTCGTCATGTATTCGGGAGATATTATTCAGCTTAACTTTCACATCACGTCAGTATGCTGATGATTCCATTGAAAATAGGGGCAGAGGTATAGTTTAGATTAAAAGGTCACCCCATCTCTGCATGCTGACGTGGTGTGATGGTTGCACTGGATAGTTTCTCTTAAAGCTAGTTGGTCAATCAAGAAAATGTAATTAGTTGGTGACACAACATAGGCTCGGTGATGTGGTGTTACTGTTATGTACATTAAGTATTTCTCCTATATGTAAGGGCGTGGGTCACTACGTAAATAATATACTTCCATTGATTGCAGAGTACAATGTCAACATGTCACATGGTACCCTTGAGGCCACGTTTGTTGTGGAGGATTCAAGGGGGATTGCACTATCAGTCCATTTTAATCGAAATAATATGGCATTTGGGATGCTAATCTGGGGCATACCATGTATTAATCCATTTTAACAATAAATTATTCAGTGAGCCCGTCATACCACGCTGACATGGTGTGACCATCCAAACATATTAGTACATGTGCCCCTGTTTTCAGGGAATCATGACATATAGTTAACAAAATTTCAAACTAGTGAATTGCCAACTGTTTGTCATGATTCCCTGGAACTAGGGGGCACATGTATGTAGAAAATTATAGAGTCACATCATATCAGCATACTGACTTTATGGGACAATCACCTTAAATAATTTCTCCATGTGTATTTGGGATAGTATGATGTTACCATATTTTGTTCATTTGGGTATTGAGTAAGTGATTGAAGTATTTGATATGGTGTGTGTGTGTGTATAGATAGAGAGAGAGAGAGAGAGAAAGAGAAAGATGTATTCTTATGAGAAATCCCTCATTTTTATTAAAATGAGGACTTCTAATCCTCAGAAGTCCTCATTTTATTAAAATGAGGGATCCCTCATAGGAAGCTTTCCCTATATATATATATATATATATATTATATTTTATTACATTTCATTTTTTACCATGATTTTGCAAAAAAAAATTTACATTAAAGCAATAAAATCCCAAAAAATTAGAAAGACAGAGTATAGTGAAATATGAAATGTCCATCTTGCCCTCACTCCGTCATATGTGTTTAACGACCATTTGCAAAAAGACTGATTGCACACAAAAATGAAACTGTAGGGTTAAAATTATCAAAATTAAAATTATAGAGACTAAAATGTCACAATCCCCAAACTACAAAAGAATAGTGCAATTTACCCTAAAATTTATCTGATTTCCGTAAATAGATAAGAAGTAATTAGAGAATCAAGGTCCCACTTTGATATATTAGTTATTAATTCAATCTATCTAAAGATTCAGTACAACGTGGTAAAAAATTGTAACAAGCAATTATCTTATGTGCTATACAAGTATTGGGTGCCGTAAAACAACGTGAGAACGGCTGAGCCGTCTCAAATTTTCTCTCAAATCAAATAAGTTGAGAAAAACATTGTCTTGATAATTATAAGGGATATATATATATATATATATTATATTATTCCCTCCGTCCCATAATAAGTGTCCACTTCTATTTTGCACATTGTTTAAGAAAATTGTATGATATTAGTTTTTTTGGTTCATTAAATGGCCACTTTCCAATTTTACCCTTAGATGTGATGGGTGTTTGACTTTTTGTTTGTTTTGAGACCACAAATAAATGCTACTTTGTCTTTATTATAAGGGTAGTTTTGAAAAGTAAATAAAAGTTATATGCCAATTTAGGATAGTAGACACTTATTGTGAGACATCTAAAAAAAAAAATGTAGACATTTATTATGGGACGGAGGGAGTATATATTTGCACACATTACATAAATACTTGACAGTCAAAGCTCTTTGTTTATACGAGTCAATCGTCTTGTGCTCTCTCTCTCTTAAAAGAGAGTAATTTACCATGTTTACATCATGAAAATTTATAGGTATATATATATATATATATATACGAAGGTATGTGACTGCTTCTTCAGAAAGGACAAGTCTAAGATCCTTAATAAACTATTAAATACAAAAGTCACTCTTGGTGAGGCATTGACCACAAAGGTTTCACCGACTTTTGGAGGATTGTAGTTGAACTAAGTTTGAGACCTTGAGTAACATCATCTCAGAGTCTTCCCTAATCAATTTATTTTCTTTTTTCTATTTCTCCTAAAAAAAAATGCTTCCTTTTTTATATTTTAAGAAAACTTGCCTAAATTTATTTAAGTACAAAGTCTCTCAAAATGTTTTAATATGATCCAATTGCACCTATTTTAGTGGTTGTTGAGTACTATATATTTACTTAATTTGCAAAAAAAGAAAAAGAAAAAAGTAATATATATATATATATATATAGGGTCAAGCTCTCCAGTGGGTAAGTGCACTGGAGATTTAAGACTAAAAAAATTGTCGGCCGCCCCGTTGATTCACACCTTGTCTCGTCGTCCTGTTGGCTCACGAATTTTTTAGGCTTAATCTCCAGTTCACTCGCCTAGTGCACTAGAGAGTCTTTCCCTATATATATACGGTGAGGCTTATAAGTGAACATGGTTGAGTTAACATACCCAGTGAACATATTTTTTAGCCTAAAAGAATCCGCAGATCAACGAGCCGCGCAGGTCAGCGTGGCAGTCTGCCGGTTTTTTAGGCTAAAAATCATGTTCACTGGATATGTTCACTCAACTCTATTCACTTAAGAGCCTCACCGTGTGTATATATATATATATATATATATAAGTATATACATCAATATTAAGTGACCTTCATGAATAATGTTGAACGGAACCATGACTTTTTTTTTTTTTAGTTTCCGGATTTGATAAAGGTGAGGAAAAATCATATTTTTACTACAATCACATGTAGAACTACAAAATTTAAGTTTATTTTTATTTGTTTTAACTAGTCATGAACGCCACGCATGAATATTATTACGAACACCTAACATTTATTAAGATAGCCATTAATATGTTTTGTACGTTAATTCATTATCGCTTTATGAGTGCACTTTGAATTGAATAATTCCTTCCTATTTTACCTGCTTTTTTTCCAGCTTCAAATTTCAATGCTTCTTTTAGAATAACATAACATAACTTCAAAAATATATATTTAGTATCATGAATTTTGTTGTGATAAAAAAAGAAAAATATTTGTTGTCTCAAGGAAGTGTAAAAGTTGCCACAATTGGATGAAGTATAAGAATGTTTTTTTTTTTTTTTTTTTAAAAACCCACGAAAGGAAATGTCTTTAATTGGTTCCACTTGAATTTCTTATCCTTATTTATAACTAACTAAACACCCAACTCAAGAAATTTTCAGAGATAATTGTACTGATTAGCCTAAAATTATTAGTAAGTATTTGTGTTTTGAACCGAAAACAAACCTAAACTGTGTAGAATTTTAACACCTCACTGGAGAAATATATGTTTATTTCAACTTCTAGATATTCAAACCTTGAGCTGACTAAATAACACTACGTTTATTAAAAGTGAAATACTTTTCGCTTAACCCAACTCATCTAAATGCTTCTATATATGTCAATGATAACATAGCATTCATACTTAAAATAGGGGCGGATTTATGTGTTAGGGTAGGGGGCTCAAGCCCATCCCAGTTTTTTTGAAAATTATACATTTGTACTATAAAAGAATTTTTTTATAATTAAGTCCTCCTGAAAATTATAAAAGCCTCCCCTGATATTATAAATTTGTCATATTAGGTTTAAATATACACAAAATATGTATAAATAGGTTTAAAAGCCCCCATGACATTATAAATTTTGTCATATTAGGTCTAAAATATACACAAAGCATATATAAATAGGTCGAAAATCCCCCTCTGACATTATAAATTTGGCATATTAGGTCTAAAATATATGCAAAATATGTATAACTAGGTCAAAAAAAAATAATTTCGGGGGCACCCTAGAATGATTTTCTAAATCTGCCCTTGCTTAAATAGATTAATACTCTAATAATTAATGACCTTTCTTAACATGTTAATGAAAATATTTAGTATGAAAGCACCTAGTTTAAAACGAAACAGGGTCTAATCAAAGTTAGGTGAAGAGTATTAATGTCCTCAGGATCTTGGTAGAAGTACAAAAAATTCAAAGACATTCCTACTCCATATATATATATATATATATATAGTTAAAGAGGGCGTCCTCTCTTTATTAAAGAGAGGACTTCTGTTTTGGCAGTCGAATCGTATTTTTATTAATGACAGTTTTGTTATTTTACAGTTTTTAAACAAAATTCGACGGTCAAAACAGAGGCCCTCTCTTTAATAAAGAGAGGTGGCTCTCCTTAGAGATTTGGGTTTACCACATCAGTTATGAAAGGGGCATGTGATCGATCGATTTATAAGTGTGAGGGAATCCCTCACCCCATAAGCTACTTTTGACATTGAGAGAGGTCCAAGATCACCTAACACACCAAGTCAGGCTATCCTACCACACGGAGTACTGTAGTAGGAAGTTTTTTTTTGCACATAAAATTACCCAATTTTCAAAGTTGAAGTTGCCCAGGTTACTTGTTCTCTGGTTTCTCAATCTCTCCACGCGACGGTTTCTGTGACGCGGTGGTTGGCTTCTGGTGCAGCTTGCGGAGGGGTTCATCTGGCTTCGTCTGAATCTCCATTTTTGTACCTTTTGTCTTTATATTTGTACTTTGTTGTTTTTGTTTTCTCTATTATGTTATTGCTTCTTGCTAATGTTGATTTTTTTTTTTTTTGTAATGGCTTCTTTTAATAAATGAAATTTGCCTTTTAGCGAGAAAAAAAAAAAACATACTTTGACACTGAGATTTCTAAAATAACAAGTATAAGTTAATATAACAATGAGATTTCTAAACCATATCCCTTGTGGTCGAGTGATAAGTTTTTTGAGTGTATTATTCAAGATATTTAGTGTTCGAGTTATGGGGAGCGTGGTCACTGGGAATTCACCCGGCGACTCCAGGGCCCTGGGAGATTAGTCGAGGTGCGCGCAAGCTGGCCCGGAGACCCCCAACTACACAAAAAAAAAAAAAAAAAAAAAAAAGAAAAAAAAAAAGAAAAGAAAAAAAAGAGAGATTTCTAAAGTAATTTCAGTCGAGGTTATTTGTAAAATTATTTTAGCACCCCTATATATTTGGATGAAAAAGAGATTTTATTGTCCATATATATATATTAAAGATGAGTACTTTACCCATGAATAAGTCGTCGTATACAGTGGCGGAGCCACGTGGGGATAAGAGGGCACGTGCTCTTTCCCCTTTGATTTTTCATAATTAAAATTTTGCCTTTAGTTTTTCTCTAAATTTTTATTGTGCCCCCTTAAATTTTCATTGTGCCCCTAATTTAACACTTAACCCCCTTATAGTTTTGGACTAAAGTGAAACTATAAAGATTACTCTCAAAATAGCCGGATTTAGTGTTAAAACTAGCCATGCATAGAAAGTTTAAGTGTCAAAATTGACTGTACATAAGCAGTTAACCCTTAAATTAGCCTCCCATATGAATTAAGTGTTAAAAATTAGCTCCACATAAGTGGGCTAAACGACAGCATTATCTCCACATACCCAAAATTAACCTCACAAAGGGGTCTAAGTGTTAATATGTTTGGGCAATTTCAAAGTTTTCATAAGTGATGTGCAAACTATATATTAGAACATTTTGCAATTGTGGTATAAAATGAATTCTACACATAATTATTTATTAATAGACAAAAATAAAAAATAAAAAAAATTCTCCTCAGGGGGCGCTGCACTTGAACCCCCGTAAGATCCCCCAGTGACTAAATTCCTGGTTCCGCCCCTGGTCGCATATGTCATACTTCTCAAATTAAAATTTTAAATTTACTTCTCAAATGCTTTATCTATTGTGTGTAATGGTATGTGTAGTACACCAAACTACTACCACAAAATGTGTTATAACTGCTAAAACATGGGAGCCAAATCATAGCATTACTCTTTCTCTCTCTCTCCATATATGTATATAGAGAGATTTGTTTCCAGTACTTGTTTAGTGATTGATTAATTAGCTTTCTATACGAGATCAAGTATGTTACTTGGACTTTCTCCAAATCATAATGAGCCTGACCTCACAGCTGAGGAGCAAAAATTGGTGGGAATGTTTGGTAAGGCGTAGCTAATATGGGTTTGTTTGGCCGGCCGGTTTGGATGCAATATTTTACTCATGTCTAAAATGGAATAGGGAATGAATAAAAAAAAAAAAAAATCTACGCTAAGGTTAACTGAGTTCTGGTTGTTGGCTCAGCTTGAAATACAGTACAAAGCCTAATTTTGAAGTGACAAAAAAAAAAAAAAAAAAAAAAAAAAACACTATTAATGTCTCATTCAAGAGTCTGTTTGGGATACATAGATACATATATATATATATATATTTATAAAAAATGTTTACCGTCTGGTGTTGGGGTGAGAATTAGAAATTTTGTAGTTATTTCAAAGAAAGTTTCAATTGGTTTCTTTAAAAACTTTTGATATTAAATTTTTTTTTTTTTTTGGATAGATCGGAATAACCCTTGCAATGGAATGGTCATTCATGAGTTGATTTAATTATCATGTTTGTTATCACCAAATCAGTTGGAATGACCATTTTAAAAGTAATCATCATTCAGGGCCGGCCCTTGGGCCACCGGCCCGGGCCGCTGCTTGGGGTCTAAAAAAATTAGAGTTTGTTTGGTCTTAGAATAAGGTCTTATTTGGCCAAAATTTATGTATTATATATAAAAATAGGGCCAAACTAGGGCCTAAAAAAATAGGGCCTTAGATATACATGCATTATATATAAAAAGAGGACAAAAAATAAGCCATTATTTGACCAAAATACATGTATTATATATAAAAATAGAGCAAAATAGGGCCTTATATATACATGTATTATATATAAATATAAGACCAAAAAAGGGCCTAAAAATTTTTCTTCTCATGTTCAGTTATGGCCTCATGTGAATTTCACAACCTCAAGGTCGACCCTGTCATCATTCCCATAAAAGTATGATTAAGCATTCCTTCCAAAAACCTTAGGATTGAGATTTCATTCCAATGGAATGAACTAGTAAGGAAATAATATCCATATTCTCCACTTTCCTTATTTCAATCTTTCCTATAATAAAACAAATTAATACCTTTTTTGTTAATATTTATTTTTAATTCAATATTAACTCCATAAATTCGGATACCATTTGAAAATAGAAATTATTGTATGTCATTACATTCCTAGTTACAATCAAACATGTGAATGGATTTCTCATTCCTTTCCATTCCGCCTTCATTCCATTCTTGAGTTTCATTCCATTCATGCGTACCAAACGTATCCTAGTGTCATCCCTTTGTCAGTTAGACTATGAATTCTTGTTTTGAATTTTCTATTTTTGGAAAAACTGTAAAAAAGCAATTGCCAAATAATGAACTTAACGGGAACTAACTTTGAAAAATAGAGGTGCGACAGAATTTGGAAATTGACTCAAACTTGTCTATGACGCTAATCTTGCACTCTGGGTATTGCCGACAATTTTGGATTATTCTCAACCCCCTCATTGTCCTCTTTTTTTGAGTGCCCCCCTTCAATGTCTTTTTATTAGTTATGTTGCAAGAGTAATACTTGGGGCACAATTAAAGTCATAATTTTTTTTTCACAACCTTTATTTTGTGTCTATCTCTCTCTTGATGGGTCCCACAGTGCTAGTGACCCCACAGTGCCCACTAGGAGAAAGATAGACACAAAATGAAAGTTGTGTAAAAAAGATTGTGGCTTTAATTGTGCCCCAAGTATTACCCATGTTGCAAATACCATGGGAAGGTACTAAAATAAACATCATGAGTTTGACTTGATAAGGATGCCAAAATAAAACCATAATATCTTTCCTTTTTCGGTGATAAATGTAAGGGCAATGTTAGGAGCACTAACAAAATCTACTAACACTTACTAACACACTTTATCTCTCTCCTAGTGGTACTGTGGGGTCCACTGTGGACCCCACAATGCCACTAGGAGAGAGATAGAGTGTGTTAGTAAGTGTTAGTGGATATTGTTAATGCCCCAAATATAACTCTAAATGTAATACTATTGATGAATATTGGGAGAACTTATTTCATACACCGTGTAATAGCGACAATGATCTCTTCATTACTGTTGAATCCACGTGATATTCACAAAATATTCAACTCACAGTGTAAAGTCACGATCCATCCCGCTTCGCGCGGATATAGGATACGTGGCACGCCACCAAGGCTCATCCACACTACACCATGTGGCCTCATTATTAACGGATATATCCGTTAGAATAAATGTTACTAACAGATATATCTGTTAG
Source organism: Hydrangea macrophylla (assembly GCA_033977485.1). NCBI lineage: Eukaryota > Viridiplantae > Streptophyta > Magnoliopsida > Cornales > Hydrangeaceae > Hydrangea > Hydrangea macrophylla. The sequence goes on along the minus strand of CM066997.1, from coordinate 96,374,517 downwards.
TATTTTAGCGTTAGTAATATTACTAACGGATTTACTAACGGTATGCGTTAGTAAAAAATTTTACTAACAGATATAACCGTTAGTAAATCTGTTAGTAAATCAAAGAACTTCTAACGGATATATCCGTTAGAAAGCTACTAACTAACGGTTTTTTCAATAAATTTTAAAAGATTAATATTAAATACTAACGTCTTGTCAACTATTACTAACGGATACATCTGTTAGAAATATGCATAAATTTAAAAAAAAAATTTGTTTATATGCTTCCAAAATTTTTTTGGCACCTAATTAACACGCATATTAATCTATACCAGACACAAAAAATAACAAGATTAATCTATATCCAACACAACAAAAATAATCTAAAGTAATCACAACAATTAAAGCATTCATCTATGTCCAACCAACATCTCCATACCCAACACAATAAAAATAATCCATAATAATCATAAAAATTATCTTTCTGCACAGAACACTGGTACGTTATCTCCTAAATCTATAAGACACTTACAAATACTTCATGATAAAAGTTAAAAGACGCAATAAACTAGCAAACTGCGTTGTACAATGCCCACCAGCAACATTGTTGAGCTTGTGCCTCGTCACTTATTGAGATCCACATGGCCTCCAAATGCATTCACCTCTTCCAGTGCTTGGGTTCCACCTACTCAAAAAGCATAGGTTTTATTAATCAATCAAATATATATGTGCAATGTGGCCACAATCATCAAGGGACATCATAGCCATTTTTATACATTGCTATCCAACATTTAGAAAAAGATAAAGAAAGTATCCTCCTACATTTAACCTAAACACCACGACCTCCATTTATGCAAAAGAGTTATCGCGCACACAACAACAATCTTTTCAAAATACCACTGCGTATAATTCAATTATGCTTAAAAAGTACAGATATTATCCTACTGATGAGGAGACCATGTCTCAGAAATAAAACAAATAAATTGAGTGCACATAAAGACATGCTAAAGCTTTCCACTAAAACATAATTTATAAAGATAAAACTATGAGCAATTAAGCAAGTAATAAACAAGTTAAACAACATCAAAATATGTTTTATTAAGACAGTAAGATTCTTTACATCAAATACATCTAAATAGGTCAAATCATGTCACAGCTCGATCCCACAATAGCGGAATCGAAGCCCGTGGCATGCCACCAAGGCTCTTCCTACTCATTTCAAAGTTGTAGGAGCGGAAAATAAACTTTAAAGATAACGAGTAGTCGCTCTTTTGAAACAATACATCCGAAGTTAGTAAAATCTGCATAAATTTGCAAACGTAATTATATTTTGAAACGAATGAATTTATATTCAAAGGGGTCCCAAAGGTGCCCTAAGAACCAATCAAAACATTTAAATAAGTTGCAGAAGAGGTATAAAAAGTTTTCATGTAAGGGTCATTTCGACTGGTCGAGATGCCCCTTTCGACCGGTCGGATGACCCTCGGCAATACTTCACAACAGAGGGCACTTCGACCGGTCGAACTGTTCCTTTCGGCCGATCGAATGACCCTCTAGCAGCAATCCTTCTTGCATTAGAATTTTGCCTAAGGTCAAACGACCCTACGACCTCAAACGATCTAAACATTAAATCAAGGCATAAAGTTGACAAAAAAACATTTTAAAACGTGAACTCCAGGTTTGTATACATAATAACTTAACCCACCCAAACCATGTTCTCCAAGTTGAAACAAAACGAAGTTCTAGCTACTCAGAAGTGATCCTTACAACACTTGGAAATATAAAACATATACAAGGCTATCATACATTCCTATTACAAGTCTCTTGACTAAACAAATGAAATAGACGCTTCGATTACAAAACTACGAGATAAACATCTATGTGTCGCCTTCTAAGTGAACTCCCAACATCTCGCGATCACTTTCCCGATTCCTTGCCAGTATTCATACCTGTAATGGTTATTTGAATAACCACACATATTTCAATTTATTTAAGCTAACGCTTAGTGAATAAATCAACATATGCACATGAATGATAAACATGATTGCATTCACATCTCTACATTTCATACTAGTCGCGGGAGACTCACGTGCACAATCCATACTCCCAATCCGCGACTACTCGCCAATAAGTCGACGCGAAAGGGTAAGACCCACGATTCTTTTCTTCAATCGTGCAACCTTAATGCCTATATCGGCTCCACAAAATGGCTTAGTGACCACGTGCTCCTTCTGACCCAAATAAGCAACTTAACATGCTCAAATACATATCACCGTGCTCTCAGTAATTAAAACATTTCACCATGCTATTGGGACTACTTATCAAAATAATTGCCCAATATGAACTACACAAAATATCTCTATGAATTAACACATGCTATTCAAACAGAACATGATACATGTCAAGAAATCATTCCAAATTGCAATGTTGAATCACTCACCTCCGAATAACGCTCCTATAATTCAATCCGAAGTAAACCGTGCACAAAGAACGTGCAGAAGTCCGTCTAGTACAATCCTATCGATCAGAAATTCAATTATCAACTTTTAAGAAAATTCTAGAAAATAACATTTTGAAAAACTTAGCAAAACGGGTCCTAACATATATCAAAACGAAGCCCTTACCTCAAGGAGTTCAAATATGAAATTTGGGAAAAAATAAACGAGCAAGAGTCCATCGTTTGGCGTCGAGAAGCTCTAAGCAATCAAAATCACCTTTTGGCCACCTCTTGAAACTTAGGTTGTAAGTTTTGAAAATATCTCAAGATCATCTCTATCTATATATAGGCAATACTTCCGAAAATTGTGTTTACATCCCCGCAAGTTTTCAAAACTCCTAAACAGTCTCTGAAACTTTCTACACAGTCAATTCATAGCTTTACGAGTGAAACCTCAAAATTATAAAAGTTTTCGACTAAGTTCCGTTTGGTTGCTAAAACGCAAATTCTTATGCGACTTTTTCGAAGTTGCTAATTAGCCTACCAAATTAATAGCGTGTTAATTCGTTCTCACCAGGATACTAAAACTAACAACGGATATAAATTCTAAACTAACAATAATACAGATATTGAAATACACAGGTAAACATTTATTCTCAGATAATCATTTAAGGTGGTCCACAGTGACCAGACATACTCGGAGAGACTTCACAACATCGTAGTACTCATTCACTACCATCTCAATGGGTTCTCTAACACAGATACCCAAATCAACTCGTGAGTCAAAACTCACTTAAACATGTGTCATAAGACACGCCACACCACATTATCATGCATGACAATGCAATGAAATGCAATAACACAAATGCAGGTGTTATAAATCACACCAAGCCTAACGTCATCATAACCTTAGGTGCAATCTAAGAGATGTATTAAAACTAGCAGATAAAAGTTAATAGTTGAAATATACACAGTAAGATTCTTTACATCAAATACATCTAAATAGGACAAATCACACCGAGCCTAACGTTATCATAACCTTAGGTGCAGTCTAAGAGATGTATTAAAACTAACAGATAAAAGTTAATAGTTGAAATATCCTGTGATGAATGGTGAGGTCTTGGAGGACTGAAGAAGTTGATTTCAATAAAGTGAGTTGTCTATGGATTCCTTTTTGCCTCCAGCTGATATCAAGAAGAAACAAGAACAAGAAGAGCAAGGAATTGGATATGAAAGCTAGTTGTTTCTCTCTCTCTCTCTCTCTCGATCTCTCCCCTCCCTCTTCCCCAATAAACTAACAAAAAATGAGTAAAAGTTGTATGCATATATAGTTTTCTTCCCATTTAAGAACTTCTAAAAGAGCAATTTTCTTTCACTCTCCCTTGTAGTCCCTACATCTTCTTTCCCAGGAACTTGAGCACCAACCTTGCTTTTTCATTTCCTTAAATGAAAAGGAGACAGTGGCCGAGAACTAGAGAACTTAAATGTTTGGAAGCAAATTTGAGATACAAATTATGAAAGCATAGCATTACTCTATGTCATACCCCGACCCGCCACAATAGATCATGGCACGTGACAAAGCCACCAAGACACGCTCCCAAAATAATCCTCAAAATAAGCTTAAAACCCCATTTTTACATGTCCACTTGTAAGTAATTAACCCCGAGGGTAAAATGGTCATTTTGACATTTTAGTCTAACTCAATGTCAAAATACAATATTTTTCATTTAAAACCAACGGTGAAAGCGGTTCGCGAATCCGAGCTTCCTAGCCCAAGTTATGACGACAAAGCATGGTTATTTGGCAAACACACCAGTCCGGCTGACCAGACAGAGACTTCAAAAATATCCGACCAACCGGACAGAGAGCCCTATTGTAGAAAATTCTGCAGCAACATTCCCCAACCTATTTTGCAAGTTTAACTATACCAAAACATGCCCAAATCACTACTTGGAAACACTTCCAAAACTTCCACAACATGTCCACAAACATAATTAAACATTCCCACTCATTTTTAAACATGATCCAAGCCTCAAATAAATAAAAACAAGTAATAGAAACTCTAATTTTAGCAAAGTAGTAAAGAGATGGAAATTTTGCTAAATGAGTTCAAAAGCTTTACAAACAACTTGTTTACAACTAAAACCCACCCAAAATGATTGCGACACTAATTCGAACTAGCCGAAATAGTCTCACACCACAACCTTCACAAAACCCACCATAACAAGGAAGTTTACATAAGGTTTCCAAGTTAACTCCAAATTCACATGCATTACCAACATAAGCTCTACTCCCAACTTATATTACAACCACAAGTCAAGGATTTCAAGCCACAAGTCAAGGACTTCAAGTCACAAATTATACCATATTACAAACTATAGACATAATTAAAAGTCCCAAATCTCTCCCCCATTCCCGAGCACGTTATTTTCTCTCTGGACATTGTTCCGTACTTGCGATGGTTGTTATTTACCACAACAGAAAAAGGAAAACGATTTTCTTAAGCATTACGCTTAGTAAGCAATCTAAATATGATTGAATAGCCTAACATGTGCAATGCTACAATTTAACACATAAACCATATCCGTAATCGCCGAACCTCCGGTTCAATGATTCATTCAGACCCGAAGACCTTCCCTTGTTCCTGTGGTCACTTCTATTCCTTAGACTTCCGTATTTATCGAATTTTTCCTCTTCACCTCCCTTATTACTCCCAACAATGAATCATTTTCCCGGTGCTCATTAATTACCACATAACCATATAAGCACATACATGTAAACACATAATCTTCATAAGATTGACATGCAATTCATATTTTAAACTTCTCCATGACTTCTAAGAATGAATAATCAATATAATAAGACATCCTCATGGCTCCTAAGCATAAATTGTTATTTCTAACATCATTGAAACCTTGAACACATTTAAACACAATCATTCTTTAGTGTAGAAAACTCACCTTAGCAAGATTATACCCAAATTAAGCTAGAAAATGCTAAATTGCACTAAACCCAAGCTCAATTTCTACTCCAAAGTGAATCCTACAAGAATTCGGAAACCGCGTGTCACCGAGTAAAGTGAGCTATCAAAATTATGATGATTAAAGCGTAAATTATAGGTATAGAAACGATCGTCTCACCACCATGAGTCCGAATACGACTTTGGTTCGCGAATTAGACGAAGGGCGGCGACGGAATGGTGTAAAAATGGCGTCGACGTCTCGAAATCTCTTCGTCTCTCTCCGAGCTCTCTCTCTTTTCTTTAATTTCTATTAAATGAGAGCCTTCTTCTCATTTGATACCTACACATGCAAAGGCATGAGGTGTCTTGACCTCATTTTTCTATCTTTTCACTTATACCCCCAAAGTTTCTTAAGTTCTTATTATAAAATCCCCAAACATTCCATTAGCTACCCAATATCTACGTGGGTGTTTGTCTGAGTCTTGTATGGGTCTCACACGTGGTCCCAAATATTTATGAAATTGCTAACGTACCTACTAATTATGCATCTTTTTTGCAAAAATGCCCTTATTAGGTTAATTAGTAGATATCAAACATATTAACCATTTGATATGAAAACAACTAAACATATTTTAATTGGTCATATAAAATGCATATAATAATTTAAATGCAAATTATTTTACATTTTATCCGGGCCCTTACTTAGGTATCCAAACCAATACCAAATGCTAACACATATATCATCATATAATATTAAAGCATTTTAAACAAATATTAATGTAGTCATATAAAATGCATTTAATCAATTAAAATGCAAATTACTAATTAGCCCTTCATTGGATCCCATTCCAATACCTGTCCTGCCTCACTGGGGGACTTTTTCAAATGGTGTCCTTCTCTGAACACTTTTTATACGGGCGAGTCCAAGCCTCCCCTTAATCCATTTTATACACTAATTATATTAATTAATGCATATTAACATGATAATTAACCCGTTCTCCGGGTACGGGTGTTACACTCTAAAACTAATAATGTTGAAAATTTTGATCCTATCACTCTAAGGGAAACTAAAAGTGAACAAAGCAGGAGATATGTTTAAGTTTCCTAACTTAATTCAGAACTTAATCGACAAGGCCTCATCTTTTTCTTATTTTGAACTGCTTTTTTTTCCAGAAGCTACCATTTTCTTGTAGGAAAAAAGTTTGAAATACAACAGAGATTTTGGTGAAACATGTTACATGACCATTGTAAAAAAAGACATTTAAGTTTAAAATAACTAGTGTGCGTAGACTTGTGCTGCTTGTGCGCGTGCTGTGCACTGCCGTGCGTGTGTGCATTACACGTGTGTTGTGTGCGTGCTGTGCACATGTGGTGTGCGCTTACTGTGCACATGGGCTACTGTGCACGTGTGGTGTGCACGTGCTGTGCTCTATTGTTGTGCACATATGTTGTGTGCTTTGCACGTGGGCTGTGTTTTAGAGAAGCAAAAGTAAAAGGAAAGAGAAACAAGAATGAAAACTATTTCCCTCATGTTTTTCCTAGTTTTTTTCTCCATGTTTCAATGACGTCAGAAATTAAAAATGCTCAAAATATAATGGTAACTTAAGAAAAAGAGGAAGGAAAGTGACACAAAATTGAATATTTATAACTCACTTCTCACCCTATTTGCTTTCCCATCCTATTTTCCTCATTGTATTCCTTAGTAACTAAACAAAGTAAAAAATTTCCTCAGTGTTATCTTTTCTTTTGCCTCAATAAATCCATGAAACAAAAGGGACTTACATTTTTCCCATTCTTTACAGCAAATTGCCATATTGCATCTGCAATAAATGGGGAATGAACAAAGGTGCATAAGATCAAAATGTCGTTCACTCATTTAGAGCTCAAGTTTGTCACCATGCCAAACCAGCTAATCTAGCTAGCATCTTCATAAAAGCTTCATTTTCCACACCCCCATTTCATTAATTTTAATACTCAAAGCTGCCTAAGTTCACTTTTAGATTGATGTAACTAGGAAAAAAGAACACATTCATGAAACATCGGTGTGTTTTATAACTTCTAGGCAGAAAGAGAAAAATCTCAGAGCAAAATATAAATAAGAAACTAATGGGCCAATTAAACAAATATCAAACATCCATGGAACAAAATTACAACTGTAGACACCAACAATGCTCCCACAATTAGACTGACATTGATAAAATTTGAGAGCATCAACAATGATCTACCTACCTTCGGATCTATAAAGTTAGCACCAAACTCATAGTGAGCAGTGGGAATCTTAATTGTTTTCGATGACTGATAAGGAATTTCAGTAGGTCCCATGAACACACTAAAGAACAATGGATAAGGCACAGTCAATAGAATCAATAAGAAAGAAGATCGGACCAAAAACAATAAACATACACAAGAACATCTCTAAGAGATAAAAAGGCAAAGATACCTGTCACTGAGTGCGAACTTTTGACTGAGCCGGCCCTTTCGTAAAATCAAAATGCATTCCCTAAAAAAGTTCAGGCTTCAAGGACACTGCCAAAATATATTCAGCAGATTCAATATCCATGGTATAATAAAAGGCAACACAACATGCTCCACAAACACACAATTTTTTCCCTAGAAAGTTTTGAATACAGGTTTCCCTTAATATTATATATCACACTAGATATGCATTAAAAAGATCTAAACTTTTCATACTAAGTTGATCGAGTTATTTAATTAACTTGAAAAACAACACAATGCGTCGTGTGAACAACACACCATCTAAGCTGCAACCAAATGGGCAACAAGTGAAGTTATAGTAAACCCACACAAAAGTATACCACTATTAATCCCATAACCGTCTTAGCCGCTCTCATCAATAAATTGACCAAAATATCATAATCATGCACCAAAACTTTGTTACTTCATGACTGAAATAGCAGAAACTTAAAAGCATTTTTATTTCAGAGTCCCCTATTAAAATGTAAATCTTTGGCTTTAGGTTCACGTAGTGCATTAATTATAGTGCAGATTTTTCACTACAAAATCAAATCATTTAAAATCTAGTTATACACAAGCTTATCGGTTGACCTATAAACTAAGTCTTCAATGGAAGTCAAAGTCTTCTGATTCAGAAACAAAATATAGAATAAATGGATAATAATAAGGGTTCTAGAATTAGACTTCAATACAAAGCAAACTGAACTACCAAGTCTTCAAATTCCAAATTTATTTTTTGAGCTGTTTTAAAACTCTCTTCTTCTTCCCCTGAAACACCCAATTTTTCCATAGCATTGTTGATAAAATAAATAAATAAAGGCAATAATTTCTATAGAAAGCAACAGAGAAATCAAAATGAACAACTTGAAAATTGATTGAAGTCCAACAATTCTTTGGCTATGTGGAACAGTTGGGCAATGCAAAAACAACAACAAAGAGGGGTAGTATGGGAGTTGACCTTATAAAATGAGGGACAGAAGAGGAAGTTCAAAAGTTTGAACATGCTCGTAGGGAGGATTAGAAATTTAAGGCTATATTACAAGGACATGGGTCTAGGAAGCACGGACGCTTCAAAAATGGTGCCTTATCTATGTTGTCACCGATCAGACCGAAAAGGAGGAGGACATGACACAGGGACAAGGAGTCAAAAACCAAAATGGCAGCATTTTAATCAATTGCCTTTTATCTAAAATAAAAAAGTTGAATATTTGGACTAATAATGTAAATAATTTTGAATATTTGGACAACTAGCTCTAAAGTATTTTTTTTTTCCTTTCAAAAAAGCATTGTCCATAAAGTTAAAAAGAAATGTTGTATCTCTCGTATCCTCATTTTCTTAGGATTTGTAGCGTCGACTTGCCAGTGTTGTGTCGGCGTGTCATTGTTTCATACACTCAAGTACATACATCTAGTGTGGGTTCGCATTAAGGTAAAAACTTTAAAACTATTAATATACAAATCAACCTAAGCCATTGCACTTAACACCCATTCATGTAAATCCACCAACCTTGCTAGGCTTCCTCTATCACGATCACAACATTTTTCAAAGTTTGTGGTCAATCTAAATAGATACAGATTCATCCAAAAAAAATAAAACTCTAGTGTTGATACACAGAATGAATTATAGTCATTATTGCCAAGGAAGACATCTATAGTCCAAGATTTCATTGATTCATAATAACTTTTTAACCCAGCAGATGGTCCGATTTCATAAAAGTTTGTTGCAGCTAACTTGAGAAAAAAAAAGGAAAAGAAAATATAATTGGGCTGCCTAAATCCTATATTCATGTCGTTTTCATTTTTTCCATTGATTCAGTATAAAATTTTCACGAGGAACAGTGAAGGTCCTTGATTGAAAATATGTAAAATCCAACAACGTGATTTCTTACTCCTGCATTAGAGACTAATGGGCATGGCAAAGTAGGATTTTTTTTTTAATATCTATAACCATCATAAACTGAAAACTAAATCACAAAAATTTAAGCCTATAACCATCATAAAACTTTGAGTCTCCGTAGTTTTAACATTGCACATATAACACTAAAAACAATTATCCATACATGGTTATTTGTAGTGGAAAAAAATAAAAGAAAGCCAAGTGTGTATTAAAAAAGTGAGCAAAAACAAACCTATCAGAAGTATAACACCCGCATTTGTGTTATTGCATTTCATTACATTGTCATGCATGATAATGTGATGTGTTATGTCTTATGACACCTGTGAGAGTGAGTTTTGACTCACGAGTCGATTTGGGTGTCTGTGTTAGAGAACCCTCTGAGACGATGTGAATGAGTATTTTGTGGTCGTGACGTCTCTCCGAGATTGAGACGGTCATTGTGGAATACCTTAAATGTTTATCTGGAAATAAATGTTTACCTATGTATTTCAATATCTGTATTATTTCTGGTTTAGAATATAATTCTGTTGTTAGATTTAGTATCCTGGTAAGGACGAATTAACACGCTATTAATTTGGTAGACTAATTTGCAACTTCGGAAAAGCCATGTAGAAATTTGCGTTTTAGCAACCAAATGGAACTTAGTCAGAAACTTTTATAATTTTGAAGTTTCACTTGTAAAGCTATGAATTAGCTGTGTGGAAAGTTTCGGAGACTAATTAGGAGTTTCAAAACTCGTGGGGAGGTAAACACAATTTTTGAAAGTGTTGCCTATATATAGATAGAGATGATCTTGATATTGTTATGAACTTATAACCTAAGTTTCAAAAAGAGGCCAAATGGAGATTTTAGTTGCTTAGAGCTTCTCGACGCCAAACGACGCCCATTTGTTCGCTGGTTTTTCACTAAATTTCGTATTCGAACCCTCGAGGTAAGGCCGTCGTTTTGATACCTATTAGGCCATGTTTGGCTAAGTTTTTTGAAATGCTATTTTCTAGAATTTTTCATAAAAAATGATAATTGGATTTCTAATCAATAGTAATTATACTAGACGGACTTCTGCACGTTCTTTGTACACGGGTTTTCTTCGGATTGATTTATAAAAGCTTTATTTGGAGGTGAGTGATTCAACTATGTTTATGGAATGATTCCTTGACATATATTCATGTTTTGTATGAATAGCATGTATTAGTTTGTATATATATTGCGTAGTTCATATTGGGCAATTAAATTGTTAAGTAAGCCCAATAGCACGGTGAAATGTTTTGTTTACCGAGAGCATGGTGATATGTATTTGAGCATATTAAGTTGCTTATTTGGGTCAAAGGAGCACGTGGTTACCAAGCCAACTTGTGGAGCCGATATAAGCATTAAGGTCGCACGATTGAAGAAAAGAATCGTGGGTCTTACCCTTTCGCGTGGACTTATTGGCGAGGAGTCGCGGATTGGGAGTATGGAACGTACACGTGAGACTCCGGAGACTAGTATGAAATGTAGAGATGTGAATGCGAGCATGTTTATCATTCATGTAAATATGTTGTGTTATTCACTAAGTGTTAGCTTAAACAAATCGAATATGTGTGGTTATTCAAATAACCATTTCAGGTGTTAATGCCGGCGAGGAATCGGGAAAGTGATCGCGAGATGTCAGGAGTTCACTTAGAAGACGACTTGTTATGTTTATCCCGTAGTTTTGTAATGGAATAATCTATTTCATTTCATTTGTTTTGTTAAGGAACTTGTAATAGAAATGGATAATAGTCTTGTATACATTTAATTTTAGCTTCAAGTCCTGTAAGGAATTACTACGTTTCGTGTTGACTTTGAAACCATGGTTGGGTTGGTTTAGTTATTATGAATCTGAACCTAGAGTTCACGTTTTTGAAATGTTTTACTTGTCAACTTCATGTCTTGATTTAATGTTGAGATCATTTATGATCGCAAGGGTCATTTGACCTCAGACAATATCCTAGTGCAAGAAGGATTGCTGTTAGGGGGTCATTCAACCGGTCGAAGGGGACAGTTCGACCGGTCGAGGTACCCTCTGCTGTGAAGGATTATTGCCGAGGGGTCATCCGACAACTCGACCGGTCGAAATGACCCCTGCATGAAAACTTTTTATACCCCTTCCGCAACTTATTTAAATGTTTTGATTGGTTTTTAGGGTACCTTTGGGACCCCTTTGAATATAAATTCATTCGTTTCAAAATATAATTACATTTTCAAATTTATACGGATTTTACTAACTTCGGGTATATTATTTCAAAAGAGCGACTACTCGTTTTATCTTTAAAGTTCATTTTTCCGCTACTACAACTTTGAAATGAGTAGGAAGAGCCTCGGTGGCGTGCCACGGACTCTGGTTCTGCTATTGTAGGACCGGGTTGTGATAAGAAGTATCTAGTTTGGCCCTTAAATCAGGTATCTCATCTCAGCGACAGAAAGCCTTTGTTGGCAAGCAGCCTCAGCTGCACAAGCAGATTTTACTCTTAATTCTAGGCCATGTTCGTCTAAAGCACTTCTCAAAAGTGCAATTCATGAGTGAGCTCTCTGTTTTGGAGAAAGAGTATAAATTATAAAGCAATGTTGTATCACCAAAAGAAGCTAACAAGAGATAAAATTTTGACTAGTGAAATGAAGGGGAATCTGTGAATACAAGAAATAGTCAATGGAACTTCTTAAACTTCTTATAGCATTAACGCAATGTATTTTGTATGTCATCATACCTTGTTAAGGACTTCATAGCCAATGGAATTCAAGCAAATTCAGCAACCCCTCAAGATTTTCTCTGTCAGGCATTACAATTGAAGTTGGCATAAGAAACACAGAGCAATAATAAGTGGGAAGTTCAAAAGGGTCTATGAAAAATATTAAAGATGACAAATCTTGTAGAATTAAACTTATGAATTGATAATAGACATAAGCCATAGCGATGAATAAAAAATTCTGCGGTGGCTTCAATTCAAGTGGTGTGTGAATTATCTTCCCAGGTGGTGTGTAAAAAAATTCCGCGCTAGCAATTTAACAAACAAGTAGTGTGTGAATTATCTTCCCATGAATCACCGGGAATTAATCGGTGAAGAGTCCAAAGCCACAAAAGCAAAAGAGACCTCCTATGCCTTCTTTGAGCAAGAAACATGAGAAGAAATGGAAAGAAATATTAAAACATATCAACTTTGTGAATCAGACCCACCACTTGAGATTGTGTATACTATAGAAAGTTAGAAATGGAGGAGGAATTAGACACAAGGAAAAAAGTCAATAGCCATATATAGCTCATGCATGCTTCAGAAACATAAAACATTCAATGAAGTTTCACTAAATTACATTAAAAGAGAAACAATGTCGAAGCTGGGGATTGATGAATATTGGCAGTTTCGCTTGTACATCTCAGAGACAAACCAACCAAACCAAGAAGGCCAATTATGACTAACTTTTTTCTCAAGTGACTTTTACTGGTAGAACAAATGCAATAATCTCAACACTTAGAACAAATGCAAAACTTAAAACCGTTTAAAATTTCAAAACAAAAACAAGTGGTAGAACAAATAGAACATAACAAATAGATAGATACTTAGTACGAAAATCATGACTTGAGGAATAATATGTCTAGTGATATATGAGACAGATCATTAGAAGATCCATCTCAATCCTTACAATAATATGTCTACTGATAAGATAACCCAAGGATGCCAGGTCACTTAACTTTGGGTGCTAGACAAGAGAGAAGAGGCATCATCAGGCCACATCCACGTGGTGAATTGAACACATGAAGTACTAGACATAGGGCATCTCCTGTAGTTGCTATGCTTAAGCAGATTCTCGTGAGGGATAGATAGAACTCACAAGTAAATGAGAGATCGGAAAATAAAAAAAATAATCTTTTTAAAAAAACACAAGAAACCTAAAAAAAAAAAAAAGATCAAACCAAGCTAAAAAAAAAAAACCAAAAAATGGAATAAACAATCAAAGAGCTAAAACAATTGCTTTAGGAACCTAAAAAAAAATAAATAAATAAACAAATAAAACTAGATCAAACCAAGCTCAAAAAAAAAAAATGAAATAAACAATCAAAGAGCTAAAACAATTACTCTGAAAGGCAAGCTAGACCAAGAAAACTAAATGAGTACAAAACCCTAGATCAAACTAGAGCTCAAAAGAGAAAGAAAAAAATCAACTGAAATATAAAGAAATAAACAATCAGAGCCAAGAACTTACAGTGAAAGGCAATCCAAAGGAAGAAAAACCAAAGTCAGAATTGCTTATCCTCGAAGCTAAGAACCAGAGGCCCTGATCAAATTCCCAACCCTCAAATTGTTTATTAGAGAGAGAAAGTTACGGAGAGAGAGAGAGAGAGAGAGAGAGAGAGAGAGAGAGAGAGAGAGAGAAGAGATTAATGGTGAGTAGTTTACCGGTTGTCAGTGGCGGTGGTGGTGGTTCGGACAGCAGCTTCAACAAGTGAGAGAGATAGATGAAGGAGGACGGCATCGTCGAGGGAAGGCCGCAGGACGATGGCGATGCAGAAGTTGCCCTTTCTTTATCTCTTCTCTTCTCTGGTTTGACCTAGGGCTGGAGAGTGGAAGACAGTATTGAATAGAATACCGAATAGAATACTAAATGTTTAGAGGGAAATGTTAGGGGGTCATGTTTTGGGCAAAATTATTGTGTAGTGTTTTTTCACAAAATTGCCACAAAAATTTTAATTTTTGAGTTTTTATTTACAAAATTGCCACTATATTATCATTATTAACGGTTATATACATTTTTAACAGATATATCCATTAGTAATTACTAACGGATATATCCGTTAGAAATCATAACAACTGTTCGTTAGAAATCTGACCATATGGTGTAGTGCGAATTCATTAAATAACTATAGCAGTGGAAAAAAAAAACTTAAAAAACAATAATGAGTATTCAACTCCTTTGAAAATAATACACCCAAAATTGTAAAATCCGTATAAATTTGAAAAGTTAATTATATTTCAAGACAAGAATAAATATGTTATTAGGGACCCTAAAGATACCCTAAGAACACTTTAGAACATTTAAATATGTTTTGGAAGTGGTCTAAAATGTGATCATGCAGCAGCATTTTCGACCGGTCGAATAACCCTTTGACAAACTCCTTCCCCTTTTGGCAGAATTTTGCCTAAGATTCAAACAGCATTCACATATTGCAACCAATCCAAAACTCCCAATCTCTAATCCTCTTATTCTAATCATAATAAGACTACCAGAACATACACATATCTAAAAGAAACGATAATGAACAAAGCTAAGGCTTGTTTGGTTCAAATCATAGAAGTACTAACGACATTCATTCAAAACACGAATTCAACGAGTTAAGCATTCTAACACGAATCCATGAGTTCTAATTTATTACAAACTTAACCAAGATAAGTTTTTATCACATATTACAATCTTATAAATCCATTCCGAAGTTCTAAGTTAAGCACATGGTTTGAACTACTCAAAACTCATATTACATCAATGGAAGGGAAAACAAAAGTATAAACAAGGATGATTCCTGTCGTCCCCACGGCCTCACTCTTCACTCTTCTTCTTCCCTTTCTTCTTATCACCTGCAATGGGTGAAGCTCCACTACTCAGCTATATGCTGAGTGCACAATTTCTAACATATGCATATATGACAAATCATGTTTCAATATCATTAACCACATCAAATAGTCTCTAGGGAGAAAAACACGCATTCATGCAGCAGCGGCAAGTCCAAGCCTTAAGCCGCGATGCCCACGACTAGTCCAAGCCTACAATCGTTGCATCCCAAGTGCCCTAGCAAGTCCAAGCCCTAAACCATGCACAATAGTCGTCGCTACTAAATTCTCAAATATTGAGAAGCTTACCCAGATGAACTTGTATAAATCCCCTATTTAACTCACATAATCACTTAGCATGCTCATATAAACAAGTAAACATGATTTTCACAATTATTGGCGTGCATAATTAACGGGCCTAAGACTAACACATTAATTGTGCCTAGATCACAATTTTGCCATAAGTTAAGTCTTCTTGGATCTGTAATGGTTCCGGTACGATAATCTTGTTCATATCCGTCATACAATGTCTCAACATAGACACGTGAAATATGTTATTCACAAACGCTAACTCAGGTGACAAGGCAAGTCGGTAAGCCACTAGTCCTACCTTTTCTAGAATCTCAAATGGTCCTACGAATCTTGGGTTAAGCTTTCCCTATTTCCCAAATCGTACAATGCCTTTCAAAGACGATACTCGCAAATACACAAAGTCTCCTACCTCAAATGTCATCGATCGTCGCTTAGAGTCGGCATAACTCTTATAATGGCTTTGAGCTACTTTAAGTCGCTCCTGAATTAACATCACTTTCTCAGTAATCAACTGTACTATCTCAAGCCCTAATAATCTTCTTTCTCCGACCTCGGTCCAATAAACCAGTGATCGACATTTACGCCCATACAAAGCATCATACGGTGCAATACCAATACTATACTGAAACCCACTATTGTAACCGAATTCAATTAATAGTAAGTATTTTTCCCAGTCACTCCCAAAGTCTAGAACACACAATCGAAGCATATCTTCTAATATCTGAATCAATCGCTCTGACTGCCCATCAGTCTGAGGATCAAAAGTAGTACTGAAACTTAGCTTTGTACCTATAACCTTTTGCAAACTTTCCCAAAACCTCGATGTAAAACTACTATCACGATCTGATACAATCACTGTTGGAACCCCATGTAGTCTCACAATCTCTTTTACATACAACTACTCTAACCTTGAAGGCTTAGTCTGTAGTAACCCGTGTTTTCATGTTTAAATTGACGATTTAGACTTCGTGTGCGATTTTAGCGAAAATTGGTCACAGGGGTATTTTGGTCATTTTTTTCAATTTTATAAGTCATGGACTAAAAATATATTTTTTGGGAAAAGTTACGTGAGATTAAATGATTTGGTATTCGTGTTGGAAGTTAAGATTTTTCGAGTCATATTTAAAATTAAATCTAATATTTTCTCTTTTAATTTTAACAGTAGCAGAATTTTGTTTTCAGATTTTTGTTAGGAAAACGAAGGACATTTAAGATTCTGCGCGCGTTGTCTCAAGCAAAACTCGATTCTGCACACTTTTCGTCTAATGCAATTTTCTCAGATTCTGCACCGTTTGGGCAGAAAATGAGGATTACAGTAGCAGTTTTTATGAGAAAGTATATTAGAAATTAAATCTAATATTTTCTCTTTTAATAATTAGATTGTTAGGCCATTATGCTTGGTTATTTATATACTAATATTAGTGGAGTTATAGGTGCATTAGTGTATGTTTACATCATCTTGCATAATCCTTATAAACTACCAATTAATTAGAAGTTAATGGTTAATAATTAGATTGTTAAGCCATTATGTTTGGTTATTAATACACTAAATATTAGTGGAGTTATAGGTACATTAGTGTATGTTTACATCATCTTGCATATTCCTTATAAACTACCAATTAATTAGAAGTTAGTGGTTAATAATTAGATTGTTAGGCCATTATGTTTGGTTATTTATACACTAATATTAGTGGAGTTATAGGTGCATTAGTGTATGTTTACATCATCTTGAATATTCCTTATAAACTACCCATTAATTAGAAGTTAGTGGTTAATAAGTGGATTGTTAGGTCATTGTCTCCAAGTGAAAGCTTGGCTATTTATACACTCACATACTCTCTCAAACACACACATTCTACACTTCTAGCATAGAGAGCTTGAGAGAGTCACATAGAGAGAGATTTATATATATACACAATTATAGATATACATACACCTCGAGTTAGAAGAAGAAGAAGAAGAAGAAGAAGAAGAGAAGTGTTTGGGAGTTGCTCAACATCATTTATAGGTACCGGGTTGTGTACAATATGCTTTCTAAATTCTCCGGAGTATTTCTTTGTTATCTCTACTTGTACTCTTTTTGCAGTTATGTTGTGTTTTCATTTGGAATCAATGAGTATGTGTTTATTGCTAAGTGCTATGGGACTAAAGGGTCATGAGCAAGGAGCACCTACCAACAGTCCAACAGGCCTCAGGGACCGACGTACTGGAGACGGGTGAGGTGAGGTGAGGTGTCTCTTGCTATGTGATCAAGAGGAACCTGATATGATGCTATTGGTATGAGCGTTTGGGTAGTGTGAGCAGTTGGGTTGTGAGACTGGTCAATTGATTTGATGTCATTCTATGTATTTGATTGTCATTATCCTTTTGAGCCTTTATTATTCATGTCATATTGTATACTTCCCGGTATGGTTTTTAGATGCAGGCAGTGCCGGTAACCGAAGCCTAGAAGGGAGATAAGGTTAAGGATGATATAGGAGATCCGTGGAGAATATGGACCTGCTGGGAGTTTTAAAGGAATTTTGTATTTTTATTTTAAAGAATCAAGTGTGATTTATTTAATTTTTCAATAGAAATACGCTTATTTTTGCGGGGCGTCAGTGTAATACCCCGTATTTTATTTTCGCTTTTTAATAATAATAAAAAAAAAAATACCATATTTAAAATTTGAGCAGTATAATTTTACCTGTGTGTGTGTATCATAGCGTGAGCTCAACACACATGATGATTCCTTATGTGAAATTGGACCCAAAAGCATTTTTAGTGCGGGTGTATGTGTATGTGTATTATGCATTATATGCTTAGTGCCCCATTATATGCTTAGTGCCAAGCACTTTACAATTATATATACACACCCATTAACTCTCCCAACAACTCCTCTCATCAGACTCTCTATCCCTCAACTCTCTGATTGTCTCAACAATCTCAAATGCTTTCTCTTAAGGTCATGTTTGGCTAGTTGTTAATAAGAGAAAATAAATGAAACAGAAAATATGTAGAGTTCGGGAATTGCTCAACATCATTTATAGGTACGGGGTTGTGTACGATATGCTCTTAAATCTCCGGAGTATTTTCTTTGTCATCCCTATTTGTACTCTTTTTGATTTATGTTGTCTTTTTATTGGAATCCATGTCTTTTTGGTTATATGTTATTATAATATTATTTTGGCTAAGTGCTATGGGACTAAAGGGTCATGAGTAAGGAGCACCTACCAATAGTCCAACAGGCCTCAGGGACCGATGTACTGGAGACGGGTGAGGTGAGGTGAGGTGGCTCTTTACTATGTGACCAAGAGGAACCTGGTATGATGCTCTTGTGGGTGAGCGGGTAAAATTGTGTGAAGAGGTGGGTTGAGTGATTGGTCTATTTTATTTGATCCCAGCAATTTTATTGATCCGTTGTGGTTGTTCATTGTACTTTTGAGCCTTTATTATTCCTGTCATATTGTATACTTCCCGGTATGGTTTTTAGATGCAGGCAGTGCCGGTAACCGAAGCCTAGAAGGGAGATAAGGTTAAGGATGATATAGGAGATCCGTGGAGAATATGGACCTGCTGGGAGTTTTAACGAAATTTTGTATTTTTATTTTAAAGAATCAAGTGTGATTTATTTAATTTTTCAATGGAAATACGCTTATTTTTTGGGGCGTGACAATTTGGTATCAGAGCCTGTACCCAGCCGGAAATGTAGGACTTAGTTCCACATCGCCTGGGGGAATCAATGAGGGTAGTACTATTTATTTGTACTATTTGAATTTTTGTCTATATAAAAAATTAAAAAAAAAAAAAATCTTTTGAAATTTCAAGTTGTTTGTCAAAATATTTATACTTTAATTTCGCGGACGAAATTCTTTTAAGGAGGGTAGAGTGTAATACCCCGTATTTTATTTTCGCTTTTTAATAATAATAAAAAAAAAAAATACCATATTTAAAATTTGAGCAGTATAATTTTACATGTGTGTGTGTATCATAGCGTGAGCTCAACACACATGATGATTCCTTATGTGAAATTGGACCCAAAAGCATTTTTAGTGCGGGTGTATGTGTATGTGTATTATGCATTATATGCTTAGTGCCCCATTATATGCTTAGTGCCAAGCACTTTACAATTATATATACACACCCATTAACTCTCCCAACAACTCCTCTCATCAGACTCTCTATCCCTCAACTCTCTGATTGTCTCAACAATCTCAAATGCTTTCTCTTAAGGTCATGTTTGGCTAGTTGTTAATAAGAGAAAATAAATGAAACAGAAAATATGTAGAGTTCGGGAATTGCTCAACATCATTTATAGGTACGGGGTTGTGTACGATATGCTCTTAAATCTCCGGAGTATTTTCTTTGTCATCCCTATTTGTACTCTTTTTGATTTATGTTGTCTTTTTATTGGAATCCATGTCTTTTTGGTTATATGTTATTATAATATTATTTTGGCTAAGTGTTATGGGACTAAAGGGTCATGAGTAAGGAGCACCTACCAATAGTCCAACAGGCCTCAGGGACCGATGTACTGGAGACGGGTGAGGTGAGGTGAGGTGGCTCTTTACTATGTGACCAAGAGGAACCTGGTATGATGCTCTTGTGGGTGAGCGGGTAAAATTGTGTGAAGAGGTGGGTTGAGTGATTGGTCTATTTTATTTGATCCCAGCAATTTTATTGATCCGTTGTGGTTGTTCATTGTACTTTTGAGCCTTTATTATTCCTGTCATATTGTATACTTCCCGGTATGGTTTTTAGATGCAGGCAGTGCCGGTAACCGAAGCCTAGAAGGGAGATAAGGTTAAGGATGATATAGGAGATCCGTGGAGAATATGGACCTGCTGGGAGTTTTAAAGAAATTTTGTATTTTTATTTTAAAGAATCAAGTGTGATTTATTTAATTTTTCAATGGAAATACGCTTATTTTTGCGGGGCGTCACATAGTCATCTTGATCAACAGAAAATGAGCTGATTTCATCAACCTATCAACTATAACCCAAATCTTGTCATTCTTGTTAGGCGATCGTGGAGATTCGGGAATAAAATTCGGAACTGATCTCATCCCATTTCCACTCTGACACAGGTAATGGTTGTAGTAGTCCCACGGATAATTGTCTTTCTGCCTTGGCTTGCTGACATGTCGTATACTTCGCAACTTCCGTCTTCATACCTCTCCACCAAAAGTTTTCTCGCAAGTTTCAATACATCTTGGTACCTCCTAGATGAATTGAATATTTAGTACTATGTACCTCTTCTAGGATTCTCTCCTTCCAGTCCTTCTAATTCGATGCACACAGTCGATTCTCGTGAATAATTAACTAGCCTAAGACTAACACATGAATTTTGTCCGGATCTCAATTTCGCTTTTGAAAATCAAAAAACATGCATGGATTTGTCCTATATACAGAGATTAGAAATTCATACCTCGAGCTATAGTCTAATAACTTTGAGGTAAGTACTAGGATACCCTAACTACGCCGAATCTCCGATTATTTGTGATTCCTACAAGTATTCACATGGTTTTCCCAAATTTTTAGAATTTGGATTTTTATAAAACTAAGCCAAACAAGGTATAAGAACTATCAAAATGAAGATCTTACCTCAAGGAATTCGAATATGTAATTTGGAGAAAAATTGACGGATGGAAGTTCGTCGATTTATTTCTTGAAGCACTAAGCAACCAAATCCCCCATTTTCCCCTATCTTGATTTCAATTTGGTTTTGAAGATATTATGAAAATATCTCAACACTTGCTATATATACGCATGAGTCTCGGAATTTACATTTACCTCTCTACGAGTTCTCAAAACTTCTAATTATTCCCCGAAACGTCTTACACGTCTAATTCATTACTTCACGAGTGAAAATTATACATTATGAAAGCTTTTGTCTAAGTTCTGTTTGTCACCGTAATTACGTCCCGAAAACTATTTTCGTGGAATTTTTAGATAACCTACCTTTTATGCAATGTATCACATGGGTTATCTCTAATTCGTTCAAAATAATTTTTAACAAGATCAAACTATCAAAAAAGCACACTACACATGTATAATTACTATTCACATACACCAAATAATTCAAATAACATTTAGATCATGTAAATGTTGTTTATTCACACGAATGCCTCATTGAGTATTAGATTGTCATGTCCTCACTTGACACTTTCCGTTGACTCACGTCAACCACTTCCACACTTATCAAATAGCATTGATAATCTCCCAAAATTCAATTATGCATTTAATATGAAAGTAATTTCCAAGACGGGTGTGACAGTAAGTCACACGACTGTGATGATCACATGAAAAATTTTCTTGTATATTGAATATATAGAGATTAAAAATTGTAAGAGAGGTAAAGATTAGAAATAAGCATAATAGACTGGAAGTTGTTTTTTCAGAAGCGAAGAAGTATGAGAATCTATCAACATTTAAACTTAGATTCTCGCTTTCTAAATCCCATTTCCACCTTAAAATTGAAAGAAAGAAAAATGGTATTTTGAAAAAGTACAAATTGTGTTAGAATGCTTTTTAAAAAAGTAAAAAATGATGATTACCATATCTAATATCTTTCCAAACACATACTAATATATATAAAATTAGAAATTTTGTGAAAAAATCTTCATTTTAGATTAATCAAGTTTAAAGGACAGTTCGATTTATTTATTATTTATTATTATTTTTTTTATTATCAAGACTCCATGACTAGTTAAATTTTACATAATTAACCATTTCATTTTTTTATTGGGTACATAATTTATGTAAATATCACATAACTTTTATAACGTAACGGGTTGGATCTATTATTAAAAAAAAAAAATCAATTTTAGAGAACTTTGGACTAAAATTTCCTTATGAAATTGGATTTTACTATTTTTTTTTTCAATTTCTCTCAAAATACACTCTTGCAACACGATGAATAACACATTGGGGAATAGGCAATGTATATGAGGCATTTATTATTTCTATGCTCAAGTACACTAAATGGTATCTTCAATCATGAGTGGAGTAGATAGCACTGTACCAATTTCTTAAGAGTAATGCTATGTTTCTTAAATTTGTTTTTCAAAAAGCATTTTTTAACACATGTGGTAAGACCACTTTAAATTCAATCAATCAAAATTAATTGGGTCCACTATCACAAGTGTTAGGAAATACTCTTAAGAAAAAAAAATTTAGAAAGCATAGCGTTATTCATTTCTTAAACAAAGTTCCTAATACCTCATTGACATGATGGAAGTTGGTAACTAAATAATTGTAAAGGCTAGTATTAATGTCAAAGCAGAAAGTGTTGCTAAAAGTTTTAGCGACACTTTCTGCTTTGGTATTAACATCACCATTGTTAAAAAAAGGCAATGATTTATCAAAGTACTTCCTGCTTTGGCATTAGTATCACCCTTGTAAAAAAGACAATGATTTATCAAGACTAGTGCTAATGCCAAAGCAGAAAGTGTCGCTAAAAGTTTTAGCGATAGTTACCTAAGTGTCGCTAAAACTTTTAACGACATTTTTTATTTTGGCAGTAACATCACCCTTTATCAAAACGACTTAAACAATAAAATTAGTTTAATACTCTCGTCGTAAAATCTTTCCACCTTCATTTTAAAACATGATCATGCTTGAAAAAAGAAGCTGCTTTGTTAAAAAGTGAATGTTGAAAATGGACTTCATGACGTATTGAGGGGAAAAGAAAGTCATAAAATCTAGCTTTTGGAACTAAAAATATTGTATGAGTCAAACTTTTCAAAACAAGAACTTGGTCTGAAAGTTGAAAATTGTGGACTTATGACAATGATAATCAAGAACATTGTCTGTGGCTATGTCAGAGTGGTCAATTATAAGTCATTTGACTTGGATAGGCTAGTGACAAAACTAACAATTATAGCAGGAAAAGTAATCAATCATCAAATCTTAAAGCTAGTATACTATCAAAAACAAAAATAAAAATAAAAATAAAATCTTAGTGCTAGTAGTAGCAAATGTTGCATTTTCTGAATTTTGTATCATAAATTTTAGTGGTTTAACATATATCATAAATCCCAAATTGTATAATAATTTGGCATCACTTTAGTAATAGTAGTACCTTTCGAAAACGTACCACAATTTTTTTTAGTGACATTTAGAGGATACATGTTACAACCTAGAAGATGAAGGAGGTGACATATTATTTAAAGGGTAATGATATTATGAGTAGTTTCTCATGTGAAAGTACTCTATTATCATCGGGTGAAGAATAAATAATTATTTAATAATATTTTTACTTAGGATAACTCTTGGGGCACGTGAGAATCTCACATAAACAAGATACATAAACTTTATGTGTTTATCTATCTCCTCTGTGAACCACACAATATTAGTGGACCCCATAAAGAAAGAGATAGACACATTGTGGTTTACATATCTTGTTTTTGTGAGATTCTTATGTGCCCCAAGAGTTATCCTTTACTTACTATCAAAATTGCTCGCTCTTTAATTTTGCTTCGGGCGTGCCAGAGTTGTTTAAAGCTCGATTATGTGTGTATATGTGTGTGTGTGTGTGTGGGGGGGGGGGGGGGGGGGGTGGGGGTGTGAAGGCAAACGTGATTTTTCCTAATACTTTGTGCGAGTGATGCACGATCTGACTTTTATCGTATTGGCAATTGTTAAAAACTAGTAGGAAAGTACTTTAGTTAAGGTTCTTTGACAGTATTGAAGCACATAAGTCAAATTATGTCATAAAGATGTGGAAAGCAACCAAAACAAATCAACAAGTTTGATAGGACGATCAAAGAGAAAAGATATTATGGTGATCAAAACTTCGACTAATAATATTAATGTAAGACTCTAAGAACAGATTATGAGTTGAACTAAAGTTACAAGAGGATGAAAAAGACAAAAGAATGCTTTGTAAAAGGTGTAATGTGTATGATATGTTTTTGGATTTTGTTTTGAGACGCAGGGTCCTCTTCTCTCTGGAACATGCTATGTATTTATAGGAGAAGTCCTTGTTTCTGGCGGTTTGAGGCCGAGTGACCTTGGTGAGCCACGCCTAATGAGCTTCGGCCACGTTGATGGTTCTTGGAACTTCCAAACTTTCTCATTGGTTGGAGCTTCACTTCAACCGCTCTTACCACTTGCGTTCATCATGAGCTCTAACAACTTTAATTTTGGGAGATCTCTCTTATCCTCTGGAGATATCTGTTTCTTGGAACTTGCTCCAAGCTTCTTGAGGAAGTTTTCATCAAATCGATAGAAGAAGCGATTGGTAAGCAGCACGATGGGCAGGCAGCATGATGACCAAGGCAGCACGATGGGTAAGGCAGCACAATGAAGAAGGCATCACGATGATTGGCAAGGTAGCACGATGAAGAAGGCATCACGATGATTGGCAAGGTAGCACGATGGGCAAGGTAGCACGATGAAGAAGGCATCACGATGATTGGTAAGGTAGTACGATGAAGAAGGCATCACGATGATTGGCAAGGCTGCATGATGAAAAAGGCAGCACGATGATTGGAAGCACGATGAAGAAGTCAGCACGATGATTGGCCTCTCATCATGCTATTTTGGACTTTTATGCATTTTTTGGGTGTCTACAATTGCCCCCCAAAATGTGATATAACACTCGTATGCATGTGGTTGCATTTCATTATATTGTCATGCATGATAATATGATGTGCTGTGTATTTATGGCACATGTGTGAGTGAGTTGTGACTCATGAGTTGACATAACTGCGGGCATATACGAAGCCATTATGCTAAGTAAACATAAACTTCTCGTGGATCGAGCCTTCTTCTTTGCTGTCCTAGCATTCTGGTCTCAATCCCAGAATTGCTTTTTGTTCAAATAGGGCCCGATGGGCCCCATGATCCAGGATATCAGCCTTCTCTTAGGCTTCTACCCCCATGGAGAAGAGGTCTTTCCAGGTTTCAAAGAAGGTCATGCCCACTTTACCTTTCCTGAAGCAGTTCCGGAAAAAAGGGGATTCGTCTTCCAAAAAACTCGTGAATTCTTATGGAGGATGGTTCATTACTTATTGCTGTGGGAAGGAAGGCTCTATTGTAATAGAAGAAGAACACATGGCCTTTCTCCTGTATTGGTTGAACCGATTTAATTTTTGCTCGGCCGCCCAGGCAATCACAAAAGAACACATCCCTCTTGCCTGGGCATTGAGCCAAGGTAGGCCACTGGCTTTGGCTACCCTGGTATGGTCCCATTTATGCAGGGTCCTTGGTCGTGGATGTTAAGGTAAAAATTTATCTTTATCTTTGTGCTCACCTTGGTCTTGTTTTAATATTAATAGAAATTTTCTTAGCCAGGTGGCGGCTCCTACCAAACCTCTCATGTCCAAGAGACTGAGTAGGAGTCACCCAACTACTCAAGCGGCTCTTCCCTCATCGCCCCCATCTCAGGCCGATAAAAATATTGTTCCAGTGTCTCCCTCAACAGAAGAGATTCCTCCACCGGCAAACGGCCGAGACAAAAATCTATGGTATCCTCGTCAGTGAAGGGTAGAAAGGTAGTGATTTCCTCGACTGATGAGGAAGAAGAAGCTCTAGAAGAGCAAGGGGAGAAAGACTTAGCCAAGAAGACGACCTCCTTCATTTTGGTTAAATTTGTTGTAGACTTTTCCAATGTCAAGTTATTTTCTCGTGTTTCCCTAGAAGCATCAATGGCTTCTCTCCCTTGTTATACAAGGGGAGCCAAAGAATCAAGCAAAGGCGCGATAGAATGTTCTAAGCATTGAGAAAGCATTCTCTCATTGAAGGTGATGACGGACGGCCAGAAATTTCTTCATCACATTCTCCAGAATATTCAGTTTCTTGTCCAATTTCTCCCCTTTTTATTCTGGCCCTTTGCCAGGCCTCTTATGGGGTATGGTTTCAAACCACGGCTTTAGACACAGATGGTCCCACCGGGCGTGCCAAAATTGTTCGCTTTTTTATGTGCTTCGGGCATGCCCAAGCTGTTTAAAGCTTGATTGTGTGTGTGTGTGTGTGTGTGTGTGTGTGTGTGTGTGTGTGTGTGCGTGTATGTGTGTATGTGAAGGTAAATGTGATTTTTCCTAATACTTTGTACGAGTGATGCTCGATTTGACTTCTATCGTATTGGCGATTGTTAAAAACTAGTAGGAAAGTACCCTAGTTAAGGTTCTTTGACAGTATTGAAGCACACAAGTCAAATTATATCATAAAGATGTGGAAAGCAACCAAAATAAATCAACAAGCTTGACAAGACGATCAGACTACCTTGAAGAGAAAAGACATTCTGTTGATCAAAACTTGGACTAATAATATTAATGTAAGACTCTAAGAATAGATTATGAGTTGAACTAAAGTTACACAAGGATAAAAAGGACAAAGGAATGCTTTGTAAAAGGTATAATGTGTTTGGTATGCTTTTGAATTTTGTTTTGAGATGCAGCGTCCTCTTATCTTATTCTATATTTATATGAAAAGTCATTGTTTTTGGTGGTATGAGGTTGAGCTACCTTGGGGAGCCACGCTCAATGAGCTTTAGCCACGTTGATGGTTCTTGGAACTTCCAAACTCTCTCATTGGTTGGAGATTCACTTCAACCGCTCTTACCACTTGTGTTCATCATGAGCTCTGACAACTTTCGGGTGATCTCTCTTATCCTTTGGAGATATCAGTTTCTTGGAACTTGCGCCAAGCTTCTTGAGGAAGCTTTCATAAAACAGATAGAAAAAGCGATTGATAAGCAGCACGATGGGCAAGGTAACACGAAAAAGAAGCCATCACGATGATTGGCAAGGCAGCACGATGAAGAAGGCATCACGATGATTGGCAAGGCAGCACGATGATTGGCCTCTCATCGTGCTATTCTAGACTTTCATGCATTTTTTGGGTGTCTACAACTATCATGAGACCAAATGTTCATCCAACGGTTACAAACTACTTTTTCACATGAGAAGCTGCTTACAATATCATTGCCCTTATTTAAAAGGTTTTACTTTATATTTTATCTTTCTATTCCATTTTTGAAAATAGTAACTGAACAAATATGTTTGTGTATACACACACACACACACACACACACACACACACACACACACATACATTTATACTAGTGTGTTACTAAGTGCGAGACACACAGTAGCTCCCATTTTAGTATCTATTTTTATAAAAATTTATTCTCTGAATTCTAATTTCATGTAAGATAGATTTATTCAACATTGTAGTATTTTATAAATTTAAAAGTCATGAACCAAATTAAAAGGCGTCAACTTTCAATATAAATATTTGCTACAAACGTCATGTAAAAGATTGATATTTTACAAATTTTAAAGAACCAATGCAAAATTTTAATTTTGTTGAGGCAAGTTGATGATTTTTAATTTTGTTGATGACTTAATGTTGTAGAAATGTTTCACAATGTTAAATTTTAACCCTATTTCTTGATTTTTTTTTATAAATATTATTGTATACAATTTATGACTGAAATGTAATTATTCACATGAAATGGCACCGAAGACCAAATAGCAAAAATATAATAGATTGATTTTGATATTTGAATTTAAAAAATTGGCTGAATTCATTAAAAAGATTACTTAAATGTAAATAAGAGCAATAAAGTTGACTGAAATATAATTTTTAAAAGGAAAAGTTGACCAACATATAATTAGCCGGCATATTGTGAACCTAAATGTAATTAGATGTAATGCAGTTGATTCACTTGTAAATAACTGCAACAAAGTTAACTGGACTGTAATTAAAGTTGACTTAAATATATTTTTTAGGAGAAAAAGTTAACCAAAATGTAATTAGACGTCATAATATGAACCTAAATGTAATTAGACGTAATATTGTTGATTTATTTGTGTTTTTTTTAAATATAGTAATTCAATGGATAAGCGGAAGTTTATATTTTTTGACATACTTGCTTATGTATTCTTATAGTATAGTAGATATATATGTATTTTAAGAGTAATGTTGTGCTTCCAAAATTTATATCTCAAATTTGATTCCTGACATATGAGGCAATGAGATTTTTCAAAACAACTTTCAATAAAAATTCAAGTGGTCGCACAAAAATTGTTAAGTAAATTTGGAATACAAGTTTAAAAGGCAGAGCATTTTTCATATTTCAAAGTTTTATTTCTTTTTCCTTCATGAATCTTGTTAATTAAAGGAACCAAAATTCAAGATGATTCAGATGAGCATATGCAAAAGGAATACAAATGTGGACCCAACACCATAGGCAAAAAAAAAAAATGTGGACCCAACAGCATAGGCAGACTATTAGATGGCTCATACTCTTTCATGGCTGCCAGTCAACTGGTTAAACTTCAAACGGCACCATATTGAATTATAAGCAGCCAGTTATGGAGAAGTGCCCCTTTTGTCTTGTTCAGTTGTGAAATGATTAATTGGTGGCTTCTTAGACAAGCACTTAAATTTGAAGTTCTTGGCAAAAGTTATTTTTAAAAAAATTGGTTTTTGTGTTTGAGTGATAGATTTTATGATGATACTTTTTTCTTGTAAGGCTTAGGTCATGCTTGGAGTTACTTCTCTCACCAACTTTTCATTTTAATATAAGAGTAATATTTGGGACACAACCTTCATACAACTTTCATACAACCTCTCCAAAAGATGTGTCTATCTCTTTCCTGTGTCACTGTGACCCCACAGTGACACAGGAAAGAGATAGACACATCTTTTGGAGAGGTTGTATGAAAGTTGTATGAAGGTTGTGTCCCAAGTATTACCCTTAATATAAACAAACTTTGTTTGAATGAGTTTAGTGACTGTTGTTTCTAGTTAGAGCCCATTTGGCTCCGCTTATGAATATCATGGATGTGGTTTCGAATTAGTGACAATTTTTGACACGATAATTTAATTATAACACGACACGATATGATTAAATTAAGGGTAAATTATACTGATCTTGAGGTATATGATAATTATATGGCCTTCCCCTCTATTTTGAAAAAAAATACTCACATTTTATCTACTTACTTTTTGAGTGTAAGATTATCAATTACCCCTTATCTCATTATATATATATATATATATGTGTGTGTGTGTGTGTGTGTACATGTGTGTGTGTGTGTATTTGTTTGATTTTGTGTACGCGGTCGAATTAGATAAAGCATTAGATAAAATTATATATACATTAACAAATGTTACAGATTTAAATTTGGGCAATGCTAGGGGCACTAACAACTTTCACTAACACTTACTAACACACTCTAACTCTCTCCTAGTGGTACTGTGGGGTCTGCAGTGGGCCCCGCAGTACTACTAGGAGAGAGATAGAGTGTGTTAGTAAGTGTTAGTGAATTTTGTTAGTGCCCCTAGCATTGCCCTTAAATTTATACTCCGTAGCATTTAACTCCAACTCTAAAAAAATTCGCAGCTCTAAAAAAAATCTAAAAAATTCAAATTTTAAGGTTTTATAATCTTTAGCCTAACTTACAATAGTTTACAAATTTAGATTTTTAATATTAAGCCATAAATTTTTTTGTTCAAGTAGTAGGTGAAATATATTAGAACATTTATTTAGAGTAATACTATGCTTCCCAAATTTTCATCCCAAATGATAATGAAGTGGGACCACACTTGAACCACTTTAACATCACAACTAATCAAAATCAACCGTGCCAACTGCCACATGTGTTGGGCAACACTTTTGGGAAAGAAATTTGGGAAGCATCGCATTACTCTTTTATTTATAAATATCAATAATAATTTAATAACATAAAAAATTATCAACAAAATTATCTACGACCACTTTAAAATGAAAAGAATAATAATATTAATGAAAAAAAAATCAACAAAACTTTTTAAAAAGTGAATAGTTATATTGCATTTTTGTCTGTTTTATTTAAAAAAAAATATATGCTCAGTGGAGTCTTCTATATATATAGATATATATATATATATATACCAGGGTAATTCCCGTGCAAGACGTGTACTAATTAAATTTCATTGGAGCAACTCATTCACAATATTGGGAGCAAGTTCACAATTTAAAAAATATTAAGCAGACAAAAATACAATATAACTATTCATTTTTTTAAATAAAAAAATTGTTGATGTTTATTTATTTATTTTTCATTATTGTTATTATTCTTTTCATTATAAAGTGGTAGTAGATAATTTTGTTGATGATTTTTATGTTTTTTAAATTTAGTGTTGATATTTTAAAAAAAAAAAAAATTTAGTAAAAGCTTGATTTGGTATATACTGAAATTTTGTCGATGATTTTTTAATTTTTTTTTTTCATAATTGTTAAAAAAAATTCAGTTTTAAAAGGTAGTGGATAATTTTTTTTTGATGATTTGTCCAAGGACAAAACTGTCATTTTCAAATAGAAGGGAGGTGAGTATAATTTTTGAAAACACAATGTAGGTCCCTATAATTGTCAGATACCTCAGGGAGGTTAGTGTAATTTGCCCTTAAATTAAAAATAGATCGTATCATAGATGAATAACACTCGAAACTAAAAACTAAACACAAAGTACACAATCCGATTATGACAATGCACATTTTACCCGAATTGCCACCCCTATTTCGAACTATATATATAATAATGGGGCAATATGAAATACTGCGATTGCATGTAGAATTTGTCAAACGGCCCTTTAGCCAAAGCGGCAACCATGACGGGAGCCTATTAAGGTGCAATTAAGAAAATCACAGAATTTATTTTGTAGTTTGTGAGTTAATCGGTTCTATTTATTTAAGGGCATGTTTGATAACCCAATTAAGTGCTAAAAATGAAAAGATTCTAACACTTTTTCTTTTTCAGTGCCTTTGATAACGTACTACTTAATTGAAAAAGCAGCCAAAAAACTACTGAAAACTTTAAGTGAAAAATTTCTACTGAAAATAATCACTGAATGCATTCTATTTCAGTAGTTGAAGCAATGTTTTCAGTATTACAAATTCAATCACTTAACATTTTTAGTACTTAAAATCCAATACTTAATTTTCAGTTTTATCAATCGCTTGATGCATGTTTTCATAAATAAATAAATAAAATAATAATAAAAATAAAAATCATACAAGAAATGAGAGTTGAACTAAATGTGATCGTATTGGTGAATACCCAATCAGCCCCTTGGTTTTGCACTAAATTAGTGGCCAGTGATATAGCACTAATTGTGGCATTCCAAATTGAAAATAAAAAATGATAGGTATACAGACTAATGACACACCAGCTTTAAATTCATGTACTCTATGCTGTGGAAGTGATGCACAGAAAATGGTGAAAAATTCAAATATCACAGGGTACATGCATTTAAAGCACAGTGTGTCCTTTGGTGTGTATCCCTATCATTGTTGATTGAAAATTGACAAACATGAAACTACTTCATCAGGGTTGTTACGGGCTGCAAAGGCCCTGTTTCGGTTGTTTTACATATCTATATTCTTCTTAAACTTAAAAGGCAGAAATAGAAATCATGCATTTAAGTCTAGAAGGGGATAAAAGGAAAATTCATTGGGCAAGGTGGGATTATCTTTGTACTTCAAAGAATGGTGGCAGGGTTGGATTTAGGGTCTTTGAAAATTTCAACAAAGCGTTGGGTGCTAAGCAGGCTTGGCGCCTTGCTCACAACACGGATTCTTTATTTTACAAAGTGTTCAAGGCCAAATATTTTTCGAACGGGCACATTCTCAAGACGAGTCTTGGGTCTTATCCGTCTTTCACCTGGAAAAGTATTTGGGGCTCCATTGAGGTTCTTCGTTTGGGTTCGAGATGGAGGATTGGGAATGGCAATAATGTCCAACTTGGAATTGACCCATGGCTACCAAGACCTGTTACGTTCAAACCAATTTCACCGCTCATCGAGCCTCTTAAGGGGGCTCTTGTTAGGGACCTTATTGATCATTCTACCTATTCTTGGAGGGAAAATGTTTAAGAGACTTGTTTTGGCCCGAAGACGTGGAGACTATTTTGCGTTCCGTTGGCTACATCCAGGTGTAAGGATCGGCTTATTTGGCATTGGAATTCTAATGGAATTTTTTCAGTTCGGTCAGCATATCATGTGGCACGCGAGTGGGGTAACAGTGGGGGGATGCGTGGTTCGTCTTCAACTAGGGAAATATCATTTCCTTAGGCTCACTTGTGGAGTACAAAAGTTTCGAATAAGGTATGTCTGTTTGCTTGGCATGCTATTCGGGATTTCTTACCATGTAGGGTTAATCTTGTGCGGAGAAAGATTGTGGACCAGGGGTCATGTGTATTGTGTGGGGCGGCTTTTAAAATGACGTCACATGCGTTGGTGGGATGTCGTCGTGCAAAGGAGGTGTGGGAGGTGCTCTTCTCGGACAGGTTCTATAAAAAGGGGGCTCGAATGAGTTTCTCAGATTGGGCAGCCACGATTCTCTCTAATGGTGAGCGAGAAGTGGTTTCTCGGTTCTTGTGGCTGGCCTGAATGAATTGGAATGACAGAAACAAATTTGTTATGGAAGGACGGAGTAGGGAGGCCTCTCAATCGGTGACATCGGTTCTTGCTTTGGAGGATGAATTTACTTTGGCCAACCATGTGGGGGACTTAGCAAGGCCGACGGTTGGTAGTAGAGACCGAACACGGTGGACCCCACCTCCTCCGGACTCTCTTAAGCTAAATGTTGACTGGGCTACCTTCACGGTTGAGGGTGCTATTGGTGTGGGGGGTATTCTTCGGGATCATCATGGCCATGTTCTGCTTGCTTTCTCAGAGTTTGTTCGGGGCAGGTTTGATACAATGACAGCAGAATGCATGGCTCTTTGGAGAGCGGCGTCGGTGGCTCACGAGGCAGGCTTTTCCAGATTTCTTGTGGAATCAGATTCCAACTCCTTGGTTCAGGCTCTTTTTGGTGACAGTGATACACTTGCTTCGTTTAGTAATATTGTCGATGTTACCAGAGAGTTACTTCATTCTCTGGAATGTCCACCGTGTGTGCATGTGTTTAGAGAAGGAAATAAGGTAGCCCACGATCTAGCTAAGTTAGCGTTGAGTTGTAATTGTTTCCGGGTGTGGATGGAGGAGGTCACCTCTGAAATCCAACGCTTCGTGGAGTTTGATGTAGTTCATTTCAACAATCCTCAATAAAATTGACTTATGTTGGTGATAAAAAATAAAAGTCTAGAAATTGTATGTTTCAACTTGATTTGACCAAGATATCAACACATACTTAAAAATTAGGGTAAAATGCATCAAATTATACCATATTTTGCACTCTGGTCTCTAAATATATATTTTTTTCCCTCCGTATTTTAGTCCATCAACTAATATTTTGTGACATTTTGATCCCTCAACTAATATTTTGTGGCAGTTTGCCCTCTCCGTCACTTTTATCTATTAAAAGTGACTGAAAAAGTTATTTTAATTACATATATACCCCTTGTTTGGGCCATGTTTGGAAACAACTATCATTTTTCAATACTTATGAAACTCCAAAAGCAAAAAATTAAATATTTAACAAAATAGCCTCTATAATTGCAATTGGCCAAGAGCTACCTTGGATAACTTTTACCAATTGCAATTTTTGTGATTTAATTACATAAAAAAAAAAAAAAAAAAGAAGCTGGGAAATAGATCACAAGGGATAATTTTGTGCTCTTTGATAGATTTCTGTCTTTTATTGAGCTCTGCTACTTGTTGAAAGTCCTCAGGATTTTCTCATGTCTAATAAAACTCGCTTTTGATTGATCAAAAAATAAAACAGGGGCCAAAGTGAAAAGGTTCAACTATAGGAGGTGTACATGTAATTAAAATAGCTTTTTCAATCACTTTTAACAGCTAAAAGTGACGGATGGGGCATACTGCCACAAAATATTAGTTGAGGGACAAAAAAAAAAGGAACAAAAGTGCAAAACAAGGTATAGTTTGAGGATGTAAAATGCATTTTACCCAAAAAATTAATAATTGTCCACTGGAATTAAAGATTTTATTTTTTAACAAAAAAGAAAAGAATCAAAGGGCGTTAAACACCACAATTAGTGCAAAACTTAATTTTTCAAAGATCCAATATCAATTCAAAATCTAAATTTTTGTTTGAGTCGATTCCTAAAAGCACTATGATCAAGAACCCGTGCCTAAAGACACTATCGATAATTCTCGTCATGCGTGCCTTCGGATAATAACTAACTCACATGACTTTGGCATTTCCCTTGAGCCAAAAGCTATTAGGCCAAACAACCCCTGAGCCAAATGCTATTAAGCCAATAGCCAAACAATCCTTAATTTTTCAAAATGGAATTTGTTTAAAAAAAGTTCACCAAACATCCCTTAAGCTAATAGCCAAACCCTTTACTTTTTTTCTTTTTTCTTTTTTTTAATAAGAACCCTTTACTTATTAGTGGAAACGTGATTTTGTATTTAATTTAGTCTTTATTTTTTATGATTATTTATCAAGTGTGTAAACTGTAAAGGGGAAAAAAGACGTGAAGAAGAAATATTTTTTATACGAAAAAGGGAGGGTTTCCTGAACTATTGCAGCACAATGAAATTGGGAGACAGATATTGCAGTGTGAGAAATATATTGCAGCTGAAATTTGGGAAACTAAGGGGGAACAAATTTAAAGTTCTAAACATCATCATACACTAAAACACCATTTTTTTTGTCCAAGTCAACAAACTGAGCTGATTTATGATTACCAACCAATTCTACTCATAAATACATACATATTTATATATTTATGTAAATAGATTAAATAAATCATCTCGCAGGCACTCTCTCAAACCCCATATAACTTCGTTACTATATGCACGTCCCTCCTAATATAAAATCTTGGCTCGCCCTCGTTTATTTAGAAACAAGATATTTTAGATTGCTTATACAAAGTAGTTAGAGCAACTCCAACCATGTTATGCATTTTTTTATGCAAAATGCATAGAAATCACCCAAAAAATATTTTTGCAGCATGAATTTTGCATAACCACTCCAATCATGGTATGCATTTTAGTTATCTATCAATATTTTATAATTTTTTTTTATCTCTATTTGGAGTCTTGGTAGCCGTTTGATTTTTTTTGATGGAATGTTGATGGCCATTAGATTTGCATAGGGCTTTTGCATCATTATGCAAATTTAATAGTTTTGATGACACTTGTAAATATGCATAAGCATTTTGTATAATGGTTGGAGTACCATTTTTTCACCACATTATACATATCTCACCAAAATATACATATACATAATGTGGTTGGAGATGCTCTTAATCCATAACACTGAAACTTGGATTAATTCCTCATGCTGGACAAATAAGCT
Source organism: Hydrangea macrophylla (assembly GCA_033977485.1). NCBI lineage: Eukaryota > Viridiplantae > Streptophyta > Magnoliopsida > Cornales > Hydrangeaceae > Hydrangea > Hydrangea macrophylla. The sequence goes on along the minus strand of CM066997.1, from coordinate 96,338,714 downwards.
TTACCATTGCATTAAGCAATTGAATCCTTAGAAAACGTGGCAAAATTGACAAGTCAGGCTTCTGAGTTCTATGATATGTCCTGTAGAGCAATAAATGGGCACAAAGTCTTGTCAGAATATTAGGTAGGTTACAGCAGTTACAAATTCAGCCAACGGGTAATAGTCCATTTTAATTGAATAGTTTAGTATTTGACGCGGTCATTCAGTTCGGAATTATTTGTTTGAATGTATGGAAGACTAAATTATACCATGGGAGATGTAAGTTTATTAGTCCCAGGACTATCAATTAAAAAGGACTAATTATTCAATCCCTTCCCTGTCAACCAAACGTGGCCTTAGAGTATGTGTGGAGCGCATAATATGTGGTTAATAAAGAATCAGTTTTAGTTAGTATAGTATTGTGTAGTTACATAGAGGATGAAAATAATATATTTTGTTTTAGACATTCGCAAACAGGTCTTTAGCTAGACTGAAAAATTACAAGTTTAATTGTAAGAAAGGTTGGTGAACACAAAATGAGCTATTGCTTACAGATACATTGTATCTTTAAAAAGTGAGAGTTCATTTCATTTAAGAATATGATTTCCCACTTGAGCTTTTTTGTTTATAATATTTATATGATCAGTTTGACCTTTACCTACTACTGAAACTCGGTCTAACCTACCCATTGTTAGAAAGAGTAATGTTATTCTTTTTAAATGTGGTTTTTAACATCAATAATGTTAGGAGTACTAATAAATTTTATTAATATTTACACTCACATTTTATCTCTCTCTTTTAGTGGCACTTTGAGTTTACTATAGACCCCACAGTGTCACTTGGAGAGAGATAGAGTGTGGGTGTGAGTATTAGTGGAATTCGTTAGTGTCCCAAATATTACTCTTTCAACATATATGGTAGTGAGATTACCTTCCATAATATGGTGACCACTTGATCAACATCCTCCAATGAAAATCAAGTAGGTCCACTACCACATGTATTTTGACTTAAAAGTTAAAACCACATTTGGTATACAAATTTAAAAAGTACATAGAATAACCCTTGCTAGCCACACAAAATGTTTACATAAAAGTCACTTCCATGTTTATGTTTCAGTTTAGGTGAAGGGATTAGCCGACCCATATATAAGTGATATTTTGTCAAAGTTATGGGACAAATTGACGTGAAGATACATCTTGTTGGCCAATTTGGTAGTTTTGCATATTGCAAAAAATTGCTTTTGAGCGGCTTTTAGTGAACAGCAAATTTATGCAATTGACTCATAATTTTTGTAATTGAACTATAAAATCTGGTTTATTTTACAGTTTTATTTTAATTTTTGGAATTTAATTACCCCATATGAACTCCAAAAGCGTGAACAAATCGGGTAGAGTAGGCAAGTGATATGTACCCATTTACGTTCAGTTTTCAATTTTTGTTTTGAATTTCTTTGAAACAAAACTGAAAACTTATTTGGTAATCATTTTCATTATTCTTCTCCTTCTTCAAGAAATTTGGAATATCTATCTGATTTCTGAACTTATTTTCAAAACCATGCTCAGCTGCGGAAAAATATTAGTTGAAATAGTTATAAAAGTAACGTGGTATCCCGAGCCAATCAGATTTCTTTATCAGCCCATGCTCCCTCTATTTTCAGGGCAATTTTATTCCACATCAATAAAAACAACTATTGTATTAATAATGCTATAGATGTTGTCATAGCGTCTCTGTTACAACTAATATTTACTCCTCAGCTGCACTATCACAAAAGACAAAGTAACTACTTTCATAGAAACAGTTGGTTTGATTAACTTAACAAATAATTTTTTTTTTATGTTTGAGCGTCCAAGTTGGTATGGTTATGGGCAAGGGCGTATCTGGCCCCGGGCAGGCCTAGGCTGTAGCCCAAGGTCAGTTTTGGTGAATTTTTTTTTTATACAATGCTTTTAGCCCAGCTCATTTCATAGCCCACTATTGTACTATGCTTTCAACTCATTATTTTAAACACCCAAAGCTATCAACCCACTATTTTAAATACCCAAAGCCATCAGCCACTAACCCATTTGGATAGCCCACTATTTTAAACACCCAAACCCATCAACCAGCAAGCCAATTTGATAGCCTATTGTTTAAGTTTATTGAATTTGAGACATTGATGGTCAATTGCCTTGATTGAGTGTATTCATTTTAGCTCCTAATTGATGTTTTGATGTAGTTACTGTCTTAGGTTCTAATGTGTAAACGATAGTAATGGAAGATAATTAACTGACACATAAAGAAGAAAAAAAAAAATCTGTAGATATAAAAACAGAAATAGAGGAAGTAAAATGAAAGGTGATATAAAACTAATTTTGTCCATACATAGACCCAAAAATAAAAATAAAAATAGAATAAAATAAAATAAAATAAATTCGAGGGCTACTCTCGAACCCCCTCACAGCTTTGTCTAGCCCACCTCTCTGAAAGATCCTAGATACGCCCTTGGTTATGGGCTACACGGAGTCCCAATTCTATTCCAGGTCCATGAAATAGAAGGATGGTTTGTTGTATAAACTATGAAGGCAAATTAATGAAATCTTTCTATTGACTTGCTAAACAAGATCCTCCATAACTTCTTGGAGAGAAGCATGTTTAAAGACCTTGATCCTTCAAGTCGACGCAACCTCATTAAAATTTCATAATTTAAGTTCATTCGTCTCGGTTAATCTAGGTATTTAACAATTGTGAAACTATGTGATTTAGATTCACTCACAAGTACTCCAGTTGTTAGCTCGATTGGAAAGGTTTCACGGGTTAATTCCTCGCTCAACGAGCAAGTTAGCTCTCGTCCTTTAGCTAATGGTAGCCCAGTTGATCAGTCGATAAGTGGTAAATTGTTCATTTCTGTACCTTGAAAGAAAATTGTGGTTTACTTATTGCAAGAGTGCACCTTAAGATGAGTGCTTCCCTATTATGATTTTCCAAGACCCTTTTGTAGTGCAACTGAGACGTGTGCAGTCAACTCCATTAGGGTTATAGCGAGAAGGAAATGTTTACAATTGAAATATTGCAAACTCGAGTCGACTCTTCAAGTAATATCCATGGGTTGTAATGTATATGCTTAAACTCAAGGGTCCCCTTTGTAATTAACAAAAAAAAATAAAAGTTGCATTTAGACCCATCTTTATCTTATTCCTTATGGTTTAAAGGTTCACACTCAATCCACCGATAGTTGCATTTTGAACTGTAAGTTGTCAAATTTTGTACTAATACTAGCAAAAAATTTCTAATTTTTTTTTTTGCTAAAACAACAATTCATATCATTAAAACAAACCCAAGTACACGGAATAAAAAAAGACTATCCTACAACACATGGATAGCCTTTGGCCAACAACAGAAAAGCAAGTGAGGGACAAGATCCCCTCCTCATGCGGAAAATAAAAAAAGGAAAACACATGAACACATCCCCGTGCACCTAAGAGAGACGACCAAGGAAAGTTTATACCCACATGCTTGAAAGCTATGGGAACCCCCATCCACCGGAATACCAGAGTACCACCCTGGACGGGTAGGAGGTCGCGGTTGCCGCTTTCCTTGAAGAGAGAACTTAGATGTGTCGGAACTGGATTGAGAACTCCAACTCCGGACAGGATAACACCGGATCTGCAAGAAAACATCTTCAGATCTGGAGAAAGCACACGAGAATAACCTTCACAAAGGAAGGGGGAGAGCTTCACAAAGGAAGAGGGAGAAAATCAAACAAGGCCTTATTTAGATTTAGAACAAAAAAGAGAAAAGGGGAAGAGGTAGTGAGGGCGACCAAGGAGGAGGAGCTGCTGTGGGGGTGGACTGTAGTGGAGAGACGGAGCTGCGGCTGGTAGGGTTTGGGAGCAAAAAGGAAATCAGTTGCTTCTCTCTTTCTAGGAATCGCCTAGAGAGAGAGAATCTTACGCTGTTGGATTTCTTTCAAAAAAAAAAAAAAAAATTCTAATTTAGTTAGGCGGAAAAAACCATTTATTAAATTTTGTGGTTAAAATGTCAACTTTGCCCCCAATTTACTACTCCCTCCGTCCCATATTACGAGTTTCTTTTGGGAATTCCAACTTATTAAGGGGACAAACTTGATTTTGGTGAGATTTTCAACTTTCCAATATTGCCCTTTTTGAAATTCAAAATTATAGTGTCACATCAAAAAAATAAAAAATAAAAAAAGAGGGGGAAGAGTTGGACGTAATAAAGGACAAATTTGAAAAGTGTGTATTAAAGTACTTTGATATTCAATGAGGACTCTTAAAATAGGACATAAAAAAAAGTAATGCTAGACCCACACCCAAATCTCACACTCATTTCATCCACACACTGATGTGGACTAATGGGGAGAGGAGAGAGACTGTGGAATCTATTGTGGTCCACACCACTTTACAATCTCTCTCCTCTCCTGGCCTCATTGGTAAATATCAGAGTGTGGATAGATGGGTGTGAAGTTTGGGTGTGGGTGTAGCATTACCCGTCAAAAAATGACATCAATGACTCTTAATATGGGACAGAGGGAGAGTATACCCCGCATTTGAGCCATGTGTAATACTATGCTTTCCAAACTTTTCATACCAAATACACGTAGTAGTGGAACCACTATGGAATCACTATAACATCCTCCAATTAAAAATAATTGGGATGAGAAATTTGAGAAGTATATCATTACTCTTGCGCCATATGCGTTTGTAATCACTTATTAGCCCTATAGAAGAGAATGCATTGACGCATTCTGGTTAGCCCAAGCCCATTACATATTATTGGATCCAATTACTTCATTGTGTAGAGCTTGGGCTTCTCTTAGCACCGATCCATGATTTAGTATATCGGCTTAGGGTAAACCAAGTCCACACCCACTTAACATGGGTGTTTTTTTTTGGCTGAGAGAAATATCATTTAAAATGGGTTGGCTAAAGGCTAATGCTAATATCAAAGCTACATATGCTAATGCCAAAGCAATTCGTTAAAAATATCTAACGTTTAGACTTTAAGCGTTAGAAATTCTTTGGCATTAACATTAGCCTTGGCTAAATGGTCCAAAGACTTCACAGTTTGGAAAACAAAATCGAAATAAATTATAAAGTGTATTTACCTCAAATACATGTATATTTAGTAAATGTTATTGGCACTGATTGTAATATTTGTAATGGGTAATACTAGGGGCATAAATAAATCTCACTAACACTTACTAACACACTTTATCTCTCTCCTAGTGGTACTGCAGGGTCCACTGCAGACCCCACAGTGCCACTAGAAGAGAGATAGAGTGTGTTAGTAAGTGTTAGTAGAATTTGTTAGCGCCCCAAATATTACTCTATTTGTAATACCCTTCACAAAAATACAGTTATTTTAGGTGTATATAAATATATAGGAGGCCGCTAACTTACAATATGATGGTGGTAAGTTAACAGCATACAATAACCCTTCTAGCGACGAAAAATAGGTTTTTAGCGACGAAAATTTTGTCGCTAAAGGTGCCAACTTTTAGCGACGAAAATTTTCGTCACTAAAACCTTTTTTTTTGTCGCTAAAAATCTCCTAAGTTAGCAAATCCCAAATATATATATACAAGGATTCTCTAAAGAGGGCGTCCTCTCTTTATTAAAGAGAAGACCTCTATTTTGGCCGTCAGATCGGGTTTAAAAACTGTGAAATAACAAAACTGTCCTTAATAAAAACACGAGCTGACGGTCGAAACAGAGTCCCTTCCTTTAATAAAGAAAGAGCGTCCTCTTTAAAGCCTGGCTATATATATATATATATATATATAAAGGGGCGGACCGAAGTGGAGACCAAAGGGGGCCATGGTCACCCCAAAATTTTTGAAAATTTGTGGGATATATATGTAGTTTTAATATTTGAAAAATATTTTAGAAATTGGTCCTCCCAAATTTTTAACATTTACAATATAAACCATCCAAAAAAGTCAATCTGAAAACAGCCCCAATGCCACAGTTTGTTTTGCAGGATTAATCTAAGAAAGAAAAAAAATCTAGACTAACAATCATTTTGAATTTAATAGTTCGTTGTTTAGTAGGCCAAATAGTATTACAAGCTTAATTGTCAATATCAACTTAATAGTTCCCATATAAAGGACTATTTACTCAAGGGTGTGGCATTAACTGTCCCCCATAATAGAGAATGGGAAGAATAATACTCAACTACGTACCTAGCTCATAAGACAAAAATGACCTAAATCTAATCGACCAAACTACTCTTTCGACTCTCATTCTCACACCAAAATATGTATAAATAGATCAAAAAAAAAATTCACCTCGGGAGTATAGCCCCCGAATGCCCACATAAAACTTGTTTACTAGAGAACCCAAACCCATTTTACTTGCCCCCCCCCCCCCCCCCCCCCTAACATAAAATCCTGAGTCCACCATTATATATATATATATATATATATTAAGCTAGTAAAATCCGGATTATCCCTCAAAACCACGATTTAGAAGAATACATTTTTTTGACCAAGCGGGATTTGCCCAAATGGTGTGCCACTTTTTCCCCAATAGAGAGATTGAGGGTTCGACTCCTCTTAAGGGGAGTATTTACTTGCTCCCTATTTGTTCTTCAGTCGGAATGAGTGACATTTGCTGAGCGTAGCTGTGGGCCATTATGGAGCTTTGGAGTGTGTGTGTGTGTGTGTGTGTGTGTGTGTGTGGGGGGGGGGGGGGTTTGTGTGTGTGTGTGTGTGTGTAGCCATAAATCCAGGTAAGTATCAAAAAAAAAAAAAAGAAAGAAAGAAAGGATACATTTTTACTCACCCAGGCCTCCATTGGGGGAAAATCTGATTCGACGTCGGTGACACCACATAGGCACAATGACGTGCTATTGCCGTTGCAACTAATAATTTTTCCTCCATTAGGTGACATGTCCCATTCCATTCCCATTTTGTCCATTTTTATTTACACAATTACTGGAATTGGACACATGTCATCCAATAGAGACCTGAGTGAGCAAGGGTGAGCAAAAATACTCTCGATTTAGAATTAACTCCATTTTCGTACTTGTGTGAATTATAAATTCAGTGGAACCCATAATATAATTTAAAAAAATGCGTGACCTGAGCATAAAAACATATACATTGGATGACCCATTAAGAGCATCTCCAACCACATTACCTAAAAATTCTCTAATTTTTAGTCAAAATAGCTAAAAAGTTATTTTAGCTAATCAATTTTAAATCCCCAACTCCAACCATATTCTCCATTATAGGGAGGTTTTAATTATTATATTAATTTTTTTATACAAAAATTGAAAATTTTTATCTCTCCTTAAATTAATATGATATGTATTATTTTTTATTATTTTACTTATGGGTAACTACTCATATTCACACTCTCTCTCCTCAAATGTGGAGAACTAAGAAAAGGTTCTCCAAAATGGAGAACTATTTAGAGAAGCCATTGAAGCTTTAAAAATGCACTTTGCTTCTCCAAAATAGCTAGAAATTGAATATAGGTAATGTGATTGGAGTTGCTCTAATAAGTGATTTTATTTCTTATGTAAGTGATTGCAGGTTCGAGTCTCATGAAGTGAGAGAGTACTACCTCCCATTTGTGTAATGCATAATAAAAATAAAATAAAAATGAAACATACAAACATATTAAGATCGTGATAAAGAATCAAAAGATATCCATAATAACAAAATCTTGTACTCTACTTTGGTAAACATTCAAATCCAGTGGTTCTTTTTGCGTGGGACGACCCACAAGACGACAAGAAGTGGAAGCAGAAGCAACACTCAGCTTTTTCTTACCATCACGACTAGAAGGTTGTTGCGTGCAAGGCACGCAGTGTAGATTTTATTTTTATGTCAAATGAGAAGTTTCTAATTTGAAAAAACTCCAATTTTAGAACACACAAATTTGAAAAATCTCTAACTTGAGAAAACCCTAATGTGAGAAAATAGTAATCTAAAAAACTATAACTTTTAAACTGCACAGAAATGGTCACGCAAATTAGATTAGTTTATATTATTTTATACCACACTTCTATCTTAACATAAACCTTTTTGCTACACTCACTTTAATTTTAGGAAATATTCTTTTAGTAATTTTTTTTTTCAGAATTTAAAACAATGTACTCTATATTGTAAAACTAATTTAGAACAATTAATAAACATAATAAAACAATAAGTAATACTACTAATTAGGGAATATCAGTAAGAGTGTGTTGCATTGTAAACTAGAAGATTGCTGTGATTTATCATGTATTTTTTTCTTTCTTCTGTTTGTATTTGATCCCTGTGAACATGCTTTTTGTGAAATGGAATTTTCATGTTTTGCAATAAAATAAAATAAAAAAATAGGGAATATCGGTAAGTGTCTATTCGTTGTAACAAACATTAAAATACCAATAGCAAAAGCATAAGTTGATTTGCCAAACGACTTTACTCAGACCCACAAGCATTAATAAAAACCAGCACAAGCTCTTTTTTATAAGCCAAAAATAGTTAGATTGAAAACATGATATGTTGTATATTTTAATATATAATAATGTAGTTTGTAATATTAAATTGTGTATAAATTATTGTTATTGTTTGTTTAGAGAAATTTGATAAGACATCATTCAATGAGTGCCTTTTGGTTAGGGGTAATGACCCTTTAAGAGGTGTCTATGATACCTATTTTGAAAAGATGTATAATGAAATGACATAACCAAGGGATGCCATATTTTAGAAGATGTACTAAGTTGTTTATATAAGACAAGTGGGTTATTCATTTTAATATGTGAAAAATTACCAAGCATACATTCTCTATTATTCTTTGTCAGTTAAAACCAATTTCTTAGAGGCTTTCCTGAAAATCTACCAGATAGCAAAATCTGCAGAATTGCTATTTGGTAGATTTTCAGTCTTTGTTGTATCCTGGAAGGGATTTGCTAGAAATCCTATAGCAAACTCTTTGTGAGGGCAAATAACTCCTTAAAGATAGCGACTACGCGCCTCAAAGCTTTACAAATTTCACGTTTATTTGTTGATACTTCTTCCGTGACGACCCGTCCCTAACAATTTTAAGGAGTTATTTAATTTTATGGAAGACGATTTAGACATAACAGACTGGTTCGGAATTTTGATGGTCAGTTCTCACAATCTGTTTTGGCAAATTCTTCTGATTTGAAGATTTCATGTTTGGATCTACAAGAGTTTTGTTATATATAAGGTACGTATACTTATGAACTTCATCATCTATATATTGATATATATATATATATATAAATATATCATTGAATTAATAGAAATACTACATTGAAGGTTTAGAAAATTGCTAGTAAATACCTCGTTGATGGACATTCATGGTTAAAGGACACCCAATATTCAATTTTGGTAGAAGATCCCTGAAATCCTAGTTAAAATACCTAATCATGGTTAAGAAAATTTTTTTGGTCATAAATACCCTTGTTTCTATTTTAAAACATATAGATATATGTTGTATAAATGTAGCCAATCACTCACTTTAATTGGTGCCATTATTTTGCCATTATTTGCATATTCGGATGTTAGATTTAAAAGGAAATCAAATGCATCCTTCAAATCCCATAAACCACTCTATCTTGATAATTCACTTACCATATATCAGGCCGATCCCAAAAAATACCATACAAAATCTTATACCAGCAACACCACCTGGTCCACCCATGAGGACAAAACCGACCCCACCCCTTAAATAGCTAAAAACAAAAACAAAAAAAAAGGCAACAATCTAACCCCAAATCATTTGACTGTACATGTATGCATTTTTGTTGTTAAAGTGCACTTTATTGTGTTCATAGTGTTGTGAATTTCACAAATACATGTAGTCAGCTAGAGTAAGGCAAAAAGGGATTCACAATTGATAAAAGAAGGGATTTTTATTGAGATTGACAGAAAACTGATGGCTTTGATGCCACGGTTGTCTGTACTATGAAAATTGCATATAAAAAAAAAGTATTGTGAAAATTAATATCATGAAATTCACATACTGAAATGATGCCACCATTGCTGTATTTCCTTTTTCACATTTTTTTACTTGTAAAATTCACAAGAGCCAAAAAAAAAAAAAAAAAAGAGGTTGAGCAAGAAAACCACCACCATTGATGTATTATTCACAAGTTGATTTGTGAAATTCACAATATATCGTGCAAAAGAAGGGATAACATTGAGAAATTCACAGAAAACTAATGGATTGGTCTTTACTGTCCGTAAAATTCACAGAAATCTAAGGGATAATATTGAGATATTCGCAGTTTTGAGAATTTCTCAAAATCAACCAGTTCTAATATATTCATACAATCCATTTGAGATTTTCACACACTGGTTTGATAGATGACCTGTGAAATTCACAAAAAAGGATTGTTGTAAGTATTAGTATTGTGAATATTGGAGTTGTACATGTGAATTTCACAAACCTGTGGGGTGTTGATATTAGTGAAATTCACAGGCTAAACTATTTGGCCACCATGTCTTGTGTTATTCAAATGCTTGTCTGTGAAATTTACATTTGAAACTGCAGTCTTCACAAGTTGAATTGTGAAATTTACACTCAAATTTACCCATTTTCAAACTGCAGGCTGAAAAACACAAAAGTGCAAGCAAGGTCATGAATTTACCCTCAATGGTTAGGGTTTCAGGAAACACCCCCCAAGGAGGTGTTCTAGCAAGGATTTAAAAACTCACAACACAGATTTTCTGAAACCCACATAGGAAAATGAGGTGATTTGTATTTGTGAAATTCACAATTATAATTATACACTAGATATGGACATATTTGCTGTTACATCCCATTCAAAACATGGTGCGATGGAGTTTTGTGATATTTCCAAAGAGGGAAAATGGCATAATGGTTACAAGAACACCTCCTAAGTACACATAAATGGTTGTAGTGCAAACAATCTAAGTTACAGAAGATCCAAGGTTCTAATTACACTGATTTCTTACCTTTCTTTCTCATTTTTATCGAACAGTATGTTGATTTTGCCCAAAGCTTTATCTCCTTCACAGTCGTCTTCATCGCTAGAGGCTCAAACAAAAGCCTAGCTTTTTGGTTTACAGTAGTTTTGTTGCAAATGGGGAAATAGTGGCTTATCATTTTTGCAAATGGCGATTTGTTGTTGACAATTCTAGAGAGAGAGAGTGTGAGACCCAATTAGGTAATTATGCATTTATGATAGATTTATGCACTTTCCATTTGTAAAAGGCGAAATTTAAGGGAGAAATTTGGGAATAAAACGGTTTTGGAAGGGAATAAATGGTCTGATGAAGACCCACTTCTCTCCTGCCTTAAGTCTCTTGCGTGAATGGTCCAGGGGTAGGTTTGGGACTGAAAATATGAAAGGGACTTTCATTCAAAAATGTTTTAACCAAGGGTTCTATTGCCAAAAAAGCCTATAGTAGAGGGGTATAATACTATTTAACCCTTGAAGGTTTTATAATATTCTATAAAACAAGGTAGACTTGCTAGTCATAATTATAAGACTTGTATAGTTTTAAGTCATAATTACAAAACAATGCAATGTATTTCAAATTGATAGATGCCATATGATTTGGACGATGCTGGGTATATTGTCATGCTTCTTAATATGAGTACGTAAAAGGGTTTCAATCTACTTTATGGAACTTGTTCGAAATTCGTAATTAAATTTGCATCGTAGATATTGAATTTCTAATTCTGTTAGAGACATTATGTTTATAATGTCAACAATAGTACTAATTTTTTTTCTTTTTCTTTTTTTGCTTAAAAACATTAGTACTAATTGGATTTGGGTATAACATGCTATCAGATTATGTTAGATATTATCAATATGCATGTGTACACAAATATCATCTTCTGTACTTCACTTTTTGTTGGAATATGCAACTTGTTCGTTACCATATTCTCTGTTTTCTGGTCTATCATTTGTTCCTAATTAAATTTGAGTGTCCAAAGAACAAATATCCTGTTCGTAAATTTCTAATTTTGATTTTACAGCTGAGTGCATTAAGTGATTATATGTAGTAGATAATCACACGTTCTTAAGTAAGAAACTACAAAGTAAATATGCTCTCAGTTGTTGAAATAGATTTTGTAAAATAATTTATGCTATAATGGATTATCCAAGGTAGATAATTTTGGCGCCTGTTTAGTAAATAGCATAACATTATAAGAATGAATGAAATCTATTTATAGTAGGAGTTAATCTTTTGAGATTGAAAGAAGTTCTATTGATTTTTGAAATAGAGTGACTGATAATTAAATTGGAATGAAAGGGTTGTGGCCACAACTGAGTCATCTATTTCTTTATGAAGTGCAACTTCTAAATAATTTACACTAGAAGGCTTAGCAATGTCTATGGTGCTAAAGCTTTGACACATTTGTCGGAGAAATAAATTGTGTAGTAGTTGGAATAATTTTTATTGCCAACATAGTTATTTGATCATGATAATGAATCAAATAAGGAATTTTAAGGAATTTTATAGCTAGCTAATTGATTGGGTTGTGAAACCTATGTTGATAGAAGTCAAAAGGAAGCAGCAGTCTTTTGACTTTGTAAAGAAAATATCTAGTGGAATCGGACTGAAACTCGATTTTTTATTAGTTACCGGTAATGGTAACCCGACCTTATTTTAGAACATCACTAATTTCAAGGTTTAATGGGTAATAACAAGTTACTGTTATGTGACAGTTTGGGCACTAAGAAACTATTTATAGTCCATTCCAAGATATAATCAGTGCTGACTGCTACGTTTTAAGAGGATGAGTTATATGCTCTTAATGAAGTACAAATTATCTAAAGTGTCTACAGTAGTAGGGACACATTGATAGAACTTCACCTATGTGAACATAAAAGTGGTGCCGCTTATAGCAATAATTTGAGTTTATTCTTGTAAATGTTCATGAAACCAGGATTAGCACAAGGCCATAATAGTGCTAAAAGATAGGAAAGTCTCAAAAGAAGTTGAATATATTCATGTGTGTGATATTTCCGGTTTAGACATAAAGAAGATGTGGTTTAATCGACTAGACACCATACACTTCGTTAGAACTTTGAAATGTTTATACTAATTGAAGGTTTAAATCGAAAGATACCTTCTTGTATTCATGTCTTTATACTTTAACTGACTAGTGGTTTTAATATTACAACCTAGTGTGGGATTGTTGTATATTTTAATATATAATAATGTAGTTTGTAATATTAAATTGTGTATAAATTATTGTTACTGTTTGTTTTGAGAAATTTGATAAGACACCATTCAATGAATGCCTTTTGGTTAGAGGTAGTACCCTTTAAGAGGTGTCTATGATACCTATTATGAAAAGATGCATAATGAAATGACATAACCAAGGGGTGCCATCTTTTAGAAGAGGTACTAAGTTGTTTATATAAGACAAGTGGGTTATTCATTTTAATATGTGGAAAATTACCAAGCATACATTCTCTATTATTCTTTGTCAGTTAAAACCAATTTCTTAGAGGCTTTCCTGAAAATCTGCAGAATTGCTATCTGGTAGATTTTCAGGCTTTGTTGTATCTTGGAGGGGATTTGCTAGAAACCCTGTAGCAAACTCTTTGTGAGTGGGGGCAAAGAACTCCTTAAAGATAGCGACTACGCGCCTCAAAGCTTTACAGATTTCATGTTCATTTGTTGATTCTTCTTCCGTGACGACCCCTCCCCAACATGATATACAAAAGCCCAAAACCTATTAAGATCATTCATACCATAATAACAAACTAACGCACAACACCCAAATTAGTCTAAATCTTCTTCTTCCCTGCGAACTGAAATGGAGCATAGTAAGGGCTCATTTGGGTGCAAAGTAAAAAAAATACTCATAGCTGATTCATTTCTCAATGAAATTAATCATGTACTATATGGAAATTGATCCTCTAGACGAGCTCTATCCATATAAATTAGTTTGGGATCGCAATTTCTATAAACTCCTCTCAGCAAAATCTTATGGGTCAAGAAGAAGTAATTTCCAAAAAGCCCAAGTAGGAAGACTCTAATCTGTTAAAACCTTTCTTTTCCTTCGAACTCAGGCCGCCTAAAACTTCCCAAACCCGACCGCAATCGCAAGGGTCATTGTGAGAACTCAAGGTTTCTTCCAAGTGAGCAATAATGGCATTTCTGCAATTGCTTTAACTATTAAAAACCCTATGGTAATAAAAGTTTCAGATAACCCTAGTGATCAGAAATTGAAGATTGGTCGATCGGAGCACAGTGGTAGAGACTCTGGGCGTCACATCATCATCATCATCATCTTCTTCTTCTTCTTCTTCTTCTTCTCTCTCTCTCTCTCTCTCTCTCTCTCTCTCTCTCTCTCAAGCGCCGAAAAGGGCATCGCCCCTTATGGAGTGGAGTAGTATATATATAGGGTAATGCTATTGTGAGAAGCTTCTCACATGAAAAGACGCGTTTTAACCGTTGGATGAGCATCTAGCCATAAGATTCTCTCCAGATTCCTGGGAATCTTAAGGCTAGATGCTCATCCAACGGTTAAAACTCGTCTTCTCATGTGAGAAGCTTGTCACAATAGCATTGTCCATATATATATATAGGATACGGCAGAGTTGCCTCATTTGCGATAATATATGATAACATAAATACACATTTATACATAAACACATATATCAACCGATTTGGTATTAGCTAGCTTTATTGTCAGAGCAACAATGACTAATATTAGAGTAAAAAGTATTGTTAAAAGTTTTAACAATATTTTTTACTTTAGTATTAACCATTGTTGCTCTAATAATGGCACTTTGGTATTTGAGTGCTTCCCTAACATTAAAATGTTTCTCTGCTCATGCAATTTTTGTGACCTTTTTTTTTTTTTGTGCTAAGAGTGCAATTTTCTTTACTTTCTTTATATTTTGTAGTTTTTGTTGGATGTCCATGTATCAATCGCATCTTACTTCAGATATATATATAATTTAGTTTCTATATGCGTACATAATAACTATCTATATATGTTATACACACTTTTTCAATTTTATTTTATCCTATCAAACAAAAAGATATTTTCTTGTAAGAGCATCTGCAGTGTTGTAGTAAAAGATATGGTAAATGAGTAATGCTATGTGCACATAAAACGTGCACATAAAATGTGCACATAAATATCTGGGCCATTATTTTCGGTGGGATCCATGCCTGCATACACGGGATTCAGCAAAATGAATAACCCAGATCTTTATGTGCACACTTTATGGGCACATTTTATGTGCACCAATCATTACTCACGGTAAAGAGTAATGCTATGTGCACATAAAATATGCACATAAATATCTGGGTCATTCATTTCGGTGGGATCCATACATGGAATTCACCAAAATGAATGACCCAGATCTTTATGTGCACACTTTATGTGCATATAGCATTACTCTTTACCATGAGTAATGATTGGTGCACACTTTACACATAAGAGTAATGCTATATGCACATAAAGTGGGTCATTCATTTCAGTGGGATCCATGCCTGCATACATGGGATGCACATTTTATGTGCACCAATCATTACTCATTGTAAAGAGTAATGCTATGTACACATAAAGTGTGCACATAAATATCTGGATCATTCATTATAATTCGTGTACAAAAATGAGAAGGTTTACGATGGTGTAAGAACCTAAACGTCAATCACATTGCCCACTATATTCCCAACAGCATTGGTTTTGCGGTCCAGTGTCAAACGGTAATGTGATTGCCGTTTTGGACAAACCTCTTCTTCTCTTATCCTTTTTCCCTTCTTTTTCCAATCTTCCAAAAAATAATAATAATAATAATAATAATAATAATAATAAATCAAAGATGCTAAACGGAAAATCCTTTCTTGTTTGGTGAAGAAACGGCCGAGACATTGCCCATTTAATTGGTCATCAAATGGGCTTTTGTTGTCATTTCACTGTATGGTAAAAAAAATCAGCTGAATAGTAAACTTAAGTTCCACTATAGTTAAAAAAAAAAAAAAAAAAAAACTAGCTGAAGAGTAAATGTAACACCCGTACTCGGGGGAAAAGGTTAACTATCTTGTAATATGTATTAATTAATATTAATTAATGTATATGGTGGATTAAGGGGAAGCTTTGGACTTGTCCGTGAAAAGTCCCCAGTGAGGAGGGACAGGTTTGGAATTGGGACCCAGTGAAGGGCCCGGATAAAATAATAATAAAATAGATTACATTTACATGATTAGATGCATTTTATATGACTAGTTGGTATATGTTTAGTTGCTTCCATATCACATTGTTAATATGACAGCTTTTGATATGTACTAATTAACTCAATAAGGGCATTTTTTTGCAAAAAGGTATATAAGTAAGTAAGTGCGATAGCAACTTCACAAAATATTTGGGACCACATGTGGGGGACTTAGACAAACATCCACTTAGATAATTGGGTAGTTAATGGAACACATGGGGGTTTTATAATAACGTTTGAAAAGTTTAGGGATGTTAAACATGATTATGGGTCATGAGTCATAAGTTGGCAAGTTAAGGGGAGGACACCTATCATCCCTCTCAAGTAAACAAAAGGAGACTTACAGAAATTCTAAGGAAAAGAGAGAGAGAGCTGGAGATATAAACAAGAAAACGTCTCCGACGCCGTCAACTCGCCGTTTCGTCGCCGTTCATCGTCCAATTCGCGAACCGAAGTCATATTTGGACTCGTGGAGGTAAGACGATCGTTTCTATGTCTTTTATTTACATTTTAATCGTCGGATTTTGGTAGCTCATTCTAATCGGTGACAAGCGGTTGCTGAAAACTTGTAGGAATTACTCCGGAGTAGGATTTTGGCAAGAATCGTTAAGGAATTTGCTTGTTGGAGTAAAATCTATAAGATGTGAGTGACTTTAATCCATGGGTTGGATGTAAATCATGTTAAATGTGTTAATTTAGATGTTAAATTCTTGTAAATTAGAGCATGGACATGAGAATTGGGTATATATGAACTTGTTGATATATGTGGGTTTGGTTGGTTTACTTTAAATTGGAAGTTTAATATGTGTTAAATGATTTGTGAAGTGCCATGTTGAGGATTATGTGATTATATGTTATGTGGGTTGAAGAAAGCCTTATGTTGATTCACCGTGGATTTACTCCATAATAAGGAGACGTAGAAAAAAAAACCCAACGGTGTAAGGGTACTCACCACACTAACTGTGTAAAGGTGTGTGAATGGCGACCCAGCTGTAGAAGGGTGTGTGAGATTGTATGAATTAGAGGTGCTATATGCACATAAGGGCAAAAAGCAAGAGCAACGTCACGGTGAATTGATATTTGGTCTTTGGAGACTAAATGATATGTTAATTGTTGATTTGTGCATTGAATATGACATTACACTCATACATGTGATTAGTTTTACTCACTAAGCGAAAGCTTAAACAAATATAATTTATGTTGTGGTTATTGAATAACCACCGCAGGTACGGCACGAGAGGAGGAAAGGAAATGACCAGCACGTCGGGTTTGGGCTTGGGAGTTGTAAATATGTTCATAACTTGTAATATAATGTAACTTGTGGGTTAGTATCCCTGACTTGTGGATTAAAGACTTGACTTGTGGTTGTATCCATGGAATTAGTTTTGGAATCCTACGACTCATGTGTTTAATGTAGATTTGAAGGAACTTATGTAATTTCTATGTGAAAGTTGTAGGTTGTATGTTTGGATCATTCCGGCAAGTCCGGATACATGGGTGGTAGATTTTGGTCAAGTTTCCTTTGTAAATAAATGTTTTTATGAGGTTTGATCCTCTTGTTGGAAGGTTTATGTAAATGGTTGCTTGGAGATAGTTTGAAATGCTTCTTTAATGTTTTATGTTGTTGGTTATAACTTGGGTTCATTTCCAAGAAGGTTTCATGAAATCTTAACTTTTGCCAAGAGTTGAACTTCAAACACACTTGATTTGATTCAAAGGATGTGTCTATGGCTTAGCTTGATCCAAATAAAGTGATGTTTATGTTTTGAGCGTTCGGAAGAACTTAAATTGGTGTTGGAAATGTTCAAATGTGTTTCAAATGATTTTAAAATGGTTGGTTAAGGTTCTATGAGGTTTGGGTTGGTTTTGGGTATGTTTGGATTGTTAGAACAGGGGTTTTCTGCTAAAATATGACTTCTGTAGAAACCGGATCGATCCGGGCCTTGAGCGGATCGATCCGGAGCATCTGGAGGAGCCAGAGTGGTCATTCTGCCAAAACCGGATCAATCCGGTTTTGGGCGGATCGATCCGGTTTTGGGCGGATCGATCCGGTTTTGGGCGGGTCGATCCCAGCACCAACGGCTTTTACGGAAACGGGCATAACTCACTCTAGAAAACTCAGATTTGCGCGCCATTTTTTGCGTTGGAACCGGAACTCAAAGACCTAAATTTTGGTATAAAATTTTCTATACCTTATTAATTACCATTTTACCCTTAGGGGCTGTTTTGTAACAATAGAGTTGTTTAATGTTGCTAAACACATACGATTCTTAGTAATTCGAATGTTTCTTTGCAAATTAATGTACTTGGACTCTTGTAGCATTGTTACACGTGTATTAATCCACACGAGGCGAGTTGGGGTGTGACCATTTTTGGTATCAGAGCAATAGGCTAGAGCCTTTGGGACGAGTGACGTACGACGCGTATTGTGCACACAACGACACATAATTGCATGATCATGCATTCACGTTTACTTAGCATGCTTTTAGTGATGATTAGCATGCCATGGGATTATTTAAAGTAACATGTGTGCGTATATTATATTGTGGGTGCTAAGAGCATAATGTCTGGGGGCGAGAACCCAAACCGAATGGAACGAGTTGAAAGGGCTATTGAAGGACTAGTCCGAGTCAGAAACATGTGTAGTTGAGAAAAGACTGGTACCACCAAATCCGAACCCGAGGGAGGAAGTTGTTACTATTTCAAAATTTTACAAGCAAAAGCCGACAATCTTCTGTGGAGAAGCTGATCCGATGAGGGCAAATTTTTGGATATCAGACATGGAGAAGATTTTCAGAGTGTTACCATGTACAGAAGAGCAAAAAGTTTTATTTGCAGCAGACACATTGAAGGATGAGGCGCAATATTGGTGGCGTACCAAGCTTGGCCCAGGGCAACCGACCACTTGGGATCAATTTCTTGAGATATTCAATGCGCAATACTTTTCGGAATCCTTCAATGATCAAAAAGCACAAGAGTTCATGGAGTTGGTACAAGGGGGGATGTCGGTTAGATATTATTCAACGCAGTACACAAGTTTGGCAAGGTTTACTGGGGATATTGTATCAACTGAGAAAGTGAAAGCAAGAAAGTTTGTAGCAGGACTTAGAAATGATATCCGAGGGCGAGTAACAGTATTTCGACCTCAGACTTATGCCGGGGCATTAGACATTGCTTCCATTGCAGAATGAGACATTGGGTTCAATCCAAGCATGCCATTACCACTAAGCCAACAAAACAAGAGGTTCGGGTCAAGCCAGTATAGTGAACCTGAAAGTTTCAAAAGACAAAACTCTGAAAGTCAATCGATAAGGAGTGGTTTAAGAGAGGAGAAACCGTGGTGTTCCATGTGTAATGAACAACATTAGGGAAAATGCTATCAAACGATAACTTGTAATAGTTGTCAAGAGCTCGGACATATTGCAAGGAACTGTCCAAATCGAAGTAAGGTGATTAAGGGTAATTGTTATGTATGTGATCAACCGGGTCATCGAGCGCGGGATTGTCCTAATAAACGACAGAGAGGTTCGGGTTCTTTTGCGTCAGGTGAAACAACTCAAGGATCTATACAGCAACCGGCGGGGAGAGAACAAAGGGGAGCTAGATGTTTTAAACTCACAACCGCAGGAACAACCACCACGGATAAAGAGGCAACATGTATAGTTACTAGACCATGTAGTTGAGAGGATAATTAGAAGATGAGAAATTGGAGTTTTGGGAGAACATCTATGAGTGGTTAAAACTTGAGTAGAGCAAAGTTTGGGGACCAAACTTCTTTTTAGAGAGGGAGAAATGTAACACCCGTACCCGGGGGAAAAGGTTAACTATCTCGTAATATGCATTAATTAATATTAATTAGTGTATATGGTGGATTAAGGGAAAGCTTTGGACTTGCCCGTGAAAAGTCCCCAGTGAGGAGGGACAGGTTTGGAAGTGGGACCCAGTGAAGGGCCCGGATAAAATAATAATAAAATAGATTACATTTACATGATTAGATGCATTTTATATGACTACTTGGTATATGTTTAGTTGCTTCCATATCACATTGTTAATATGACAGCTTTTCTATGTACTAATTAACCAAATAAGGGCATTTTTTGTAAAAAAGGTGTATAAGTAAGTAGGTGCGATAGCAACTTCACAAAATATTTGGGACCACATGTGGGGGACTTAGACAAACATCCACTTAGATAATTGGGTAGTTAATGGAACACATGGGGGTTTTATAATAACGTTTGAAAAGTTTAGGGGTGTTAAACATGATTATGGGTCATGAGTCATAAGTTGGCAAGTTAAGGGGAGGACACCTATCATCCCTCTCAAGTAAACAAAAGGAGATTTACAGAAATTCTAAGGAAAAGAGAGAGAGCTGGAGATATAAACAAGAAAACGTCTCCGACGCCGTCAACTCACTGTTTCGTCGCCGTTCATCGTCCAATTCGCGAACCAAAGCCGTATTCGGACTCGTGGAGGTGAGACGATCGTTTCTATGTCTTTTATTTACATTTTAATCGTCGGATTTTGGCGGTGACAAGCGTTTACCGAAAACTTGTAGGATTTACTCCGGAGTAGGATTTTGGCAAGAATCGTTAAGGAATTTGCTTGTTGGGGTAAAATCTATAAGAGGTGAGTGACTCTAATCCATGGGTTGGATGTTAATCATGTTAAATGTGTTAATTTATATGTTGAATTCTTGTAAATTAGAGCATGGACATGAGAATTGGGTATATATGAACTTATTGATATATGTGGGTTTGGTTGGTTTACTTTAAATTGGAAGTTTAATATGTGTTAAATGATTTGTGAAGTGCCATGTTGAGGATTATGTGATTATGTGTTATGTGGGTTGAAGAAAGCCTTATGTGGATTCACCATGGATTTACTCCATAATAAGGAGACGTGGAAAAAAAAATCCAACGGTATAAGGGTACTCACCACACTAACTGTGTAAAGGTGTGTGAGTGGCGACCCAGCTGTAGAAGGGTGTGTGAGATTGTATGAATTAGAGGTGTTATATGCACATAAGGGCAAAAGGCAAGAGCAACGTCACGGTGAATTGATATTTGGTCTTTAAAGACTAAATGATATGTTAATTGTTGATTTGTGCATTGAATATGACATTACACTCATACATGTGATTAGTTTTACTCACTAAGCGAAAGCTTAAACAAATATAATTTCTGTTGTGGTTATTGAATAGCCACCGTAAGTACGGCACGAGAGGAGGAAAGTAAATGACCGGCACGTCGGGTTTGGGCTTGGGAGTTGTAAATATGTTCATAACTTGTAATATAATGTAACTTGTGGGTTAGTATCCCTGACTTGTGGATTAAAGACTTGACTTGTGGTTGTATCCATGGAGTTAGTTTTGGAATCCTACGACTCATGTGTTTAATGTAGATTTGAAGGAACTTATGTAATTTATATGTGAAAGTTGTAGGTTGTATGTTTGGATCATTCCGGCAAGTCCGGATACATGGGTGGTAGATTTTGGTCAAGTTTCCTTTGTAAATAAATGTTTTTATGAGGTTTGATCCTCTTGTCGGAAGGTTTATGTAAATGGTTGCTTGGAGATGGTTTGAAATGCTTCTTTAATGTTTTATGTTGTTGGTTATAACTTGGGTTCATTTCCAAGAAGGTTTCATGAAATCTTAACTTTTGCCAAGAGTTAAACTTCAAACACACTTGATTTGATTCAAAGAATGTGTCTATGGCTTCGCTTGATCCAAATAAAGTGATGTTTACGTTTTGAGCGTTTGGAAGAACTTAAATTGGTGTTGGAAATGTTTCAATGTGTTTCAAATGATTTTAAAATGGTTGGTTAAGGTTCTATGAGGTTTGGGTTGGTTTTGGGTATGTTTGGACTGTTAGAACAGGGGTTTTCTGCTAAAATATGACTTCTGCAAAAACCGGATCGATCCGAGCCTTGAGCGGATCGATCCGGAGCATTTGGAGGAGCCAGAGTGGTCATTCTGCCAAAACCGGATCGATCCGGTTTTGGGCGGATCGATCCGCTGGTTCAGTTTCAGCACCGACGGCTTTTACGGAAACGGGCATAACTCACTCTAGAAAACTCGGATTTGCGCGCCGTTTTTTGCGTTGGAACCGGGACTCAAAGACCTATCTTTTGGTATAAAATTTACTATACCTTATTAATTTCCATTTTACCCTTGGGGGTTGTTTTGTAACAATAGAGTTATTTAATGTTGCTAATCAAACACATGCGATTCCTAGTAATTCGAATGTTTCTTTGCAAATTAATGTACTTGGACTCTTGTAGCATTGTTACAAGTGTCCTAATCCGCACGAGGTGGGTTGGGGTATGACAATAAACTTAACTTCCACTACCCTACACTATCCTAATTTTCCCTACACTCTCACACCACTGTGAACCGCCAGTAGGATAACTATCCTAATTTTTCCTACACACTCACACAACTGTACCACAAAAATCTCCAGATTTGCGAACAAATCCCACCAAAATTCCAAAACTGATGGAGACAACGTCAAATCTATATGAGTAGGTCATTATATTTGAAAAGGCAATATAGAAATTGTCATGTCCCAGAACCACCCAAATGATCCCAAGACACGCAGCACGCCACCAAGGCTCCCCACAAGTCATTAAAGTTCCAAAAAACAAAGTTCAAATTAAGCTTAAACCAGATAAGCTCAACCAACAATGAACATTTTCAAAAGTTTCTTTTGAAGGGTTCAAAGTAGTCCCAAGAGACCCTCTTTAAGTAAAAAGTTTGAATTATAAACATTGGGAACACAGAGAATGAAGTCTGGCAGGGGGTTTTTCGATCGGACGAACAGTACTCTTGGACCGGTCAAATGTCCCTCTATGAACCCAATCAACCAAAATTTTTGTTTTTGCAAGTTGTAAATTCTTATATAACAATACAAAATCTCAAGTTAAACTAACACCAAAGCTCCAAACTATTTTAGAATCAAACCAAAGCCATAAACATGAGCTTCCATAATTTAAGCAAGAGTTTAAAAGCACTTTGAGAAAAGTATTGTCTAAAGCCATTAACAGACCAAACTCAAAGAGTAAAACTTCGAGGATAACATCCCAAACCAACCCAACCTCAATACATAAGTATTTAACCACCAAACCTATATATTACAAACACCAAAGCTACTAAATTCTTGTTTCACAATCTAAGGATTCATCTACAACATGAAGTTAAACTAGGAATATTACATGAGTTTTGCTGACTAAATTTCAACAAACACCATTCCTAGATTAAAACCATTTACAACCATTTACAAGTTTCTAGTTAAAAGTTTAAAACAAGTAACTATGAACAAGTCTACAACTACCCTTAAAATCCATGAGCTATCCTTACCACGATCACCTACGATGGTTATTCAATAACCATTACAATATATAAGCTATATGCTTAGTGAATAATGCTAATCATGATCATGGATAGTAAATATGCTCAATTTAACATATTACAAAAAACTATAGTCTCCGACAATTACTAGTTCGCTCCCACCACTACCGACTAATCTACGGCTCCACTCCCAAGCCCACATGACTAGTCAAGACCCACGCCCTCATACGTGTGATCCCATTGGGCTCTGGCGGCCGTGGTCGTCACCACATCGATTACCTCATGGTAGTATAGAATTAGCAATTTCCATTGACCCAAATAGGCAACTCAACATCCTCATTTAAACACCACACCGTGTAATTACACAACTATGCCTTACTAATAAAATGGGCATAGTCCTACACCACAGATTTGTAACTATTATTAAGCATACAAAAATTAAGCTAATTAGGCATGCTCCGACATCACAATTGAACCCAACATGAAAATCATCCAAAAATCAAAATTAACATCACTCACCTCTTAGTTTGCACTCCTAATCTTGATATTAGAGTCCTACTATGAACTAGGTACAAATCCTGTGCAAAAACTACAAGTTATGAGCTAAAACCCCAAAATAGGTCACGAAAAAACTGTCACAAAACTCGATAAAATTAGTACCAACAGGTTAGACTCACCTCCAAGAGTCCGAATATATGTAATGTTTTGAAAACCGACGTCGTTTGGCGCGTCAATCGACATCGAGAAGTCGTCGACGTTCCGTCGAAATTTAAGTATCTATCTCTATATAGGTTTTGGCCAAGAGGTGCAAGGATGAAGATGATGTTGTGTCATTTGCTCTCAAACGTGTCATGATATAAGAATCCCTACTTCGATTATGAAACCCATGTCATTTTGGTTTATTGCAATTACGCCCTTACCAATTATGAAACCTTACCAAAACTATCACAAACTTAAATGAGTGTTTGTCTATGTCTCGTATGGGTCACATAACTGGTCCCATATAATTATATGAAGTTGCTAATTAGCCTACTAATTATATAACGTGTTCAATTCATTCTCACAAAGGTACGTATACTGACCCAAAAGTGGTCACCACTTAATAACATGATATTATTAACAGTAAAATAATAAATCATTTAAGCCTTAATAAACATTTAATCACATAAGGGTATTTCACATATTACTATCACAACTCAACTAGGACCTACCAACACATACCCTAACTTGGGACTACCACACTGGCCACAATTGCGTTCTCAACTAGACAAATAAGTGTCACATAACACTATAATTAATATTAACTCGTGATTATGTATGCTAAAGTAATATTAAATATAAACCACGTGAGCGGGTGTTACAGAAACTATGAAGTGGATCACAAGTGAGAACCATACCAAATAAAACACTAAAAAAAAACCCTAAAAGAGAGGGACAAAAAAAAATGCACGGAAAAAGACAAAACCCTCCTATAGAGAAACACCAACAGAGAACCAGGGGCTCTTCCCCCCATATATTTAAGTAGAATGTTTGGCATGAAAGTTTTTCGGCCTTAATTTGTAGTACTTAATTAGAATCTAATTATGCCATAATTGAGGTGCTAAGCGTCTACGCCCCTAGGGCTTTCTTAAATTGTGTAGTCGAGAACCAAATAATATATTAGTGAACCCATATTCAATTGCAGCCGGACAATTTAAAATTTAGTTGAAATTCTTTTGTGGTGTGATCCAAATTCGAGATTCAGAATCAGACATACAATGTGATGCCATGTGATCATTTAGTTACTTTGTATATTTCCATAAAAGTATGATTTACTTTTGATCATGTTTACATATTAGGGTTAAAATTCAAATATCTAGGATAAACTAAAATTGAAAATTCATTTGTCATGCTTTTGTAAATGTATGATATAACTAGAAGGTGGCTCGCGCAAGGCGCGAACTCATGGAAAAATTCAATTTAAATAAATTTTATTTTATATTTTGATATTATATACACATGGCGATAAATTGAATTTTATATTTTTATATTATTCACAATCTTCAATATTAATATAAAATCAAATGAAAATTAAATTACGAAACATGTATCTACATTAAATTTATAGGCGTGTGTGTAATATCGAAATGTGACATTTCATTTATAGGCATTGTGTGTTATATGAAAATATAAAATTAAATTAAGAGGCATGTGTGTGTGATATCAAAATAAATAAATAACTCAAATACATAAATATATTAAGTCGCCTTATGAAAAGCAACTAAACTGTATAATATAAAATTATATGAAATGAAATTTATAGGCACATTTCTGTGTAAATTAAATTTATCTGTGTGGGAAATACTAAAATAAAAAATTAAATTTATACGCATGTGTGTGTACTATCAAAATATAAAATTAAATTTAACATGGCACAATCGATTTTGAGCACTGTGTGTGTGTGTGTGTGTGTGTGTGTGTGTGTGTGTGTGTGTACAATGCCTATTAATTGGAATGCCTATAAATTTAGTTTTATATTTGGATATTACGCACAATCTATAATAGTAATTTTGTGAATTTTATTTTATATCCATATTGTTGATAATAGACACACAACACACACACACACACACACACACATTTACACACACCCATGCCTGCAAATATCTATAAATTTAATTTACCGACTGTAGACACCCCGATTTTGACCAAACGTCAAATCCAGGGATTGGTTACCTCTTAAGACCGATGATGACGATGACCGGTAAAATTCGGAGATCTTTCAAAAAATTCAAATTCTTCAAAGATTCTTCAAGTAAAGTTTCAAAATAAAAAATATATATAATAATAATAAAAGAAGGAGAAATTGGGTATTTGAAAGAAAGCATGAACGTTGAAGAACGTGTGAGGAAATCAATCTGAGAATACCTTCAAAAATATATATATATAAATAATAAGATATATAAAAAGAAGAGAGAGAGAGAGAAGAAAAGAAAGAGTTCTAAAATATACATATAAGGAAAGTGAAAAAGAATTTTTGAAAAAAAAGAAGAAGAAAAGAAAGAAAGAAAAAAAGAAATGAAAAAAGGGATTACATAGGAATGTATACCATACATATGGGTATATTTTTATAAAGTACCTTGCAAATATAAGTACATAAGTATATACTTTACTAGATAAATTAGGTTTATGTCAATATATATGTTGAAAATTAAAAAGAGGGCAAAATTCTGTTAGCCCTGGCACGCGAGAAAGCCGGCGGCACTCACTGAGTGTCGCCCGGCATTCAGCGAGTGCCGCCCGGCATTCTGTAAGTGCCGCTGGCAGCCATCGAGTGCCGTGAATTGTAACAGACTGCTTTTCTCACATGTTCTAGAAGAAAACTTTGCACATGGGTTTCCACCCGAATTTACCCATTTAACCTTGATATGTTGGTCTATATAAACAGGCCTTCATCTCCTTTATTAGGACTTTTTACTTGGTTTTGAACTTTTCACTTAATCTTAGAGAGATATACAAGAGGTACATATATAAGAGAGAGAGAGAGAGAGAGAGAGAGAGAGAGAGAGAGAGAGAGAGAGAGAGAGAGAGAGAGAGAATTGAGAGAAGAATAAAGTTTTCTTGAAGAATTGAAGAAGAACTTGAAGATTTTTAGAAGAGCTTCCCAGGAGATAGAAGAAATCCTTGAGGTCATAGAGGTAACCTCTTAATCCTTGGTAGAATTAGGTAAATTCAATTACAAGTTCATAGTTCTAGGAACTTTACACATTTTTAAAACCTCTCTTCCTAACCCCATTTCATCACACACCACTTAGAGCTTGTGATTGAATCTCATAACATTTAATTAATATGGGTCTAAATAGAGCTTTGGATTTAAAAATAAAAGAGTTTTGACTTGAAATTTTCAAATAACCTTTGATTTCATTTCTTTTGTTTATATTCTTCTCATAGGATCTATGAGATCTTCAATATCTCATTAGATCCCTTTGAGTTTGGTCCTCTAGTCCCTTATGATCCTATAATTTATATGGGGATTAAGATTGGTCATGGTCATATCTACACATAGTTGTTTGGGTTCAAGTCTTAGCTCATGACTTGGATCTCCCTACTAGGAATCTTATGGAATCTATACTATATTCCATAGAGATTTGAGTAGATTTGAGTCTCATTTAGTCTCCAAGGACCATTAATTTGAGAGGAGAATAACATATCATAATCCTATATTCCTCAAGGATCATATGTTTGAGAGAGGAATTAGATGTAGATTTTCATAGTTTACATTCATAATCCATAAGATTAAGTAAGACATTAGGATTATCTTGTTGTGAGATCTATGGCGGAAATCCATTAAGGCTAAATATATGAATATCTTCATATTTCATTATCTATTCCAATAATCATGGTCATACTTGATCCTAGTTCTCTCTAGAATCATGGATCAAGATTGATTCGAAATACGAACATCAATTTAGTAAGATGCAGTGAATCCATAAACCAATCGTGATCAAAGATTTTTTATAGAGTCATGATTTATTGGAAATGGATGAGACCAATTGGAGGATGATCATAACTCATTTAAGCATCTCTGTAATTTTTGTTTTGATGAAATTCCATGTCTAAGAGGGTTTGGTCTTATGATATCAAAACAAGCAACTCTCTGTCCAAAATTTCATAACAGTAAGTCTATTTTAAAATTAATAAATCAGAACCTTAATAGAATTTCCTGGGTCACTAATAATTTTTTCTAAGTATTTAAATATGTTAGTAAGATACCCTAAAAAGATCTAAGTGTTTCTCATTTTTTTTACTATTTTTAGAAAATCGTACAAGATCTCTGGACAGAGAATTGAAGATTCCTGAGTGATGTCTAGTTTTTTCCATATTCCCAGAGATCTAACCGTTCAAACATTTATTTTCTTTTTGGGATAGGAACTAGACTCATAGAGGCATATCGTATCCAAAAATCATCAAGATCCAACTGTTGGAAGTATGGTTTTTCTACCTTTTAAAATCTGGTCTGCTCTCTATAATTTAGGAAAAACAGTCACTGTTTTTGTCTAGTCTCATTGATTTTAACTTAAATGGTTTCCTAATGTCTTGGGACCCAAATCATGTTTTGAAAAATGATAATTATCTTAAATCCAGAGGCTAAGTGACCCAAATTAGTGAATAAATTCATGTCTCATTCTTGTTCATATTCATTCATTCATTCATGTACATTGATACTTATGATTAGAACTAGTTATTAAATAAAGTTGGACTTAGTTGAACCTAATTGAATGTAAACATGGATTCCTTATGATCGTGTTGGGATTATAGAACCCCTATATGGACATTACATTGGCTCCTAGTTGAGGCTTGTATAACTATAAAGGTGCTATGACTCCAACCAATCAAAAGGAATTCATAGTTTTGTCAATTCTTTCCATGCTTGATAGATCTAAGCTAGAGATTTAGGATTGATTATTTGATGTCATATTATTATGTGAAGCATGTGGACTAACCCTTGTTTTGTAGCGCTTTGGAGGTATGACTTCTCATCTCTTCTCTAGTTTATTTCATTTGTTGATTTTATTGATTTTCGACTCCATGCGCGACACCTTAGCTTAGGTCTTGCCTTATATGTATACGTGATTAGAGACATTTTTTCTAGGATTTCTATTCTTTGCATGCATTGCACGTTTTCCATTTCGCGGCTGGATCCCGGGTAAGTTCTCTAGTTCCCTACTTGCACGTCATTTTGCTTGCTACTTGAATTATATGGCTTATGAATGATATTTTATCGTTAGTAATTTTACACCCTTTTTGACATGCTTGTGATATGTATACTTATATCTATGTATTAGTTGAGGGCATGCTTAGATTATTAATTCGATTAAATAGGATGATGAATAGAGGCCTATCACGAGATAGGATGAAAAGGGGTGTTTTAGTCCGCCGGGCTCCTTCCCCTTTCATTCCATAATTCCCGAACCCAGATTATCTTTGGTTTCGCAAAAGATCGGTTACTTTTAAAAATGGTTTCTTAATTTTCCTAAAAAAATTTAAGTGGCGACTCTTTGTATTTTAAATTTGAAAAATTATTTTAAAATTAAAACAGAAGTGGGCCCAAAATGCCAGTATCCACACCGACACATAGAAATTTAATAAAATAAATTTGATAAAATTAATATTGGATTACACACACATGGCTAAATTGAATTTATAAGCTACAAATTTTATTTTATTTGGTAGTACACATACATGCTTATAAATTGAATTATATAATTTGAATTAGAAATTTAATTTTATTACACACACATGTCTAAATTTAATTTATAGGCTTCTTTTTTTTTGTGAGTTTTTTTTTTACAATGCCTATAAATTTAATTTTGTATTTGCAAAATCAGATGTGTTTGTAAATTAAATTTCTAGGCGTAACATTAAATTTATAGGCATTGTGTGTGTAATATCAATAACATTGTGTAATAAAAGTAAATTTCTCATTTATAGGTATGTGTATAAAATTTAATTATATCACAGTGTTCAAGGCATGAGCGTGCGTAAATTATATTTATCAAAAAAGATTTTAGGACAACCAATCACGGTTTATTTTTGGCATGTGTGCTTAATAAAATTAAATTTTTTAGCATGTGTGTAAATTAAATTTATAGGCCAACCCCACTTTTTCAGGGGGGAAAAATATACAAAAAACAAAAGATCAAAAAAAGAAAACCAAACTCGGTTGTGCCAAGACATGGGTGTGTGCAAATTATATTTATAGGCAAGTGTATATGTGTAAAATCAACATATGAATGTACAATATAAAATTGATAGTATTATAAATTGTAGATAATATCCAAATATAAAATTAAAGTGATAGGCATTATGTGTGATAAAAATATTGTGGGACAGCCGGTGATAGTTTTTTTTTTTTAGGTATGTAATTTATAAGCATGTGTATAAATTCAATTTATAGGCCAACCCCACTTTTTCAAGAAATTTTCTTTAAAAAAATACACGAAAAAAAAACAACAAAAATAAATAAATAAAAATAAAGAGTACAGTTTTGCTCACCTCAAAATTGATCACATTTTGCTCACTCTCCTTTTCTATTGGCTAATACTGTGGGCCCAATACTTTACACTATTAATTTTGATAACCACCGAAAATAAATATTATATATATAATAAATAAAAAACAAATACTTTTCATCTCGCATTGGCAGCATTGCTTGAACAATAGTATTAATTTCTGCTAACACGTTGGAGTATTATAGGAGCAGGTAATACAAACCATTGTAATCTGAGAGTAACACCAATCTCATACATTGTAATTAAGTTGTTAAAAACAATAAAATACATGAAGTGTCTTATCACTGGCGGATTGTGGAGTAGTTTAAAGGAGAGCACTTCAGTGCAGTTCTTTGTGTGCTGTTCAAACTGTGCAAGACAGCAGTTTTATTGTTCAAACTGTGCAAGGCATAGTTTGAACAGCAGACAAGGAACTGCACTGAAGTGCTCTCCTAGTTTAAAAACCATAATCAGTGCAGACCAGTGAATGGACCACCACTTGTGGATTTTTGTACGAGAATGTTCTTTGTTGCCATTACACACACAAAAAAAAAAAAAAAAAAAAACTTTAATGTATTTTCCATTCTTCCGTTTCTGTTTGATTGTACTAGTTTATTGTGGAATCTGTTTTTGTTATCATGAATAAAATATTCTTGTTATCAATAAATAAAATAAAATAAACTTTTTTCATCAACATTTTGACGAGTGTTCTAGTTTTTAATAGTACCATTCTATTGGTATTTTTATTTTTTATTTTTTAAATTGTAGTCTTCAAATTGAATTAAAAGGAATGAAAGAAGGAAATTAAATGGAATATAATTCTTAATTTATCTTCCTCAATTAATACTCTTAAATTACAATAGTTAAGATCGAGCGGGGTGTAGCCCAATTGGTATAGTCTCTCTCTTCCTAATTAGGAGGGAGAGAGTTCGAATATCCATAGGGGATTCTAGTTGGTTGCCCCTTAGTTATTCTTCAATCGGAACATTATTAGACTTTGCTGTGGGCCAGTGTAAGGCTTTGGGGTTAGGTAGGGGCTGGAGTGTGCGTGTGTGTGTGAGGTGTGTGTGTATCCAGTCCGGATCCAGGAAAGCATAAAAAAAATTTACAATAGTTCAGTTTTTATATAAACAATGCAATATAAGGCTTATAGGGGATTCTAGTTGTTTGTCCCCCCAGTTATTCTTCAGTCGGAATGAATGACCATTGTTGAACTTTGCTGTGGGCTAGTGTAGAGCTTTGGGGTTTGGCTGAATTGGGGCTGGAGTGTGCGTGTGTGTGTGAGGTATGTGTGTATCCAATCCAGATCCAGCATCAAAAAAAAATTTATAATAGTTCAGTTTTTATATAAACAATGCAATATAGGGCCCATTTGGAATTGACTTCAGCTTCTAAAATTCAATTATAAGAAAGAAAAATATATATATTTTTGGCCAAAAGTTACATTCAAGAACTTGTGGTCAATTTTTGCAATTAGCATTTCTTGTCAAAGAATCTATTTTAGTTTTCAGAATTCTAGCTATAATCACTTCTAAACTCCAAATGATACTTCCAAATGAACCATTGACTAATATTTTAGATTAGGAATAGATTGTACAAGCTTTTGGTATCATTATATACAAGTGAAAGTAATAAACTTAAACAATTAAATAGCAAATGAGTTCTCTTTCTATTTATCTTAAAGGAAAACATTTTTCTAACTATAATCTTGACTTTCTTCCAGGTTTTTGTTGTGTATAGGTTTTCGATGAAAACCAAGTTGTCTAAACACTTAGAAATGACTTACAAATTGTTTTCTCATTATGTAAAGTTGTACAAATTTTAAATTTCTAATAAAGTTTTGAAAATTCCTATTCGTACTCCCTGGATGAACTATTGCACTCTATGACACTACATAGTGTGTCAGTAGTACCATAGAGTGCATTAGTTCAATTTTGGAGTGGGAATAGCAATTCCCAAAGTTTTTACTCCCTAATTAAAATAAAGAGTATAGATGTAATTTTTACAACAATTTCAATTTAGGGTGTTTGTAAAATCAGCCAATAAGTTATGCTTAAAAATGATTAGGTTAGTATTACGCTAGATTAATATATAGGGTAAGTTACCAATGTTGCTTCAACAATTAACAAAAATATACATCAGTATCCGTCCTGACATTTTGTGGGTCTTTCGCATTCTCCAAAGAGAGGTATTTTGGGATGTTTAGGTATGTTTAATAATGCCCATGAAAGAGAAAGGATCCCCAACATTTTTATAATAATACCAGACTGTTTTGAGGAAAAAAACAGAGTCCAATTGATTGCCATTGGATCTAATCGATTGGATATTTTTCCAATCGATTGCCATGGTTTCCAATCAATTGCTATGTCAATCGATTGTCATTTTGTACAATCAATTGCCTTTCTAATCTACTGAATTGCCTTATTTGGCAAATCGATTGGGTAAGAGCATAATGTTATTTATATGTTGTTATATGCTATAAGTTGGTTGTTATGATATACCTGAGCTGTTATTAGTTGTACAGATACTGATATAGTTATGCCATATGTATAATATTGATAACTGAATATAAGAATGGTCAGTATAATATATGTCAGAATTAGACTTATATGATGTTGATGTTAATGTTATGATGTTCATATTCATATTATAAGATGAATCGTTTAAATGCCATATGTTGTTATTTATGAACTAAATAGTAGACGAAACACGACAGCATGTCAATAACCAGATAATGAGTAGATAAGATAAATGCAAAGCATGTGCTGATTCCTGTATCTAGAGTAATACATTTCACGACATGTGGTCAACATGCATGGGATATTGGTATGAAGAGATAAGAGAATATGATGAGAATCAAGAATTGTGCCTCAATGTGGGATATGAGATATGTGTACATTGGATTCGCAAGATCAACGTCTGACGAGCTGGGTGGACGTGGGGTGGTTAGAGTTTTAGTGCGCCTCTCACTGTTAAAGACGTCCAGTGTACCGTTAATTTTTAAATCCAGCTAGTGCCCTAATGTATTCTTACCGTGTAAACGACCAGTGAGGATACACACCGTAGAAGATGTCTGATGTGTCGTTTCCATCGTTTATAGATAGGATGTACCATGTAGACGACCAGTAACATGTCAAGGGATCGTGTGGCGTAGGACAACACCTGGTAAGCGATCGGTGTGGCCCGCTGTGTCACACCACAACCCGCCACGGCCGGATTAGGACACGTGTAACAATGCCACCGAAGGACGTCCCCAATGGATATAACATAAATCAAGTCTAAATATTTTTTACACTCGTTATAAAACTCATTAGCATGTAACCAACCCCAAGGGTAAAATGGTCATTTAAAATTTTTTTGTCAAGTTTCAATCTCAAAAGGTAGCTTTTCAAATAAGGAACTCACCGTTGAAAACGGCGCATGAATTCGAACTTCCTAGACCAAGTTATGTTCATTTTTATCTTGAATTTGACTATACTCAAGCACAAGAACATTCTGCCAAGAGTAGGATCAATCTAACTTTCTTTGTGCTTGATCTAACTTCCTCCAGAATGAATTCTACTCAGAGTTGGATCAATCCAACTTTTTGCAGAAATTAGTTTGCTCAATCTAACTTTCTGCAAAATATATTTTGCCCAGAGTTTGCTCAATCCAACTTTCAGCAGCAAGTATTTTGCTGCTGCTAAAAATATTTGCTGCTAAAAAAAAACCTTTGCAAGTTTCAAAACAATATCAAAACATATGCTTTGCTATCAAAATCTAACCAAACATCAAATGAATCACTAGGACTCATTTCTAAACCCTTGCAAGTGTACTCAATCACCAAATCCATGAGAAATCTTGAATCACAAAAGAAGAACACAAACATGCATCATTTTCCAACATTAAGCTTAACATGAGTAAAAATCTGTCAAAACTTGACTAAACCTTCCCAACTCCTTCCATAGAAGATTCATTTGAAAACCAATCATACCCATAACATTTATAGCACTTAAAGAAGATGAAAAACAAGTTTTAAACAAGATTCATGGGTTCAACAACCATCCACAACCAATATACGAACTCCAAACATAACTTGTTCTCCCAACAAAACCATTTACAACAACAACATTAAAAATAAGAGTCTCAACTCCACCAAAACTAACATATTTACATATCTATGAACATATAAACAAAATGACCCTTTGCCCGGACCTCCGATCACTTCCTCCCTCGTCACGAACCATACCTGCGGTGGTTATTCAATAACCACACAGAAAACAGTTTTGTTTTAAGCTTTACGCTTAGTGAATACTTTAACCGTGCCATGGAGTATGAAATGTGCATATGCAATATTTTAGAAACACAATGATAAAACTAGTCGCCGGTATGCCAAGTAACTAATCACCATCGCAACGGACCCAAGTTTCAGGCCTTTTTCTCACTTCAACGTCGCATATAGCGAAAACACACACTCTCACGTGACCATAGTCAAATCGTTGTGGTCGTCACCACCATCCCCTTTTTTCTTGAGGAAAACATTGTCTCGTTAATACGGGCTAAATAATGGTGATTATCACTTGACATCCATTGACCCAATTAAGCATATAAGCATATATGTCAAACATATCACATAGCAATTTCTGTAAAATTGACATGTTAAGCTCTAATTAACTCATGCTTTATCTATTAATTCAAGAACAAAGCATTCAAACATACTCAATATCATATAAGCATCATTTAACACCCAATTTAGGTTTAGAGTACTCACCTCACAAATTGATCCAATTTAAGCCTAGAAACCCCAAATTTCTTGTAAATATTAGCTCTAATTAAGTCTAATGATAATCCTACATACAAATATCACGTATATGTATCGTCACCTCAAAGAGGGTTGCGGAAAAATGTTAACGAAACTAAAAATGAAAGGTATATAAATGATTCTCTCACCTCCACGAGTTCGAATATGGTCTCGGCTCGCGAAACGGTGTACCGACGGCAAAGAAACGGCGACGAAATGGCGAAGACGGCGGAGCTTCCGTCAATGGCTAAATTTTCACTTCCTCTGTATCTATTTTTCTTGTTTATATTGATATGGAGAAGATGAGTCATGCCAAGAGGTGTCAACCTCTTGGGCTTCATGTCAAAATTTTCCTATTTATGTTTACACCCACATCATTTCTTTAAGTTTTATTTTGAGATCCCCTAGCACTTGTATTAACTACCCAATATATATCTAAGTAGGTATTTGTCTATGTCACGAGTGGGTCTCAAACGTGGTCCCACATATTTTGTGAAGTTGCTAATTAACCTACTAGTTATGAATCTGGTTCTAATTTACTTTCACACGGGTACTCAAGCTGGTACCATAAAAGATTGCAACGAAACAATAAAGTATTAAAGCAATTAAACAAATACTCATTTAATCATATAAATGTAACTAAATGCAATTTATTTAATCTGGACCTCCCGTGGGTCCCACCTCATATCCATCCATCCGTGCCCTTCTCGGAACACTTATCACGACGAGGTAACTAAAACTTATCCAAATTATCACATGCTATTAATTATACTAATTAATGCATACTAAGCAGATATTACCCCATTTCTCTGGGTACGGGTATTACACCACTACAAGAAATAGGCATATTAGGGACAAATTTTGAGACGAAATAATATTTGTCCCGAATTCTTGATTTTTCAGAACAAAGTTAAGTTTCGTCCCAAAAAACACAAAAAGGGGACAAAAAAAGTTGTCCCTTGATTTTGTCCTAAAATAGCATACAATAGAGATCGAAAATTTTTTGTCCCAAAAAATCGTCCCAATATCACTACATATGAGATGAAAATTTTTTTTTCCCAAAATATCTTCAAAGTGGACAAAATTTTTTTGTCCCAAAAATTCCTCCCAAAATAATTACAAAGTAGACGGATTTTTTTTATCCCAAAATAATTACAAAGGAGACGGAAATTTTTTGTCCCCGAATTAAGTCCTAATGTAATTTGCTGAAATTTTTGGCGCAAACCATTCAACAAAAAAAAAATTATTTGGCGCAAACAAATCCTAAATTTTGCCTCAAAAAAATTTTCATTTTTGCTTTTTCTTTGCCGGCAAAAATTTGGGGATAGCATATTCTAGCAACAATGAAAAGAAAAACGACACCGTTTAGAAGTTTCCCTTAAACATATTCGTCCCCTTTTACTCTCCCCGCCAGTCAGGTCTCTTACCTACGTTCCTTTTTTTGGTGTTTCCAGCGAAATTGTAGCTCTCTTAATCTCTTTTCAATTTCCATATCTTTATGCACGATCGAAATCTCAAACCTTATCAATCCCTAATCTTGGGAATTGATTAATCTATCTCCTTGCACAATCGGTAGCTCCTTGAATTTTTTTGCTGCTTCATCGTTGCTAGAGAACAATTCACAACCAAGTAAGTTCTTTTCCCCCCATCTCTATATCATGTGTATTTGAACCCTTAGTGATTATATTGCTTTCCTTTCTAATTGGGTTATTGGGTATATGGATTTCTATGGCATACCCTTTGTGTATTGGATTTTCTCGAGGGTTTGGAGAAATCACATTACTTTAACTTGTTATGCGTGTGATCTCATACACCAATATTCTAATGGTTCATAGAAATTGAAATATATGTGCATGCATAGGCTTTTGTAGATGAAGAATTGGTTTAAGGTCACTTTTTCCTTACGCCACTTTTGTTCTTAAGCTTTTCATTGGTTACAAACTAGTAGTTTAAGTCTATTGTGCCTTCTATGCGAATTTTGGTTTGACTGTATGTAAAATCAATTGATATATATTTATATGTATATGTATATATATCCATTAAGTTGTAAACATGTGTTGGACATGGCTTCCAAAGAATATTTGGTATGTTTCTCTATCATGTGACATGGAGGAGTCCCAGGGCCGGCCCTGAGATGACAAAAATTGTCCGAGGCCTCAAGCGAACTTTCAAAAGGGCCTAAAAAATGAGGCCCCTATACTAAATTTCATAGAAATTAGGAGAAAATATGCCTAAAAATGATAAGTTTCATATAAATTAGGAAGAAATTAGGCCTATAAAATGATAAGTTTCATAGAAATTAAGAAGAAATTAGAAGAAAATAGGCCTAAAATGATAAATTTTGAGGCCTAAAAATCTGAGGCCTAAAGTGGCTGCTTGGCTCGCTTGTGCCAAGGGCCAGCCCTGAGGACTCCATGGGCGGAGCTATAATTTGATTGAGGGGAACACAATTACATAGGGTTTTGAGGGCAGCACCCTAGATCAGATTTTTCTGGATAGGAGTACTTTGTTATCGAGTTTCTAAGGTTTTAAAAATTGTGGGGTTGATTCGTGGGTATCACGTATCGAGCATAAATGATTAAAACATAACTATTCCAAGGCAAACGTATCTCTATCTCCATAAGCCTCTTTCAAAAAGAATAATTTTTTTTGTGTTGACACTTTTTTCCCCTTTTTTTTTCTACTAGTTTCAGTCATAAAAACAAACAATCGTTATTTGGATTAAGAAAGGGATCTCTACAAGGCCTCATATAATACTTGGGGATAATGGACTAAATTAATGAGATGTTTATTTGGGTAAAATGTTTAAAACTTTAAAGCAAGTGAGATTTATGAGTTTAATAGGGGCATATTGTCAAATTTAAGGGTAAAAACTATTTTCTACAAAGAACACTGAAAAATATATGATACTTAGATTATGTTTTCTACTAGAGAAAACTTATATTATCTATTAGGTGCCTTGGGCTAACATGTGTATATATTTATCCATTGAGTTGTAAGCATGTGTTGAACATTGGAGAGGCTTCCATAGAATATTTGGTATGTTTCTCTATCATGTGACATGGAAGACTCCATCGGCAGAGCCAGAATTTGATTGACGAGAACACAGTTACATGGTGGTTTGTGGGTAGCGCCCTAGATCAGATTTTTTTTGGATAGGAGTATCTTGCTATCGAGTTTCTAAGGTTTTAAAAATTGTGGTGTTGACTCGTGGGTATCACGTATCGAGGGTAAAGGATTAGAACATAATTATTCCAAGCCTAACGTATGTCTCCATAACCTTCTTTCAAAAAAAAAATTCCCTTTTTTTCTACTAGTGTCTGTCATAAAACAAACAATCATTATGTGGATTGAGAAAGGAATATCTACAAGGCCTCGAATACTTGGGGATAATGGACTAAATGAGATGTTTATTTGGGTAAAATGTATAAAAATTTAAAGACCAAAGTGATATTTGCGAGTTTAATAGGGGTAAATTGTCAAATTTAAGGGTACAAACTATTTTCTACAAAGAACATATAAAAAGATTACTTAGATTATGTTTTCTATTGGAACAAACCTATACTCCCTCCGTCGTTTAAAAATAGTCCATCTTTGTTTTTTGGGATGTCCCAAAATTATTGTCCACTTTCTTAAATAGGTATATAATATTTATTTACTTTCCAAAACTATCATTCCTTGAAATCTACCCCAAGACAAAACTAAAAAAAAGTTATAATGATTAGAGGCAATTGTGGAAATATGTGTAAATTCTTTTTGTCCCCTTAAAAAGTTGAGTTCCCAAGAGTAGACTATTTTAAAAGGACAGAGGGTGTATTAAGTTTTAGGTGGCTTGGGCTAACAATAGGCTGAAACATCTAAAGAGATTCAATTTAGAGTAGAATCAAACTTTACTTAAATTCTATACTCCAATGAGGGAAATAGTAATATTATAAAGAAATTAGCATGACAGTTGGAACGTTTCATACAAATTAATCAAGCTTTTACTTAAAACATTTGCCCAAAATTGAGCAAAAATTTTGAGTAAGTTCTGGAAATAGCCTAAGATTTATTTGTATAATGGCTTGATTTAGAGATTTTTTTAATTGAAGGTCTTGTAGTGCATGTTCCTGGTTTTGCCTTGGCCTTGGTCAACATAGGATTTTTGTTTTCATGTGGTGTATTACATATTCAATCAATGATGTTCTTCTACTATTAAAAAGCATGTGTTTTGGAAACCACTTTAGGTTTCTAAAGCAAAGTAATTGTGAAAGTTACAATATTTTGTTACCTAACTACAACATTGTAGAACTTAGCTTCAACACTTTGGAACCCAAAAGGCAAAAGTAATCTACTACAATTTTACAAGAGTAGACTATTTGTAAATATGTGTAAATGATTAGGGGCAATTGTGGAAATATGTGTAATTCTTTTTGTCCCCTTAAAAAGTTGAGTTCCCAAGAGTAGACTATTTTTAAGGGACGGAGGGTGTATTAAGTTTTAGGTGCCTTGGGCTAACAATAAGCTGAAACATCTAAAGAGATTCAATTTAGAGTAGAATCAACCTTTACATAAATTATGTACTCCAATGAGGGATATAGTAATATTATAAAGAAATTAGTATGACAGTTGGAACGTTCCATACAAATTATTCAAGCTTTTTCTTAAACATTTACCCAAAATTAAGCAAAATTTTGAGTAAATTCTGAAAATGGCCTAAGATTTATTTGTATAATGGCTTTTCTTTTTTTAATTGAAAGTCTGGTAGTGCATGTTCCTGGTTTTGCCTTGGCCTTGGTTAGCATAGGATTTTTGTTTTCATGTGGTGTATTACATATTCAATCAATGAAGTTCTTCTACTGTTAAAAAGCATGTATTTTGGAAACCACTTTAGGTTTCTAAAGCAAAGTAATTGTGAAAGTTACAACATTTTGTTACCTAACTACAGCATTGTAGAACTTAGCTTCAACACTTTGGAAGCCAAAAGTAATCTACTACAATTTCAAACTTTTATTTTTCATTCTTTTAGTTTTTTTTTTGTTAAGTCATTCTTTTAGTTTGTGTTTTGCTAAGTCAATCTTTTAGTGTTTTTTTTTGCTAAGTCATTCTTTTAGTTTTTTTTTTTTGCTAAGTCATTCTTTTAGTTAGTTTGCTTTTCACTTGTGATAGAGAGAAAGAGATGGATAAGAGTTGGATGCAACTTACAAATAGGTTTTCATTTGAGTACATAAATGGCTTGAGGAACTTCATCAAGTTGGCACGTGCACGAAAAGATCGACTTGATAGGGTCAGATGTCCATGTTCTAAGTGCAGCAATGTATACTACGAACATGTAGATATGGTTGAAGACCACTTATATGAAAATGGAATGGGTAAATTTTACACCCGGTGGGTACATCATGGGGAAGGTTCTCAATCGACTGTGGATGCTCATGATAATAGTCATACTAGCAGTCATGGGTGCGGTATCAGAGAGTTTGATAGATTTGATGGTGATGAAGTGCATGAAATTTTACAAGATTATCGTACAGGAACATTTATGGACAATTGCATGGAAGAACCATCTGCTTTTGATGATCCACCTCCATATCAAAGGGAATCATTCCACAATCATGCTTCGGTTGACATGTATACTAATAATGTTCCTAATGCAAACCAAGGAGAAATGGAGAAATTTTCAAGATTATTAGAGGATGCGCAACATGAACTTTATCCTGGATGCCAAAAGTACTCTAAATAGTCTTTCATTATGAAGTTATTACATCTGAAGGTGATTAACCATTGGACCAACAAATCAATAGACATGCTACTTGACTTGTTAAAAGATTTACTTCCCCAGGGTGAAGTGTTGCCGAAATCCCATTACGAAACTAGGAACATAATGCGTGACTTGGGGCTCGGATATGAGACAATACATGCATGCAAAAATGATTGTGTACTATTTTGGAAAGAACATGAAATGGAAAAAGAGTGTCCTCAATGTCATGAGTTGAGATATAAGTACGATGATGGTAAGGGTAGAAAATTCCCCATAAGGTACTGCGGTATTTTTCACTGAAACCTAGGTTGCAGAGGCTATATATGTCAAAAAAGATAGCCGGAGATATGAAATGGCACAAAGA
Organism: Hydrangea macrophylla; assembly: GCA_033977485.1. Classification (NCBI taxonomy): domain Eukaryota; kingdom Viridiplantae; phylum Streptophyta; class Magnoliopsida; order Cornales; family Hydrangeaceae; genus Hydrangea; species Hydrangea macrophylla. The sequence goes on along the minus strand of CM066997.1, from coordinate 96,297,304 downwards.
GAAGCGAGTTGAACAAGCAGATGTGTTGAGACATCCAGCTGACTCTGAGCCTTGGAAGGAATTTGATAATAAACATAGTTGGTTTGCTAGTGATCCTCGTAATGTTCATCTTGGATTAGCAAGTGATGGTTTCAACCTATTTGGTAACATGAGCACTTCGTACAGCATGTGGCCAGTAATGCTTATGCCATATAACTTACCACCTTGGAAGTGTATGAAAGAACCTTTTATATTCTTATCATTGCTCATACCTGGACCAAGGTCACCAGGAAATGATATTGACGTATATTTGCGTCCACTAGTGGATGAGTTAAAAGAGTTGTGGGAAAATGGTGTGGAGACATATGATGCTTCCATGGGACAGAATTTTAAATTACATGCATCAATCTTATGGACCATAAATGACTTTCCTGCTTATGGGAACCTTTCTGGATGGAGCACCAAAGGTAAAATGGCATGTCCAACTTGCAACAAGGAGACAAGCTTTCTATCACTAAAGCATGGAAGGAAAATATGTTACATGGCGCATCGACGTTTCTTGCCTAAAAGGCATGCTTGGCAAAAAAGGGATGATTTTGATGGTAAACGGGAACATAGGCTTCAGCCTAAGGAGTTAACAGTGGATGATGTGTTAATACAACTTCAAAGCATTAAAGATGTGAAGTTTGGGAAGGGGCCGAACAATAAAAAGAGAAAGCGGGATGAGGATGAGTTGATCTGGACAAAGCAAAGCATTTTCTTTGAATTGCCATACTGGAGAACACTTAGCATAAGACATAATTTAGATGTGATGCACATTGAGAAAAACATATGTGACAATGTTTTAGGAACATTGATGAATCTTGATGGAAAAACAAAGGATAGCATAAAAGCTCGTATGGATCTGATGGAAACGGGTATTAAGAAGGAATTGCACTTGATTCGAAAAGGAGAAAAATTTGTGATGCCCCCTGCATGCTATACAATGTCCCCTAGCGAAAAAAAAAAGATTGTGCGAATGGTTAAAAATCGTGAAATTCCCAGACGGCTATGCCTCAAACATATCTAGATTTGTGAATGTGAATGATTGTAAGATATCGGGGATGAAAAGCCACGATTCCCATGTTCTTTTACAACGGTTGCTACCAATAGCAATACGTGGATATCTTCGTGATGATGTCTATACTACATTACTCGAGCTCAACTTTTTCTTCAAAGAGTTATGTTGTAAGACATTACAATTAGAAATACTAGAACGATTGGAACGAGATATCGCTGTTATATTATGCAAGCTTGAGCGGATATTTCCTCTAGCATTCTTTGACGTGATGGTGCACTTAGCAGTTCACCTTCCACATGAGGCAAAAAGTGTTGGACCAGTGCAATTTCGCTGGATGTATCCAATTGAAAAGTAAGGTCTAGCATGTAATAATTGAGTGTTATGCAATTATGTGCTACACTTTTAGATACTTCTACTAATCTTTTTGGTACGACAATCTCTATAAATAGGTTCTTACACACTCTAAAGAAGTTTGTGCGCAATAAAAGCACATCCAGAAGGTTCAATTGCTGAAGCTTACATTGATAGCAAATGCTTGACATTTTTCTCTATGTATCTCCAAGGAGTTGAGACCAAGTTTAATAGAGAGGAACGCAATTATGATGGAGGTCAGGGGCAACAACCGGAATGATTATCTATTTTTGGACAACATATTCGTCCTTTAGGGGCTGTGGATTGTAGTGAGTTGAATTTAAAGGAACCTACCAAGGCGAGGTTGTATGTGCTGAATAATTGCAACAAAATTGAGCAATATGCAAAGTAAGTCAGCTATGTGGCCGCACTATTAATGTTTGATAATTGTTCAGAATTTTTTATTGTACTTAGTATTTTACTTATATACACACTCTAATCATATATAGTGAGCACATGCTCGAGCTCGAGTGAAAAAGCAGAAGTAATGTACAACAATGACATGAACAATAGTTTACAAGATGGTTTAAAAACGTGTAAGTATTAGTTTGAGTTAATAAAACACATTATATAGAGTAAATGTTTTCTATAGAAAATGTCTTAATATGCCTTTATACTTTTTGCATAGATGAAAAAGCTGCGATCACAAAACTCACTTGAAGCTGCCGATCAACTTTATTCATTAGCTTGTGGTCTGGATCCTCGAATTAAACGATATACTGGTTACATTGTAAATGGGATTAGGTTTCATACAAAGGAGCGTGAAAAATATCGTAAGACTCAAAATAGTGGTGTTGTGGCAATAGGAGAGCATCAATCAGAAGAGACCAACTTCTATGGTGTGTTAACCGACATTATAGAACTAGACTACTTGGGAGGCAACTGTGTTTTCCTATTCAGATGTGATTGGTGGGATGTTGGTAATAAGAAGACAGGAATACATACCGACAAGCACTTCACGAGCGTCAATACATCACTGACTTGGTATAAGGATGACCCTTTTATCCTAGCATCTCAGGCTGAGCAGGTTTTTTATGTCAGTGACACTAAACTAGGTTCTAATTGGCATGTTGTACACAAGACACAACCTAGAAACGTGTATGATGTACCCAAAGTAGAGGCTGAAATGCAAGATGAAGATGATGGATTAATAGGTAATCATGAAGCTTATCAGCAAAATTAGCCTGCTGAAGGCATTGGGATTGTTCAAGGAGTATCAGAGTTGTCACTACATAGAGACGATAAGATGCCTCATATGTTGATGTCAATGTTGTGCAAACCAATGTTGAAGAGTTGCTTCAAGGAGGCGATGATTTCATTGATGAGGATGATGAAGATGACACATTGGTCGATTATGCGACAGATAATGAAGGAATTTCGCTAAATGATGATGACACAAACCTAGATGAATATGATAGTGCTTTTGTGGTACTAAGGATGATATCCATAAATTCATTAAATGCGTTATAACATTAAACTATGGTTCTTTCATGATTCTTTTCTTGTGTTATTTCCACGAATATAAATTGTGAGTGCTGAAATTTTATGTAATTTACTTGTTTAAGATGTTTTTTACTCCACTCGCATGCTACAAATCTAGTAGTAGATTGCACGAATGAGAATCACAACAATACAAGGTGATCTTTTCTTTAAAATTGTTGGCTAAGAGGTTCCAATGGCTAACATGTGTTTGTTATTATCATTTTCAAAGTATTTGAAACAAAAATGGCACCTGGGAGATGTATTCGATAGCAAACAATGACCATTGCAGTATCTACTGTAGCTCCACCAACTTCTGACACCCCACCCCAAAGTTCCCCCGAAGATGTTGAAAATGTTGGTAAGCTGAAAAAATATAGTGGCGATAAGACTTCCACAACTGCAAATTAGGAATGTTTGTTCATTTTCTGACTATTACTTTTTAAAAATTACTATCTTTTGAAGATTTTTACTCCTTATTTTCATTTGTAGCTTCAAGTACTTTCAGAAAAGGACGTGGTAAGACGCGAGGGGTTGCAGTTGCAAAGGCTATAGAGGATACTGACGGGAGGATTAAGATAACTTTTCCCCCCTGGAAAGCTCACACCAGTTGGTGGATGGGCGAAATCGTGGAAATCTGAGCTAGGGGTGATATGTCGCACTTTGGCACCAATTACATGCAAGGGATGGAAGAAGATGATCAAAGAAGACAAGCAAGTCATATATGACCGAATTGTAGTAAGTGGCAACTAATTTGCAATAACTCATCCATAAATTGGCATACTTAAAATAATGTTATTTATTCAATTAATTCTAATGGATATACCCATTATTTGTCAATATTTTAGGAGAAGTTTGATGTGGATTTCTCACTGTGGAATGTGCGGCTAGGGACAGAAAAATACCTAGGTATGTGATTCAAGTCGTATCGACATAGAGTCCACAATTATTACAAACAAATCAATAACCATAACTTGGCACGTCAACATCCATATGATGCTATTGCACAAGAAGATTGGGAAGAGGTTTACAAACAATTAAATGATGAAGCCTTTAAGGTAATAACATATGTTAGGATCTTACTTTTTGAGTTTCTTTTGTTTCTTCCATATATTTTGTGCCTCTACTTTATGTTGTTCAAAACAGAATTTAACTTATCAAAATATCGAACTTAAGCAAATGTACAATCGATTAAATTTTTTTTTATTTTTGTATATAGAAATGATGCAAGAAAAATGCTGAGAATAGGTCGAAGCTTAAATTGATCCACTGCAATGGTTCAAAGTCATTTACCCAGCTTCGACATGACATTGTATGTTTTCTAATTCTTTGAAATGTAAGCATTATACTTTATTTATTAAGTTAGAACAATTACACAATATGTTAATGTTATGGTAATGACACAGGAAACTGAGACCAAAAAAGAGATAAACTGGATTGATTTTTACAAACGCTGCTATTGGACCCTCAAAAATGGATGGAGCTCTGAGCAAGCTGAGAAGAATTATGTAATGAAAATGAGTTTTCCTTCAATTCCATTATTATTGTGTCAGACTGATTATCTATTTTATAAATTTGTAAGAATATGCCTATTTGTAGGATCGAATGGTTGAAATGCAGTCTCAAACAACACCAGAGGGTTCTAATCCATTGACTCCAGAACAGATATGTGAGGAGGTACTCGGTGTTAAATCAGGTTATGTTCGTGGGCTTAGGTATGGAGAGATACCCATCCCTTCTTCTTCTTCAGCCCGTTATACACGATCAGAGGTTGAGGAGGCAAAGAAGAGAGCTGAGGATGCGGAGAGACAAACACATGAGTTGGCTCAGCAAGTACAGACTCAAAAGATGGATATAGAGGCTTAACGTCAAGAGATCAATCAAATGAGGGATGCACAAAGTGAGATATAGAATCAAATGCAGAGTCAAATGCAGGTTATGTTCGAGTCCTTTGTAGCACAATATGGTGGAGTCCCATCTTCATGGTAAGTTTTGAAATATGAACAAATATATGTTAAATCATTGACATGTAGAAAAGTAACTAAACCTTAGAAAGGGCAATTTGGCAAGGCCAAATTTAATAACTTGACATTTGTTAAGAATAACTAGGAACTAAGTAAATTGTGTCTAGAAATCATTTTTTGAAAACATCCCTTAAGCCATAAAAGTAAAAGGAACTAATATTTTTCTTTAGATGGTGTTTATTGCCTCTTGGGGATTTCCTTAATTGAATGGTGTTTTTCTTATCTTTGGAATGGGAATTGTGGTTCTTGCAAGCACTCTAAATGCTTTGTATGAAAAATAGGACACTTATACATATCTATACTTATTGCTATGAAAGATAAATTCTTCTTTACATGTACAAACGAATAGGCAAAAGTTCTTAATATTGAATCTTTGTTTATCATATTATTTCTGTAATTAAGATACATTGCATTCTTCTTTTTAATAACTTAAGAACTTTGTTCGATTTTGCAGAGCGGTTGTTGATGGTGTGGCTAATGGGCTGGATCTTTATTGAAGAAGCACACGTGAAACTTTTAGTAGTTCATATATTTATCTACATAGTTTTTCATTAGCGGATGCGATAATGGGTGTTTGATTATTGTTAGTGTTTTTAAGTAAAAGATATTAGACATAGAATTTTGTAATGCTTGGATGATTTTGGAAAATGAATCTTATCATTTACTTTTCAAGTGTGAATGTTTAGATAGTCAATGAAATCATTAATATTGTTTTTGCATTAGCAGGTCATTAGAACAAGATAATAAAGCTATGTACGTAAAAATAGGGGTGGCTCTTGTGATTTTTTTTTAAACTTTTAGTGACAAAAAGATTTTGTCGCTAATACTTAAATATAAGAATATTGAGACACAAAAACTCGTCCTTTTAAGTCAACAATGACAAAATAATTTGTTGCTAATACCTGCAATTTATAAATAAATTTTTAAAAAAGTACATACATTGCAACAAAAAATTCGTCCCAAATATAGGTTACATTATGGGGACCATAAATTTTCGTCCTTCACTCAAACATTCAGTGACGAAAATAATTGTCACAATTTCACTAAGTTGGGGACATTTTATTTTCTCTCTGATTCAAACATTTTGCGACGAAATTAATAGTCTCTATTTATAATCATTTGGGAAGAATTATTTTGTCTCGTAAAATTTACCTTTTGGGACAAAAATAGGTGTTTGGGGACGAAATATTGAGTTTATTGGGACAAAAATACCGTGGCAAAAGGTTCATATTTTGTGACAAAATTTGTTTTCGTCCCCTCTGTGCACCTTTTTGGGATGAATTTTTTTTTCGTCCTTGAAAACCTTTAGCGTCGAGCTTGTAGAGACGAATTAGGCATGAAATATTTTCGTCCCAAAACCTATAATAGTGACCAATTTTGATATTTTGGGACCAAATTTTTCGTCCCAAATAACCTCATTTGTTGTAGTGCACGCTGGCTCAATTATGTAGTATCGACGTATGGATATCAGATTGGTATTATTGTATCGACGTATGGATATGGATGAGAATAGGAATATGGATACAAGTATGAACATGGATTGGATACGGATAGAATAGATGATGGTTTAGTCATAGATTCATCGTCCCGACGTAAAAATAGATGCATGGGATGGATGCATGGGTTGCATGCATGGATTTGGTGAATAGCGTGATGAGATGTTATACCATGATCTTTATCTTTGTCATTACTTGATATGATTTTTGTTATTTTTGATTAAATGTATAGTTTAATGAGACCTCTACTATGTCCGTGAGAGACGTCATTGATAAGAGAATAACCATATTTTAAGATGCTGAACAGTAATGGGTGAGGAGTGTTTTGATGTGCTCACTCAACTTGTATTCAAAGTTGATGGCGTCTATGCCCTGGACATTCTAATGTCTAGAGCTTTGCAGGTATTGAGGATGGAAGACTGATGTTCCGCCGGACTTGGAGCTAAAGGCTTGATGACAAAGATGTGCTGCTTTGTAATAGTTAGTTTGTATATTTGTTGTACTGCAGTTATTATTGTTATAGGTTTCAGACTCTAAGCCAGCTGCTAGAATAGTTTTAGTAGACTTTTACAATTGGTACTAAGGCATATGTTGCTTCCAAACCTTTTATATTTCCACTGTAGCCTCTAATTATGTTAATAAGATATGTTCTATGAATAGCATCCTCCCTATCGTTGTGGTTGTTAGTTTGAGTAGATAATAATACGGTTATTCACCAGTCACGGGCCTATGGGACCTAAAAGGAATTTATTTTCTCTATTTTTGCTTCTCCGGGGCATGACAGATGGGGACTTTCTGAAAATTTTATAATTTTTTTATTTGACATGTACCAACACAAAAATTATTTTCACTAGAAGAAAATTACTTAAATTAACATCTAAAACTAACTTACATCCAAAAAGTATTACTTAAATATGTCATTCATGCATTTTTAGCTGCAAAATAACCATACATGGACTATACATAAACTATAATTTTGGGTAGGAGCCCTATTTAATTGGAGGCCCAAAGCGATTGCTTGAGTAGCTTATGCTCAAGACTGGCCCATATATTATATATAAACACACACATACATATCCAATCATTCTTAGAGTATCCACAATGTGTAACAGATACTCAAGCAAAACTTAGCTTAAGTTTAATATACAGGAAGAGGAGGCTTGCAATGGTGAAGTGACCAAACGACATTCTCATGGATGTTTGGCATGAAACGGAACTCTCAAAGTCGTTTGGGATGAAGTAACATGCAACCAGGAAAAAAAATTGTAAAACTGACCAAACGGCACATATAGCTTGTATTAATGAAACTTAAGTATACCACAAAGTTAGGTTCCACCCATTTTCATTATACTATAATTTCCTACCACCTATACAACTATTAATGGCTTTTTGCTAAGTTGTCCTTAGTTCTCCTACAAACTCATACCATTGTTGATACTCTTTGTAATACTAATCCTGTCACGCCCCGACGTAGCATAAATATGGAAAGCATTTAATTTCCTTTATGGACCCGTAGATCGCGACAGTTTGAAGGATTGATTCCGTCCCAAACGTCGAACAACAAAAATCAGAGTAGAGCAATCAGAGCTTACAAATATTTTTCTAACTTATTTCATATTATAGCACGGGGTCTCTAAAAGCACAAACCACCTTAAATTAAAACAATAACTTAATATCTATTACAGTCATCCTTATTACAAAACAGTTTATAACTTAAAACATATAAAAGTAAATTCTCTTTCCAGCAGGGATTCTCAGTTTGCATAGTCATACGGTCCAGCAATATCATAACCTGAAAAGCCTGAACACGAATGTCCAGGGCGCATCAACGCCGTCAGCTTCAAGAAGCTGGTGAGTATTAAAAACATAACTTTGAATGTAACACATACTCATTTACCATTTTCCAGTTCTCATTTAATACAACAAGTTTACATTAAAGCAAGGAGTTCATTTTAGGAAACAACCACAATATTATTTAAAAGATATAATTCACATATATGTGACCGTGTATGAGAACAATGCACCATCTCATCTTACCGACTCTGTTCTCTCGACAAAACCCAACAACCCAACATCACACACCGGTATCTTTGAAACGCTAAGATAGCCACACTTTAGCACAGGGGTGCCAGGGAATGTCCAGTTTGCCTCACACTTTGGTCTGGGGTACCAGGGAGTGTCCATTGCCTCACACTTTGACTACTTAATCCGCCATGCAAATACCTGAGGAACCCTCACGCAGTATCCAGACTCAGGTATCAGGGAGTGTCCGTAGGCCACACTTTAGCACTACCATGGGTGCCAGGGAATGTCTAAGTTCGGCTTCACACACTTTGACGCTACCATGGTCGTCAGGGAGTGTCCAGTTTTGCCACCGTCGCATTTCAAAGACACCCTCGCCGCAATCTCAATCACAACACACTTTGGCACTCACTTACTAGGGAGTGTCCACAACACAATCTTAACCGCACTCACTATACCACACTGTCCATTACTCTTTTCCATACTGACCAACATTCACACTCTCCATGCATGTACAACTGACTTCACATGTATGTCATGAAACTTTAAAACATGAGGCAAATCACTGAATCATATAAACAACGTGCGTACAGGGATTGATAAGTCTCAATACAACGTTTTAATCTTTTCAAACAGAACAAATTAAGATTCTGATTTAATAAATTTTCCAAACAGTACTCAAACAATATATAAATTTTATCCCAAACAGTCCCTTATCACAAAACAAACAAAACTAGAAACTGCCAGAAGTCGCGCTCGCGGGCCGCTTGCGCGAGGGGTCGCGCGATTCATTAAAAACAGAATATGATAATTTTTTGTTTTATTATTAAAAACCTTTCTTTCTGCCAGAGTACAGGAAGATCGCGCGCGCGGGTTGCTCGCGCGATTCGCTCGCGCGGTCCGCTCCCGCGATATGCCTAATTTTCATTTTTCTTATATAAAACTTTTCTATCTGCCTGAAATTGCACAGCTCGCGCGCGCGATCGCGCGTGCGAGATGAAGCAGAGGCTTCATCTTCTTTGCAGAAACTGCTCTGTTTCAGATTTTCAGGGTCTTTTTGACCCATTTCCAAATCTGTTAGTATATTTATCATATTATATATGGATCTCTTTAGTTTTTCACAAGGATTATGAATATGAAATCAATTTAACATAAAACAAGTTAAAGCACTCAAATTTTATGAAATTTCAAAAGACATCAAAACTAATTTCCTTATATACTTTCTCCTATGAATAAGTTAGGCCTCAAAACTTTAAACATAGTCTATATATATCATAATCCTTCATTATTATCCACGAAAATAGATTTCTGGTTGAAGTTTAAAAATCTTGATCTCAAGCTATAGAGGTTCAAACGAAAAATCAACAATAGTGATCACAAATTAAGCTACACAAGACAGTAAATATAACATGAATTACATTCTAGGTGAGTTTAGAATACTCACAGATTGAAGATAGAAGTGATTGATTGAGAGAGAAAATCAAAAATAAGAATTCCACTCGTAAGCTTAGCTATGGAGATGAAGCTTTCTTTCTCCAGAAATTTAGAACTCTCAACTCTCTCTGAAACTCTCTGAATTTCTGATTGAAATGAACCCAATGTGTGTGTGTGAGTGTAGTGTATGTATATAGAGAACCAAACTTGGCCACCAAGTACATTGCCATTCACTCAACAAAATGATTTTAAATTTACTAATTTACAAAAGTTGTGATATAAACCATTACACAGATAGATATACGTAGAGGTTATACAACCTTCAGATGATCCAAGGGCCGAGTAGGTATGTAGGGGTCCAAGCTTGAGTGTGTTTGGGAATTTAGCTTATGGCACAACAATTACACACACAAGTTAAACATTCACAACCATTGCCTTAACCAATGATTAGTTTCCATAAATGGCAAGTAAAGTGTATGTCACATCTAGCTTTACATCACTTCCAAAATATGTGGAAGTTTAGCACAGCGCGGACAGTTTTGAACACAAACTGGTATTTTTGGGGCGCAGTGATCACCACAAAAATACAGAAAATTCATTTTAACGTAAGAAATGGTTTTCTGGTTTTATAAAAATACAACTTGAATTAAAAGAAAGCATTTCTACCGTTTTGAAATACGGACTTTAAAATTCAACACAGGTATTGCTAAAGTTCATATAATCGCAGTTTGACCCCAACAAGAATTTTAAATATGAAATAAAGCAAGAAATAAATTCTACACACAAGAATTGTAATTAAAATAAAAGTGGACAATGAATATTAAATATGATAATGCAAATGAATGAAAATGCAGGTCATTACAAATCCCGTTGCTACATATGTCCCAAAGTTGAATGTACCGCAATGGCGGAACAAAGAGAGGGCTAGGGGTGACCAACGGCCCGATGGCCCGCTCAGTCTGCCCAGCCCGACCCTACTTTTTCAGGCTTGGGCAAAGAGGTTCATCCACACAAAGCGGGCTTGGCTCTTATTTTATAGGCCCACTCAATTTTGGGGTTGGGCTTAGACATTGTAGACACCCCAATTTTGACCGACCGTCGAATTTAGGAGAGCGTCACCTCCACGTCCGATGATGATAAGGATCGAAAAGACTCGAAGTATTCCAAGCTCTTCAGAAAACTCTCCCAAATGCGATAAAATTTCACAGAAAGTAGAAAATACCAGGTATTTAGGAGAATTCAGGTATAAAATACCATTTTCGGAAAGGATCTTCAAAAATAAGTTTCTTTAAGAAAAAAAAGAAGAAAGAAAAGACCTAAAAAGGGAAGTTCAACAGAAAACGGCACACGACAGTATTCCGCGGCACTCAGTGAGTGCCGAACGACATTCAGTGAGTGCCGGCCCGGCATTTACTGAGTGCCGCCGACATTTTCTGACTGCCGTTTGCTTTTAAAGTCCGTATTTTGTGGTACAATACGTATGTGTATGCGGATAAAAACAAAAATCTGATAAAGTAAAGTTGACGAAAATACGGCAATCAATAATTTGGCGCGACACTCACTGAGAGCCATGCGGCAGTCACGGAATGCCGCGACGACAGTCGCAGAGTGCCGCGGCGGCATCCACGGACTGCCGTAGATAACTTTTGACTGCCGCCCTGGGTAGCAGTCTGTCTAATTTCAGGAAGTACGCATTGTACCACCAAGTTCTATATTTACAACTGTTTTTTACTCCGAATTTACTGAAATTACCTAGGTATTATTGTCTATATAAGGAGAGGTATCTTCATTGAAAAGGGGGGAACCAAGAGAAAAAAATATTGGGCTTGAAAGAAGAACATTTGGGTAGAAGAGAGAATATTGGGAGGAGAGTTTAAAGAAGAGCTTGGAAGACCTTCAAAATATAGAAGTTTGAGGATAGTTTGAGGTGATACTCTACTCTTGTTAGTTTTCTTTTATGGATTTAGAGCACTTGCTCTCTTAGTTTCCTTGATTTCATTTCCTCTTTTTTATTTATACTTTTCTCTTGAGATTCTTGGAGATCTTCAATATCTCTCTTGAAAGCTCTTGAGTTTGATCTTTTGAATCTTATGTAAGCTTATGCTTCACATGGGAGTCAAAGTTTGATCATCACTTCACTTTGTAAGCAAATAGATGGATCCAAGCCCATATTCATGACTTGAATTCTCTAACTTGGAATTTCATGGGGTCTTCTCTATATCCTCTTGAAGTTCATGAGCTAGTTCTTTGATTCTTCTTCTCTTTTTCTTGTTTATGTTCTTCTCTTGAGACTCTTGGGGATCTTCCATATCTCACTTGAATCTCATGAGTTTGATCTTTTAGTCTCATGTAAGTTTATGATTCACATGAGATTTAAAGTTGATCATCATTTTAGTAAGAACAAGTAGATGAATCCAAACCTCTACCATGGTTTGGGTCCTCTAAGCTTGAGTTTTCATGGAGTCTCCTTATATTCCTTGAAAACTCATGAGTTTTAGTCATGTCTTGATCTCCAATGACCATCAAATGGTAGGAGAAGTGGTTTGGTTTAAACCTAACTTCATGGTTTAATAGTTGGGGTTATCAAATAAAAGTTGAACTTGACAAATGAAAACAGTGAGTTCACAAACTGTTTTTGATCAAAGATTTTTGGTTTGAAATCTAACCGTTGGAATCAAGTGAAACCAACGGGAAAGTGTCTATAACTCAAAGTTCTACCACTGTAATTTTAGTTTTAAAGAGATTTCAGGTTTAAAATGGTTTGGTCATGAGTTTTGTGAAGTAACAACAATCTGTCCAGAGTTTCAGCACAGTGACACTCTTTTGAAATAAGTAAACCAATGCTTTAATAAATTGTTTGTGACCCAAAATAATTTTTTCTAAGTATATTAATGTGTTAGGAAGTCACCCTAGAAAGAACAAAGCATTTCTGATCTTTTTGCTATTTTTAAAAAATCAAACAATATCTCTGGACAGAGAGTTGTACATCTCTGAGTGATGTCTGGTGTTTGTCCTTTTCCCAGAGATCTAACCGTTGAAACTTTGATTTTCTTTTTGATTTGGAAACTAGACTCATAGAGGCATCTTGTGTCCAAAATTCACCGACATCAAACCATGGGAAGCATGCTTTTTCATTTTTTTTAAAGTTCTGGTCTGCTCTCTGCAATTTTCAGAATTTTATGACGCATTTGACCAACTTTGTAAATAATGGCCCAAATGATTCTCCTATGACTTAGGGCTTAAACCATATCTTAATAACGATTAATTAGGCTTAAGTCCAGAGGCTAAGTGATCCAAATTAGTGAATAAATCCATGTCTTATCCTTGTTCATATTCATTCATGTACATTAATGCTTATAATTAGAACTAGTAATTGGATAAAGTTGGATTTCGTGCTTGCTAGATCTAAGCTAGAAAATTAGGATTGATTGTTTGATATCATATTATTATGTGAAGCATGTGGACTAACCCTTTGTTTTGTAGCGCTATTAAGGTATGATTTCTAGGACTCCTCTTTAGTTTATTTTAATTTCTCGATTTTATTGATTTTTCAATCTCATGCGCGACACCTTAGAATTAGGAATTGATTTACTTGTATATATGGATTAGAGACTCTTTTCCTAGGTTTTATCTATTTGCATGCATTTGCACGTTTAATATTCACGGCCGGATCCCGGGCAAGTTCTCTAGTTTCCTATTTGCATATCATATTGCTTGCTATCTGAATTACGTGGCTTTTGAATGATATTTTATCACTTGCAATCTTACACCCCTTTAGACATGCTTTTGTAATGTATATCTATACGTATGTATTAGTTGATGGCACATTTAAATTAATAATTCGATTAAAAGGATGTCGAGTAGAGGCCTATCGCAAGATAGGATGAGAGAGGGTGTTTTAGTCCGACGGGCTCCTTCCTCTCTCATTCCATAATCCCCGGACCTAGTTAATCTCTGGTTTCCAAAAGATCGGTTTGCTTTTAAATGGTTTCTTAATTTTCCTTTTAAAAATTAAGTGGCGACTCATTTGTTTTGAATTTGATTTTGAGAAAGTATTTTAAAATAAAAAGCTGTGGGTAAAAGAAAGAAAACCTGCGATATCCACAGACATCGTAATATGAAGCTCAATTTGCCCTGGTCCGGCCCGAGTATTAGTGATATATTTATTTATTTTAGGGTTAAATACATGTTACACCCTTGTAGTTTTTCATCTGTGTCAGTTTGGTCACTGTCACTTTATTCCTTGTAGTTTCATAAGTGTGTCAAATAAGTCCAATAAGTCATTTAATGATGAATAATTTTGTCATTGGAAGTAAAAAATTTGTCACAAAAAGTGTTTGAGGGACTAAAATGACACACTTATTGAAACTCACGGACCAAAATAATACTTTCTAAACTACATGGACCAAATTGACATAATAGGCAAACTAGGAGAGTGCAAAATGTAGTTAAGCATTTATTTGATATTTTATACTTAAATAATATATAAATTTAATATAATTAGACATAAGATATTCAGTATATATTTATTCTTACAAGAGTTTTTATTGTATTTTTTGTTAATAATATGTGTTAACAATGTTTCTAAACATTACTTATGACAAATGTTTTTTTTTTTAGTTTAAGTTCTTAAAAAAAATACTAAATAAAATAAAAATACTAGCAATGGGCTGGCTCGAGGCTTCGGATTTGATATGTTGTTTAGGGTAGTATCTAGTGTAGGCCCAGCCCATGGCCACCCCTAGGGTAGACTATAGCACCCTCAAAATCAGGCAAAACAATTAGTACTTGTGATATTTTAGCCCAAATGTAATTGTCACGACCCATTCCGTTACGTGCGAAAATAGGACACGCGGCATGCCACCGAGGCTTATCCAATTCATTAAAAGTAAACGCGGCAGAAAAGAAACATAAAGGAACTCTTTAAAGCAAAGTTCATTTGAAAAACATTGAACGACAAATCCGTATAAAATTTTGAAGTTAATTATATTTCAAACAAGAATATATTAGTTAATAGGGACCCTAAAGGTACCCTAAGAACCAATTAGAACTCTTAAAATTTTTTCAAAAATGGTAGATAAGAGTAAGCAAGTAGGGGTCATTTCGACCGGTCGAACTGCCCCTTTGACTGGTCGAATGACCCTCTGACAAAATCCTTCAATAGGCAGAGGATATCTTGATCGGTCGAACTCTAGAATGACCCCTGGCAGAATTTTGCCTAGAAGTCATTCAACCTTTACTCTATGGCAATACTATAAACATACCCATTGATTTCAATCTTTGCAACCTATATTAAAGTTACAAGAACATACATGAGTCTTGCTAAACATTGACAAGAAAACAATAATGAAACGAGTTAAGGCTCGTTTGGATCAATTTGTAAAACACTATCAACATTTACCCAAAACACGAATTTGTTAAGTTAACATTAAAATTACGAACTCAAGAGTTCAAATACGTTACAAACTTGCACTACTTATTACAAGATTACATATCCATTCCGGAGTTTCTAAGTAAGCAAAACATAGTTCTAGTTTCTTAGAACATAGATTACATTATTGGAATGGAACAAAAAAAAAACGTTTACGAGGACAATCCCTTCGTCCCATCAGCCTCACTCTTCTCACTTTTTCTTTCCTTTCTTCTAAGCACCTGCAATGAGGTAAGTCTCCACTACTTAGCTATATACTGAGCGTACAATTCTAAATGAATGTATATGATGTTGTCAATATCAAGATATAAAAAGTGTTCTTTACTTTTCAAAAGATTTGTAGTGTGAAAGCAAAGGTCGAACCCACAGGGATTGGTTAACTACAGCGACTTAATTTTAAAACCTAACTTTAATTAATTGTGAAAACGGATTTTGATTTGATTTTAATTAAACTAATAACAATAAAAATAAATCTAAACTATGAAAGCAATTAAAAGTGTTTTTGTAAATATGTTTAAAGGGAACCTAGGATTGCAACTCCACCACTAGCTTCATAATAAGGATATTTATGAATTACTCTAGCTCATTACGTTGGATGAATATGGGGAATTGTGGCTACAAGCCCAATTCCTCCGTCAAGAGAATAATCATGGTTCAAGCACCAACATATTCCATCTTCGGTTAGCACGAATTATCCCACACTAAACTAGGGTTGTGACATAATTCGTCTAATCTAGGCATGGATTATTCGGATACTTGATAGCACAAATCAATAAAGCACCATCACATGTAAATAATCTAAACAAGCACAGCAAGCATAGATCATTGAGCACATCACAGTCAAAATAGATCTAAGACAAGAATAAACTTTGAAAGCAATGATTTAATCAATAGAAGTACGATTTATTTATAAAAATTCTCGGAACATGTGACTGTCATACATACATAATAAAACTAAAATAAAACATAAAATACTCCCTATTACTCGACTAGGGCTTCATTGAAACCCTAGATCTTTGTCTAGGCTACCATGGAAGTGATGGATGGCAAGTAGTTGATGGAGGAGGCCATGGAAATCCTTGGTCTTCTTCTTCTTCTCCTTGCTTTTCCCTCTTCAAGGGCTGGAATTTCAGTCTATATGGCTGTATGTGTATGTATGTATGGGTGTGTAACAATTGTCCAACCCTTAATTTGAAGTAAAATAGAGTATAAATAGAGTTTACAACAAGCTTTGGAAGCTTTCCTAACCCGAAACGAACTGAAACTGATATATTTTACAATCTGGACGTCATTCAGCAGTTTCGTTTGCACAGGAGTCTTCAGTATACTGAAATACGTATCTTTGGTTTTTACACATATCGCGCGAGCGCGACATTTGGTACCTCGCGCGCGCGAATCGCGCGAGCGATTTCTGGGTTTTCGCGCGAGCGGATCGCGCGCGCGAACTGGCTTTTTCAGCTTCTTTTTCTCTACTTTTTCACCCTGTTTAATCTGATATACTTGATTTCTTCCAAAACCTGTCAGAAAATAGAAAACGAAGTAAAAATATACAAAAACAGGATAAAAAGGTACTAGCGTATAAATAGGATTTGTTCTCTCCCGATCAGTATATATGACAATTCTTGCTTTAAAACATCAAACATGTCAATTGTCTCTGGGGTGAGGGGTACGCATTCATTCGATAAATGAAATTATTGCCGTAGAGGGCCTTCTCCCAACCACGTATTCAAGTGTCATGGCAGGGCCTTCTCCCAAACCATGCACTATGCCCTAGAAGGGCCTTATCCCAAATCGTGCATTGTAGTCGTCGCTACAATAATCCTCAAACATCGAGGAGCTTACCCAGGAATGAAATTGCACCAAACTCCCCTTTGGCCCACATAAACACATAGCATGCTCACGTAATCAGATAGACATACTTTTGATACATTTTCACGTGCATAATTAATGGGCCCAACTAACACATGACTTTTGCCCGTATCCAAAATATCACACCAGATGTTTAAAACATGGTTCCTATAAATCACAGGTTTATAATTCATACCTTAAGCTATGCTCCTATAACTTTAAGGGAAGTACTATGAGTCCGATTCTACGCCGGATCTCCGATTACAAGTAAATCCTACAAGTATTTACACGTTTTTTTTTCAAATTTCCAAAATAAGGTTTTTCGTAAAACTTAGCCAAACATGGCCTAATAGGTATCCAAACAAAGCTCTTACCTCGAGGGTTCCGAAAATATAAATTTGGATAGAAGTTGATGGACAAACGATTGTCATTTGTCATCGGGAAGATCGAAGCTTCAAATCTCCTTGTTTTTCCCTTTCTTTCCTAAGTTTTATTTTGAGATATTTTTGGAAATATTTCAAACTCCTCCTATATATAGGCTCAACTCATGAAAATTGCGTTTAACTCCCTGTAAGTTCTCTAATCCTCCGGCTATCTCTCAACAATTTTTAAACATCTAAGTTATTGCTTCACGAGTGAGAATCTCTAATCCATAAAAGTTTTCGTCTAAGTTCTGTTTGGGTTCGTAATTACGTTCCGAAAACTATTTCTGTGGAATTTCTAGATAACCTTCCCTTTTATGCAACGTATCACTTACATTAATACTATGTTATTCAAAATGATTTGAAACATAATCGAAACTATCATAAGATACACAAAACATGTATATTCACTATTTACATATACCAGATAATTCAAATAACATTTAATCCACATGAACAACATTTAACCATGCCAATATCCTCAAGAATTACCAACTTCCCGTGTCATACCCCAACCATCCCTGGTGGATTAGGACACGTGTAACAAGCCTATACACACCCAAAATACATTAGTAAGTAATAAACCATGTTAGTTATTAAGAAAAACCATGATTTAAACTAACAGAAAAGACCTTGCTGAGACAAAATAGCTTAAGGGAAAAATGGCCATTGAGAAAAATTTGTAAAATTTTATACCAAAAGATAGGTCTTTGAGTCTCAGTTCCAACGCAAAAAAATGACGTGCAAATCCGATTTTTCTAGAAAGAGTTATGCATGTTTCCGTTAAAGTGGACGTGCTGTGAAAATACAAGCGGATTGATCCAGTCTATAACCCGGATCGATCCAAGTTCTGCAGAACAACTTTTTGCTGCTAAAAACACTATCAAAACATATCCAATTCATACCCAAACTAAAAAAAACTTCATGGAGCATTAGAAAATCATTCTAAACACACTCTCAAACATTTTTAAACCTCCACCAAGCATGTAGCACTCAAACACAACTACAAATGAATCAAAACAACCCATGAGCACCTCCTTTTGAATCAAACCAAGTTTTTGAAACACAATTCTCATCAAAACCAACATTTCATGGAATCTTGTAGAAAATTAACTCAAAGTCATAACTAACATCATAAACACAAATGAAACTTGTCTAAACATTTGTGACGCCATCTAGGCTTGCCAAGATGGTTCAACTTAACAACTTGCACCCAACCAACCAAACCGTGGAAGTTCATACAAGTTTTCTAAATTCAACCTCAAACCTCCAAAATATAAGTTAAGAGTTCCAATCTCTTTAGAAACAACCAAAATACTAACTTTCTCATAAAAGTAACTATAATTTACAACATTTTACAAGTTAAAAGTGAGTTCATAAGCTCAAGGTCCAAATTTCCCCCATCTCTCCCAACGCTTGTCATTTCCTCTCCGCGAATAGCTCCAAACCTGCGGTGGTTGTTATGTATCACAACAGAAATAGGAAAACGGTTTCCTTAAGCATTACACTTAGTGAGCAATTCTAAACATGACTAAATGTTTAACATGTGCAATGATACAATTTAACCACATATCTCATATTCGTAATCGCCGAATCACTAGTTCTATGACTCATTTAAACCCTCGAAGACCTTCCCTTGGTCTCGTGGTCACTTATATTCCTTGGACTTCCTTATTTATTGGATTCTTCCTCTTCTCCTCCCTTATTACTCCCAACAATGAGTCATTTCCCCTGTGTTCATTGATTACCATGTAAGCATATAAACACATAAGCATGTAAGCACAACAAATTTTCATATAATTAACATGCAATTGATAATCTAGTATTTTCATGAGTTCTAAGCATAAGTTTTCAACACTAATTATCATTGAAGCATGATACACATAAGACTCCCAATCAATCTTTAGTTAGAAAAACTCACCTTACACAAATTCTACCCAAAATCAGCCCAAGGATACAAAATTCCACCAAGTTCAAGCTCAATTCCTACTCCAAAGAGATTACCACATGAACTCGGTAGACGACGTCTCACCGATTAGTATGAACTACCAAAATCCGATGATTAAACGTAAATTAAAGGTATAGAAATTATCATCTCACCTCTACGAGTCCGAACACGGCTTTGGTTCACGAATTGGACGAACGGCGGCGACAGAACGACGAAAAAATGACGTCGGCATCTCGTCTCCATCTTCTCTCCTGAGCTCTCTCTTGTTTGGTTTAATTTTTTGAAAATAGAGACTACTCCATCACTTGACACACACACATGCATTGAGCATGAGGTGTCTTAGCCTTATTTTTCTATTTTTTTCATTTACACCCTCGGATTTTCTTAAGTTCTTGTTATGAAATCCCCTAAACACTCCATTAACTAGCCAAATATCTAATGAGTGTTTGTCTAAGTGTCGTATGGGTCCTAACGTGAGTCCCATAAAATTGGTGAAATTGCTATCGCACCTACTAGTTATGAATCCTTTTCATTTATACTCTTATGTGAGTATCCAAACTAATACCAAATGCTAACATTTAATAATATATAATGAAAGCAACTTAACAATTATCCATGTAGTCATATAAAATTCATGTAATCATTTAAAATGCAAATTACTAATTAGCCCTTCATTGGGTCCCATTCTAATACATATCCCAGCTCACTGGGGACTTTTCTAAATGGTGTCCTTCTCTGAACACTTTTTATACAGGCGAGTTCAAGCCTCCCTTTAATCTGTTTTATACACTAATTATATTAATTAATGCATATTAACATGATAATTAACCCGTTCTCCGGGTACGGGTGTTACATTTCTCCCTCCCTAAAAAGAAGTTTGGTCCCCAAACTTACTCTTACCTCAAGTTTTGAATAAGTGCGGGTATTTTGCTCAGATCTCATCTTCTCGCTCCCAAGTAGGCTCCTCGACTGAATGGCTTCGCCATTGAACCATAACAAGAGGAATCACTTTGGTTCTTAATCCTTGATGCTTTCTGTCAAGAATTTGCACTGAATATTCGACGTAGGTCATATCTTGTCACACCCCAATCCGCCGCCAGTGGATTAGGACACGTGTAACAAGAGTAACCGCACCCAAAATACATTCGTAAGCATGAAACCATGTTAGTTATTAAGGAAAACACGAGTTGAACCAACATAAAAGGGTTACTGTGGAAAAACAGCCCCAAGGGCAAAATAGTCATTAATAAAGTATATCAAAATTTTACACCAAAAGATAGATCTTTGAGTCCCAGTTCCAACGCAAAAAATGGTACGTGAATCCGAATTTTTTATAAAGAGTTATGCACGTTTCCGTAAAAGCGGATGTGATGTGAAAATACAAGCGGATCGATCCCTTCATAAAACCTGGAGCGATCCATTTCTTTGATTCTTGCGCAGAATATCCCTTTAAAAGGCCGAATCGATCCCTTCATTAACCCGGATCGATCCGGGTTTCCCAGAACTTGTTTTTGCTGCTAAAAATACTACTAAAACTTACCTAACTCATACCCAAACCAAACCAAACCAAACTTCTTGGGACATTAAGAAAACATTTCAAACACATTCATAAACATGTTTAAGCATTACCCAAGCATGTATCACATATCCACATCTTAAATTTGATCAAAATCATTCATGAATTCAACTCTTTTTGAATCAAAACAAGCTTTGAAGCTTTGAAATTCAATTCTCATCAAAACCAACATTAAATCAACAAATGGAGCTTGTCAAAACATTTGCGACACATAGAAAATTTACTCAACCAAAACATAGAAAATTTACATACTCAACCAAAATGGTCAAAGCTAACCACTTCCGCATACTCAACCAAAACATAGAAAATTTACATAGTTTTCCAAGTTCAACTTCAAAATCACCGAACATCAAGTTGGAAGAACTAAACCTCTTGATTACAAGCTAAGAACTAAACCACCATTTTAGGAACTAATAATTACAACATTTACAAGTTAAAAGAGAGATAATATACAAGAGTCTCAAATCTCCCCCATCTCTCCCATCTCTCCCGTCTCTCCCATCTCTCCCATCCACAAGTCAAGACTTCAAGCCTCAAGTCAAGGGCTTTAAGCCACTAGTTACACTATAACACAAGTTTAAAACATATTTACAAGTTCTAATCTCTCCTCCCCATTTCCGAGCGCGTCACCTTCTCTCCGGATATTGCTCCGTACCTACGGTGGTTGTTATTTACCACAACAGAAATAGAAAATGGTTTTCTTAAGCATAACGCTTAGTGAGAAATCTAAACGTGGTTGAATGCTTAACATGTGCAATGCAACAATCAACATATAAATCATATTTGTAGTCGCTGAGTCACCGGTTCAATGATTCATTCAAACCTGAGGACCTCCACTGGTCCCGTGGCCACTTCTATTCCTTGGACTTCCGTATTTCTCGGATTCTTCCTCTTCACCACCCTTATTACTCCCAACAATGAATCATTTTCCCGGCGCCCATTGAATACCACATAGACATATTAACACATAAACATGTAGGCACATATAAATTCCTGAATTGACATGCAATTCACATTTTAACATCTCCATGTCTTCTAAGCATGAATAATCAAAACAACAAGAACATTCTCTTGGCTAAAAAGCATAAATTATCATCTCTTCTATAACATCTTTGATGCCTTGAACATAGCTAAACACAACCATTCTTTAGTGTAGAAAACTCACCTTAGAAAGATCTACCCAAATTCAAGCTAGAGAAGTGCTGAATTTACCAATTCCTAGCTCAATTTCTACTCCCAAGTGCATCCTACAAGAATTCGGTAGACAGTGTCTCACCGATTAGTGTGAGCTACCAAAATCCGACAATTGAAAGATAAATTAAAGGTATAAGAACGATCGTCTCACCTCCACGAGTCCGAAAACGGCTTCGGTTCGCGAATCCGACAAACGGTGGCGACGGAACGGCGAGATTTTGACGTCGGGCGTCTCGAGCTCGTCTTCTCTACAGTGAACTCTTCTTTTCTTTTATTAAATTCAGTGAATATGAGAGTCTCTCACTCCCTCTTGACACATACACACACATGCAAGTGTGTTGGCAATGTTTTTGTTCTTTTCCCATTTACATCCCCAAAATTTCTTAAGTTCTTATTATGAAACCCCCCAAACATTCCATTAACTATCCAATTATATTTATGAGTGTCTGTCTAAGTTTCGTATGGGTCCCAACGTGGGTCTCACATATTTTGTGAAATTGCAATTGCACCTACTAACTTTAAATCTTTTTCATTTATACCCTTATTTAGGTGTCCAAACTAATTCTACCACATAACAATATATAATAGAAGCAACTTAGCAAATATCCATGTAATCACATAAAAATGCATTTAATCACTTAAAATGAAAATTACTAATTAACCCTTCGTTGGGTTCCATTCCAATACCCGTCCCACCTCACTGGGGACTTTTCCAACTAGTGTCCTTCTCTGAACACCTTTCACACGGGCGAGTCCAAGCCTCCCCTTAATCCGTTTTATATACACCAATTACATTAATTAATGCATTTAAAATGATAATTAACTCCTTTCCCCGGGTACGGGTGTTACATATCTTCTCGAATCTCCAACGACTCTATAGTGATAATATGTTTCGAATCCGGAACATAATGTCGAAGCATCAACACGTGGAACACATTATGAACATTCGCCAACTCTTGTGGCAATTCCAAACGATACGCTAACGGTCCACTCAATTAAGAATTACATACGGTCCAACATATCTCAAACTGAGCTTACCTCGCTTACCAAACCGTGCTATATCTTTCGAAGGCGACACCTTCAAAAAGACATACTCACTTACCTTGAACTCCAACTGTCGTCTGCTCGTATCCGCGTAACTTTTGTAACGACTCTAAGCCGTTTGCAATCACTATTTAATAGGTTTAATCTTGTCAGTAGTAATTTGCACTATCTCCGGTCCCAAAAGCTATCTTTCACCTACTTTGGTCCAACAAACCGGCGATCTACACTGTCTTCCGTACAATACCTCGTAAGGCACCATTCCAATACTAGTCTGAAAACTTTTATTATAAGAAAATTCAATCAACGGTAAATGAGTTTCCCAATCAGCCTTGAAATCCATAATACATACTCTCAACATATCCTCCAAAATTTGAATTACCCTTTTGGACTGACCATCGATCTGGGGATAAAACGTAGTACTAAAATGTAAAGCTATCCCCGTAGCTCTCTGTAAACTCTCCTAAAATCTTGACACGAATCGAGTATTACGATCTGACACTATCGAAACTGGTGCTCCATGAAGCCGAATATTTTCTCTGATATAAATCTCTGCAAGTTTCGATGGATCTTTGGCCTTGATAGGTAAGAAATGGGCTGACTTAGTCAACCGGTCTACGATGAGACAAATACTGTCATTTGACTTTTGAGATTTTGGAAACCCCGATACGAAATCCATCGTAATATACTCCCACTTCCACTCCGGTATCTCTTGCCGATGTAATTCTCCTCTAGGTCGTTGATGTTCCATTTTCACTTTTTAATAGGTCATACATTTAGACACAAATTTTGCTACCTCTCGCTTCATACCACTCCACTAGTAAATTTCTCACAAAGTCTCGGTACATTTTGGTACTACCCGAATGTACTGAATATCTTGTATTGTGGGCTTCTTCCACAACTTTGTTCCTCAAATCTTCAACTTTAGGAATGCATAATCGGTTAATATATCTCAAAACTCCCTCTTGAAAGCTAAACTAGAGCCTTTTTCCTTCAGATACCTCTTCAATAATCTTCTTGAAATCTGGGTCTAGAAGTTACTTTGACTTAATTTCACCTATTAAGCTTGGTTGTGCCACAGTCGCAGCCATTAAACCACCCTTAACTCTAGGAATTACTTTAAGGTTCAATTGTTCAAATTCTTCGACCAACTTTTCTTGTCCTGTCAAGGTATAGGCTAAGTTTTCTGACGACTTCCGTCTCAAAGCGTCGGCAACTACATTCGCCTTTCCTGGGTGATATTGAATTTTCAAATCATAATCTTTTATGAGTTCCAACCACCTCCTTTGTTGCATGTTAAGGTCCCTCTGAGTGAACAAGTACTTCAAACTTTTGTGGTCGGTAAAAATTTCACATGTGTCCCCGTACAAATAATGTCTCCAAATCTTTAATGCAAAAATTACCGTCGCTAACTCCAAGTCATGGGTCGGGTAGTTCTTTTCGTGAGGTCTCAACTGTCTTAAAGCATAGGCTATTACCTTGTCATCTTGTGTTAGCACACATCCCAAGCCTTGGTGAGAAGCATCACTATTAATTCTGAAATTTCCACTATGTGTTGGAATTATAAGTATTGGTGCTGTTGTTAACTTTTCCTTCAATGCTAGAAAACAATCTTCACACTCTTTGTTCCATTCGAACGGTACATCTTTTCTCATCAGCTTTGTCATTGGAGTCGCAATTCTAGAAAAGTCTTTAACAAACCTTCTGTAATATCCAGCTAACCCCAAGAAACTTTGAATCTCGGACACATTTTGTCGGTCTTGACCAATTCATAATGGCTTCAATCTTCTATGGGTCTACAGAAATACCTTCTTTAGAGATCACATGCCCCAGAAAAGTGACACTCGTCAACCAAAACTCGCTTTTCTTCAATTTCCCAAACAACTATTTTTCTCATAGTCACTGTAAAACTAGTCTCAAATATCGTTCGTGCTCCTCCGGACTCTTGGAATAAATAAGAATGTCGTCAATAAAAACTATCACAAACTCATCCAAATATGATTTGAACTCCCGGTTCATTAAATCCATGAAGGTGGCAGGCGCATTAGTAACCCCAAGCTGCATCACTAGAAATTCATAGTGCCCGTAGCGGGTCCTAAAGGATGTCTTCTCTACATCCTCAACTTTAACCTTCAATGGATGGTACCCTGATCTTAAGTCAATCTTTGAAAATACTTGAGCCCCTTGAAGCTGACCAAATAGATCGTCGATATGTGGTAACGGGTACTTGTTCTTGATTGTTACTTTGTTGATTTCCCAGTAATCAATGCACATCCGTATTGTACCATCCTTCTTCTTCACAAATAATACCGGTGCACCCCACGGAGATACACTAGACCGAATGAAACCCTTGTTGAGTACTTCTTGCAACTGAGTCTTCAACTCTTTCAACTTAACTGGTGCCATTCGATACAGTGCTCGTGAGATAGGTTGTGTTCTCGGCAAAACATCAATACCAAATTCAATCTCTCGGTCGATTAATACACTAGGCAACTCTTCTGGAAATACATTCAGAAATTCTCTAACAATTGGAATATCTTTGAGTTTTAAATTAGGGCTTCTAGTATCAAGTATACTACATAAAAATCTTCGACAACCCTTCTTTAATAAACGACAAGCCTCAATGGCTGACACAATGTATGGTGGTGCTACAACTCCCTTGCCTTGAAAATAAAATACTTCCTAATTCGGAATACAAAATACTACCCCTTTATTGTTACAATCGATATTCGCGTGATTAGCCGCTAACCAATCCATATCCAATATATCATCAAAATGTTGGATTACTAACGATACCAAGTCAACGGCCAATTCTTTACAATTCATGTTAATCTCACATTTTTGAAATACGCCCGAACTAACCAACGGAGCCCCCAACGGTATTGCAATAGATAAATCAATGTCTAGAAATTCTAATGGTTTATCTAGTTGCTTAGCAAAGTGATGTGATACGAATGAGTATGTGGATCCCGAATCTATAAGTACATTTACTAGGTGTGAACAAATAGGAACCATACCTGAAATAATGGTGTCAGCAGAAGTGCTCTCTCCTAGCCTGAGTTGATATGACCTCGCCTCTCGCTACTCTCTCCTTGGAGGCTGTTGAGTAGGTCTCGGTGTGATAGCGCTGTCCGCGGAAGATCTAGAACCCGAAGCTCCTTGGCGTCTAGTAGGACAATCCTTGTTTGATATCCCAACTCCTTACAAGTAAAACATCGACCCCTCATATCCACATTCTGATTTGAACAATTTCTTGCCAGATGTCCTGATTGTCGGCAAATGTTACAAGTAATCAGATTTGGGAGTTGATTACATCGTCCCCAATGGAATTTCTGACAAGTCTGACATCTCGGCTTGTTCCCACTAAAACCACTACCGATACTAACTGATGATCCTCCTGAACTCTACCTCTTTGCATTATCTTGACCACTGAATTGACTTAATCCCGGTCGTTTACTTTGTTGACTCGGTGGTGGTGGCATAGTTGAGGCATACCCAAGATCCCTTTCAACTATGGAGGCAATGTCAAGCATCTTAGAAAATGTCTCGGGTCGGAATACAGTCACTCGTCCCCAGATATCACTTCGAAGCCCCGCTACAAATTTTATTGCTTTCACTTTTTCAGTTGTTATCATATCCCCCGCAAACCTTCCCAAGCTTATAAATTGCATTGAATATTCGCGAACTAACTTTCCCCCTTGCACCAACTCTATAAACTCTTTAGCCTTTTGATCCCCAAACGATTCTGGAAAGTATTGGTCATTAAAAATCTTAAGGAATTGGTCCCACGTTGTCGGTTGACCCGGACCCAGCTTGGTACGCCACCAATACTACGCCTCATCTTTCAGTGTATCGACTACAAATAACACTTTTTGTTCCTCTGTACTTGCTAATAATGTGAAAAATCTTCACTATATCATAAATCCAAAAGTTTGCCTTCATTGAATCGGCCTCCCCACGGAATATTGTCGGCTTCTGCTTATGGAGCTAAGAAATAGTAACAATTTCCTCCCTCGGATTTGGATTTAGTTGTACCGGTCTTTCCTCGACCGCATGAGTTTTGGCTACTCGAACTTATCCTTCTATTGCCCTTTCAACTCGTTCCATCTGGATTGAGGTGTCACCTCCAGACATAATGCCTGGCACCCACATTATTACACACATATGCGTTACTTTAAATAAACACAGAGCATGCTAATCAACAGTAAAAGCATGCTAAGTAAATGTGTATACATGATCATATAACTATATGTCACTGTGTGTACACTACACGTCGTACGTCTCTCGTCCCCAAAGACTCTAGCCTACTACTTTGATACCAAAAATTGTCACACCCCAACCTACATCGGCGGATTGGGACATGTGTAATAATCCTACACGCACCCAAAATACATTAGTAAGTAATAAACCATGTTAGTTATTAAGAAAAACCATGATTTAAACTAACGGAAAATACCTTGCTTTTCAAGGGCAAAATGGACATTAATGAAAGTTTGTAAAATTTTATACCAAAAGATAGTTCTTTGAGTCCCGGTTCCAACGCAAAAAATGGCGTGCGAATTCAATTTTTCTAGAAAGAGTTATGCACGTTTCCGTAAAAGTGGACGTGCTGTGAAAATACAAGCGGATCGATCCCTTCTATAACTCGGTCGATCCAATTTGCTGATTCTTCCGCAGAATGTCCCTTAAAATGGCCGGATCGATCCCTTCTATAACCTGGATCGATCCGGGTTCTGCAGAACAACTTTTTGCTTCTAAAAACTCTGACAAAACATATCCAATTCATACACAATCTAAACCAAACTTCATGGAGCATTAAGAAATCATTCTAAACACACTCTCAAACATTTTTAAACCTTCACCAAGCATGTAGCACTCAAACACAACTACAAATGAATCAATACAACCTATGAGCACCTCTTTTTGAATTAAACCAAGTTTTTGAAACACAATTCTCATCAAAACCAACATCTCATGGAATCTTATAGAAAATTAACTCAAAGTCATAACTAACATCATAAACACAAATGAAACTTGTCTAAACATTTGCGACGCCATCCAGACTTACCGAGATAGTTCAACTAAAACAACTTGCACCCAACTAACCAAACCATGGAAGTTCATACAAGTTTTCTAAATTCAACCTTAAACCTCCAAAATACAAGTTAAAAGTTCCAAGCTCTTTAGAAACAACCAAAATACTAACTTTATCATAAAAGAAACTATAATTTACAACATTGTACAAGTTAAAGGTGAGTTCATAAGCTCAAGGTCCAAATCTCCCCCATCTCTCCCATCTCTCCCAATGCTTGTCATTTCCTCTACGGGAATAGCTCCGAACCTGCGGTAGTTGTTATGTACCACAACAGAAATAGGAAAACGGTTTCCTTAAGCATTACACTAAGTGAGCAATTCTAAACATGACTGAATGTTTAACATGTACAATGCTACAATTTAATCACATATCTCATATTCGTAATCGCCGAATCACTGGTTCTATGACTCATTCAAACCCGAAGACCTTCTGTCACGCCCCGACGTAGCATAAATATGGAAAGCGTTTGATTTCCTTTATAGACCCGTAGGTCGCGGCAGTTTGAAGGATCGATTCCGTCCCAAACGTCGAACAACAAAAACATAATAATCAGAGCAGAGCAATCAAGGCTTACAAAAGTTTTACTAACTTATTACATCTTACAATACGGGGTCATCTAAGGCACATACCGCCTTGAAAACAAAATATAACTTATCATCTATTACAGTCATCCTTATAAACAAATAGTTTAAAACATATAACTTGAATATGAAATGATGATAACAGTTTCTCTTCCAAAAGCAGGCGTTCTCAATTAGCATAGTCATAATGTTCCTCCTGGTTATAACCTGAAAAGCCTGGACACGAATGTGCAGGACGCATCAACGTTGTCAGCTTCAAGAAGCTGGTGAGCATTAAAAACATAACTTCGAATGTAAAACATACTCATTTACCTTTTTCCATTTTCAATTTTGTAAAATCAATCGTTTGACCACAGAAAGAATTCATTTTATAAAACAACGAGGGATATCTTAAAAGTTGTTCATTCATAAAAGCATATGTTCGTGTATGAGATAATGCACCACATTCTTTTTGCCGACTCTTTTCTCTCGACAGACACAACAACCCACTATCTCACTCCAGTATCTTTGAAACACTAAGATAGCCACACTTTAGCAACAGGGCGCCAGGGAGTGTCCAGCTTGCCTCACACTTTGGTCCGGGGTACCAGGGAGTGTCCATTGCCTTACACTTTGAATACCTAATCCGCCATGCAAATACCGGAGCAACCTCACGCAGTATCCAGACTCGGGTATCAGGGAGTGTCCGTAGGCCACACTTTAGCACTACTATGGGTGCCAGGGAGTGTCCAAGTTCGGCGTCACACACTTTAACGCTACCATGGGCGTCAGGGAGTGTCCTTATTTGCCACCGTCGCATTTCAAAGATACTCTCGCCGTAACCTCAACCACAACCACAACCACAACCACAACCACAACCAAAACCAAAACCACAATCTCAATCTCAATCTCAATCTCGATCTCGATCTCATACTCTTTCCACACTGACCATTACTCTTTTCCACACTGACTA
The DNA here is from genome assembly GCA_033977485.1 of Hydrangea macrophylla. Taxonomy (NCBI): domain Eukaryota; kingdom Viridiplantae; phylum Streptophyta; class Magnoliopsida; order Cornales; family Hydrangeaceae; genus Hydrangea; species Hydrangea macrophylla. The sequence continues at coordinate 96,267,311 of CM066997.1, read as the reverse complement.
ACACCCACATGCATGTACCACTGACTCCACATGTATGTCATGAATTTAAACATAAAAGAATTCGCTGAATTAAAAGAACAACGTACGCAGGGGGATTGATAAGTCATAACACATTGTTTTAATCTTTCCAACATAACCAATGGTATTCTGTTTTAATAAAATTCCCAAACAGAAACTTAACAGTGCTGTAAAATTTATCCAAACTGTTCCTTATACGAAAACACACAAAAACTAGAAACTGCCAGAAGTCGCGCGCGCGGGTCGCTCGCGCGGGCCGCTCGCGCGACCTGCCCATTTTCATTTTATTATAAAAACCTTTTCTTTCTGCCTAAAATCAGACACCTCGCGCGCGCGGGTCGCTCGCGCGAAAAGTCTCTCGAGCGACCTGCCTAAATTTCATTTTCTATATAAAACTTTCTCCGTCTGCCTGAACCCGCGAGGCTCGCGCGCGCGGCTCGCTCCCGCGACCTTCGCTCTCGCGATCGTGGCGCGAGATGAAGCAGAGGCTTCGTCTTCTTCGTCAGAACTGCTCTGTTTCAGCAATTCAGGGGTCTTTTGACCAATTTCCAAATCCGGAAGCAATTAGGGTATGTAATATATGAAATTCTTTGTTTTTCAACAAGGATTAAGAATCCATTATCAATTTAACACAAATCAAACCATAGTTCTTGAATTTTATGAAATCCTAAAAGTTAACAAAACTTAATTTCTCATGTACTTCTTCAGGTGAATAAATTGGGCCCTTAAACTTTACACCTATTCACTATGATGTATAATCTACCATGATCATCTCTAAAAACTAAATTTGATTGAGGTTGAAAAATCTTGATTTGAGCTATGAAGTTTCATACGTAAAATTTAATATGCAGATTCTTAAATCAAGCTATAAGAACAGAAATTAAGATGTGTATCACATTCATAGTGAGTTTAGAATACTCACTGATTGATAAGAATGTGTGGGTGTTGAGAAAGATGAGCACAATAAGAAACCAACTCCAAGCTTTGGCTATGGAGAATTGAGCTTCCTTTCTTTCTAAAATTTCAGCAAGATAACTCTCAAGCTCTCTCTTTTCTCTCTGTGTGATGTGTGTGCTGAATGTGTGAGTTATGAGTGTGTGAGAGGGTATATATAGAGATCCAAGGAGATGAACCTGGAGGCCAAGTCTTGTGTGCTTTACTCAACAAAATCAATTTGGTTTTTAAATCCTGATTTTGATTATCAATTATACAAGCTGGAGAATATACACAGATGCATACATGCGTGAATGTACTCTCAAAATTTGAAGAGGCAACCTAGGCCACTAGGGGGCAATGTAGATGTGTTTGGGAAATGAAACTTCTAGCACTAGTTAACACACACAAAAGTACATTAACCAAACAAGGTATAAGAAAATCATTACTTGCCATTAATAGAAATAAAGCACAAGTTATGTCCAACTTCACATCACTTCCAAAATCTGTGGAAGTTTAGCACAGCGCGGGCAGTTTTGAACATAAACTGGTATTTTCGTGACGCGGTGTTCGTCACAAAAATACAGAAAATTCATTTTAGAGTAAGAAATGGTTTTCTGATTTTATAAAAATACAGTTTGAGTCAAAAGCAAACATTTCCACCGTTTGAAATACAGGTTTTGAAATTCAACACAGATTTTACTAACTTCCCAGAAATTGTAATTTGACCCCAATAATAATTTCAAAAGAAATCAAAACAAGTATTTTAAAAAAATTCAAATCATGAGAACTGAACTAAAATAAAAGCTGACAATGCCAATTAAATTTAAATATGCCAATGCAAATTCAGATTAAATATGTACATGCTAAAAATTTAAAATTAAATGCGATGCAGGTTGTTACACCTTCCCTTGGTCCCGTGATCACTTATATTCCTTGGACTTCCATATTTATCGGATTCTTCCTCTTATCGTCCCTTATTAATCCCAATAATGAGTCATTTCCCCGGTGTTCATTGATTACCATGTAAGCATATAAACATATAAGCATGTAAGCACAATAAATTTTTATATAATTGACATACAATTGATAATCTAGCATTTTCATGATATCTAAGCATAAGTTTTCAACACTAATTATCATTGAAGCATGATACACATAAGACTCCCAATCAATCTTTAGTTAGAAAAACTCACCTTACACAAATTCTACCCAAATCAACCCAAGGATGCAAAATTCCACCAAGTTCAAGCTCAATTCTTACTCCAAAGAGATTCCTACATGAACTCGGTAGACGATGTCTAACCGATTAGTATAAACTACCAAAATCCGACGATTAAACGTAAATTAAAGGTATAGAAACGATCGTCTCACCTCCACGAGTACGAAAATGGCTTCAGTTTGCGAATTGGACGAACGGCGGCGACGGAACGACGGAAAAACGATGTCGGCGTCTCGTCTCCGTCTTCTCTCCTGAGCTCTCTCTTGTTTGGTTTAATTTTCTGAAAATAGAGACTACTCCATCACTTGACACGCACACATGCATTGAGCATGAGGAGTCTTAGCCTTATTTTTCTATTTTTTTTTTCATTTACACCCTCGGATTTTCTTAAGTTCTTGTTATGAAATCCCCCAAATACTCCATTAACTACCCAATTATCTAATGAGTGTTTGTCTAAGTGCCGTATGGGTCTCAATGTGGGTCCCACATATATGATAAAATTGCTATCGCACCTACTAGTTATGAATCCTTTTCATTTATACCCCTATGTGAGTATCCAACTAACACCAAATGCTAACATATAACAATATATTATGAAATTAACTTAACAATTATCCATGTAGTCATATAAAATGCACTTAATTATTTAAAATGCAAATTACTAATTAGCCCTTCATTGGGTCCCATTCTAATACCTGTCCCACCTCACAGGGGACTTTTCCAAATGGTGTCCTTCTCTAAACACTTTTCATACGGGCAAGTCCAAGCCTCCCCTTAATCCATTTTATACACTAATTATATTAATTAATGCATATTAACATGATAATTAACTCATTCTCCGGGTACGGGTGTTACATCCCGTGTCCTCAATTAACATCCACAGTTGACCCATAGTCAACTTCATTCACAACTATTAATTGATACGCCTGAAATTGGCTGTACTCTATTACCGAGCAGTTTTACTCACCCTATCCTGACCAAGCCATGAACAGCTGCTTGGATGAGCACTATCCCGACCGGTCCCGACTACCTGAGACTTCTCGAGAGGTATATGCTCGAGGCCCGACCAACAGCTCGTGAAGACCGTGCAGGCACAGCTCGTCACAGGGACTACTCACCCAGGCCCCAAGGCATGATCTGGAACATTCTAGACTATTTTCTATACAAATTAGAGGACTAATGGAAAGAGAAGATTGTTTCCTAATCCAATTAGGAAACTTACTTGATTTATGTCAATCACATCCTAATCAGATTGTATTACCTAATCTGAATAACTTTCTTGTATGGGTAGGTCTCTTTCATCTATAAAAGAGATCACTCACCCCCCCATAGAAGGGGATCTACTCTTCAGTCTATACAGTACTTCTATAGCAATCATAATTGTGCCCGACCGACCTCTGGTAGCTCCAAACTGTTGTTGGTTCACCAAAGATCTCCGATTTTTTTACAGTATAGTGAACGTGCTCATACACACACGTGGACGTAGGTTCCTTCATTAACAGGGCCGAACTACATACAAAAAACCCTTTCTCTCACTTTCTCTCTCCTTGATCTGTCATAATTTATCTTGCCCAAAAATTATATCATCATTAATCAACGTTAATAATTCACAAAAATTAGGTATGCATTTGAAAGTAATGAGATTTTTCTGGGACGGGTGTGACAGTAGTCTTGCTCACCCCAAAAATTGAGAATGTTTTTAGTACATGTGATATTTTAAGTCCAATTGTAGTCTATCCCACCCTAATAATAATTGTCTATGTGATGTTAATTTTAGCCCAAGTCCACAATATTTAATATTGAACCTTATTATGTCCATTCTCATTTCAGCCAAATCCAATTTAGTATTCTAAATTCAAATTATAATCAAACTCACTTACCATTTGACACCCTAAGACCACCACCACCCTGATATTTGTTACTAAACATTTTTATGTCTATTCTCATTCCAGTCTAACCCAATTAAATGTTCCAAACCTAATTTGACACAATACTTTGTTGATTCAAATAGTTAATATTGATCTCTCCTTATGTATTTATCTCATTATTTTTTCTTATTTCATTATTAAATATACATAAATAGACTTAAAAATTTCCTCAACCCCCTCCCCTCTCCCCGCACTCTCCCCGCAATTTGGCAGTTGCCCATTACATTTCTCTGTGACAAAAGTTATTCCAAGTACTTACCCAAAAAGATATTTTCCAATTACTTAACCCCCAAAATATTATTCTTTTTTTCTTTTTAGCTTCTACATCAATATTGATGCAGAATGTGCTCAAACTACAAAAAAATCTAGAAATTATTAATTTCAGACTAATCCTAATACATGCAATGGAAGGCAAATTTTTAGAAAGTAAAATATGTTAATTTTTATTGTTTAGAATTAATTAATGAGATAAACATAATGTTAAAACCTATAAAAAAAAAAAAAAAAAAGGAAGAAAAAAAAAAGTACCGAGAAGATGAAAAGAGGAGAAAACACATGACTAATTAAAATTTGAAAAGAATACAAAAAGGTGTCCCATATCAAACGGGATATTGATGTAATTTACATACTAATTAAATATTTTATATATAAAAAATTCTTTAAAGAAGGCGCCCTCTCTTTATTAAAGAGAGGGCTTCTCTTTTAACCGTAGGATCGTGATTTTATTAAGGACAATGTTATCATTTTGTAGTTTTTAAACACGATCCGACGGTCAAAACCGAGGTCCTCTCTTTATTATATATATAAGAATCTTTAGATTTCAGTCCTTCATTTATATTTCTAATATGTATATATATGTACTTTTTTTTTTTTTACAGTTTTTGATAATTTTAAAAGGTAAATCTTATTTATTCTTTAAGAAACATTATATTACCACATGCAGGCATATAATCATGCCAAAAACCATCCCATCCGCTGAAAAATATAACTGTATATATAAAGATGACTCCATTGACTTTAATTTGAGTAACGTCCAAAGAACTGACTACAACAATGACAAGTCTCATTACATGCTTCATACTTCCAATCAAGTTCCACAACGTGTAGTATGACCAGGCAAAATGGAAAGAGCAATTTTGCTCACTTAAAAATGTCACGTATTGTTTATTCAGACATTTATTAAGGCTTAGTTTGGCTCTCATGTGGTTTTTTAAAAGGAGTTTATGAAATTTACTACTAAGGCTTAGTTTGGCCCCCATGTGGCTTTTTAAAAGGAGCTTATGAAATTTACTACTAAGTTGTTTGATAATTTTGTACAAGTGACACACTACTCTTCAAAAATATATCATGAAACCAAAAAGCCACCTTGAGCTTTTAAAAGCTCCATTCTAGAGCTTTTAAAAGCTCCCCAAAAAAGCCCTAAGTTCAATTTTTACAAAGCGCATAAACTAGTTACCAAATGAATTAACATGAAATTGTCCTTTAAAAAAGGAGAAGCACCAAAAGGGGGGCCAAACTAAGCCTAAGTTGTTTGATAATTTTGTACTAGTGACACACTACTCTTCAAAAATATATCATGAAACCAAAAAGCCACCTTGAGCTTTTAAAAGCTCCATTCTAGAGCTTTTAAAAGCTCCCCCAAAAAAGCCCTAAGTTCAATTTTTACAAAGCGCATAAACTAGTTAGCAAATGAATTAACATGAAATTGTCCTTTAAAAAAGGAGAAGCACCAAAAAGGGGGCCAAACTAAGCCTAAGTGATATGTGTCCCTTTTTTATTTTTATTTTGCCCATATAGGTCTGTACCATTAGCATAATTACCAGAATTCTATTATGTTAAAAATTAAAACTTTTTAAGGCCATACTTTATTGTTATTATTCTTTAATTGATATTAAATATAAACCTGGTTCAACTAGTTAACCTGATGGTTGGACTAGTGACCCATCCACCCGTTCACGTCACCAGGTTAATGTTCGTGCCAGCTCTAATAAATAACTATGGGTACAACTGTGAAGCTGTTTATGACCAAATTTGAAATTTTAATTTAGAAAGCATAATATTATAAAAAATACACACACATATTAAATTCCACGGTAAATTTCACACCCAATATGGGACTCATATGGGCCTCGTTGGTATCAATGACTATAAATATAACATTACTCTAATATTATCTAAGAGCTCGCATAGTAACGTTGTAATTTTATATTTTCAATTTTAAATTTTATTGTAACGTTGTAGTTTTTAATTTTTAATTTTTTATATTTAAAAATAAAAACTGAAACTACAAAAGTTATCATGCCACCATGCGAAACTTTAATAATTCAGATTTTCCAAAATATCAATATTATGTTTCCCAAATTTGTATTGCAAAATATGGGTGTCGACAAATGTGACAATGAGTCTAACTTAATGTCGTTCTCTCTACTCTGTTCTTCTGTCTACCGTTTCTCTCTCTCTCTCTCTCTACAACTCAATGTGACTGCAACCCTCTCGATCGATATTCTTAGAAGATAAGAGCCATCTTCAACTGAGAAGAACTTGAGAATTTTCTTAATCATCATCAATGGCTTCGCATCAATTCCTCAACAATCCTAATCAGGTACGCAATTCTCTCTCTAACTGTGAAAATCGCCATGGACGTTCCAAAGCTCAAATGTGCCTCCAAAAGATCATCGACTTTATCGTCTCTTCTCGCGAAACCTCAAATCAATCGTCTCTGACTTCTCGAATCGATAACTCTCAATCTGATCTGAAGCTGAAAATGAGATGTCAAAATAGGGCTTCCGCTTTGTTAGGAATCGACTTGAATGTCAGTCCGGACGATACGCCGGAGATGGAGGTTTCCGATTCTATCTCCCGCCGTGATTCACCGGTTGTTGTGAACGTCGATGTTCCGATTGTTAGTAAAACTAGTTTAGGATGCGAATGCGATCGCGAAAATGAAGAAGAATCGGCTGTAATTGACGATCGCGAAGAGAGAGACCTTTCAGAGATCACGAATCCGCAAATTCAGAGCTCGGAATTCGATAACAATGGAGTTTCTGAAGAAACGAAAATGGACGATGATAGGAAGATCGAAACGATGTCGTTTCGAAAACAAGAAGGAGAAGAACAGAGAAGCGAGGAGGGCTATTTAGGTTTGTTAATCGAAGCTGCGAATTTGATCTTCGGAGACGGTGAGTCTGACTCGGAGAAACCGAGTCCGACTCGTGTACTGAGTGGAACCGAGTTGATCATTGAGACTGAAATTGATAAAAAAGGATCGAAACGTGACAATTGTTCCGCGGTGGACTGGACCGGAGAGATAGATGACGTGTCGCCGGCGGTCCGGTTTAAGCGAGGACGGAGAGCCCAGGTTCTGCCGAATCGGTACAGAGACTCGGTTCTCGAGCCCTTGACTCGGTTTTCACGACAGAGATCAAGTAATGTCTCCACCAAACGAAGATCAAGGTCAGAAAATAGAAGAAAAATATAATACAAATTAATATATATATATATATATATATATATGTATTAAGCCAAGAAAGAAGTGATAGGGAAGATAAATGCAGGTTAATCTAGTAGTGTTTTTTTTTTTTTTTGGGTGTAATTTGTGATTTTATTTTAATTATTATTTTTGTTTAGCTTAAGGGTTCAACTGGGTTTCAACTAGTTAACTTTGGGGCCTGTTTGGGAATGCCTGAAATGGGATCAGATTTGGAATCTCTCTCATTCTCTTATTTAACTGGTTTTTGTGAAAATCGTGTATAATTTGGAAAAGAACCAATTATTGGAATATTGTTAAGTCAGTCATGGACTTTTATCTAATCTAGCAAAAAAGTGGCTTCACATTCACGGAACTATATTTACCACTAGGTAATATTATGATTTATTGTTTCTAAATGGGTAATATTTGGGGCATAAATATTTTACACAAATACTTACAAATATACTTTATTTTTTTCTTAGGTGGTACTGTGGGGTTCACTGAAATTATCTAGACTCTATAGTGACACACAAGAGAGAGATAGAGTGTGTTTGTGCCCCTAACATTATTGTTTCTAAATAATAATGTTATGCTTTCCAAAATTTGGAAGAGTATATTTGCTCACCTAACTCTCTATTGGGTAACATATGTCACATTTATTATGTTCATAATATAACGACAAAATGAGAATAGAACTGAACACATGTCAGCCAGTTGTAGCTTGCTCAAATTTTGAATCCAAAATGCTTCTCAAATACATGTGGTCATAGGAACACTGAATTTTCATAGGAGGTTATTGAAATGGTCCTACTATTATTTGGGAAGCATTGCATTACTCTTCTTAAATTTGAACCAAAAATTTGATTATCAAATACTTAAAAGGTCTGTTTGATAACTATTTCGTTTGGCTTTTTTTGTTTTTGGTTTAATTCTTTTGAAAAAGTCAATAAAAAAAAAAGCGTTAGGTAAACTTAATTTAATTTTTTTTTCAAAAACAATTTTAAAAAAGGAACCAAAAATGAAAACAAAAATAAATTATTATTTTTGGTATCCAAAATTATTATTTTTGACCTTACAAATTTTAAAAGTCATAACTATTTAAGATTAAACCAAATTTGAACGTCATTAGAGCTTGTGAACTAATTCATTTTTTTTTTTTCGTTAGATAAAAAAAAAAACTAATTTATTAAGACTAAACTTGTGAACTTAATTTTTGCTTGTTAAACCAAAAAAAGTATATAATCGCAAAATGACCAAATTGCCCCTAGATTTAACATTTTATAAATTAAAAAATCAAGTCTTCAAATAACACAAGGCGACATACCCAAAAGTTATTCGAGGTTTTGGATTTCATGGCGGGATGGGGTCCATTTTGTCTGAATCTATTTGTAAAAATAACTATTTTGCCCTTCATACTTCAAAATGCCATAATTTATTAAGACTAAACTAGAATTTAACGTCGTCAGAGCCTATGAACTCATTCTACTATTATGTCACACCCCGGAGTAGCCAAAAATAGGAAAAATTTAAAATTTTCTTTCTGGACCCGTAGGGAATGACGAGTTACATAAAACTGACCTGTTCGTGTAACATACTAACAAAATATATATCAGAGTAAGAAATCTGCAAAAGCGTCAAATGGTATTCATGGGGGAACTTAGAGTGTTTTGCTACTTAGAATATTACAGAAGTTCCAAATGAAAACCACAAAAAATAAGTTTGGGCGATTTGCGCCACTTAAATTATTACATCAACCAAAAGATAGTTAAAACATAAAGGAAGTCTTAATGCAGAAGTAGGTCAGGGTCCTCCTTCTAACTGGCAAACCTGTAACCCTCGTTATCGAACTCTTCCTGATAGTCTGCCTCAGGATCACCTTCCTGATAGTTCCCATCCTGAGGATAGTGATATGCATCTTCATTGTTACCTTGATAGTTCTCCTCATTATAACCTAGACGTAAAATGTCCAGGGTAGGGAAGGAGCCGTTAGCTTTTGAAGCTAAGTGAAATCGTCTTAACCGATCACTCCTAATACATTTAAGGGTATACAAGTATAACAATATCTTGAACCAACATTAAACAAGCATATGACATGGTAGTATGACGACGCAATGCATTATCGATACATTCGACTTTAACTCGACCATGGACACCACAACCGACTCATGTGACTTGTTACATTACCAGTGTAACGCCGTTGGCTTAGAGTAGAATGATTACGTTGCTATCGTCGCCTAGCAGGGCCCTATAGCAAAATTTGGTTTTAAAAGAGTGTAATCATTGGACTCTTAGGTCCTCGTGACCTTGCCGGGAGAATAGAATAGTTACAGCGCTATCGTCGCCTAGCAAGGCCCTATAGCATTTGAAAGTTAACTATTGTATTCTGATGGATACATTACTATCGTCGCCTAGCAGGGCCCTATAGCGTATCAATCATCAGTTCATGCATAACTTCAATGATTTCAATGAAAACTCTGGCTATCATCGCCTAGCAGGGCCCTATAGCAGTTTCATTGTTGTTCCCATTTACTTGACTATATCACTCGGACCACCGTGGTCCATTCAATGTATATATTGATATGATTGGGTTTGTCCCCGTGACTAACCATGCAGACGTCAATGTTGACATCAAGACTCGACCATGTTCTTATGAATGTTCATGTGACTGGAGTAACAGAAATCATGATAAACAAGAATATCAGTGATTATTAACTAAGCATGGAGTGTAGTTAACTAACATGCATTCATTATATAAGAAACAATCTCAATGTTCACATAACTAATACTTATCAGTATCGTCCACACAGGACGTACTGTGCATACATATATGATCAAAGAATAATTCTATAATATACTAAGTGAGTTAGGACGACTCACCTCGAAGCGGTTGCGTAGAAACAAGCGTAACGGTTCCTACAAAGTATAAAATTACATAGAACGTTGATTAATAAGCTTACTAAAATCAGGGGCATAATGGTAATTGTGTCGGGTGGGTTCCTAAACCTCAATATGATGATCTAGACATCATCCTGAGTCCAACGCCATTGACTAGACTCAAATCGGAGTCTGTCGCATAAAAGGTTGAGTTTTCTATACCAGTTTGGGCCCTAAAGATAAGCTGTATTTTTTACCGTGTCGAAAGGTCACCAAACTTTAAGGGAATATTCTATTCATTATTCTAAGACTCTGGGAACCGACCGTGTATTTTTCTGAGCTACGGTTTATTTATTATGAATTTCCGAAGTTTAAATCGTCTAATAATAGACTGCGGGGTCCCATAATTATAAAATATAGTTTACGGAGATAATTGACCATTATAAATATTTTTATTAAATACTAGGCCTTAAAATAGGCTAGTAGTATTTTTCTCATAATTTTCGGGGCTCGTTTGGTATTTTAAATAATTAAAAAACAACCAAACGGATACTTTATAAGTAATTAATAATTATTAAACAATATGTTAAAGTTAAGTTTTATAAATAATAATTTATAATGTAAAGGTAGACTAGTAGTATGATAAAATTTTCCTATATTTAAAAGTGGTCATTAGGTATTTATTACCTAATTATTTTAATTTAAGCAATTACTTATTATTTATAAGAAACTTAAATAAATAATAAGTATATTATATAAGAATTACATTATTAGTTCATAATATAAGGTTATGCTAAAAAATAATATTTTAAATTATTTTAAAAATATAATTTTGGGTATTTAAACTATTTAAAATCATTTATTTAAATCATTTAGAATTATTTATAATACAAAATATATCATAAGTAATATATTTATACACTAATCTTGATTAATATATACTAATTATTACTAAAGCATATTGTTATAACACTAATTAAGTTAAACAGAATAATTAGCCATATAAAAACAGATTATTAATACACTAATTATGATTAACAGAATACTTAATTATTAAAACAGGTTAATAAAACCCTAATCAGGATTAACATATTAATTAACAATTAATTAACAAAATAAAAACCAAGATCTGCGGGTCAGACTTGACCCGAACCATACCCACGGGGTTACCCATATATACTCTAGACACGATCCAACTTAAAAGATCTGACCCGCAACCCGTTTCATTATTATAACCAAAACCCAATACCATCTACACACTCACACTAAATCGACCTGACCCCGAAATCCGACCCGACCCGACCCATGGGTTAATGATATAACTCGAAGACCCAACGGGTCTCTTCTTCTCCGACGAACCCAGCTCGCCGTCGGCGAGCCCGATTTGGCCGGAAAACTTCTCTAGCTCATATCTCTCTCATCTCTCAATGGAAATCGATGAAACCAACGGGAAAAGGACCGGTTTTCCTCCCTCTACGACATACTAGAAGCCTAGAACCCAGTTCATTCGTTTTGGGTTCCCACCAATGCATTATCCTTTTCGGGTTTATGGAGAATAATGGCCTGCATGGCCTACTTAGGGCGTACCAAACTTGAAACTGGATTAAAGGGGGTCTATAGGGGATCTAAAGGTTCGTTTGGTATAATTTTTAGGGGCCCTAGTGATGTTTGAAATTTCAAGCTCCGGTGAGGAGCTTCCATGGCTGTTTCGGGTTCAACAGAGGGCTTAAGCTCTGTTTGGTTTGTGCACAGGGGTGTGTGAGGGTGTGTGAGGGTGCATATGATACAGAAATGAGCCAGAGGGGGTGGGGTTTACCTGTGGGTCTCGGGTCTCTCTCTCTCTAAATCCTTCGGCGAGCTTCCCTCTTTCTCTCTAACCCTTCTCTTCCTCCACCTGGTCCGGCGTGTGAGTGTGTGTGTGTATAGCAGAGAGAGAGGGGAATGGGGGAGTGTGTCACGCCCCGGAGCAGCATAAATAGAGAAAAATAAATTTCCTTTATGGGTCCATAAGGAATGACAGGTGAAAGTCACTAATAATCCACACCACGTAGTACTAGTCCTAAAGAAAAGCAATAGTAACCAACTGAGAATAACACACAGTGCTAACTATTACAAAATATCATAGTGTGGTCCACAGGATCACACCAGGTCTGAAGACAACAAATGCCCAAGTACCCGCTAACAAAAGGTTCAACAGAACAACCGAAATGTAATCTAACTATAACATCTTCAGTCTTCAACTGGCATAAGGATAATCCTCCCTGGCGTAACCATCATCGGTGGGGCCTTCCTCTGGATAATAGTCATCAGTGTACTGGTCATTACCTGCAGAATAAGAGACAGGATATTCTGGACGGGGAAAGTCCAGGCAATAAAAGGCCGTCAGCTTACTGAGAGCTGAGTGAGCATAAACTAACGAGGTACTAGTTATCTGAAATAAACACAAGCTTATGAAAGTACGAGTTAACATCTTATTATATCCATATCTTGTTCCTTATTCATTCTTGTAAACCGACCCTTATCGTCTTGTTACTCGAATACCGAACTCAACATACTCAGATGTCATGAACAGACTCAATCGTTTAACTCTAGGGATACACCCTTATTCTGTCCATCGCTTTTAAGAGCAATATATCCTGCTCACCGCATGTCATGGACTCCACGTCAGTCTGTCCCCAGCTTTTAAGAACAATGGTCCTGTTCACCGCATTTCAGGGATATAACGATTCGAACAAGGCATATCAATCTATTGCCACGACTCAACGTCATCTACTAGTGATCCCAGCTCACCGCTTTTAAGAACAATGGTCCTGTTCACCGCTTTTAAGAGCATCTCATAGATCATCCAGTCTATCTTAGGACTATTTGGTCCAGCTCACTGCTTTTAAGAACCATGTATCCGGTTCACCGCTTTTCAGAGCATATCATGACCAATCGTCCATCCACGTATCATTCTCAGAACTTACCAAACCTACTTACGTTCCATTCTAACATCGACACATGACAATTCCCAATGTGGCCTGACTACTCGGATTAAAAGAAAACGGATATCAAATTTATATCAGAACAACACGTCACCCACGTCTTCATATTACTTTTTATTCATTATCCATAAATCTTTGGTGTCACATTACTCTGTCTACCCCATAGTCGCATAATGGAAATTCCGAATCAGAAATCGAACAACTAAACCTTTATATAATAACAGGCAAAGGAAACCATGTTCTGATCATGCCAATCGATTGGAACAGAGGTTCAATCGATTGGGACAAAAAGTTATACCAATCGATTGAGAAACATGGCAATCGATTGAGATGTCAATCGATTGAGAAACATGGCAATCGATTGAGATGTCAATCGATTGGAATCCTATCCAATCGATTGAGAAACGACTGATGTCAATCGATTGAGATTATGTCAATTGATTGATACTACGTCTTCTCCAGCAGATTGTAAAAACAGCATATTTAAACGTAGAAATCATACTCTTATCACATCTAAAGGTCATAACAACTTGTAAATACATCAAATAAAGTGACCAAGTGAGTTAGGACTCACTTAGGGTGCGTTTGGGTGTGTAAGTCTTGAATACTCAAGCTTTCCTCTCTCTCTCTCTCTCTTCCTTCTCTTTCTCTGTCCAGCCTTCTCTCTCTCTGTCTCTTCCTTTTTTCTTCTTTCTGATTCTCCTTCTTCTTCTTCTCTTCTTCAAGTTGCCAAGGTCAGTGTGTATGTGTATAGATATAGAAATATAGATAGATATATGTATGTATATATCTCACAAGAGGTATATCTCTCTCTCAAGCTGCCAAAGTGACCCAAGGCCACAAATGAACGAGTATATATAGGGGTTAAGAGTGCCACACGTTTAAAGCTGAAGGAAAGAAGAAAATATTTCTCACCTTATGTCAATCGATTGAGACACCAGTCAATCGATTGAGAACAGATATTTGTAGTCAATCGATTGGGGACAATGTCAATCGATTGGGATGAATAGCAATCGATTGGAATATTGAAACGTAATCAATTTTAGTCGGTAAAATGGCAATCGATTGGGAATACTTATCAATCGATTGGTATCTGAAAAGTGTCAATCGATTGGGAAAACTTATCAATCGATTGGTATCAAAATTCACCAAAAGGAAAAGAAAGTTTATACAAGTATAGAAATGAAATACCAGTCTTATTAATATACCAAAATACAGGGTATTACAGAGTGTGTATTCTCACTCTTTCTTAAAATCTCGGTAACTCACTCTCTCCAAAGTTCCATTTTATAAATACACCACTACACCTTCATATCATCTATACACAAGTTCATATACAGATTTTAGAATCTGTTTGAGTTAACTGAGGGGAATGTTGATTGAGGTGGTATGTCTTGGGAGGGGGTGAATCCGGCGGTTTTGAGGTGGTGTATAGGTTAGGTTCGATGGATATAGGTTTGGTGTTTGGGTAGTGCTTTTATCCCATGGGTATAGGGAAGCTGAGGGTAGTACAAGCCATATAGGGTAAGTCGCTACTTTCCAAAAATGTGTAGTTGGGTCGTCATTCGAACCACGTGCCCTTCAGTGTAATTTCTACACAGATTCTACGGGTTCACGTGCAATAATCAATCCGGATCCGTAACTTACAGTCGAAGAAATTAAATAATTACGCACATATATATAGTCAGGTTCCTGGAATTTCAAAAATCTAAATACAGAATACGGGACTCATTATATTAACTATAGGAAAGTTTACGGGTATTATATCATCCACCTGCTATTAAAGATTCCGTCCCCGGAATTGGAGCTAGCTATACATTAAAAAGGTAAGGGAACTTCTCACGCATCTCTGATTCTAACTCCCAAGAAGCTTCACGCTCATCCTGATGTTTCCACTGAACTTTCACTAGCGGGATCTCTTTAGTCCTCAGCTTCTTAGTTCCTCGTTCTATGATCTTCACCCGTCCTTCATTAAAAGTCACATTGTCGTTCACTTCGATATCCGTGAAGTTAATCTCGTGAGACGGATCGTGTACGACTTTCCTCAACATGCTAATATGAAAGACATTATGAACTCCCGACATCTTGGGTAGTAGTGTAAGTCTGTAAACAACTTTTCCCACGCGTTCTAGAATTTCAAACGGTCCGATGTAACGGGGTGAAAGCTTTCCTCTCTTCTGTCCAAATCTGACAACTCCACGTACGGGTGATACTTTTAGGAACACGTGATCTCCAACACTGAATTTCAAGTCCTTTCGATGTTTATCCGCATAGCTTTTCTGTCTGCTCTGAGCTGCTTTCATCTTTTCTATGACTATTTTGATCTTTTCATTCGTTTCTCGAACCATCTCAGGTCCTAGAAGTTTGTCCCCTCCAACTTCTGCCCAACATAAGGGTGATCGGCACGGTCTTCCATATTGAGCTTCAAATGGTACCATCCCTATACTCGTATGATAGCTGTTGTTATATGCGAACTCTATCAATGATAGGTTCTCTTCCCATGAACTTTGAAAATCTATCGCACAGGCCCGAAGCATATCTTCCATGACTTGATTGACTCTCTCGGTCTGTTCGTCGGTTTGGGGGTGAAACGCTGAACTTAACTTCAATGAAGTTTCAAGTGCTGTCTGTAAGCTTTCCCAAAATCCTGATGTGAAACATGAATCACGATCTGACACGATTAACATGGGCACTCCATGTAGTCGAACAACTTGTTGTATATACATTCTGCTCAACTTCTCGACTGGATAGGTCATACTATAAGCGATAAAGTGAGCCGATTTAGTGAGCCGATCTACAATCACCCAAATGGCGTCATGATTCTGCCGTGACCTTGGCATTCCGACAACGAAATCCATCGTTATGTGCTCCCACTTCCATCCGGGAACGGGTAGTGGTTGTAACAATCCTCCTGGTTTCTGATGTTCTACCTTGACTTGCTTGCATGTCATGCATTTGGATACATAATCCGCTACTTCTCTCTTCATTCCGTCCCACCAGAAGTTCCTTTTTAGATCCTTGTACATTTTTGTTCCTCTGGGATGGACAATCATTCTTGATTTGTGTGCCTCATCCAATATATCCTTCCTTAGGTTGTCCTCATCAGGTACACAAAGTCGATTGCGACATCTGAATCCTCCATCTACTCCTATATTCCACTCGGCGGGGTCCTTTGCCGATACTTTCTCAAACCATTGGCGAAGTCCTTCATCCTTTCCCTGAGCTTTGAGAATACGACTTATGAGCGTTGGTTGTATTACTAGACATCCAAAGAGTCGTTCTTCACTTGATTCGGAAATCTGAAAATCAAACTCCGTTAGTGTCTCTAACACTTTCCATTCTCTGATCATGAGAGAAGATACGATGAGTTTTCGGGGTTTCCGGCTTAGTGCATCAGCAACCACGTTTGCCTTGCCAGGGTGGTACTGCAGCATGAAATCGTAGTCCTTTAACAATTCCATCCAACGTCGCTGCCTCATGTTCAATCCCTTTTGAGAGAACAAGTATCTCAAACTCTTGTGATCTGAAAATAGATCGAACTTCTCTCCGTAGAGGTAGTGTCTCCAAATCTTGAGTGCAAAAATGATTGCAGCTAGTTCCAAATCGTGCGTAGGATAGTTAAGCTCATGAGATTTCAATTGTCGTGATCCATATGCTATCACTTTTCTGTCCTGCATAAGCACACATCCAAGTCCTTGATGCGACGCATCGCTTTAAATGGTGAATTGTTCACCACTCTTCAGTATTGCAAGCACTGGCGCCGTGGTTAGTCTCTTCTTTAATTCTTGAAATGCGCGTTCATGTTTGTCATTCCATTCGTATTTCAAGTCATTTCTGGTTAATCCAGTAAGAGGGGCTGCGATTTTGGAGAATCCTTCCACGAATCTCCGGTAGTATCCAGCTAGGCCAAGAAAACTTCTGACTTCCGTTGCTGTGGTCGGTCGATTCCAATCTAAAATAGCTTCGATCTTCGATGAATCCACGCTATTCCTTCTTTTGAGACAATATGTCCTAAAAATTTGACTTCCTTTAGCCAGAACTCGCACTTGTTGTACTTTGCATACAAGTGGTTGTCTCGTAGGGTCTGAAGTGCTATCTTCACATGTCCTTCGTGTTCTGCCTCTGTCTTAGAGTAGATGAGGATATCATCTATGAACACAATGATGAACTGATCCAGGTAAGGTCTGAAAACTCGATTCATTAAATCCATGAATACTGCTGAGGCATTGGTCAGTCCGAATGGCATAACCAGAAATTCATAATATCCATACCTAGTTCTGAAAGCCGTCTTGGGTACATCCTCAGATCGAATGAGCAATTGGTGGTACCCAGATCGCAGATCTATCTTTGAAAATGTGGTAGCTCCTTGTAGCTGATCGAATAGATTGTCAATCCTCGGTAGTAGGTACCGATTCTTGACTGTGACCTTGTTCAACTCTCTGTAGTCGATACAGAGTCGAAGTGTTCCATCCTTCTTCTTGACAAATAACACTGGTGCTCCCCATGGTGAAGTGCTTGGACGAACAAATCCAAGGTCCTGGAGTTCTTGTACTTGCGTCTTTAGTTCTTGCATCTCCATTGGGGCCATTCGATAAGGTGTCTTCGATATCGGGGAGGTTCCAGGCATTAACTCGATACAGAAATCGATGTCTCTTTTGGGTGGCAATCCTTTAACTTCTTGAAAAACATCTTCAAAATCTCGAACTACTTGAATTTGGTGAATAGGTATTTCATCACTCGTGGTTCCAAGGGTAGCTAGGCAGTTGGTGAGGAAAACGTCACATGAGGGATTGCACTTGAAATCAAATGGTTCACCATCCGGTACTGAAAAGAATATGGATTTGCTAGCACAATCTAACTTGGCATGGTATTTCGCAAGCCAATCGATTCCTAGGATCACGTCGAATTCCTTCATCGACAGAACTATCAGATCAGCGGGGAGGTTCTGATCTTTCAAGTTTAGAGAGCAGTCCTTGCATACTTTTTCCAACTTAACGCTCTTTCCTAGAGGTGACGTAGCGTTCAAAGCTATATCCATTGTTTGGGGGACTAAGCCTAAGCGTTGCACGATTCTAATTGCAATGAATGAATTTGATGCACCAGTATCAAACAAAGCTTTCACTTGACTATTAAAGAGAGTCAGAGTACCTTCCAAATTCTCTTGCTCTTCCTCATCAAATCCTGCTTCCTCTGGAATAATATCATTGAGGCGAGCCTGTCCTTGAGTCGACGCTCCATAGTAACCACCTCGAGGTGCTTTACAATCTTTGGACAGATGTCCCTTCTTGTTGCAGTTGAAATAGACCACATCAGAGCGACTGTTCCTCCTCAGGGCACGACAATCCTTAGACATGTGCCCGAGAAATCCACAGTTGAAACAGACTCCAGGAGTATTACTTGTGGACCCTGATTGCCCTTGGGGTGGGGTTAGTTTGAATGGTACAGCCGGTTTGTTGCGGAACGGGACTGTCTGTGGCTTCTTCTCACCATTCCAGCTTCTCTTGAATCCTTGATTGCGAGTCGGGGCTTGTCTTGGTCTCTGATTAAATCTTGGAGGGGGTGGTCGGTTTATGAAATGCCTTTGTTCACGACCGGTGATCTCCTCGAAACCATGGGCCATTCCTACTAAAGCTTTGAAAGTCTGATTTAGGTGGCCGTAGGTCAGCTTCTGTAGGGGTAGGGAGAGTCCCTGATGATACTTTCGGTTCTTCTTCTCCGGGGTGTCGATCATGTGGTGTGCAAATAGGGAGAGACACTCGAATTGTACTATGTATTCTCGTACAGTTCGGTTACCTTGCACCAATTCAATGAATTCCTTTTCCTTTTTCTTCCTTTCTGTCTGGGGAAAGTAATTTTCTAGGAACAGTTCTTTAAATGTCGCCCATGACATCCTTTGCGCAGCTCCTCGCAGTGTTGCTTTCTCGGATTCCCACCAGTCTGCTGCAGCATACGTCAATTGATATGTAGCCAGTCGGCGTTTCTCGATTTCAGAACATCCCAGTGTGTCGAAGATGATATCCAATCCACGAAGCCACTGTTCTGCTTCCCATGGCTCAGTCATCCCATTAAACTTGTCTGGCTGCATTACCCGGAATCATTCCACCGTACGATCCTCTTGTGGTCTGGGTGGAACTATGGGATTGGCGTTAGCATTGTTGTTTGAGCCGTGATTATTTCCGATGTGCTCCAAGCGTTGCAAGAATGCTCCAAAAATTCCAGTGGGATCCATTCCAGCAGGAATGGGCTCCGGTGCTCCTTCGGCTGGGTTTGGAAGTCCTAAGCGTCAATTCCTCCTTGGTTGGTCTGCCATTGTGTATCTGGTTCACCTACAGAAGTATTCTACTTAGGACTCGAATGCAGGATACATCTAGATATCTACTAACATATTTATAAATCAATCAAACAAACCAAACAATCATAGAGACAAGTATAGTACTAAAACATCCTTTTTCATTTAATATTAAAAACGGTGATTACAAGATTGACTTGCCGAGAATACATGGTTACAAAACGGGGGTATTACCCTATCACATGCATTCATACAGTAAGATGGGTCATCAGCCCAAGATAACTTAGATATAACTACTACTAGCATATAGTAACAGACTATTCCAAGCTAATCATCTATATCTGACTCGGATGTGATCTCTCCCATATCAGAGTCGTTAGGCCCATCTTCGTCCACAATGGGTTCACCCAAATCCCAGTCTTTAATTTCAACATTGCCTTCATCCTCTTCATTACCATCATTGTCCATAGGCTCTTCTATCATAGGGTGAACTTCCATAGGTTGATGGGGTGCTTCCTGTTCGGATTCTTCCTCAGGGTTTTCTTCTTCTGGATCATCCTCCTCGTCATCCTCTTCTTCATCCTCCTCTTCTGGATATGCACCTGGTTCATCGTCAAACATCTCTGCATTAGCAGGATTGACAGCAGGTGCTACTACTGGGGGTGCTACACCTACAGGGGCATTCTCGTTAGGCGGCCAATCCAGGTGGTCTTCTGGGTGAATGGAAGGTTCTTGTAGTATCTGGTTTACTAGTGGCTGGAAAACTGAATCATTCATTGCTAGTCTCCTTATCTCTCCATGCATTAACTCTTGGGTGTATGCAGTAAGGATGGCTTCAGCTTGAAGTCGGTGAGGGTCGAAGATATTGTATACATGTCGCTGGACTCTCAGTCCTCCTCGGAGACGTTGGCGGGCTTTCAGTTGTACATTCTCAAGGAATCCTTCCGGGTCGGCTGGTTCGATGCCATCTGGGTAAATCATATGACCTCCAAAGTCGTCATTGACATAGTGACCGGGTTCTCAGGATTGTGTTTTGTGCATATGCACTCCTTGGAATGGCGGGGGTTATTGGAGAAGTACAGGAGGCGGTGGGGGCATTTGGTAGGCACTATTGTGAATCCTTTCATAGTCTTCAGGGTTCTTAAGTAGTGCGACCATTTCGTCCTGGACCTTCTTGACGATTTCAGCTTCATAGATTACTTCTAAGCGCAGGGTATCATAGTTATACACGTTGTTCTTATTCATTTCGACCAATAAGTTTCTTTTTCCTCCGTCTCTAGCTAGTTCCTGGATTTGACAATGGTATATATCTGGGTTTGCTGGCACTACGCGACCAGGGAAAATCAGACGTCCTCCAAAAGGATCCGAAACATAGTGGGGTTTCATATTACCTGTTTCATCAGAAGAACTATCTATTTAGGGCACTGCTGCGAATTGTCTTAAGGTTTATCACTTAGAATTTAACTTATTAAATCGTAAAAGAGAATAATACAACACGGAAAATTAGAAAATTAATAAGTAGATTTTCATTAATAGAAGAATATTTACATAAGATGGAATCTTGAAGTACAACTTTTACATATATATCCGCCAAAATGTGGGATTATGATCCCACTACAGCATTAATACAATATAGGCTAACTAGGGCGTTCTAATCCTCTAGTTGTGCGAATTCCTCCGTGATGTCCATCTCTTCAGGCGGGGTGAATGACATCCATCTCTCATTGTCCCACCCTATCGGCCAGTCAAGGTCGTACGTGTACAACATTACCTTCTCAATGAGGTCTTTATCAGCCAGGTAAATCTCTACTTCTTCATCTTCAGAGCTGCTTATTGGACTGACAAGAGTCTCTAGGGGAGTGATTTCTATCTGTACTTCTTCTAAGTTGATGGTCACGGGGTCGTTGGGAATGTCAGAGGTTTCATCCACTTCTATTGGCACTAAGCGGGGTGCTACAACAATATGACGTACGGTTGGGGGAACCCTTTTCATAAGGAAGAGGCATCTCATCAACTTTCCTATGCTTTTGCAAGTCTGATGGCAGAAAGCAGCACCAAAGCAAACTAAACATTGGGGAAAGGCTCCTTTATAATTCTCCATACTACCTGTTTGACAGAAAGACTATTTTAGTATTGGTTGTCGTTTCTAAATTACCTTAAGGTTCTTAACTTAAGAGTATCGGACGGTCAGCGAGCACAACTAAACCTAGTGCTCTGATACCAAAAAATCCTGTCACGCCCCGGAGTAGCCAAAAATAGGGAAAATTTAAAATTTCCTTTCTGGACCCGTAGGAAATGACGAGTTACATAAAACTGACCTGTCTGTGTAACATACTAACAAAATATATATCAGAGTAAGAAATCTGCAAAAGCGTCAAATGGTATTCATGGGGAAACTTAGAGTGTTTTGCTACTTAGACTATTACAGAAGTTCCAAATGAAAACCACAAAAGATAAGTTTGGGCGATTTGCGCCACTTAAATTATTACATCAACCAAAAGATAGTTAAAACATAAAGGAAGTCTTAATGCGGAAGTAGGCCAGGGTCCTCCTTCTAATTGGCAAACCCGTAACCCTCGTTATCGAACTCTTCCTGATAGTCTGCCTCAGGATCACCTTTCTGATAGTTCCCATCCTGAGGATAGTGATATGCATCTTCATTGTTACCTTGATAGTTCTCCTCATTATAACCTAGACGTAAAATGTCCAGGGCAGGGAAGGAGCCGTTAGCTTTTGAAGCTAAGTGAAATCGTCTTAACCGATCACTCCTAATACATTTAAGGGTATACAAGTATAACAATATCTTGAACCAACATTAAACAAGCATATGACATGGTAGTATGACGACGCAATGCATTATCGATACATTCGACTTTAACTCGACCATGGACACCACAACCGACTCATGTGACTTGTTACATTACTATCGTCGTTGGCTTAGAGTAGAATGATTACGTTGCTATCGTCGCCTAGCAGGGCCCTATAACAAATTTTGGTTTTAAAAGAGTGTAATCATTGGACTCTTAGGTCCTCGTGACCTTGCCGGGAGAATAGAATAGTTACAGCGCTATCGTCGCCTAGCAAGGCCCTACAGCATTTGAAAGGTAACTATTGTATTCTGATGGATACATTGCTATCGTCGCCTAGCAAGGCCCTATAGCGTATCAATCATCAGTTCATGCATAACTTCAATGATTTCAATGGAAACTCTGGCTATCGTCGCCTAGCAGGGCCCTATAGCAGTTTCATTGTTGTTCCCATTTACTTGACTAAACCACTCGGACCACCGTGGTCCATTCAATGTATATATTGATATGATTGGGTTTGTCCCCGTGACTAACCATGCAGACGTCAATGTTGACATCAAGACTCGACCAATTTCTTATGAATGTTCATGTGACTGGAGTAACAGAAATCATGATAAACAAGAATATCAGCAATTATTAACTAAGCATGGAGTGTAGTTAACTAACATGCATTCATTATATAAGAAACAATTTCAATGTTCACATAACTAATACTTATCAGTATCGTCCACACAGGACGTACTGTGCATACACATATGATCAAAGAATAATTCTATAATATACCAAGTGAGTTAGGACGACTCACCTCGAAGCGGTTGCGAAGAAACAAGCGTAACGGTTCCTACAAAGTATAAGATTACATAAAACGTTGATTAATAAGCTTACTAAAATCAGGAGCATAAGGGTAATTGTGTCGGGTGGGTTCCTAAACCTCAACATGATGATCTAGACATCATCCTGAGTCCAACGCCAATGACTAGACTCAAATCGGAGTCCGTCGCATAAAAGGTTGGATTTTCTATACCAATTTGGGCCCTAAAGATAAGCTGTATTTTTTACCGTGTCAAAAGGTCACCAAACTTTAAGGGAATATTCTAGACATTATTCTAAGACTCTGGGAACCGACTGTGTATTTTTCTAAGCTACGGTTTATTTATTATGAATTTCTGAAGTTTAAATCGTCTAATAATAGACTGCGGGGTCCCATAATTATAAAATACAGTTTAGGGAGATAATTGACCCTTATAAATATTTTTATTAAATACTAGGCCTTAAAATAGGCTATTAGTATTTTTCTCATAATTTTCGGGGCTCGTTTGATATTTTAAATAATTAAAATACAACCAAACGGATACTTTATAAGTAATTAATAATTATTAAAAAATATACTAAAGTTAAATTTTATAAATAATAATTTATAATGTAAAGGTAGTATGGTAAAATTTTCCTATATTTAAAAGTGGTTATTAGGTATTTATTACCTAATTATTTTAATTTAAGCAATTACTTATTATTTATAAGAAACTTAAATAAATAATAAGTATATTATATAAGAATTACATTATTAGTTCATAATATAAGGTTATGCTAAAAAATAATATTTCAGATTATTTAAAAAATATAATTTTGGGTATTTAAACTATTTAAAACCATTTGTTTAAATCATTTAGAATTATTTATGATACAAAATATATCATACACTACACCAAAAGGGCACATTACTAACGGTAATTTACCCTTAGTAAAATTATTCCTAACGGTAATTTACCGTTAGAAATAGAGTGTTGCTAATAATTCTAACGGAATTTCTAACGATAAATTTCCGTTAGAAAAATTCTTTATACTAACGGTAATTTACCGTTAGTAATATGTTTCCTAATGGCTATTTTCCGTTAGTAATTTATTATTCCTAACGGAAAATGGTCCGTTAGTAATATTTATTCTAACAGTTTATTTGCTAACACTTTTGTATACAAAATGCTAACGGATATTTGTAACGGACATTGTCTGTTAGTATTTTCATTACTAACGGTTTATAATATAGCAGTTTCCAACACTTTCGAGACTATTACTAACGGATATAAACCGTTAGTAATTTCGATTACTAACGGTTTGTTTTCTAACACGTGTAAGAATACTAATGGAAATTATCCGTTAGTAATTATTTTAAATATCAAAAATGTAAATCCTAAAATATGCTCCCCAATTTTACTGGCACCTAATTTACATCACAACCACATAGCATTTACTAAAAACATATAACAAGCTCAAATCCAAACCATAATAAATACAAGCTCAATCTATATTAAATACAAGTAATATAATCCATAAGAAGTATAGCTATCCTTAAATACAAACTGTTTCTTGCTACATTCAAACCAAAACTGACAAACTATGTCTGAAATTGAAAGAGTAAATCCATCAAAAACTAAACTAAAAAAATAACCGTATCCGAAATTTAAAGAGTCATAGAAAATAAGACGCACAACGCGAGGAAAAAATTGTGCAAAAAAATGAAGGTTATAATCATGTGATTTTCTTCTTGCCCAAATCTCTGGCACTGGTAAGATCGAATGCATGTAGTGTCTAATTGCAGCTCCATTCCTTTGATGTAGCAAATTAAACCGAAGGAGTACACAACCTTCACCAATGACACTGTCTATGACATCAGCATCAAGCAATTTTGAAGGCGGCAAGTATTGAGGTTGTATAAATTGGAGAGCGGTCATAAAAACTGCAGCAGAAGATCAACTTTACATTCAAATCTAAGCAATTGTAAGATCAAATGCATGTACAAACTAGATTGTTAATCACTTGATACCGGTAATACATATATCTGACCTAAAATATGGCATTGGAAAAGAAAATTAAACTGTATAATATTAAAGAAAATTACAGCACTAGACTAACTTGAATAGCAAAGTGTAGAGCATTTAACAGAGCTAATAGATCCATCTTTTTCCCAATGGCATAAGATCAATATCAAATGGGTTGATATGTATAGCAGATTTTAAAACCACAAATGGCATGAATACTAAATTGCTAATAAGATCACTTAAGATCACTCAAGATCACTCATACTGCAAGATAGTGTATGTAAAGCATCAACAATGTCATTAGTGTATCTAATGAAAAGTGGCAACAAATGATATAGATCCATTGAAAAGTGGTACCAAATGATATAGATCTAGGAACAATTGACATATCATAGAAATACTGCGATCCAGGAATATTGCAAACAATTGACAATTGACAAGAAGTTGCGACCCAGGAACAATTGACAGATAATCAACTTTGAAGTTACAAATGCTAAAAACTACTAAATATAAAGGGTCCACAACAAATAATCATATATAAAGGGTCTACTAAAACTACAAGGACACAACAGTAATTCTATATTTCTAAGAGAAATAGTGTCTTTATTCTCCAAAAAAAATAGTGTCTTTATAACAATAAGACTTTAACATGAGCATAGAAATATGTTTTGTGGAAGAAAAAAGGTATATTCCTATAAAAAAAAAAAAAAAAAAAAAAAAAAAAAAGAAAGATAGTATGTATATCTACATGGGGGGATAGTGAAAACATGAAGAGATGGGGTTTCTACATACAATGATAATCAATTCTAGGATTGACTGACCTACAAACAGAAATAGTGGAAAGAAGGCAGTATACTATCAAACAATGGACATTTTAACCATGGAGAATCGCCTACGAGCGACCAAGATCTGTGGAAGAGGGGCCAAGATATTTTTTTTTCTTCCAGTTTTGTGATTTTTAACATCTTTTTTGTTTTTTACAGTTAGGATTTCAAGCTATGCTAAGTATGCGTTATTCGTAGAGGGATGGTATATGGCATTTTCAAGGACAGACAATCAACGTAGATTTCTTATTG
This sequence comes from Hydrangea macrophylla, assembly GCA_033977485.1. Taxonomy (NCBI): domain Eukaryota; kingdom Viridiplantae; phylum Streptophyta; class Magnoliopsida; order Cornales; family Hydrangeaceae; genus Hydrangea; species Hydrangea macrophylla. The sequence continues at coordinate 96,240,895 of CM066997.1, read as the reverse complement.
CAAAGAATAATTGCAAAAACCATTCATGTGTCAACAAGTACAACAAAATACTACAACAAAGAAATGCCATTTATATAATCTATTCCACTAAAAGAAATTTACCAATTCAACACTAAGTTTCGATTAAAAACATAAGTTAAGCTTACCTTGTCAAGAGAATGGAGAGTGCTACATTTCCCTTTGATATGTAAGTCGCTAAATTTGACGTATGTCCTAGGAAGCACCGACACTCCTTAGGATTTGTCGTGTCAAGTTCGTGTCGCCGTTTCCGTGTCGGTGCTGGGATAGCACAAAACCAAAATAAGACCAGCAGCAAAAGGAGTTGAAAGTTTAATTAAACAAACAATTTTATCCGATTCCTTTGTTTGGTTATCAAGGGAAATAGGAAGGAAAAGATAATATAGTAGAAAATGAAACAAAATATCTGCAATGGAATTTTTATGGACCTTTTGCACAATCATGAACAATAATATTGCTGGACCAATTGATCATATACATTCCAAAAATGTAAAAAAAAAAAAAAAAAATTAGTCATGTTTTTAAGGACCATCAATTTGGCTCTTGTTTGTTAAACTTGATAAAAAATTGACTCTTGATCCAAGCAAGCACTTGAATTATAAAATAAAAGCCTACCATGAGCATAGAAGTGACTAATAGGTTCTAGGTTCATTGATCTTAGAAGTCATACACATGGAAATCATGTGTTGTTATAGGTTTTTTCCTAGACAACTGGGGTGCAATCCTAATTGATCCTCCTGACTCACACCTATTGATCCAAGTGACAATGCAAAACTTTAATATATGAAGGGCCCATGTTACCTCCAGATCATATAAAAAGAATTTAAAGTGGTGATCATGAAAGAACTTGAAATAAAACAACTTAACCTTTGGACAAATATCCAAGTCCATGTTGAACAAAACATGAAGCAACATCTATAGTTTAATGGTAGGGGCTGCTCACTTGGCCTAAGGCATCTCCATATGTCAACTAACAGCTTATTATAAGTTTAGTACAATCACCAAACTTGCTCATCTTCTACAACAAAACAAACCTTCGTATTTCGTGAAGGAAAAGAAAAGAAAGCACAGAGCAAACTCTTTTCCTTTGTTTTGGTTAATAAGGAAAACAATGAAGAAATTAGGAGAAAAATAAGAATAAGTGGAGGAAAAAAACTATCTCCATTCCTTTAGTCATATATTATAAGTATACTAGTAATTGCATGTGCCCGTGGGCACGGCGTAAAAACAAATGGTGAATGAAGCTTTTAAAGGTGGTATGAACTATTAAAGCATTTGCAAATCAAATTTGGGGTTGAAATTTCAGAACCACAACAACGAAATAAGAAGTTTCTAAATGCCTCAAAAAATAGTATTTATGCAAAGAAAATCGATTACACAGAAAATGAATATTTACACCCAAAAAAAAATACTTACACAAAATTGCAAGACATGCATATCCAATGCCCTGCATTGAAAAGGCAAAACAATTACAGTTTGAGAGAGTGAGCTGCCACATGAGGTGTTTGGTGATGGGGACAGTAACATCACATGGTTGTGGCTGTTTGGAGTGAGAGAAAGCAAACAATGAAGAAAAGTAATAGATCTACATAACCAGAAAAGTAATAGATCTACATAACCATTGTCCCACATGCATTGTCACATTGACCTAATTTGGCATGAGCATTGACCCAACCTCCTCCGCCATGAAAATCCCAACATTAGTCATTTTCCTACACAATTAAAACATAGAGGAAAAAAAATTAAATTTCGAAAACTAATTTGATGATACAGAATGAATAAATTATTGATGGTCACTGCAAACAGTTTAAAGGCACATTAGTTTCAAAAGTACAGATGCAATAAACAAAGAAACATAAGATCCAAATATTGCCTAAAAACTAACGATGGAAAACCAAACAACAAAGTTTGAAACTGCAAATACTGAAACCATAAACAAAAGTGAGGTCATATTTTCGAAGTCAAAACATTGTTTTGCTCACTTAAGAAGTTGCAAAAGAAAGATGGTTTTCTCATTCTTTTAGTTTATTTTCTTTTCTTTTCCCCAAAAATTGCAAAATGAAAAGATAAAAATCAGAGAGAGAGAGAGAGGGAGAAAGAGAGAGAAGGACATGAGTTGTTTGAAAAAAAAAAGATCAGGCCTTTCAACAAAATCAAAGGGACATACCTCATACTTATGAGGGATTGTCGAGAGAGAGAGAGAGAGAGAGAGAGAGAGAGAGAGAGAGGGGGGATGGAGGTCGCTGAAAAGGGAAAGAGATTGAGTGAGTCTCGTGGCAGGGAGAGTTAGGAATAGAGAGCTTGAAATTCAAAACTTGAATCTATGGGAGGAAAGAGAGAGAGTATGTATAGAGAGAAGGAGAGTTGGAATCCATGAGGACTGTGGATGAAGTAACTTTTTCTGATAGTCAAACTCTTCCTCTGATAAAGTGGAGGGGGGGCTGGTGCAGAAAAGAGAGAAAAAAGAGGAGTAATCCAACAGTTAGGATGGAGCTCGACTAATCCAATGGTCTAAAGTGTCCAAAATTAGTGGATATAATGCATGAAGCAGTCATAGTAGCCATTTTATTATGGAATGCTTTTTCTGAAACAAAGATTTCAATCAGTAAGCAAAATTGGGATGTTGCACCACAAAGGCAAAGTTTGGGAATTGGGATTTTTTAATGGCACTATAGTAGTTAGTTTATTGTCAAGAATATTGTTTTAGATACATTGTATTTCCAATCTTAAACTACTTAACTCGCAAGATCTTCGAGAGATCTTCAATTGACTTCATTTAGACAATCACAAATTCTAACCATTTAAGCTGCCAAGGATTAGAATACTCTTTCTCTGAAAAAATACTAGTTCTATCAAAACTACTTCCCAACCAAGAATATCGAGTTCCATAGAGTCAATTATGGAAAGATCATTACAAAACAACAGTTAAGAGGAGAAAAGTTACTGCTGCTTATCAATATTCAGTTGGTGGTCGGTTACTCTTTTCCATAACATGTTTGGAGCCATCGTTCTTTACTGAAGACTTCCAAGGTGGTTGAGAACTAGAGACTAAACTAAACTATAACAGTTAAACATACATGTAGATACATGTATTTATATACACAACACATGAAACTAACTCATGAGGACCTCTGAGTTGAATAAAAAGGACCAATCTCACAACAACCTGACTTATAAAGTCTTAAACCCTATTACGAAAAAACCAATCTCCTCATTTGATGGAACACATAGGCCAAGTAGGTCATAATCCTTGAGGAAAAAGTGGCTATATACACTAAAAGAAGCATAAAAGCCTATCCTTTTTTTTTTCCAAAGATTCAGTAATGAATTGGAATAAAATTGCAAAGAATGTACAAAGACTATAAACAAGATTTCAAGACCCTTTTTTTTCCCGATCACAAATACCAAGCCTTGAATAGTTGATTTTACCACCATCAAATCTAACACACAAGCAAACAAGAGACAAGGAAGTTGGTAAGATTTCAAGAGCTTAAACACAATGATTGTTCATGAATTTTGGGAACTAGACCAACTACTCTTTCTCTATCTAGCAAGTTCATTGAGTCAGGGGGCTTAAAAAACAAGGACAAAATCCTTGGTAAATGGACACCTTAACACATCACTGGAAAATAGCTAGATCATTATTTGCTTGAGCTTTTAAACCACAGGATATCATTATTTAGCAAGTACCCATATAACACTCAAAAGTAAACCAAAAAAGCTTAATAGTGTAAACAAAACTCAAAGCTACAGACAACAACCCAGTTTAGAAAAATCGTGAAAACAATCATAGACAGCAGTAATAGAAGCTTACATTCAGGAAAACCATAGTAGGTATTTTGCAAGACACCACCGTCCACTATGTTCCACATTTCTAAGCTTAATTTGAACATTTTTCCACTTAAATGCAGTACAAGAAGTTAGTAACTAAATCTTTCAAATTTCAAATCCACAGAACCAAGTTAAGAAAAAATCATAAAAACAATCATGGAAAGCAGTAAATCGAAGCTTACATACAGAAAAATCCGCCTTGTCAACAATGGTCTCCATAGTATCATAAAGCAACTTGATGTCCACAAGAAATTCCAGGAACCATCAACGGTTGGGTCCCACCTCGCAATGGGTTATCCCTGGGGCTCCTTCTCCCCCTCTTTTAACTGGTCCTTGGTGTGCAATTTCATGGCCACAAACCTCATTTCCTCCATAAACCCATTTGACCATAGAAACACAGAAATGTATGAGTGTGCAGACAAAGAGGAGTATGTGTCTTTGTGTGCTCGAATGGAAAGTGTGTGCATATGCATGTGTTGAATAGATCTGGAACAGATCTGATGTGGTTTTGTGTGTGTGTGGTTTTGTGTATGTAAGTGCATGTGTGTGTGTGTATGTGTGTCTGTGTATGTGTTTGTGTGTGTGTGTGTGTGAGTGAGAGAGAGAGAGAGAGATCTAGAGTATGTGTTCTAACCTGATCTAGCGGCTGGAGTTGATGGAGGTGTGTTCTAACCAGATCCGATGGCGTAAAAGGTCGCAGAAGAGGGAGACAAATTTGGGAGATATCTCTTCAGAGAAACGGCGATGGCGTTGGATTTAATGGAGGCGGCAGCGGCAGCGGCAGCGGCAGCAGAGGGAGATCCAACAGTGTCGTGTTCTGTGCTCCTGCGCCGGATAATAAATTGATTTGGATCGTCGTTGGCTTCGATCTCAACCACGGTGACATCGCCGGTTACATACCAGATTTCTCTAAAATTTCTCTCTCTCTCTCTCTCTCTCTCTCTCCTCTGTGAACTGTGAAGAGTGAATTTGAGAGAGAGTGACCATGGAGGATAGAAAGTACTAAAGTTTGGGGGGGAAAATTTAGGGGGAATTATTTGGGGGAATTTTAGTTTGGTGTTTATTTACAAATTTGCCACCGTTCATTTTTTTTTTTTTTTTTTTTTTGGGGGGGGGGGGGGGGGTTATTCACAATAATGACACCGTGTTTTTTTTTAAAAAAACTTTTCATTTTTCAAGCAAAATTCTAACGGATTTTGATATTTCTAACGGTAATTTTCCGTTAGTAATTATTATTTTTCCGTTAGAAAATTTTAAAAACCTCAAGATGAAAAGTTCTAACGGCATATGAACATTTCTAACGGAAATTTGCCGTTACAAATTTGTAACAGCAAATTTTCGTTAGAAAACGAAAACAATTTCTGTTAGAAAATCGGCTGTATGGTGTAGTGATAAGTAATATATTTATACACTAATCTTGATTAATATATACTAATTATTACTAAAGCATATTGTTATAACACTAATTAAGTTAAACAGAATAATTAGCCATATAAAAACAGATTATTAATACACTAATTATGAGAATAATGGCCTGCATGGCCTACTTAGGGCGTACCAAACATGAAACTGGATTAAAGGGGGTCTATAGGGGATCTAAGGGTTCGTTTGGTATAATTTTTAGGGGCCCTAGTGATGTTTGAAATTTCAAGCTCCGGTGAGGAGCTTCCATGGCTGTTTCGGGTTCAACAGAGGGCTTAAGCTCTGTTTGGTTTGTGCACAGGGATGTGTGAGGGTGTGTGAAGGTGCATATGATACAGAAATGAGCCAGAGGGGGTGGGGTTTACCTGTGGGTCTCGGGTCTCTCTCTCTCTAAATCCTTCGGTGAGCTTCCCTCTTTCTCTCTAACCCTTCTCTTCCTCCACCTGGTCCGGCGTGTGAGTGTGTGTGTGTGTGTATAGCAGAGAGAGATGGGAATGGGGGAGTGTGTATTCTCACTCTTTCTTAAACTCTCGGTAACTCACTCTCTCCAAAGTTCCATTTTATAAATGCACCACTACACCTTCATATCATCTATACATAAGTTCATATACAGATTTTAGAATCTGTTTGAGTTGACTGAGGGGAATGTTGATTGAGGTGGTATGTCTAGGGAGGGGGTGAATCCGGCGGTTTTGAGGTGGTGTATAGGTTAGGTCCGATGGATATAGGTTAGGTGTTTGGGTAGTGCTTTTATCCCATGGGTATAGGGAAGCTGAGGGTAGTACAAGCCATATAGGGTAAGATGCTACTTTCCAAAAATGTGTAGTTGGGTCATCATTCGAACCACGTGCCCTTCAGTGTAATTTCTACACAGATTCTACGGGTTCACGTGCAATAATCAGTCCGGGTCCGTAACGTACAGTCGAAGAAATTAAATAATTATGCACATGTATATAGTCAGGTTCCTGGAATTTCAAAAATCTAAATACAGAATACGGGACTCATTATATTAACTATAGGAAAATTTACGGGTATTACATATTAAGACTGGGCCTGGCAATTGGGCAGGCTCGGGCCGGGCTGAAAACTGGCCTAGATCAGATAAGGCTTACACAGCTCGGGTTTAGTACGGGCCGGGCCAGGTCTGACCCGTAAGCCCGAACAAGGGTTTTTTTTTTCTCCTTAGATTTGTGAACTTTTTGGCCTTCTCTTATGGTGCAAGCACCTTGTTTGCCAACAAATTCCTAAAAAAAATTGAAAGAACTATGAAAGGGAAAAAATTGAAAGCTTAAGCACTATAAAAAAAATAATAATAAATAGCTAAACAACAAATAATTGAAGATTGAGAGAAAAGACGCTTCACTATAACTTACACAATATACATATACATATATCAAAGGATCACCAATGATTTACTGTTTTTAGCTTTATACATACATATATGGTGATGATGCCAAAAATTGGTAAGAGTAGAGTAATTTTAGGGGAGAGAAAGAAAGAGTGAGGGAGAGACTATTTTTTGTATGTGGTTCGGCCCTGTTAATGAAGGTACCTACGTCCACGGGTGTGTCTGAGCACGTTCACTAGCAGATCACCGGCGGACCTGGTGAGCCAACAAAGAGGGGCGGCACTACCAGTAATACCGGCCGGGTGTATGCATATAATGGTGAATTTTGTAGAGGTGCTGTGTAGACTAAAGAGTTGGCGGCCCCTTCAATGGGGGGTGAGAGGCCTCTTTTATAGATGTAAGAGACCTACTCATACATGGATAAGGAAATATAATCCTATTGATATAGATTGGCATTAATTGTGGGGGTTTTCTATTTGGATTAGGAAATAGCTTGCACTTTCCATTAGTCTTCTAGCTTGAGTAGGGAACTGCCCGTAATGCTCAGGATCACGCCTGTGGGCCCGGATGGGCTGTTCCCGCGGTGGGATGTGCCTGTGCGATTTTCCCGACCTGTTGGCCGGGTCGTAGACGAACCGCTCGGGATGATGTTTGTCCGAGGAGTTGTGCATGATTTGACTGGCTGCTGATTTGAACTGCTTGGTCATAGGATAGAGCCAATTTTGGGTGTATCAGTTGCCCCCCATTTCCAAGGTTGGCCAGATGCTATATCGGGGCAAGTTTGGAAATCAGTTTGATGTTACTTGCCGCTGTCTGAGTGCTTGTGGAAGCTGCCTCGGGGCTTCTGAGCCTGGTGAGTCCTCGGGAACTGACTGAGAGTTGAGACCCAGCCTAGCTCGGGACCTTTAGGTGCTCGGGAACTGACCGGGAGTTTAGACCCGGCCTAATTCGGAGTCTTTGAGTGCTCGGGAAGTGACCGAGAGTTGAGACTCGGCCTACTTCGGAGTCTTTTTTGCTTGAGTTAGCTCCCAGGATGGTTATCATCTGCCCGTAAACCTTCGTCAAGGCTGTGGGTAGAAGGATTTTACCATGTTGGAAAAGCCGACCTAAGGCGTATTGCTCTAGGGTCCTTTTTTTATGTTAACTCCCCAGGATGGTTGTCATCCGCCCAGTTAGCCTTCGTCAAGACTGCTGGGAGAAGAGCTTGACCATGTTGGCGGAGCCGACCTAAATCACGTTGCTTTAGGGTCCTTTTACTCCTCTATCGTCGGCCAACCTAAGAGATTTTGGTCACCTCTATCGTCGATCTGGACCTAAGTGGAGTTAATGTCTCTGAGTACTGTAGGTGCTCGGGTTGTCCAAGATTTTGACTTGGTTATCCGCGAGGCCTGTAAATACCCGGTGTGATTACCTGTTTAGTTCACTGCTCCGTCTTGCCCCCCAAGCTTTCGCTAAGACGAGGGTCTTACAGAGGCTATGATCTGAAGGTAACCGACCTGGAACATGGTGGTTGCAGGGTCTTTTGAAGCTTGCCATCATCAGCCACCTAGGGGGTTTGCCCCCATCGTCGGTTGGACCTAAGCGAACCCGGTGCCTCGGGCGTGACCCCGAGGTCTTTGGTGCCTGGGTTCGGAGCCCGAGGTCTTTTGTGCCTGGGTTCGGAGCCCGAGGTCTTTTGTGCCTGGGTTCGGAGCCCGAGGTCTTTTTAGTGCCTGAGTTTGGAGCTCAAGGTCTTCTTCGTGCCTCGGGGTTAGGCCCGAGGTCTTTGTATGCCTCGGGGTTAGGCCCGAGGTCTTTGTATGAGTTCTCTGACAATCGGTGGAGCCTCATGTGGTGATCAAGCAAGTACCACTGTAGTCAGGCTCTTCTAGACCGATGGAGATAGGAAGTCGGATCAGGATCGTCGGGCTTCTTACTTCTCTGTGCTGGAGGCAAAGTCGGAACTGTTTGATCCTGACCGATAGGAAATGGAGGTCGGGTCGGGGCTGCCGGACTCTGCTTGTTGTGAGCTGGAGGTCGGGTCGGGGCTGCCGGACCCGGACTGATGTGAACTGGAAGAACTGTCAGAACTCCCGGGCTGATCTCGCTTTCGCTTACTTCTGGAAGACTCGTTGCTTTCTTGGCCGAGCTCTTTGTTCTTTAGAAATTCTTCAGTGTCAATGTATTTTCCAACCCTCTCTGCGAGTTCAACCAAGGTTACCGGTCGATTTCGGTGGAACGACGCGGCGCACTTGGTGTGTTGAACTCCCGAGCAGAAGGCTATGATGGCAATTGTCTCGTTCAGATTGCGGATTTGAAGCTTCTGTTGGTTGAACCGGTCGGTGAACTCCTTGAGGGACTCATTATTCCGTTGTCTGACCGTCAGTAGCTGCACGTCTGGCTTTGGCCGCTCATGCATACCGGCGAACTGGTTGATGAACTGCTCGCTGAGTTGTTTGAAACTGCAGACCGATCGGGGCTCCAAGGAGTAGAACCACTGCATGGCCGGGCCTTTCAAAGTGCTGGGGAAGGCTAGGCAGTGTAGTTCATCGGAGTTGGTGGCTAGGGCCATCTGAGCCTTATAGGTCCGGACGTGGTCTACCGGGCTTCCCGAGCCGTTATAGGGATCTAGGCGAGGCTGCTTAAATTTGTGCGGGATGGCAAACCCCGTGATCTGGATGGAGAACGGTGACTTTGTCTCGGTATTGGCCTGATTCTGAGCGCGGGTTTGACCAAGTTTCTTGGCCACTCCGTCGATCTGCTTCTGCAAGTCTTTGATTCGGGCTTCCACTCCTTCCTGACCGGTATCTGAGGAACTGGTTGGGTTGGTGGAAGAGGCTTCTTCATGGCGGGGTGCTGTCCTCTGGGATCGGGCTCGGCTATGACCTCGGGTAACCGTTCGCCTAGGGACGACTCGGCTCTTGACCGAGTGACCCAGGACTGATTCCCGGGCCATATGCTCCTGCCTTTCCTCTCGGGCAGCATGCCCACTGTTGATGTCTCTGGTATCCTCAACACAGGACGGGTTGGCTCGGGCTCGTTGTCTGGTCAAAATCGGTTCCCGACCGTACGCAACGTTCCCGGGCCGTTTCCCGGCCACTGGAGGATTACTTTGCTGGGCTAGCAGGGTTTCAATCTGTTGCTGGATTTGACGTTGGCCCTCCAGTAGTTGTGTGAGGGTTGCAGTGATCTGCTCAGATGTCATGACTGCTGCAGTCGACGCCGGGGCCGAAGGAACATCCCGTTCGGACTGCTGCGCAGCCTTTTTACCCTTCTTTGGTGGCATGAAGATCAGTCAAGAGATTTGTTGATGAGAAGATTTGTCTTTCCCACATACGGCGCCAAACTGATGATGCCAAAAATTGGTAAGAGTAGAGTAATTTTAGGGGAGAGAGAGAAAGAGTGAGAGAGAGACTATTTTTTGTATGTGGTTCGGCCCTGTTAATGAAGGTACCTACGTCCACGGGTGTGTCTGAGCACGTTCACTAGCAGATCACCGGCGGGCCTGGTGAGCCAACAAAGAGGGGCGGCACTACCAGTAATACCGGCCGGGTGTATGCATATAATGGTGAATTTTGTAGAGGTGCTGTGTAGACTAAAGAGTTGGCGGCCCCTTCAATGGAGGGTGAGAGGCCTCTTTTATAGATATAAGAGACCTACTCATACATGGATAAAGAAATATAATCCTATTGATATAGATTGGCATTAATTGTGGGGGTTTCTTATTTAGATTAGAAAATAGCTTGCACTTTCCATTAGTCTTCTAGCTTGAGTAGGGAACTGCCCGTAATGCTCGGGATCACGCCTGTGGGCCCGGATGGGCTGTTCCCGCGGTGGGATGTGCCTGTGCGATTTTCCCGACCTGTTGGCCGGGTCGTAGATGAACCGCTCGGGATGATGTTTGTCCGAGGAGTTGTGCATGATTTGACTGGCTGCTGATTTGAACTGCTTGGTCATAGGATAGAGCCAATTTTGGGTGTATCATATGGGATATACCCACATCAAGAAAATCAAAGCTACAACTAGATCACAAAATTAAAAAGAAATGAGAGACAGAGAGAGAGAGAGATTGAGAAATCCTAGATTTGCTTTTGGTTTGAAGAGTTCTTCTTACCTCCAAAATGGACAAACTGATGAAGAACAAGATGAGAGAGAGAGAGAGAGAGAGAGAGAGAGAGAGAGAGAGAGAAAATATCACTTTGGAAGAGAGAGAGAAGGCTGCAGCTGCAGTAAATAAAGATTAAAAGAAGAGTGGTTAGGGTTTGCTATATAAGTGATAGTGGTCTTCACGGGTTGTAAGCAGGCCGACTCAAAGCCCGATAATTACATAGGCTAATGCGATAAGCCCGTTAGCGGCCCCGATTGTGAAATAATACAACCAACCCGAATCTCATTAATTGCAGGCTTGTTTGGGCGGGTTAGTGGGATTGGGCTGTGATTGCCAGCCCTAATTAAGACTATTTTTGGAGCTAAAAAGCATATATATGGAAAAATGACCAAATTGTCATTGGAGCTTACATATAAGAAATTGACATTGTTAAAATTCATCAATTAATACGAAATGACTTACCCCTAGGTTTTTCGACGTTATGGATCCAATGGGTCCATTTGACCTGATTATATTTGTAAAATGACTATTTTACCCTTCAAATTTCAAAATGTTATAGCTTGTTAAGACAAAACTAAAATTGAATGTCGTCACAGCTTGTTAGCTTGTATTTAAGATAAAGAACATTTAAGACCTAAAAAGTATATATGTATATATATATATATATGGTAAAATGACCAAATTGCACTTGGAGTTTACATATACGAAGTTAACATTATTAAAGTCTTCAAATAATACAGAGTGGTCTACCCCGAGATTTTTTGACGTTTTAGATCCAATTGTGGGGTCCATTTGGCCTTAATATATTTATAAAATGACTATTTTGCCCTTCAAAATTTAAAATGCCATAACTTGTTAAAATAAAATCAAAATTTAACATTGTTAAAGCCTGTGAACTCATATTATTATGAACAACATTTTGGAGCCTAAAAATTATATAGATCATAAAATTACCAAATTACCCTTGGGGCTTACATATAAGAAGTTAATATTGTTAAAGTCGTCAAATAATACGGAGTGACCTATCTCAAGGTTTTTTGACATTCTGGATCCAATGGTAGGGTTCATTTGGCATGAATATATTTGTAAAATGACTATTTTGCCCTTCAAACTTCAAAATACCATAACTTGTTAAGACTAAACTATAATTAAACACCGTCAGAGCCTGTGAGCTAATATTTAAGATGAACATTTGTGACCTAAAAAGTATATATATGTATATGATAAAATGACCAAATTGCCTTTGGGACTTAAATATAAGAAGTTAATATTGTTAAAGTCTTCAAATAATACAGATTTTTCGACGTTCTGAATCTAATGGCGGGGTATATTTGCATGAATATATTTTTAAAATGACTTTTTTGTCCTTGTATATTTAAAAATTCATAACTTGTTAAGATTTAACCAGAATTGGTCATTTTATGATCTATATACTTTTTAGACATTTTGATATAATCTTAACAAGTTATGACATTTTGAATTTTTAAGAATAAAATAATCATTTTGCCCTTATGTATTCAGGCCAAATAGACCCCTCCATTGGATTTAGAATGTCGATTAACCTTAGTGTAAGTCACCCCATATTATTTTAATACTTTAACAATGTTAATTTATTGCATGTAAGCCCCAAGAAAAATTTGGTCATTTACCATATATATATATATATATATATTTATATGCATACTTGTACGACCCCAAATGTTCATCTTAATATGAGCTCACAAGCTCTGACGACATTCAATTCTAGTTTAGTCTTAATACATTATGGCATTTTGAAGTTTGTAGGGAAAATAGTCATTTTACTAATAGATTCATACCTAATGGACCCTGTCATTGGATCCAGAACGTCGAAAAATCTTAGGGTAGGTTACTCCGTATTATTTGATGACTTTAACAATATTAACTTCTTATATGTAAGCCCCAAGGGCAATTTGGTCATTTTATGATCTTTATAGTTTTAGGTTCTAAAATATTCTTCATATTAATTTGAGTTCACAGGCTTTGACGACGTTAAATTCTGATTTCTATTTTAACAAGTTATGGCATTTTGAAAGTTTTAAGGGCAAACTAGTCATTTTACAAATATATTCAGGCCAAATGGACCCTACCATTGGATCCAAAACGTCGAAAAATCTCAGGGTAGACCACTTTGTTTTATTTGAAGACTTTAACAATGTTAACTTTGTATTTGTATACCCCAAGGGCAATTTAGTCATTCTATCATATATGTACTTTTTAGGTCCCAAATGTTCTTTATCTTAAAGATGAGCTCACATGCTCTGACGGTGTTCAATTCTAGTTTAGTTTTAACAAGTTATGGCATTTTAAAATTTGAAGGGCAAAATAGTCATTTTACATATATATATTCAAGCCAAATGGATCCTACCATTGGATCTAGAACGTCAAAAAACCTTGGAATAAGTCACTCTGTATTATTTGAAGATTTTAACAATGTTAACTTCTTAATGTAAGTCACAAGGGCAATTTGGTCATTTTACGACGTATATATTTTTTAGGTTCCAAAATGATTTTTCATAATAATATGAGTTTATAGACTTTGATGATGTTAAATAGTGATAAATATATTTTTTAAAACAAGTTATGACATTTTGAAGTTTTAAGGGCAAAATAGTCAATTTACTAAGTAGTTATAAAATTTTGACACAAAAATATAGTTTACCAAACGCAAATTTTTTTTTGTTTTTGTTCTCTCTTTTTAAAAAACAAAACAAAGTTACCAAACGGATTTTTTATTTCTTTTTTTAAAATGAACACAAAAATTTCTAACACAAAAACTAAAAAATGAAAACAAAAAAAATGAAATGGTTATCCAACGGGGCCTTAACAGTTGTACCTCATAACAACAATTGGTGGTAGCACATGCCAGTGCCGCAGTGTATGTAGAGTAGATGTAGTACAAATGACAAAGTAGTTTGGAAGAGTTATTTTTTCTTTCGATTTAAGTGTTTGTGACTACAGTTTCAGCTCTCATGTTAACCAAACCAGCTGTTAACTAAGGGTGCGTTTGATAAAACTAAAAATTAATTACTGAAAATTAAGTGTTGAAGTTTAAGAGCTGAAAATTTTAAGTACTGAAAATTTTAAGCAATTGAGCTTACAATACTGAAAATAGTGTTTCAAGTACTGGAATAGACTGCATTCAGTGAATATTTTCAGTAAAAAAATTTCATCTAAAGTTTTCAGTGGATTTTTGGCTATTTTTTCAATTAAGTGGTACATTATGAAACATACTGAAATAAAAAAAAAAAAGCACTGAAGATTTCATTTTCAGCACTTAATTGGGTTATCAAACACCCCCTAAATTTTCAGTTGCTGCTTTTCTAGTGCTTTGTTAGTTCATTTCCAACTGGGTGTGATATACAATTGTACAAAGCATGTTCATACCCCCACACACATGTATACTTTTCTTTTCTTTTTTTTAACTCTGATGTTCGAGTTTGCGTGCACGTTGATTAATTTCAGGGACTCACTAAACACCCTACAAACTTAGCAGGTCAGATAAATTATAAATATGGTAGGTGACCACACTTTTAAAATTCAAACACAAGACCTCTAAGTATAACACTCAAAAACTTTACCAACCGACCACAAGAAAAGTGATTAACACACGTATACATAGTTACAGTACTTTTGTCAACTTAAAATTTTATTGAAGGAGACTTGGGAGAGGACGCCTTTAGTCCTTAATTTGACCAAAGAAGAAAGTTTAAAGGTCAATTCTAATGAAGCATGTTGAAGACTTTGACTAAAAATGGTTGGGCCAAGTCACCATTCAGTAGGTGCATTGCAAATACCATTTTTTTTATAATATATTTTTCTCCCTTTAAAATTGCTCACTTTCTTTTATTATTGACTAATATAGTAAGATTTAGAATTAAATAAGAATTAATTAATAATATAAAATATTGAACCCATTACATTAACCAATTAAAAAATAAAATGAATAAAAGGTAAACAATTTTTACATGAACAAAATGCACTCCTTCCTTAATTTAACTTCATTAACCACTAACATTGTAGACTAGTGGTAGGTGGCTTCTGACACAGGGGTGTATTTACTCATTTTGGTCATGGGTTGATACTCTACAAAGCAAAACGTATGGTGATTGTGGCTCTGGTTTTCCAGAGGGAGGTCTGAGCCTCTGGTTTCCCAGAGGGAGGTCTGAGTCTCATGGGTCGAAGTAAAATAATTGGAGGGATGGACTTCAAGATGAATTTTAAAGTGTTCCATTTTGGTACGGGTTCAAATTCTATGACCACTAGCTTGTCTCCTTAACTTAAATAGTGTGTATGTTGTAGGGTCGGTGTATATATATGGGGTTTGCCATATCCTACTCTGATCTGATGAAAACGACAATAAGTATTGATCCCGAAATTGCAAAAGACGTCTAGAGAAATTTTTCCTCGTCATTAAAAAAATAAAACAAAAAAAAAAAAAAAAAACAAAAACAAACAAACAAAAACAAACTTCTTGGAAAAGAAAAACAAGAAGCCAAAACAAAACAAAACACACAAAAAAAAGAAAAAAAGAAAAAAGAAATGAATGTCTTGACTTTGAATCAAATTAAAAAGGATAACCCAGGTAAGGTTGGTTGGCAATGACTGATGAGTACTTCAGTCCTTCTGTGTATTTTTAGATCCATTTACATGTTTTAGGTTCCGTTACAGATGAATTTATACCAGCAAAGTGAGTAAATCTCATTTGGCTCTGAACTAGATCTGAGGTCCCTCTATTATATAGGTCGAGTGTTTGACCCCCACCCTCTGTACCTTGTATTAAAAAACGAAAAAAAGGAAGAAGAATAAGAATTTACACTTGGTTATACAATAATCTGTTATTTTAGGTGGAACAAATTTTATAAAAAAATGCTAATTTCATGTGATTGATTTATCTAATACTATGTTTGGTTAGATAGATGAAAAAGGTATCCCAAGAGAAAGAAGGGGAAGTTCACTTCTTTTGATTGGTTTATCTAATACTATGTATGGTTGGAGAGATGAAAAGAGTATCCCTAGAAAGGAGGGGAAGTTTCGGTCTTTTGTTTGGTAAAATAGAATGAATAGAGGAATGAGAGTAGAAAATATTGTATATTTTACTATTGTACCTATATATATATATATATATATAGAACATTTCTCATGAGGACTCCCTCACTTTGTTAAAGTGAAGATTTCTGCTTACAGCCTCTGAACTAGATTCAACGGCTGTAAACAGAAGTCCCCACTTTATGAAAATGGGGACTCTCTCATAAGAAAGGATTTGAAATATGTATATTTAATGATAATCCTATTTTATTATTGTACCTTATAACAAGATACTCTGTCACGTCCCGTAATAGCAAAAATAGGAAAAATTTTAAATTTTCTTTTTGAACTCATAGGGAATGACTTGATTGAAAGCCATCCTATCCTCTAACACTATAAACAACATGAAAATAAAGGAAAGAAAGCTAATCTTAACTTAAACTTTGATCTGAACAATTTAAACGATTACAAAACATCGATTCCAATATTAATACAACAGACTATTATAAATACACGATGCTAGCGGCTATCTTTGGTCTTTTAGTCTAGCTCTACACTTCCAGTGCTGCTTAGCATCTTACTCTCAAGTCTGAATTGTCCTCTAACCGACTTGCAAGGAAATCTAGACATCGGGTTGTCCAGGCATAATATGCCGTCAGCTTTGCAACATAGCTGAGTGGGCGCTCATAACTATATTCACCACCAATACATACACCAACTACTCATCTCACGTCATTACTTTGTATCTTAGGATGCAGTTAGTCCATTATCGATTGATGTCGCTCACACAGACAAGCAAAGGTCTCAACCAACATATAATGCAATTACCAAACATCTACTATTAACCAAATTACAGGATTAATATAAACATGCTTGTCTGGTTCTTGAAATAACAACATAATCGTACTACTTTATTTCTCTATCTCCATTATGATCGTACATGTTAATGCGTAATCAATGAACTTAAACCCAAACTGTGGAATATAAAATTCCACAACCAATGCAACTCAATAATGTCAGGTTATAAAACTCATAAGACAACATACTCTGAACTTACTTCACAATACAAACCACACTCTCACTGCACACTCTAATACTCATTTCATACTTCGTGTTGTCATGACCCACGGGCAATCGCACTGGGGTATGTATCTCCACTTAATCCAAAATAGCATGATGGCGGAATTTGCTGGATCGTCTACACCGTCGCTGGTGAATCACCACCAGACAAGTTACACGTCAGAATACTAACTGTGAATAGGCAATCATGACGGCACAAGCACGCATCATGTATACCATCCCGGTAATGCTCACCAAGGCAGATGGCACGTTAGTAACTAACTAGCAAATGATATACAACACAACGAAAAAACTCACACAACGTGTGTAATATCTCCGGCAAACTCCCTCGGACGACTAGTACATTAGAGCACCAACTGCTAAGCAGTACGATGGCAATGCTAACTCGGACGCATGTACCATCTCCGGCATTTTACACGGATGACTGGCACAATAGCAGCTCTACCTGTTCTCTTAATATCATAATCATAATCACAATATTTCGTATCTCAATCATACTGTTTCGTTTATCACCTATCTTTATCATCTCGAAAGGTTTCTAAAACATAATGACTCACGATATAAGAATCTCAATTGTAAATCCAAAATACCAAGACTCCAAAACACTTCAACTCACGACCTCACTTGGCCGAAGTGACTGACACTGACTGGGTGTACGACACCGTGATGTGATATTCAGTTACATGATTATTGATAACATAACTATATTAGGCAAGACATATAGATAAAACCCTTAACATGCATTTTATTCTCATTTTGTAATACCATGTATTTTTGGATTATATATTAATACACAAGGTTCTGTATACTTCCCTTGACCATACTTGAAGTTTCACTTTCAATCGATCGAAGTTCTGCCAAGCGATCCAGCATTCTTAAGTTCAAGCGATCGAACTTTGTTCAATCGATCAAAACCTACTGACATGAATTTATTACTTGTTTCCCACTTCAATCGATCAAACCCCTTTTTTAATCGATCAAAACTCGTCGATCTACTCTTAAGCGATCGAAGTAACTTTGATCGATCGAACTCGTCTGGATTTTTCATCTCAATTTATGCGTTAGAATGCCACCTGCCCTTCCCTTTCCCTATATGTACTTGTATATACGTGTGTGTGGGGGGGTTTGGTTGCCCAGATTTTGAGATCTTAGTAAGAGAGAGTGTGTGCTTGTGTTATATATATATACACACATCTATATACATATATATAGACATATATATACTCTGTGTGTGTGTGTGTGAGTGAGAGAGAGAGAGAGAGAGAGAGAGAGAGAGAAAGAGAGAGAGAGAGATAGAAAAACAGATAGAGAAGAAGGATAAAAAGAAGAAGATCATAGACAGAGACAGAGAACAGAGATAGAGGCAGAGAGAAGGAGGAGCCATTGGAAAAGCTCGGAGCTCACACTTTGCCAAACACGCCCTTATGACGTTCGGTGAGTTCTAAACTCACTTGGTACCTTGAAAATGATGTTTTATGAGTTTTTGACGTAAATAAATAGACCCAAACACGCCTTAACACTTCTGGATGTTCACTATTCAGAACCTCTGGGGAAGATGACTCTCGAGCAATTGAACTGAGTTCAATCGATCAAAAGTTCAATCGATCGAAAAGACTTGATTGCTTGAACATTATTTTTCTCAATCGATTGAAATGGTTTCAATCGATCAAACTTTGCAGAACATGGTTAGTTCTTCTTGTTTATTATATTAAGGGTTCGATGGTTCGATGGTTCGATTCTCGATTCGGACTTTTATTATGCGATTATGGGTTGAGCAAGAATAATGTGACAACAAAGATAAGTATGACTAAGAATAATGGATTAACGTAATAACGTTAGATACAACGCGATTCATGTTAGAGTTCGATATCTATTCTTTTAATCAGAATAGTCAGGCCATAATGGGGCTGTCATGTAATCATTAGTGGTATAA
Organism: Hydrangea macrophylla; assembly: GCA_033977485.1. NCBI lineage: Eukaryota > Viridiplantae > Streptophyta > Magnoliopsida > Cornales > Hydrangeaceae > Hydrangea > Hydrangea macrophylla. The sequence continues at coordinate 96,222,130 of CM066997.1, read as the reverse complement.
TGATAGGTAGGTTGCTAAGTTCTGGGATGATTACAAGAGGAGTTATTTTCCCAAATGCAGTAGACAAACGAAGGTGTCTATGACTTGCGGGGCTGGGTAAACAAGTATTCTCAAACGCGGTAGATGACCTCTATGACTTATGGTGTTACGCGGTAGAAGGTATCTATGATTTATGGTGACTGAGAATATGTAGCTGACGATAAGTCGTGGCAATAGAATTGATGTGTTGATGCTTGAAGCGTTAAATCCCTGACATGTGGTGGACTGTGCATATGTTCTTAAAAGCGGGGGATGGACTAACGCATTATCTATAACTTATGGTGTACACGGTAGATGACCTCTATGACTTGCGGTGTTACGCGGTAGATGGTATCTATGACTTGTGGTGATGTGGTAGACAGAGCATTGGTATATCTAGGAGTTTTACAATCAAGTCTATTTCAAGTGTCAGTATGCGCTGAGTTTATTAACAAGACGATAAGGGTTGAGTAACTACATTGGGATAATAAAGAGAAAGATACTATTATACCACTATATCTTATATACTTCAATAACTTATTATTACATTATATCATTAGTACCCTATGAGTTTCTATTCGCTCAGCTCTTAGTAAGCTGACGGTCATTATTGCCTGGACATTCCCCATCCAGATTACCCTGTCCCTTTTTATGCAGGTGATGATGTGTACGACGATGGCTATTACCCAGAAGGGGATTATGCAGAGGGTGGCCCTACTAACGCTGGTTATGTCAGAGAAAACTGTTACCCTGATGACTACCCTTACGCCAGCTAGAGAAGAAGAAGTTTTATCTAGTTTACATTATATTATTTCTGTTGAACTTTTGTAACGGGTACTTGGGCATATGTTATCTCCAGACTTGTTAGGTTCCTAAGGACCACTCTGATGTTTGTCATAGATACAATTGTTAGTATTTATTCAGTTTGTTTACTGTTCTTGTTTATTTTGGTTGGACTAGTACTGTGTGGTATAGATAATTAGTGACTTTCACCCGTCATTTCCTATGGACCCAAAAGAGAAATTTATTTTTCTCTATTTTTGCTACTCTGGGACGTGACAGGATTTTTGGTATCGGAGCTCTAGGTTGTGATACTTTCGTTCACTAATGTTTCCACACCATCTGGTTCTAGTATTTAAGATTCCCTGAGATGAGATATGAGTTTAAGATAAGTTCATCCTCCTGACAATAGATAGTTTCCTTTGCAGTTAAACATGGATTTGGATTTCCACCTATTTGTAGATGACTCTTTTGGCGGACATATTATTCATGAGAACACAATGGAGCCATCCACACTAGAGGTATATCTTAGCCATATTCGCCAAACAGCTAGTCGTTATTTAGAGGAGAAGATGTGGACTTCTCTCTATGTTGTGGGCACAACACACCCGACAGAGATACGCATGAAAACGTATCACTACGCTATGACCCGAGCAGCCATATACCAGGAGATGGCTAGGTTGATTCAGAGTAAGCCAGAGGTAGATGAGATTGAGTTGTGAGCTATTATAGCCGGGCCAGTTCCACCAGAGTCTCTAATTGCACCAGCACCAGTACTGGCAGCCCCACCATCACTGATACCTGGCGTACCATTTCCAGAGCCTGAACCGATTAAGGGTGAGGAGGACCTAGAGCTAAAGGATAAGCATCCTGGCTAGGATATTGATGAGGATGGAGAGGAGGAGCCTATGGACGATGAGGACCCAGTAGAGGAGGAGCCTGCAGACAATGATGATGAGCCGGAGGATGACTAAGAAGAGCCAGAGTTTGACCCAGTACAAGAGCCAGAGGACCCATAGGCAGATATCGTGGTTGGATAGGATGACGCAATAATAGAGTGAGACGTGATCATGGAGGTAGTAGAGGAGGATGTTCCTAACAAGGAGATAGTTGTGTCGGAGGTACCCGTTATGCCTGAGTTACCCACCAGACCCATAGTATATATGGCAGCCAGGGCTGATATGGTAGTAAAATGGATAGTTGAGATGGTCAGACAGCCAGCTGGATTTATTATGGGAGAGACTGCATTAGTAGGGGCATTGGACATAAACGATGGATTCGCTGCTGTAGCCGTTGACATTGCTAATCAAGCGATGATGGCAGAGGACTCAGATGGAGAGATAGTTGAGGATTGGGATATCAGAGTAGTAGTCGAAGATCTTATCGCACCGGTTGAGCATGCTCCCCTTGAGGAGATGAATATCATTTCAGAGGATGAGGCACCACCAGCAGGATCAGATGCTGACGACTTTTGAGTCGAGATTTGTAGAGTTTAGTTTTTGTTAGTTTTATATCAGGACATGTTGTCCACATGATTTTTAGGAGCTTGGGAGATAGGTATTTGACCATAACTTTGTATAGATATTATCAGTAGTAGTAATATTGTAAATAGCTGACCTTAGTACTGTTTAAGCCTATGTCCCATATGATACACAGTTTGACTAGTGTGTACTATGTGGTACATGTTTTGATATATATATATACAAGTAATACTTTTGATATAATTGTGGTGTAATTGAGTTTGTTATATACTATTTAGTAGAACTGTTAGTTCTTGCTGTGTATCACATGATCTTGTCAGAATCAAAATATAAAAGTATGCTTTACTTTCTAAGGATTTGTAGTGTGGAAGTAAAGGTCGAACCCACAGAGATTGAATTACTAAAACACTTTAATTTTAAAACCTAATTTAGCTAATTAAGAAAAACAGGTTTTGATTTGATTTTAATTTAACTAAGAACAATAAAATAAATCTAAACTATGAAAGTAATTTAAAAGTTTTTTTAATAAATATTTAAAGTGAACCTAGGATTGCAAATCCACCACTAGCTTCATAATAAGGATATTTATGCATTCAATTAGCTTATTACATTGGATGATAATGGGGAATTGTAGCTACAAGCCCAATTCCTCCGTCAAGAAGATAACTACGATTTAAGTACCAACATAACTCATCTTCGGTTAGCACGGATTGTCTCACACTAAACTAGGGTTGCGGCACAATCCGTCTTTCCTAGGCATAAACTATTCGGCTACTTGATATCACAATTCAATTAAGCACCATTACATGTAAATAATCCATACAAGCACAACAAATATAGATCATTAAGCACATCACATTCAAAATAGATCTAAGACAAGAATAGATTTTGAAAGTAAGGATTTAATCAATAGAAGTACAATTTTATTATAAAAATCCTCTAAACATGTAATCATCATCCATACATAATAAAACTAAAAGAATCATCCATACATAATAAAACTAAAATAAAAGCATAAAATACACCCTATTACTTGGCTAGGGTTTCATTGAAACCCTAGATCTAGGTTTAGTTGGACATGGAAGCGATGAACAGCAAGAGGTTGATGGAGGAGGCCATAGAAATCCTTGGTCTTCTTCTTCTTCTCCTTACTTCCCTCTCTTCAATGGCTGGAATTTCAGTTGTATAATGATGTGCATTATGTTGTGTAATGATGTGTAACCACAAAATTGATTTAGAATAGGATTTATATAGAGTTTGAAAGGATTTAGGAAGCTTTCCTAAGCCAAATCGTACTAAAACTGCTATATTTACGTTTATGGATGTCATATGCACAAACCACCTTCCATGGGTGCTCTAATTTGACAAAATACACGTTTTTGGTTTTTTCACAGGTCGCTCGCGCGGCCTGCTCGTACGAGGTAATTTTTGCTACACTGCGCGACTTTTGTAGAATTGCGATAACGTTTTGCTCGGAACTCGGATTGACTCGCAGTTTGCGGCCACGTGTCCGTAACTCAAAAATCCACATTTTATATCTCTGGAGAAATTTCTCAAATCTGAAATATTCTATGTCAAAAATTCAATTTTTCGAGGCTGCTATTGCATTCAGCTTTCACCGGAATCACCTTTTGAGCCCAGAATGTTTTCCAAAGCCACTATTCATTGGATTTTAGTGTATTTTCATGTTAAAGCTCCAAAACCTACAAAATATAGAGTACTTATTAAAATATAACTAATAACTACATGAAATAGGCTAACAACGCGTATTTTTAGGATTATAAACGGTAACTATTCATCGCCGATCATCACCCTATCTTGATTTCGTTTCTCCGAGAAGACGTTCAACTAATTGATAAGTCTCTTGTAGGTACGCGCCCCTAGCATACTATGGGAAGACCTTTGAAAAATCATCAAGCACGAATTGGAGCACCTAGTCTAGAGGGAATGAACCCATTCGGTGTTTTTGAAACTTTTATGCAGAGGATGGAACATATAGGCGACACCTACAACCATGCTACCAATCAACGACCTGTCCAACGCCCAGTTACACCGTTTCAGCAAAGACAAACCGGAGACAAATTACTAATACATTTTCATGGATTATGTCCCGAGAAGTTTGATAGATTAACAGAAGCATGGAAAGTAGAACAGTGGACAAGAGAGATGTAATTAATCTTTGAAGTGTTAGATTACAGTAAGCAGGAAAAGCGCTGTCTTGATACGGTCCAGCTCACCTATGCCGCCACGGATTCTAAAATAGGAAATAATATTTTTTTAGTGAGAAAAGAACAAAAAACACAATAGGAAAATGAGGCTGCTTATTTATACTTGAGGCCGGTGGTGTATTTGCAAAACTTTGACGTGATAGAGCAAAGCCAAGTTGGCATCCTCTTACTGGATTATTTATTTAGTGTAGGTGGGTGACTTAAATGCTCCTGTTTAAGGTGGTTGAGATCATTAAATGGGATGTAGATGAAGCATATATTGAGCTGGTGGAGACAAACGAGAGGGAAATGTTGTCGTTTGGTTGTGAACCAATATCATTGGTTGGTCAAGAGATGGAAGGAATGTTACTGGTGCAGAGGTTTAAGCGAGTGGGGGTACCAAGGCTTTTGATATTGGCTCCGAGAGGTTAAGCGAGGGTGAGTGTCGAGGCGTATAGATGGTTTCAGCGAGGGAAAGAACCAAGGTATTTTTTATTGGTGCAGTCGATTAAGCAATCTTGATATGACTAAGCACGAATGGTCAAAGGTTTCGACGGTCTTTGCAGTGATGGGCTTCGTTAATTGGTCGTGGGTTGGTTGGGGTAAGGCACGTGTGAAATTTACGTGTCTCTCTCTCTCTCTTTGGGACCAACCCTATCCTTACCCATCGGGCGCAGGTTAGGGAGATGCCTTCGGTTCTAACCACCTAACCATGAGTTGTTGGTGATGTGTGTTGGTCAAAGTGTATGAGTCGTCAACTATTACCTACATTAGCCCCCATATCCGTATTCTAGGCATGAAGCGACTAGGATACGGGCATAATCATATCTTTCTAAGATTATTTTTCTGGTAATGAATGGACCTCTCATCTTTTGAGGGTGATACTGGTGTTCTGGTGACTTTGTTAACAGTTTGATGGAGGTCTCAACTTTTGCAGATAGTACTATCTTTTTGGTGAGTTTTATGATGGCGAATCTGGTTAATAGGTTGGTCTGGGAAACAATAGTGTTACCTGACATGCATATTCATTGTGCATTTTATGCATTACTCTGGGATAGCAGCCTATAAGAAGAGGCATTTGGAGAATTCATACATCCAACTTCTCAACGCATCCTTCTTTCTTTCTTACACGTTGTAAGTGTGAAACATGCTCCAGGTTACAGAGAGCTCCTTATCTGGATTACTAGCATGTGAGGCCAAAGTGTTTTGGCGATGGTGTAGGGTCAAAACTTCTTGGGGCCTTTGCCAGGACTTGTACCAAGCTGCATGGAGTGGGGCTACGAGTTATGCCTAGCATATTTCCAGAGATCTTTTCTATCAGTGCAAGAATGGGGAGAGATCCTTTCTAGCAGTGTACATGTCTTATTAGGCAGTGTTTGTTTCATCCGGGTGCTATGCTTCTTTATGGTGATTGGAAGGAGTGACTTCTTTTTATTTCTCTCCCCGTATTTTAGGGATGAAGATTGTGACCTTGGGATGAGTTGGTGATAATTAATGTTTCAGCCTTTTTGCATTACGAGTTCTTCTTTCACGAAAGTACTGGGCTGTTGTGGCCTATGATTTTTGTGTTTGGGCGACCTTGGCTGGATGCGAAATGGTTGTACAGGCTCTCTTTGTAGGATCCTGATTTAAGCAATCATTAACAGTGACATGGTGATCCAGACTTTGTTCCTCATTCTGAATCTGATCCCAGTAAAATCATGTGTGTCCTCTTTTAATGTATGTATTGGGTCTGTACGAAACACACATGTTTATCCTTGTTATGTATTGGTGTATGTATTGGGTCTGTAATGTATCATAATGAGAATTGTACTTTTCTCTAGCCTTCTTGCACTTGTGATTGGTGACTGATATTTTTTTTTTTGTGGATATTGGGAGCGGTGGTCGGAGTTTGTACCGGTATGGCCTTGGTGAAGTGAAACGGTGGGGAGCATGGTGGCAGAGAAGTGGGAGTATAATGTTCAACCCACTTTTGAGGAAAATGTGGTAGTCAGGCTACCCGTGTTGTAGAGTGTGACTTTCAAAAGGGAGTGTGCCCTCTTGGGGAGATTTTTCGTATAGAAAGACATCGTATTTTGCAAATGTTGGAGAATGTGCCCCTAGAGGTATTTTTAGCTTTTAGAAGGCGATATTCTAGCTACCCGAGGTCAATACTGTCTTCTGTTACACCTACTGTATTAGTACAATAGGTGTGATCTTTGTCGTTTGCGTACGTTAACAAAGTCTTTATATATCTTGGCTCCTTCTTGTTTTTATTGGGTTTTGTTGTGGATTTTTTACAAACTCTGGTTTCTATAGCCTCCTCTTTTTGGTTGGAGTGTGATTGTGTTGTGATTCATTTGTTCTTGGAGATGTTCAGCCCCGGATCCTCTGGTGGGTCATCGTGGGGTTTATCGCTTCCGGAGTCATTTGGAGATGTAGAGGTTGGTTGGAGGGGCGTGAAGATGGATCAAAAAATTTTTGATGCTCTGGAGCAAGTTTATCACCGCTACCTTGAAACCTTTGTTCGTTTTGGTCGGATTGGTGATAAATCCCAATCCGATTTTCTTAGACGTCTTTGTCAAATTTTACGTCACTTGCATAAGACGACGTTAGAGGAGGCGAATAGTGATTTCATTGCTGAATTGCTAGAACAGGTGCGAAATCTGGTACAGGATAGACTGTCAGTCCACTGGTTGTACTCCCATGTAGAAGAGATAGAGCATTCATATGACCTATTTGAGCCGATGTTGGTACGGCGGGCTGCTTTTGATACTTATTTGGAGTTGGACAATTCTGTGACGGAGTGTGCACGGACTATAGGGCGTTACGATAGTATAGTGGGCGGTGGTAAGTAGGTTGCCTCCCTAGATCCGAACATGGTAGAATTTATATAAATGTATGAAGCCGAGAATAGGCGCTTTGTGGAATTAAAACAAGTGTATGCAGATTCTAATGTACGTTTTGAAGCTGCTAGAGTTGAGGTGTCTGCTATTGAGCAGCAAATTCGTGAACTGGGCTTGCATATTAACTATAAGTTGGATACTGGTATGTTTGGCTAGCCAGATCTTTAGTTGTGTTTGCAGCCGTGGAGTATAGTAGTAACGTATGTGTCCCTCATTTTTTACTGATATTAGGTGAGATATGTATATATATGTTTTTTTTTTTTGCTCCGAGCAGTGGCGGTGTTGTCCACTGTGGGTGAATTAATGAATGTAATGGAGTTTTTTGTTTGAAATTACTTGAAATATGTTTACCTCAGGCGCCTTTAATAGTGTGGGAATTATTATCCTTTGAGCATCGTCTTGAGGGGATTTTGTAAAAAAAAATTTTATTATGGGTGTATTGTACAATGGGTAATAACCAGAGGGTATGGACCGTGTAGAGAATCAAAGCGTAATTTTTTTTGATTCCTTCTTAAAGAAAATCTGGTAGAGATTTAATTGTACTGGTGATGTGAGTGAGGGGACTGGAGTTCAGAAGATATCTCAGATAAAGGTGAGTCTCGTGTAGTAGGTTTATTAGGAGTATATTTCTTTTGTGTTTGAAGGTGTTGTGTATCTTTTAGAAAGAAAAGAAATAAAATCAAGAAAGAAAGAGAAGGGGCAAAGAGAGAACTAAGAGAAAGAGAGCTAGAGGGGGGAACAAAGTGAAAGTGTGGAGGCTACACAGATTTGATTGTTGGGCGCAAGCCTTTGCAGGTGAAGATTCCATTGTAGCTTTATAAGGTATGCATCTCTTCCTTTGCCTCTATGTATGTATAGATATGTATATATGTGTATGTATATATGTGTGTATAGAAGTAATTAGGTTTGGTGATTTGTGATTTGGGTAGAAATGTGAAAGAAATAATAGGTTGGAGTTTGTAAAAGGGGATGGGCCCATGGCTTGAGGGTGAGATCTGGGTGGGGGAAAGTTTGGTGGTGGTGGTGTGATTGGTCCAAGAAGGAAAAGTGTAGTCAAGGGTGGTGGGTGGAGGACCGAAGCCCCAATTTTTGTGCTCGGGTAGGTTGGGGAGCCGAAGGCAGAGGGGAGGGGCCGATGCCCCTTTTTTTGTGGATTTCCGAAGGTGGGGGGTTCCGAGAGGGTTCGGGTTGGGGGTTTGGAGGGAGGTGTTCAGAGAGAAGGGAGGTTCAGTGGTGGTGGGGGGATCGAATAGGTAGGGGGATCCGAAGGGTTGGTGGGGGCGGGTGGGAGTTTCCGAGAGATTTGAGCCAGAGGGGGGTGGGGGGGGGGGGGGGGGGGGGGGGAGTCCAAAAATTTTGTATTTCTGAAGGGGGTTCTGGACCCCTTTTCCGAATGGTGTTCTGAAAAAAAAAAAATTTGAAGGGGGGCTCCGAATCCTTTTTTTGTTTTCCGAAGGGTGTTCCGAACCCCCTTTTTTTTTTACCGAAAGGTGATGTTCAGAAAGTTGGGGTTTTTCCGAAGGGTAGGAGTTCCGATAGGGTGTATGGGGGTGGGGTCCGAAGGGGGTTCGGGGGAGGGGTCCGGCGTGAGGTCCGGCGTGAGGTCCGAAGGGGGTTTCGGAGGGGATTCCGAAGGGTCCGAAGGTCTTTTGGGATTTTTTTTTTATCGAATGGGGGGTTCGGGGAAAGAGTTGGGAGTTTCCGAGGGGTCAAGTTTTGAGAGAGAGGTGGTTTCCGGGATAGAGAAAGTGTCCGAGAGAGGGGGTAAAGTCCGGGAGTTTGGGGGTGGGTCCGAAGATCCGAAGAGAGGGGTTTCGTGTATGGGGTCCTTCGGGCTCTCTTTTTTTGTTTCTGAAAAGGGTACGAAAAAGGGGGGTTCTAATGGAGTTCTGGAGAGAGAGGGAATTTTGAAAAGAGAGAGAGTGAGTTCTGGACGGTAGGATAGCTTGAGTAGAGGGGGTTCGAAGCCCCGCTTTTTTATTATTAAGAAATATACATAAAAAACAAACTTCCAATATAAAGAGAGTGGTGGTTTAGGAGTTGGCTAACCTTGTCATCGTTGCTCTTCTGATTTTCAACAGTCTGTCTATTGTCATTGTTGCAAAATTTTGTGATTCTTATCAAAATGTATTGTTTTACAGCGTTCTGTTATTGGGTGTTGATTCTTTGGCGGTATGGTATAAGAGCTTGGCCATAGGATGGGTGATCCGCCGCTTCTGGGCATCGATGAAAGGTTTTGGTCGCGAGCCCCGTATATATTACCTGACAATAAATTTTGGCAGCCAATTATTGAAAGTGTGAACAGAGGTGGCATGTGTTCTGATGCGGATAGTGCGGCGAGGTTTGATTTACCGCCTGCTCACGCTATTATTCAATTGGGTGTGGAGAGGTGAATATCCTCGTGCTGTATTAAAGTTTGCAGCTGCTTGGGGGGTTGCCCGTTGTGAGGCGTGGGATGAGTGGATGGAGTATATATTGGCCAACTTTGAAGCTGTATTGAAGGAGGCACAAGTGTATGATTCAATTTGTTTGTTCAGAGATATGAAGCGTTCCTTGGTAGAGAGAGATATATTGACTCTGATTTCTCGATGGTGCCCGAATACTCATACTTTTATTGTTGCGTGGGGCGAGTTTACCCCTACTTTGGAGGACGTCTCTACTTTGTTATTGTTGAATATTGCTGGTGGCTTAGACTTTGGCTCTTACTAGCTCTCTGCGGATGATAAGGTGATAGTTGGGGCACTAGAAGCTGGTTCTTTGGCTTTCCAATTTACATCTCATTTTCTGAATGATGGCAAGGAGAAACCCCGGGGACCTACTCTAAACGGGGATAAAGCCAATTATCGTGCTTTTCTTTGGTATTTCTGGGAGGATCAGCAACCGGGTATAAAGCGTCGGCATCGAAAGAGTTTTTTTGGTGAAGGTAAGGCGCATAGTCTTGTTGCTTATCTAGCTTGTTGGTTATCAAGGTACATATTTGGAGGTGCCCCAGAAGATGGTCCGTGTTCACATTTGTTTGGATTAGCCTGCATTTTGTCATGTGGGCAAGCTCTCCCATTGGCGCAGATGTTCCTGGGTTCTCTGTATTTACGATTGGATATGGTGACGCATGATATGCGGCGATTGGTGGGGCGATATGACATTGCCACACATGTGTCATATTTATTTTTGCAGTTGTTTTTGTATGAGAGATGTCGTGGCTATGCAGGGCCTGGCTTATTGAGAGGGACATCCAGGTTTTGGGGACAACCATGGGGTTCTGATGTACAACCCGAGTTTTCTCTTGCTCGGGTTATTGATGATGAATCTGCCTTTATATTTTGTCCGTATATGGAGGTTACTGATACGACGTTGTTACCTTTACCATTGTTCCGTCGAATTAATGCCCGGAGTGTGGTAAGGAGTGCTTTAGGTGGTGAGGCGGTGGATGTGGTGTCGGTCGTCCATGATGTTACACGTATGTACTTACCTGGGTTTACTGAGCGGGGAGCCCGTGAGATGATATACCATCCAGATAGGGTATGTAGGCAGTTCGGCCTTGATCAAGGAGCTGTGTTTTTAGCCTCGTCATTCCAGTGTACAGGTTTGCACGATTGCTATGAGGGGCGCAGTAGTATGGGCCCTGATACTGTGGTAGTGGTTGGACCGGAGACATCTGGTTCTTATGTAGGCGAATATGCTTCATTCTGGCGACATGCTCAGGTACAGTTTTACGCGTATTGTGATATCATGCCTTCATCGGTGTCGGTGCCACGGATAAAAAATGCGGACCCCTCGTTATGAGTGATAAGTAGTAAAGATGGCGCCACCCCTATTCATGATGCTTCTAGGTGGGGTAAATCCAGATTTTTTGACCGGTTACAGAGGACTCCTGTGTTAGTCAATGGTGTTGAATGGGATAGTGGTTTTTCGTTGATTGAGTTTGATAATTCCGAGGCCAGCCCTATGCGGAGAAAGAAACATGTGCGTCTCCCTCCTTTTTTTTTTTTTGAAGTCCGAAGGATGCAAATTTGTTTTTATATATATAAGTCTTTATATATTTTAAAAATTTTTTTTTTTTTTTTTTGCGGTGGGGCTCCGAAAGGTCCCCCTTTTTTGTTTTGTTTTTTTTTTTTGAGACTTCGTTGGTTTAATTTTGTCTTTTTACATGTGTAGGTTAAGCAACACGTGGTAAATAAAAGGAAGAGGAAAAGTGGAGGCAAAAAAGGCCAATCTATCACCATTGATGGTGAGGACACCAAGGATGTAGGGTTATCTATTCCTTCAGATGATATTCATGACATTCCTTTTTATGATACACCTTTGGAGGATTCATTGTTGATGGAGTTACTCCGGTTCCTCGCCCGCACATGGAAGAGGTTTTTATGTATGGTGATGTTGGAGATGGGGATGGACGGCGGGAACAACTCGAGGGAGTGGATAGTGATACCTCTGACAAAGCCGTGGAGCGTATGTAGCTACCGGTGGGAAACACTCCTGATTCTGCGTCTGTTGTAGGTGTTTTTAGTTCTAACCGCTCTTTGGGTTGTGTTGGCCACTCTTGTTCCGTCGGGATTGGGTTTTCACTCTCGGATTCCGGCTTTGAGAGGTTTGCAGGTTCTTCCTTTATTGGTAATATTGTACTTGGGTCGGCTACCGGTGGTGCTGGGGCAACTGTGTCGCTTGGAGTTTTTCGATCTAGTAGTGATACGACTTTAGAGCTACAGTCGACTGAGATCGGCGGGCGGGCGTCAGGTTCTGGTGCTATCTATCCTATGTCGTGTGGTGGGACTACTAATTCAGTTTTGGGGTCAGCTTCTGATGCAGTTGGCGGTATTATTTCTTGTGCATTAGCTCCTGGGGCGTTTCCTGTTGTGGCTTCTATATCTCATGCAAGTCCTTCCGAAGGCGGGTTCCCCGTTCCAAGTTTGGCCAGTATTCTAGGGAAGGTACCTGGTGACGTCCCTTTCCCGGCTCTTGCTCCTGCCACTGAGGAGGCTGTGTTGGGGATGGTATACCGCTGCTATCCTCGGACTTTTTGTCCTTATGTCATGAAGGTTGCTGCTGGGTTGAAATCTTTTTTCTTGAGTACACTTGCCTCTATAGTTTGGAGTTTATTTGCTACTACAGTGGCAGATTTGAGTGGAAGCCTTCTGAATAACATGGCGAGCGAGCTTGCCTCTTTTAGGGAGGTTATGGGCTCTGATGTGTGTTGGTTGGAGTTACGTGTGGCCTTAGTTAGGGTAGCCGTTGGGTTGAGATGTGCGGATGCCGAGATGGCTAGTGTGAGCAGTAGGATGGTGGAGATAGAACAGGAAGAGTCCGAATTAGAGCGGCGGTTGGCAGCACTGAAGGAGGAGAAGTCGAGTCTTGGGGATCGTGAGAGGGCGGTTATTAAGGTATGCATATTAGAGTACCTTAGGTACCTTTGAGGCGAGTGCCCTCCAGATGCCTGCAGATAGTCTTGGGATTGGTGATTTGTTTCCCGCCGGGGATATGGATGTTCTTGGTACTTTTCGATAGTTGCCTGAGTAGAGGGATGTGCTATGTCCTTTTGTTTTTATCCTTCCCGAGCATGGCGGGTATGTTCAATGTAACACGTTTGTCTTTGTGTTTATAATACAATCTTTTGTGTTTTCCATGCATTTTTTTTAATATATGTGATATGTGTGAGTGGTAGGAGAGAGGATGAGGGACTTTGGGTGAAGAGTTCAGGTGGAGACTTCGGTTATTTCTATGAGTTTAATGTGTGTGCTAATTAAATTGCAACAAATGTATAGACATTCTTGAAAACTTATGAAACAAATGTGATAAAAAAATGTCTATGATATAACTTTCGAAATAGAATAAATCCGAAAAGAATGTCTATGATATGTACACACGTGGCACGTACATAGATAAAGAGGTGGGGTTAAATTTTGCTGAAGGACTCATGTGGCTTCAGTATGCTAGTGTATGGTTAGCTTTTAAGTATTCTGAAAAGGAACATGTATATCTTACTTGGTGAACCGATTATACCGTTAGGTGAGTTAAAGTATGGCAGGTTCATCGTGGGCATCCAATTCGGGGCCGGGTTTTCCACGGCTACCCGAGATGTTTGGAGATGTACAAAGTGGCTGGCGCGGTATTCCTGTCACACCCCGATTTTTGGACGGTTGAATATTAATTAGATACATGCTCTGGAATAAATATTTGGTTGTCCAAAAATCGGGGTGTGATAGTTTGGTATCAGAGCCTAAGGTTAGCTTAGCGAGTCTAGGTGATCCTCGGAATGTGGATTACTGTGTTTGTTTAGAGCTATAGGACTGCGAATCTTCTTGGATTTTTGGGCGGTTGAATATTAATTAGATACATGCTCTGGAATAAATATTTGGTTGTCCAAAAATCGGGGTGTGACAATTCCTGTTTGGGAAATACTTGTGCCTTATTTGGAGAAGGTATATATAAATTATCCACAGACCTATACTGGCTTAACATATATGGATCAACAAGAAAGAGTACTAGCTTGTAAGTTGTTGAGTAATATAATTTTAGAGATGTCCAGGACTAACTTGGGGGATGCCACTTATGATTACATGCAGCGAGTGAGAGGTGATATACATGATATAAACACACAGGGGCTGCGTCTGTTGTGGCTGACGGAGCATCTGGACATAGTGGTTTTACTGTGACAATTTGCGGAGGCCAGAAGGAGAAGGCAGTTTGACGAGCGGCGATTTGTTGCAGCTAGCGAAGATTTCCGGAGAGCTCGAGTGGAACTAGTGACTACGGCAGGCTAGTGGAGGAGGTTGGGAGTGCCTCGTACGGCGCAACAGAAAGCTCGAGCGTTGCGACTTCAGGCGGTTGTGGATCGTGGTGAAGAGGAGTGTAAGGTGTGTGAGGAGAGGCTGGCAAGATCGAAAATAGTGGAGCAACGTTCGTGGGCAGGGATTGCTACGGATGAGGTTACTAACGAAAGTTTGGTGATTGCAGGACTGTTTGTGGAATAAACAACTACTGTTTGAGTTTTTGGATGGTGAGTTACTTGGGGAATCTAGGTTAGAGTGTGGTGAGTGGAGTTGACCTCACAACTTGTAAATGTAATTTAGTTTTTTTTTTTTTTTAGCTTGGTGTTATGCTTAATATAGTAATTGACAATATGGTGAGAATACCTTTGAGGATTGGAAGTAACAAAATAAGTTGTTCATAAACGTTGTGGTATACATGTTCTTGTGGGAAACAACTTTTTCTGAGGAGGAAAAACAAAAAGAAACTAGAAAGAAGTGCAATACAACTAAAGGCCGGTAAAAAAAAGGAAAGCTCTTGCCTAAGCATGATATAACTTTAACCATTGGGTATTGATAGGTCCTGATATAGAGTTTTCACCAACCTTCTGGATCCTATAGTACCCGCTAGGATTAGCTTCTTTAACTTTATAGGGTCCTTCCCACTGCGGTGTGAATTTGGGCGCCGAAATACCCCGCATGACATGCTTGACCGCCTTTAAAACTAAGTCCCCTTCCTTAAATACTCTGGGTCGGACCATGGCATCGTAAGCCCGTGCGATTTGCTTATGATATTTTTGGAGGTTTGATCGTGCCCTATCCCTATGTTCGTCCAGTTGTTCGAGCATAATTGGGCGAGGGTCATGCAGAACCTTGCTTGTCATGGCAATTCGGGCAAAGGCCACCACCAACTCTGCGGTTAGAACTGATTCGGCTCGGTAGACCAAAGAGAAAGGAGCCGCCTGAGTTGATTGTCTCTTGGAGGTTCTGTAGGCCCAAAGGGCTAGAGGGAGTTGGTCGGCCCATGTCTTGGGACAGTCCTTCATCGTCCTGCTTAAGATTTTCAGTAGTGTTTTATTTGTTGCTTTGGCCTGACCATTGCCTTTGGGATAATAAGGAGTGGACTTGTGGTGAGTGATGTCATAGTTTAAGAGAAGCTATCCCACATGCTTGTTGATGAACGGTGTTCCATTATCAGATAGGACCACTTTGGGGATTCCGAAGCGGCACTCAATGTACTCTCAGATGAAAGCTGCAACCGCCGGTCCGACCGCCTTCTTCATTGGGACGACTTCCACCCATTTAGTGTAGAGTTCTATAGCTACGAAAATCCAAATGTTGCCTTTTGATGCCGGAGAGATTGGCCCTATGAGGTCGAGAGCCCAAGTGTGGAATGGCCATGGTGTTGATAGTGCTCGCAAGTCAACAACCGATGTGTGGATTTGATTTCCGTGGATTTGGCAAGGATGGCATCTTTTGACATGCTTTCTTGAATCCTGCTCCATCGTTGGCCAATAGTACCCCAGATCCAAAAGATGGCGGTATAATTTTATTCCTCCTTGGAGCTCAAACTCATGTGCTTCGTTCATGACTTGGTGAATTTCTCCCCCAGCAAGACATCGCAACGACTCCCCATTGAAGCTGCGACGGAACAGCTAATTCTCGTGGATGAAGAATTTCGAAGCCCGCTTCTTCATGATGGCTGCATCGGCTCCATCAAGGGAGAGAGAGTTCTCGTTTAAATAATCCATGTATGGATGGCGCCAATCCGATATCTAAGCCGTAAAATTGCATTCTTCTTTGCTCGGGTCTTTCGAACATTTCGAGCAAGCTCGTTGGAGCATGGAGGCTTCTTTAGACATTCCAGGCCTGTAGTACCCTTTCCTCTGTATCATCCGATAAAGGCTAATATCCTTATCTCCACACGTATTTTGGTAAACCTAGTGGAGTCGGAGTTTTGCCTCTTCTCCCCCCCACACATTATGCCAACACGTCTGTGGGGGCTCTAAAATAAAGGTTGCATTCGAGAAGAGTGAAGCTCTTTAGGTCCGACACTGTTATTTTTCCTTCACGACTTAGTAATTGGGTGACGATGGGTGCTCTCCAGTCGTTGATTTCCTCAGGGAGGAGTAGTTCCAAAATCGTGCATAGGAAGGTTCTCTTGATGATTTTGATACGGGTGGATCCTTCAGGTATGTCAACTTTTGAAGCAAGGGTTGCCAAAGCATCTGGGAAGTAATTGTCTGATCTTGGTGTATGCTCTATCCGAATGGCCTCAGATTTGTTCAACAACCTTTGAACTATGGTCCTGTATTCTGCCAACGCCGGCTCTCTGATCGCGAATTCCCCTGAGTTTTATCTAACAACAAGATTGGAGTCACCCTTAATGCAGAGACGGGTGACACCCATGTTAGTGGCTGCCAGGAGTCCTAATATTAGCGCCTCGTACTCTGACTCGTTATTTGAACACTTGAAGTCAAGCTTATAGGACAAATGGAGTTTGGAACCATTTAAGTGAGATGCCAAATTGATTCCTGCTCCTCCTCGGAGTGATGTAGAGGATCCGTCGAAGCTGAGTGCCCATTCCCCTAGATCTTTAATCACCATCGCGCAGTCGAGTTCTTCTCCCGGAAGTGTTTTCCAAGGTGGTTCGAATTCTCCGCTGGGGACTGAGCTAGTAGATCCACCAGTGCCTGACTCTTGACTGCTTTTGGTATTACGCAAGTGATATCAAATTCGGCCAAGAGAAGGAGCCATCTTTCCATCCGTCCCGAGAGTGCGGGCTTAGATAGGAGATATCGTAATGGGTCACACCTCGTAACCAAGTGTACGACGTGACTGAGAAAATAGTGCCTGAACTTTTGGGTTGCGAAGGTGAGTGCGAGACAATGGCGCTCGATGGGAGTGTATCTTATCTCGGCATCACGGACCACCCGACTAATGTAGTATACCGATTTCTCCTTTCCATCGATCTCCTGGGCAATCAGTACCCCAATGGATTTGTGTATGGAGGTAAGATAGAGGAGCAATGGTATTTCCTGTGTCGAGACCACCATGGTAGTGGGTGCCGACAAAGTTCTTTTGATGGCTTCAAAAGATTCCCGGTGGGTCTCCTCCCATCTAAATTTGGCCTTTCCTTTCAACAGATCTCCCAGGGCATGAAAGATTTCTGCCAACGCTGGAATGAATCTTCAGAGATAAGACACCCTTCCCATGAATTGCTTTAATTGTTTCTGAGTGGTTGGCGGTGGCATGTCCATGATTGATTTGGCCTTCGTTGGATCCAAGTCGATGCCATGGCGGTGAACTACGAATTCGAGGAATTTTTCGGCCGTAACCCTGAAGGCGCACTTGAGCGGGTTCATTCGTAGCTTGAATTTTCTACAATGCTCAAAAATGGCACAAAGATCGTTTTCGTTTCCTTTTCCTTGCTTGGATTTTACTATGATATCGTCCACATAGTTCTCCAAATTATGGTGGAGCATATCATGGAAGATGGTCGTCATTGCCCTTTGGTAAGTGGCGCCTGCGTTTTTCAGTCCAAAGGGCATGACAGTGTAGTAAAAGTTGCTGAATGGGGTACGAAAGGCTGTCTTTTCCGCGTCCCCTGGGTCCATCTTGATTTAATTTTAGCCACTGAACCCATCCATGAAGGAGAAGTCTTGATGCCCGGATGTGGCGTCGATTAGAGTATCGATATTTGGAAAAGGGAACTCATCTTTCGGACATGCTTTGTTTAGGTCCCTGAAATCGACACAGACTCTGATCTGACCATTCTTCTTTTTTACCGGTACCACATTTGCCAACCAAGTAGGGTGCTTGATGAGCTTAATGAACCCGGCATGAAGGAGTTTTTCTACCTTGGTTTAATCTGGAGTTCCAGTTCATGCTGAAACACTCGAGGTGCTTGTTTCACTGGCCAGTGGTTTGGATCGACGTTGAGCTTATGTGTTACCAAGGACGATCCAATCCCGGCATGTGGTCGTAAGTCCAAACGAATACCTCGATGTATTCCTTGAGAAGGGAAACCAGTGCGACTCGTTCCTCCGAGGTTGTTGCTTTGGAGATTAAGGTGATACGAGGGGTTCTCCCTTCTGGTGCGAGGTTGATTTCCTCTACTTTCAGTCCTGTTGTGTGTGGTCTATCCTGGAACGTTTCCGGAGCTATCCCGAGTTCTATAGCTTCGGGCATTTCTATATTGCATCTTGGGGCTTCAAGGCCGCATGGTGAAGCTTCTGGCCCCGACCCCACGCACCGTCATAAGCAGCGGTATACAAAGCGTCCATCGGGGAGTTTGACTCGGATGCATTTTGGGGAAATGCTACGTCGGCGTTTCTGTTTCTCCTTCGGGGAAAAATCTTCCCTCTGAGCGTCTTCCCATTTCGGGATGGCGAGGCTGCGTGATGAGAATGGTGGTGTGGTCTCCTTCTCAGAGCAAATGTCATCAAATAGTTCTGCTTCCGCCATATGAGCCTCATGACTTCTGAATGGTTTTAAGGTCCTGGCCACAGTGAATACTTTCCTTCCTTCGCTAGTATTCACTTTTCCTTTCATGCACTAATGATAGGTGGATGGTACGATGCCGAACATGTGCATCCATTTGCATCCTATCAGGAGGTGATAAGAGGTTTCTGCATCGATCACGTGGAATCAGGCCGGTGCTTGGAACTTTCTGAGGCGAAGCGACGTGGTCACAAACCCAATTGTTCGACTCGTATCATTGCCGAATCCTGCGATGTCCATAGCCTGCGGTATGAGTTTCTCATGGGAGATACCAGTGGCCCTGAATGTGGTTAATGGCATGATGTTAAGGGAGGCTCCTCCGTCGAGCAATGCTCTCTTAAATTCCCTTTCGTGGACCGTGGCCGAGACATACAACGGGCGATTGTGTGGATGTGGGACCTGTATGTCTACATCCGTGAAGGTGATTGCTGACTCGACCTCTAAAGCAGCACGACGAACGGCTACGTACGCTTGTTGGTAAGTTTCCGCCACCTGTAGGATGACTTTGGTGGCTTTAAGGCGTGCTTCTTCACAGAATCCAACCTGATCAAAGAAGTATTTGAATTTGGCGAGGTTCTTAACCTTTGATGCCGTGAATTCTATGGCGCCCCGAGATGGGTTTGTTATAGTCATACTGGTAGAGGGGCTTTTAGCCATTGGTGGTGTGTCCTCTTCTTCGTCGGCAAGTTCGATGAGAGGAGTCGTTACTTCCATAGGTGACAACGTCCTAGGGAGGTCAATGGTCGGAGATGCAATTTTTCCCAAGTGGTGGGAAACTATGTGGAGAAAGACCATACTAACAGCTCCTTCGTTGTGTCCCCGAAGTTGGCGAGGTGTTTCGTTAGCAACATCGGGCTGGGTAGTGGTCACCAGCTCTCCATTGGCTATTTTACTATGGAAGATGTCACGAAGGGCCCAGCAATCTTTAGTGGCCTGCTTTACTATCTGGTGATAAGCACAGTAGTTATATTTGACCTTGTTACCTTCAGTTAGAGGTCTTGATGGTGGGCGAAGGGTGATTACCTCATCTCTTACCCATTTTTTGAGTACGGCATATACTCCCTTCATGCTGCAAGGGAAAAGAGGTGGTGCGTCAGCTTCGTCCCTTCTGCATTTTTTATCGTTGTGTTCCTGGTCTCGCCCACTTCTTCTTTCCTCGGTTACCGCAGCAGTTGGGTAACAACGGGGTACCGAAGGGCGAGCATCTCGCTGCATCCTCGATGGTATTCTCATATCTTTCGCTAAATTTCGAACAGCAACCATGAGATCTGAAAATGCCAAGAATGAGTGATTGATGAGGTGAATCCTGTAATCGCGGAACATCCCGTGTTCACAGAGCTGGACAAGCCCCTCTTCTGTGGTGTTGTCGTGGCATTCCATGGCGAGATCACGAAATCTGTCCACATACTTAACCAAGTGCTCATTTTTACCTTGGACTTCTCGGGAGAGGGAGAGGGAGATGGTGGTAACCTTTTCTGTCACACTGAAGAATTTTGCGTGGAACATTGATGCCAGCTGAGCCCAGGTACTGATGGAACTGGGCTCCAGATTGGCATACCAGGTGTACGTCCGATCGGTCAGAGATTTGGAAAACTCTCGGAGACGCAAATTTTCGTCTTCTTGATAGGTACCGAGACTGTCGAGAAATCTGGCCACATGTTCTTTGGATTTTCCTCGCCTGTCGTCGTATCTTGCAAAGTGTGTATTCTTGTATCCCTCTAGATAAGGAAGACTAGCCAACTTTAGCGGATAAGGAGATCGAGTGTCTACGATAGAGCTTTTTTCCTTTAGTAGTAATTCCACCTTGGCCAAGGTGACGAAACCGGTGGTGGTCTGTTTCTCTGCCCTAAGGACGACACAAGTGGGCGTTGATCCTTTTTGTGCATTCTGCTGATTGTTAACATCGGAAATGTTAACTGAGGCTCTGACCATGTCGTCCAGCCCAGAGGCGCCATTTGGTGCCGATGGGGGAGTTGCTTTCTGAGCCATGGTGGTCAAGGTTTCAATGATGAGGCGATTATGTTCTTCCAGTCTCTGGAAATACTTTTGTTGTCCTTCTATTTGTTCCAAACGCTTTAAGATGTTGAGCTCGACGTCTGTTGCGATGGACTCTTGAGAATCATGAGTCTGTGAGTGACCCGAATTGAAGCTCAACGGGTTGGCGTTCGACCCGGTAGGTTGGGTTTTGGACTTCCTGGGGCGTCCGGATTTCGTAGGAGGTGGTTGTTCTCGTTCGCTAACCATTCTTGCGAGTATATCTCCCACTGTGGTCGTCAAAATGTGTGAGTTCTTTTTGTTGTGTATGTAAGAGATACAGAGAGATATAACACGCAAGCCTGGATTAGTACACGTGGAACAATATGTGAGGTATAAGTGAGAGTACAATGAGTTAATAAAATATAATAATAATAATGAAGATAATGGGATCCGGAGAGACTTTGGGTTCGGGTGAGAACCGAAGTAGCCCCAAATGAGAGAGAGGGAGAAAGCAGTATTTGTCTAGCCGTAGGGTGATAGGTGAATGTTGAAATAGCACGAAGGGTGGAGTAAGACGAAGGCTATAATAAGACGAAGGGTCTCGGAAGCCGAAGGTATTGGTGGAGGCCAAGGATCAAAATAAGGCGAAGGGTCTAACTAAACTCAAGACAATGGGGATGTTTGGTTAATGGTTGAGAGTCGGAATAACTGCTAATCCTTTACTCTGTGGTAGGATTAAAACCAAGTTTGGGTTGTTGGGTGTAGTAAATGAGGTTACTTATTTATACTTGAGGCCAGTGGTGTATTTGCAAAAACTTTGACGTGATAGAGCGAAGCCGAGTTGTCATCCTCTTACTGGATTGTTTGTTTAGGGTAGGTGGCTGACTTAAATGCTCCTGTTTAAGGTGGTTGAGATCATTAAATGGGATGTAGACGAAGCATATATTGAGCTGGTGGAGACAAATGAGAGGGAAATGTTGTCGTTTGGTTGTGAACCGATATCATTGGTTGGTCAAGAGAGGGAATGAATGTTACTGGTGCAGAGGTTTAAGCGAGTGGGGGTACCAAGGCTTTTGCTATTGGCTCCGAGAGGTTAAGCGAGGGTGAGTGCCAATGCGTATAGATGGTTTCAGCGAGGGAGGGAACCAAGGTATTTTCTATTGGTGTAGTCGGTTAAGCAATCTTGATATGACTAAGCACGGATGGTCAAAGTCTCCGACGGTCTTTGCAGTGATGGGCTTCGCTAATTGGTCCTGGGTTGGTTGGGGTAAGGCACGTGTGAAAGTCACTTGTCTCTCTCTTTCTTTGAGACCATTTTCATGGGGCGCAGGTTAGGGAGATGCCTTCGGTTCTAGCCACCTAACCGTGAGTTTCCGAAATCCCAGCGGACTTGACCACCCTTCGGTACTACTTCCGGACCAAGGGTGGATGTCCGAGAGGTGAGTGTATGTATTTGAAGTGAGCTTCGCAGTCTTGGAATTTCACATTGGGCTTCACGCGGCGGGCCCATTTGCGGTGAGCCTTCGGGAGTGGTGAACTTCGGAAATGGGCTTCGGAGAATGGGCTCATCTAAAGTGAGGCCTTTTTTAGTTATGGAATCTCACAGTAAGCTCTGCAGGTGGGCTCTGCTTGTGGGTATTCTGAAGTGGGCTGGGTGTTATTGTTGGAGCCCATGTGGAGTCGGTGATGTTATTACACGTGGAGTCGTTGGTGATGTGTGTTGGTCAAAGTGTATGAATCGTCAACTATTACCTACACCAATCAACGACCTGTCCAACGCCCAGTTGCACCGTTTCAGCAAAGACAAACCGGAGATAAATTACTAATACATTTTCATGGATTATGTCTCGAGAAGTTTGATGGATTAACAAAGGTATGGAAAGCCGAATAGTGGATAAGAAAGATGTAATTGATCTTTGAAGCGTTAGATTGCAGTGAGCAGGAGAAGCGCTGTCTTGCTACGGTCCAGCTCACCTATGCCGCCATGGATTCTAAAATAGGAAATAACATTTTTTTTAGTGAGAAAAGAACGAAAAACACAAAAGAAAATATTTTTCTTTGTTTGGTTAATGAGGAAAACGATGAGGAAACTGAAAAAGGCAATGGAGTAAGTTGAGAAAAAAAAATTAAGCATTTTAAATGTTGTCAGTCATTTCTTTTCCTTTATTTATATATTATAACTAAATTTTACAATTTTTTATTATTGATGTTATTTAAGCATATATGAAGGAAAATGCGATGGCAAACACGAGAGAACTAGTTTTCCTCCTTGTTTTCCCTCACTAAATCCATGAATTAAACAGAGCCTAAGGATTTGTTTGGTTTGCCTACACATTGAGGGGATGATAAAAAGATAACGGAAATTGAAAATGTGTGGATTGAAGAGGAAATATGAAATTCTCTGCAATAAATGTAAAGAATGATCAAAGGATATACATCTGCACCATGCTTCCTTTTTTTTTTTTTTGGTAAATTACAGCATCACCCCCTTGAACTATGATTGTTTTTCACTTATACCCCCTAAACTTTAAAACTCAACAAAACTAACCATTGTTGATACTAAACCCCTTCTTCAGGTGTTGAGTTTGTTCATTTTGGATAGTTCAGGGTGAGTTTGTTCAGTTTTAAAGCTTAGGGGGTGTAAGTGAAAAATAATCATAGTTCAGGGAGTGGTGCTATAATTTACCCTTTTTCTCTCTTTTAAAAAAAAAAATCCATTTTGTTCTTTCAAAATTTTTTTTTCC
Organism: Hydrangea macrophylla; assembly: GCA_033977485.1. Classification (NCBI taxonomy): domain Eukaryota; kingdom Viridiplantae; phylum Streptophyta; class Magnoliopsida; order Cornales; family Hydrangeaceae; genus Hydrangea; species Hydrangea macrophylla. The sequence continues at coordinate 96,198,792 of CM066997.1, read as the reverse complement.
CACACGTGTTAGTTCTCAATTTTACTTTACACGAATATTAGGGGAGAGTATGGGTAGTCACCTTAGTCTAATGCTCTTTTAGCAAGTTCAAACCATTTTTAAGCATTTGAATTGAAATGTGTGATTTCTTTTTCAATAATGCTAGACATAAACACTTTTTTACACATTATGCTTTAAATATATGTACTTTGTACTGTTTGAATTTTGTACACTTTTCTATGCACCACTTACACAATACAGTGTACATGCATTTAAAACTAGGTGTCAAAAAGTGTGTAGAAAAAAAGTATGTCGGTATAATAGTGCTCTTCTTTTTTCTTGTCAAAGTCTAAATTAAGTGAAATTATTTAATATGACTATCACGCTGTGCAATACCACTGCGATCTCTCCATTTCTAATGTACCCATATAAGACTTTTTAAATATTTAGATTACAATATCAGTCACCTTTCACTCGAGTGTGACGATCACATGAAATAATTTCTCCCTAATTATCGAGATACTCATTTTTTAGGGGCATATATATGTACTCAAGCCCAAACCAATGGTCAATATTATTTGTTGGGCTTTAGGCTCGAGTTGGTAGAAAAACTTGTAAATTCAGTTTAGGTGGCCCATATAGCAGCCTTGTTTATTCAACAGAGGAAACCCTATACAAAATCAAAAGATTAGAAAATGACGGCAGGCCCAAACCATGGCCCAAAGATTGTAAATGCCTCCCACCCACAATCAAGGGCATGCTTGGAGATGAAGTAAAGTGGTTAAGGTTCCAAATAATCTCATTGCTATTGGTTCATGTTGAAATAGGTATTATGTCAGTTAGATAAAAGAACCAGTTCTTGAGTTATTTATTAAGTCAAACTTGTATGTTCCTAAAAAGCAACTATATGCAGAGAATTTTTTAGAATTGATTCTTTCTATGAACTACAAAACTTATTCTTGTTATACCCAAACAGCTTCCAAAAGACTACCAAAAAACAGTCAGAGGTTGTTTAGGTAATATGAGAACCGGTAAAAGAACATGTTCTAAAGAGTTTGGTGTTTGTACAACTCCATTTGTTTTTTTTTTTTTGTCAATTTAGGAGTCCTTCCTAAGTTAAAAATAACCAAACAATTGGTTATTTTACAAACCAAGTTAAATATGAAAATGAAACCTAATTCTATTTTAAGACTTACCAAACACGCCCTAACAAAAAGATCCGAAGTTTGCAAATGAGCATCAATCCCAATGTAAGTATTACAACAAATATTTGGGAATTCCTATTCGCACTTCAAAAATCAACTAATATACTCCATAGTACCACTCTGATAATCTGTGGTACCATGCACTCAATGCAGTTCATGAAATGCATTTAGTAATCAATAGAGTACGAATAGCATTGTCCAAATAATATAAGGTACAAAGATTGAATTATATATGCATAAGAATATCCAAAGAGCATCATATGATCAACAAAATCACAAGTTTCATGGTTCGTTGGAAGCAGTGAGAAACCTTGAAAAGCTCACTAGGAATTTGTCCTCTCTCAAACATTATTAATCCCTTCTCTAGAAAACCAATAAAAAATAAAAATAAATAAATAAATAAAAAGTGGATGCTGAAATTCAAAGCTGGTATGCAAGTTTATCTCCATTATACATTACACCCTGTAATTCCCCAGAAAGCTTACAATGACTTAACTCTGTCTCTGAGTTAGTCATGCTCCTAAAATATCTAAGTACTAAATAGCATGTGTATACACTTCTCACACATCAGATGTGTGTATGTATATATATATATATATATTATATATTTGCTCATGTACGTTGACCCTGTAATTTAGTTCCTAGATTTTGCTTGCATTTTTTTGGAGTAACATGGAAAATGGGGAAACTAGGCTTCGTTTGCTTCTTGAATTTAGGGAGGGAAAAGAAAAGAAAACATGGAGGTAAATATTTTTCTTTGTTTGGTTAGTAAGAAAAACGATAAGGAAAATAGGAAAGAAAAGAAAATACATTGAGAAACAAATTAAACATTTTGAAAGTTGTGGGTCATTGTTACAATTATATTCTATTTTTTTTAAAACAAAATATCATTTAAGATTGAAGGAAGGCTAGTGCTAATGCCAAAGCAGAAACTATCGCTAAAAGTTTTAGCGACAATTACCTAATTTTAACGACACTTTCTGCTTTGGTATTAGCATCACAATTGAAGGAAAACCCAAGAAAAAACTCGCAGGAATTAATTTTCCTTCTTGTTAGCTTTTCTCTATTCTTTCCCTCACTAAATCCATGAACCAAACAGAGCCTAAAAGAAAAGTGAAAAAGGTGGAAAACAAGCGAGAAGTTGAAAATTTCACATGTTCATATCGCGTTTTCTTCATTCTAATTTCTAACTATATTTGTGAAGGTAAAAAACTACATTAATTCATTCTTTTCTTTTCTTTTTTTTCCCTTCTACTGTTCTAATGCTATTGGTTCATATATACAATTGCGTATACGTGACACATAGGTGTCACAAACAACAGCTGAGCTAACGGTGGACTATGTTGGGCTATAAACCATCCCAAATTTGGGAGAAAATGTCTTTTATATAAATTTTTAGCCCAATGACAATCTTGCCCTTGCTCAAATATTTTGTCAAAAGTGTGGTACTTTTGTGGATTAACAAAATGGAAATGAGCCACAAGCCAAGTGAACATAGCAGAAAAAGAGGTGGCAATAAAAATAATGGAAATATTAATGGAAAAAAATTGGGCACACTCTTTTTGGATTTCCTTTGAACCGAAATTATTATTTATGCCAAAAAAAAAAATAGTAGTTGAAAATTAATTTTTTTGTCATAACTGACAATTTTGAGTCCAAAAGAGAATCCTCTACAACTGCTGAATATTAATGGGTAATGTAATTATGGAAAGCAGACAAGAACAATAATACCATTGAAAAAACGTACCAACTTGCTATTCCTAGTGGATAGAAATTTATGAAAATAGTAAAAGCTATACACACATTATTGGAGGTCTTTGTCATTTAATAATTGTAGAATAGGACCAAAATACTAATGAAAGGGTAATGCTATATATACATAAAATGTGTATATAAAGTGTGCACATGGGCGGAATCAGGAATTTATTTTTGGGGGGCCGAGTTACTACATAGGCTATTTAACAATGACACACAAGGGTTTGGGGGCAGCGCCCCCCGAGACGATTTTTTTGGTTCTATTTATACACGAGTATACCTTTTTTTTTCTTATCAATAAAACTACAAATTTACTATGTGATGTTATTTTGTAGTGTTTGAGAGTTGTTGGGGAGGGTGGTTGTTTGAGTTTATCATAATGAGTGGTCTAATTGTACAGAAAATGCTATTCTACCCAAATCTTGTATTCCAAATGATTCTCAGACACATGTGATTGAAGTTTAGAGTTGGAAGAAAGCAATGAAAATGATTTAAGCTGACTAAGGGAGTAACTTATTTTTTTGGTTTGGGAGTGCTAGAAACAACAAAATATGAGTATTAGATTTTTTTTGTTTGGGGGTGCCAACAGACAACAAAATATGAGGCATCGTACACATACATGTATATTAGTATAAACAATTTACCACATGTGAGGGGTGCAATGGCACCCCCCACCTAACACACAGTTCCGCCCCTGAGTGTGCACATAAAGATCTAGGTTATTCATTTAGGTGGGATTCATGTCTGCATACACGGGATCCACCAAAATTAATGGCCCAGATCTTTATGTGCACATTTTATATGCATCAATCATTACTCTTAATAAAACCATCTAGCGGATCGACATCTGTAAAATTACGATGAATAATGCTATGGATCTCAGATTTGTACATCAAAATTTAAAATAATACAACAGTGGGATAACCTAAAACCACATACAATCCAATTCAGGTGATCATATAGTAATTAAGGGTAAATTATATTTTTGAATCCTCTTAACTTTAGAGCCGATTTTACTTTAGTTCCTATGTTTTAAATTTTTTCAATTTAATCTCTAAAGTTTGATAAGTGTTTAAATTTGGTCCAATAACAAACATTCGCCGCAAAAAGTGGTCTTTAGTGGCTTAATGTTTGTTATTTTGTGATGAAATGTTTGTTATTGAACCAGATTTAAACACTTATCAAATTTGGAGGGCTAAAGTGATAAAAATGAAAATATAGTAATTAGAGTAAAATCATTATTGGGCAAAATTTAAACACTTATCTAATTTAGAGGGCCACACTGATAAAAATGAAAATATTGGAATTAGAGTAAAATCGGCTCAATGTTGGAGGGGAAAAAAGAGTACATCATTTAGCCACTAATTAAATGTGACCTCACAACTAACATCATTTGGGATTCAAATTATACTAATACATGGGCCATGGCTTCACTCAATCTTGATAAGCTCTTGTCAAGTCAGTTGTCTGTGTATGTGTGTTTTTTTTAAAAACAATGCTTGTGGCACTAAAAATTTCCACTAAATAGTACTTTTTTTTTTCAATGGCCACTCTAACTGAAAGACATGGTTCACGTTTTTCTTATAAAAAATGAGTGAGTAATTCATAAGTGAAACATTGTTTCTTGTGAGCTACAATTATGAGCTTACCTAGTAAGTACCTGTTTGGCAACAACTTTTATTAAAGTCTATATTGGTTGTGGAATTCCAAAAGGTAACATAAACTCATTTGGCAAACTAACTTTTGTGATTCAATATTAGAAAAATGTGTCAATCGAATAAATTTGTGATTGGTCAATAACTATCTTCGGCAGCTTTAACTTAGTTAAAAACAGTTTTTTTGCGATTGAACCTTATAAACAAATTAAAGTTGTTGACAAACCAGTCCTAAGGTTTCAATCATAGTATACAGGGATTGTGTTTGTACGTATTCGCAATTGCATTGCATGTGTTTTATTTGGTGAGTTTTCTATTTATTGCCTTGGCTTCCTAATGATAATATGTTAATTGCAAGCTGGTATCTCTTTGTGGCGTTAGCAAGCACATCATGGGCTCGTATGGTGACGTTGTCGTTTTTAGTTTTCATTTTTTGTATTGAATTAGAGACAGACGTCAATACAAAAAATGAAAATAAAAACTGAAAACCAAAAACTACAATGTTTCCGTGCGATGTCTATATCATTTCAACTCTACAAAAGAAGAATATGAGCAAATGGTCAACAGATTAAGCACTAACAAGAAAATCAAAAGGGTTCAAGTTCAGAAAATATTATACCTTAAATTTTCTCATGAAATGAATTTTTGTGTGTGTAACTAAGAGCCCGTTTTGGATCTCTATAGGAATAAGAGATTTTTGTAGAAGTGAATATTTTTATAGAAAATATTTTTTAAAAGTTGTTTATGTTTGGTATTGTTGTTAGAAAAAGAGATTTTTCTGGAGAAGAATATTGGGCTTCTAGATGGTAAAAAAAAAAAAAGAAGAAGAAGAAGTGCTTTTCTTTAATAAAACGATCAAGAAAGACAAATTACTCCGTACTACATTTGACACTTAAAATTTTGAACTGCAATAAGAACATTGTCGTAGAACACCAATTTCACTAGTTCAGCTTTTTTAGAAAAATGCTTCAATTTGCTGCTTTTAATTAAGCTTTCATTTTAGATTTTTGAAATTTTTTATTTTCAAACAAGCTGTAAAAAGGATTTTCCCTAACACACACACACACACACACATATATATATAATTTTTTTTCATTAATCTCAAATAATTGATTACCAAACAGGGTGTAAAATATTACCAAATTGATTTCTATAATGCATCCTTTTTATAGAGTGCATATATGCAAACGTATTGGAAGAAGAGATCATATTTAAGGTGTTCATTTTTTTTATGACAACTTGGTTGAAATTCTAGTTAGAAACAGAATTTTTTTTTTTTTTCCTTCTTTCTAATGGCTAATTAAGTGCTTTCTGCAGCCTTAGCCTCTTGAAAAAGAAATTGCTAGCTCATTATGTGCTGTTGTTTAACCAGAAAGAGTAGGCCTTAGGAGTGTAATAGCATTGTGGTTGAAGATATAATAAGAATAATGCTGAATTTTTTTAAAAAAAAATTTTATGTAATGCTAAGCTTCTCAAATTTGAATTCAAAAACTAATTGCTTTAACAGTTGTATCACCTATTGTAATATTGATCGGTTAGCATCGTATGTTAAACAACTAACAAAATATTTGAAATTCAAATTCGAAAACCATAGGATTATCCATATAATAATAATAATAATGTTGGTTTGGATAGTCATCTTCAGTGGCGGACCCAAGATTTTATGTTAGGGGGAAAGGCAAATTAATTGGATTTGGATCCGCTAGTAAACAAGTTTCAAGTGGGGATTCGGGGGCAATGCCCCCGAGGCCAGGGACGGATCTTGAAATTGTTAGGATTGTGCCTAAAATTCCATTAGTGGAATGATTTTCTAATTATGATTGGATTTCTTATTTGGTGGTTTCCTTATCAAATAATGATTCCTTTGATGGTGGTAGTTACCTAGTTTATATAGGAATGTGTGTAAGAGTATTCCTTGTTGTATAAGATTTACCATAGGGGTAAATCCTACTACAACTAGGATTAGGACTATACAATCTCTATAAATATAGGGCTTACTCAAGGGATTGATAAGATTGGTTGAAAATCTTCTACATACACAAGAGAGGGCTGCAAACTAGTGAAGGAGAGATTAGTTTCTAGCAATTGTGTGTGTCATATAACTTGGTTGGAGAGTTATGCACGTGAGGTCTTGAGTGCTTGTAATCTTCATATTAATCGAGGTGATCGCCTTTGCACGTGGACGTAGGCATTGTTGGGCCGAACCACATTTAAATCTTGTTGTGTTGGTTTGCTTGATTTTCTTTCGTGGTTGTGTCGTTCTTGTTCTGTTTATCTCTATCTTTGTGGGTGTGGTTTTCTTGTTGTGATTGTGGGCCCATTCGCAACAGAAATTTGGAGTTAGGAAAGCTTGGTTGAGTGAAAGGAGTAGTGAGTTTATAGGGGTTCGAGTGTAGCGCCCCCGAGGCGATTTTTTTTTTTTGGATCTATTCACACATATTTTTTGGACGGATGAAGGAAATAAAAAAGTTAATATAAATTGGCACCAAATGTACAATAAAATGACACATTGTCACTATAAATTGACACCAAGAGGTTGAGTTTTTCATACTTGGCAGGGCTTAAGTGTAAAATAAAAAACTTTTGAATTTGGGAGAGGGGCTTAAACGAAAAAATACATGTATTTTTAGGGTATTATATGAAAATTTTCTAAAATCAAGAGGGGGCTTGAGTCCCCCTTGACCTAGGCCTGTAAACGGGTCAGATCCGGACCGGATCTAGTGCATCCAGATCCAGATCCGCTAAACTATATATGGATTCGGATTCGGATTCGGATCTTACGAATCTGTTATAAGTCAATCCATATCCGGATCCGTCAAAATATACCGAATCCGGATCCGGATCCGTATTCGATCCAAAATAATATATAATGTGTATATCTATACTATTTTTGTATATATATAATATGTATATATATATAAATATATTTGTATATACATGACTAATATATTAAATATAATACAGTAAGTATATGCATTATATATATACATAATTATATTATAGTATGTATATACATTATATATACACATAATTATATTATATATATAATATGTAGATATATATAAATATATTTATATATATAAGTATTATTCGGATCCGGGTCTTTGGCGGACCAGATATTACAAAATCATATCCGGTCCATTTTTTAAGCATAAAATACGGATTCGGATTCGGATTCGGATCTGGATATGGATCTTAAAAAATGCTCAGATCCGTCTAACAGAGCCGGATCTGGACCGGATCCGGGTCTAGATCCGGTCCATTGACAGGCCTACCTTGACCTACATTAGATCTGTCCCTGCCCGAGTTGAAATTTTTGATCTATTTATACATTTTTTTGTGCAAGTCATAGAGTCAAAAGAGTAGTTTTGACAATTAGATTTAGGCTTAACTACATAGTTTGCCTTTGTGTCAATTTGGTACCTGTAGTTTAGAAGTGTCATTTTAGTCTCTCAAACACTTTTTGTGACAAAATTTTACTTTTAGTGACAAAATTATTCGCCATTAAAAGACTTATTGGATTTACTTGACACACTTATGAAACTACATGGACTAAAGTGACACTTTTCAAATTACAAGGGCCAAACTGACACAGGTAACAAACTACAAGGGTGTAAAATGTATTTAACCCTTAGATTTATGACATTTTTATCTCACGAGCAGAGTAATGTGGTGTTACTCTTCCCCTTCACTGTTATGGGGGACAGTTAGGGTGCGCTTGATAAAATTGAAAATGAAGTATTGAAAATCAAGTGTTGAATTTAAGTACTGAAAATTTTAAGTGATTTGTATGTGCAATACTAAAAACAGTGTTTCAAAAACTAAAATAGACTGCATTCAGTGATTATTTTCAGTAGAAAATTTTCACTTAACGTTTTCAGTGAATTTTTGGCTGCTTTTTAAATTAAGTGGTACATTATCAAATGAACTGAAAAAAAATTAAGTGCTGAAAATTTTCATTTTCACCACTTAATTGGTATCAAACACACCCTTAGTGCCATACCCTTTGAGTAAATAGTCCTCCATGTGAGAATTATTAAGTTGGTATTGATAATTAAACTTGCACTATTTGGTCTACCAAACAACGAACTATTGAATTAAAAAGAAATATTAGTCTGATTTTTTGTGTCCTTAAATTAGTCCTGCAAAATAACTGTAATTTAAATTGACATTTTATGAATGACTATGTTATAAATGTTTTAAATTTAAGATGACCAATTTCTAAATTTATTTTTATTAAATATTAAAATTATATATATATATATATATATATCCCACAAATTTTCAAAAAATTTAGGAGACCATGGTCCCCGTGTCTCAACATGGGTCGGCCCGTGGGACTAATCTTCTCATGTCCACTCAAAATTTGCAAGTTGAGCATTATATCCCACACTACATGGATCATGCCTAATGCAATGCACTTTGAAGAAAAAAACAAGTCAAGTCTCAAGAGGGCCATGAAAACCATGCTGCTTTAGAGGAGTCTTGTTTTGCGTCTATTGGAGTCTCTTAATTTCACTTGAATTTCTCTCTGTTGAAACTTTCTTTGTAGACTTGTACATAATTTCACTTTAAAGTTCCATTTGATCCTCAAATCCTAAATAAATAAATAAGGGATGCCTCAGTGTTGAGGAAATGAAAAAGATGAAAAATTAAATACCAAAACACAATTTAAATACACTATTGTCAAAACAATAGTTTTGACAATAGTGGTTATTATCAAAACTAACTTGTTTCAGATGACGAGGATCAATCCCTCAGTCTGTTCTCCACAGCTTCAGGATCAGCACCTATTATCGTTTTATCGGAGTAAAACAAAGGGTAAACTCCGGACACGTGCACTGACTCCACAACACACGCACCAGATAAATCAGGGAGGTGTCAAAACTAATTTGTTATGTGTATAAGTCTCAGTTTGGCACATGCCCTATTTATTTTGGTAACAGTGATAGCCATATTAGAATTTATTTGACGTCATTATATTATATTTCTTCCATAATACATCAAATTAATTGCAATGGCGTTTGAAACCCATGTCATGTCTTTGGAAAGAGACCAGTCAATATTGGGCACCAAGAACTAAGAAATGTCAATTCCTAGGAATCTTGTATTCAGTGTCTTTACTAAAACTACAATGGAGCACTCAAATCCAAATATTTTTTTCCAAGGTAGCAAAGTTTGAGGAATATTTTAGGTTACAAAATTGAGCTGATATTGTTTGGACGTCCATAAAGTGCATCTTTTTTCCAAGGTAACAAAGTTTTACTTATTGTTTAAAATAAGTAACACTTTTTTTTTTCTTCATATAGTGTGTTATTGTTTAAAAAAAATTCCCACTTTTTCCCCCCAGTTTTACTAGCTACTTCAAGTTAAAATAAAAGAATTGTATACACTTTTTGTGTACACACAGTGTTGATTCATACTGTGATTTGCCATGTTTGCAAGTCATTGATTTTCCCCATTTCTGGTCTGCTATGACTATTATGCCCAACTCCAGACAACGACTACCCATTTCGAGTGAACGCATAGGTTCTTTACCATTCGTTCAATTTTTTTTTTAAATTATGTTCTAATTATCCAATATTCCCGAGCAACTTGACATATAAGGAAATTAAAAGCTCTTAAATAATATTATACAAGTATAAAGCGCTAGCGTCCAACGTATACAAGAGTTTCCACCTCTGTTTGGTCGATGTTGTATGAATTAATCACATTCATGAGGAATGTGGTATGTGCCTAAAGAAATTTAAAAAGTATTGTTCTCAACTTAAATATGGTCAAGTGATGATGTGATTTGCTCACACATTTTTAATAATTAAAACTGTAAGAAAAGGATTGAATAATTCTAGTGATTAGTTGTTAAAGTTGTGTGCCGTATATATCCAAAAGTTTCTTCATTTTTTTTGACGAGTATTACTTGGGGCACAACCAAAGCCACAATATTTTGCTCACAACTTCCATTTTGTGTCTATCTCTCTCCTAGTGGGCACTGTGGGGTCACTGGTACTGTGGAACCAATCAAGAGAGAGATAGACACAAAATGAAGGTTGTGCAAAAAAGGTTGTGGCTTTGGTTGTGCCCCAAGTATTACTCGTTTTTGACATAATCAATGTGCTTAAGCTATAATGCACTACAATTTTAAGTATATATATATATATATATCTTTGCAGCATTATGTACATATATACTTCTATTATAAATAGGAAAATTATAATGTCAGAGCAGTTTTCTTTAATATCAGAGCAGATTATAATACTTTTTTATTTGTAATGGAAAGAATCTGTTTGTAATGTAAAAAATTTGTTCGAAAAATTGTGGACTATTCTGGCATTAAAGGAAACAGCACTGGCATTATGGACAGCCATATAAATATTCTTACTTTCTTTTTTTCTTTTCTCTTTACTTCTTTCCAAACTTCCGCGAACATTTTTGTCTTTTGTATGTTATTTTAACTCGGTTATTAAAAAGTGTTAAAAGTGAATAATAAAACACTAAATATAATTCCTTCTTTTGACATAGAAAAGCTCTTTATAATAAAAGTGGCAATGACTACAATGTTGATTTGTTGAATTAAAAGGAGAAAGTTAAAAGATACATGCTACTTTTTGGCCTTTTACTTCTTGACAATTTTTTTTTCCCCTGGGACTGGTATGTTCATTTCAACTTTACTAGTAATCATTGTTCAATAGTTAGTGATACAAATTGAATCTTATGAGCCAATCAAGACTCAAGAGAGAGAGCTAGAGAGAGAGAGAGGTTCATTTTTGCTTTTGTGTTCTCTGCAGTCAATGATGAGAAATGAACGTTCAACACCGTCTTGGCAGCCTCAAATAATGAGTAATGTTACGTTTATCAAATTCTTAAATAATGTGGTAATAGATTCACTGAATTTTAATTGAAGTATGTTGAAGTGATTTTATAGTAATTCTATTGTCATATCATTTCGGATGTAGATTTGGGATTTAGATTTAAAAAACATAACATTACTCTTATTATATGAGTAATATTGCTATACTTCCCAAATCTTAATCTCAAATTCTCAATCCAAATTATGTGGCAGTGGATCCACTGGCAATAATTATGGGGAGCACTTCAACATCATTCGATCAAAATTCAGTGAACCCACAACCAGATCATTTGATATGAGAATTCAAGATTAAAATTTGAAAATCATAGCAATGTTACTCTTATTATAATGTTTTAATTGTGATCACTTCTCTAAGCTAAAGATGATTCTTGGGGTAATTACACTTTAAAAGTTTACTTGTTCAAGAAAAATATTATAGCAAGAAATATCTAGTAAGACTCTTTAAATTGTCATTTAATAGTCTTTTTTTTTTTTTTTTTTTGCTTGGATGTCATTTAATAGTCACCTCCCACTAGCACCCTTTCACTTTCACTTAGGATGTGTTTGGAATGATATATTCATAATATATTCCCTTCTAGTTGGAATGACAATTTTTAAATTTTTTTTTTTTTTTTTTTGGTGGCATTTTTAACTGATTTTATAGATACATTTTAGTACAAATTTGTAATCTTAAATAAAAATAAAATAAAAATAAAAATAAAAAAATAAAAGAAAGAAAGACTTATTTGCCTTTAACTCGAACTGGCGACCCAATGGTAATATGAACCAGCCTTAGGATGAACCATGACTTTGGACGTCCAAAGTTCGATTCTCACTATAAACACCCAAATTTACATAAAATGCATACATAACAATATGTTTCTCAAACTTCCACAGTCACACGCAAGTGATGTGTGCATTTTATTATTAAATCATTCCTTCAAAATCCTATGTGAAAGCATAGGTCACTCATTCTCAATTATCAATTATAAACATTTAGAGATGTTCCAGAAAAAAAAAAAAATTTATAAACATTTAGACCCACCTTAAAGGAATATTGACTTGTGAAGTCTTTTCAAGCACAAAAAACGGACACACATGGAGCTGAAGGAAATTTTCATTGAAACGCAACTTATAATTGCTTGACGTTTGTGCTTAATTAAACCTACCAAGACACGGAACTAAGGTTCCCAACAAATTAAGCCAAAATTATGGCTTATTTGGAATTGGATCAACTGTGAATCAATTTTTTAATACTTAAATTAATGCACAAGCTATCTTGTAATAGTGCCTGTGGAGAGAGAGAGAGTGAGTCTGGAACCTCAGCAATTCATAATATGATGGAGGACATTTTGTATTCAAATGATCATAAAAATTAATAAGTTTAAAAAAAATGAAGAAGAGATATATATAATTCATTAACAATTTGTAAGGATACATTTCAAAAATGTCATTTCAAACACTACCTAAGCTACATCTAACTCTTGAGCTAATTACAATATTCTAATTATTGCTTCATCGATCTAGCAAGAAACATGTGGTAAGATTCTGTAAATGTTTAGGTTCCATTTGGTTCATGAAGTAATTGAAGAAAAATAAACTAATAATAATATGAAGGAAAATACTTTTCTTTGTTGGATGACTTAATAAAGACAATACTTCAATACTTTTTCCTGAGTTAATACGATGTTGTACGTAGGGCCGGCCCTGAGATTGTGAAATTCACATGAGGCCCTAAGCGAACATGAGGAGAAATTTTTTTTAGGCTCTTTTTTAATTTATCCTATTTTTATATATGATTCATGTATATATAAGGTCCTAATTTTTTAGGCCCTATTTTGCCCTATTTTTATATATAATACATGTATTTTGGCCAAACAATGCCTTATTTTTTGTCCTATTTTTATATATAATGCATGTATATCTAAGACCCTATTTTTTTAGGCCCTATTTTGGCCCTATTTTTATATATAATACATGAATTTGGCCAAACAAGACATTATTTCAAAGACAAACAAACTCTTATTTTTTGAGGCCCCAAGCAGCAGCACAGGCCGCTGGCCCAAGGGCTGGCCATGGTTGTACGTTCTACGAAATAATTGGTCCACATGAGCAAATCTTTTATTTGTTGGGCTACTTAGAAAAAGACAACACTTCAGTACTTTTTCTTGAGTTCATATTACTGTTTTCACGAAAAAATTGGTCCACATGCTCCACATAAGTAATGGTTATACATAATACATGCGAGTCATTACTAGAACAACACTGAATGGAAAGGACTGAAGTCTTATCCTCTAATAAAATAGGAAGGAAAAGAAAATATACTAAGAAATAAAGTGAAATTATCCCAACTTTAATTGTGAATCACTTTCTTTCCTCTTTTCTTACAGTAGTTGAAAATCTTTTTATTTTCTTATTCATGTATGAAGGAAAATACTAGAGAAATTTTTTTTTTTCCTTTTCTTGTTTTTAACCCCTTTTTAATTCTCAAACCAAACAAGGCATTAGTACTGACCTTCCATGAGTGCTCTTCATGTTTTGTAACATATTGTGCAGCTTTAACTTAACTATTGAGGTTCATTTGGTAACATTTGTGGACAATTGAGGCCAAATATAATTGTTAAAGTCCTTCAAAAATTGTCTTGAAGTGAAACTAAGTGACTTTAGTTATCCTCACCTGAAACCAAAGTAAAAATTAACGGTGTTAGAGTGAAACAATTAATTTTAGGAGGCCCAAAATAATATTTTAAGGAAAATTTAAGGTATCGAAAGAATTTTTTAGCAAAAAACTGTTGGTTCTTTATAGCTTAGACCAAGGTATCTTAAATAAACAAATTCTACACCTAGAAGCAATCTTGCAGCTGTGCATGTCTGCAGACACAGAGAGAGAGAGAGAGAGAGAGAGAGAGAGAGAGAGAGAGAGAGAGAGAGAGAAATCTGAAACCTCAGCAATTTTTGTACAATAATGGAGGAAATGGTGGGGTTGGAAAGGACTGGAGGACAAAAAAAACATCCCTATAATATTTATCACCCACTTCTTTAATGTTCATGTGACAATATTACAGGTCACTACAAGTCTTGGGAGTAGGCCCAGACAAAAATAAAATAAAATAAAGAGTTAGCTATGATTGTGACTTTGGTTTGGTCCTTTTTACTCACATTGTTTGGGACTATTCTATCAAAATTTTGTAATTTGATTGAGGGAATTACATGTATGCTAATGTGGTAGTTTAAAGTTAATGGGAGAAGGTTACTTGAGTGTGACCCACATCTTGGGATACCCACAAATGGCAAGACTCTTGTATGTAGAGATGTAGATATATTCCACTCAAAATAATTCAAACTCAATGACTGCACGATACCATGGCAGCATATATGTTGCGTGGTACTCTTGTAATGTAACTAATAACTTCTCATAATGCACTTAACAATTTTTAGTTTATATATAATTAGCGACATGACATGCTAATATGCTACCCTAAAGTTAATAGAAATAAGTTATTTCAGTAGGACCGAGGTCTTAAAATATCCACAAATGACAGGACTTTTGTATGTTGGGGTGTGGATCCTACTCAAATAATTCAAACTCATTGTCTGCAAACTATCACACATTAGCATATATGCTGCATGATTAATGATTAATGTAACTTAACAATTTCTCCGACTCTAGACATCAGACCGGGCCCCTCACCACATGTTTCCAAGGTGCGCTAATAAACAATTTCAGCATGATTATTCTGCAGTTACTTTAATAATGCTTTGTTTATTCTAGAAGATTTTCTAGTTAAACCACCTTCTCAATAGATAAACATGTTTCTCTTTTGTTAAGGCTCCGTTTGGTTTTGTTATATAAGAAAACAGAAAGAAAAGTAGAAGAAAAGTCATTTCCCTAGTGTTTTACTCCACGGTTAAATGATATTAGAAATTTCGACCCAAAAAAAAACTTACTTAAGGATTCATCTATAAGTACCCTTTGGATACCCTATGAAGTAACAATTCCTACGCTGTCGTCCGTGGTTCGATCTTGATGATGAATCATTTGCCAGACACGCGCAAGGACCACGCCTTGGTACTTCAGCAAGAGAGGCAGGTCGATGTAGCCTCTTGGCGTGAGGCTAACACTGGCCATCACGCGATACAAGTCGTCCAACCACATCACACAACGCAAGTTGTCCAATCCAGTCGACCTCCCGCAGCACAAGGAAACGGGACTCCAAGATAGCCGCTTAAGTGCAGCTATTGTGATCTAGATGTTCACCTCATTGATAGTTGTCTTTACCTTCATGGGTTTCCAGTAGGCCATAAATTACATAGCAAGAATGTGAAACCTAAAGGAAAGAAAGCAACTGCACATAATATCCAAACAAATGCAGTTGAACAAACCAAAGCGTCGATACCGAAGGACCCACATTCACCACCAAAGAGTATAATCAGATCATGGCCTTCTGTCGTACAGGGAACGGTAATGTCCAACCTTTTGCAAATGCTATAGATATAGTTACACCCACTTGCAATACTACTCAACATGGTTCACATTCAACATCATATTGGATTATGGATAGTGGAGCAATTGATCACATATCCAAGTCATTTGTCACTCCCCGACGTAGCATAAATATGGAAAGCGTTTAATTTCCTTTATGGACCCGTAGGTCGCGACAGTTTGAAAGATCGATTCCGTCCCAAACGTCGAACAACACAAAACCATGATCAGAGAAGAGCAATCAAGGCTTACAAATATTTTTCTAACTTTTTACATATTACCACTCTGGGTCAGCTAAGGCACAAGCCGCCTTAAAACAAAACAATATCTATTGTCTACTACAGTCATCCTTATTATAGAATTCAGTTTATAACTTAAACATATAAAAGTAAGTTCTCTTTCCAGCAGGGATTCTCAGTTTCCGTAGTCGTATGGTCCAGCAATATCATAACCTGAAAAGCCTATACACAAATGTCCAGGACGCATCAACGTCGTCAGCTTTAAGAAGCTGGTGAGTATTAAAAACATAACTTTGAATGTAATACATACTCATTTACCATTTTCCAATTCTCATTTAATTCAACAAGTTTACATTAAAGTAAGGAGTTCATTTTTTAGAAAACAACCACCATATCATTTGAAAGTTTTAATTCACATATATGTGACCGTGTATGAAAAATAATGCACCATTTCATCTTACCAACTCTTTTCTCTCGACAAACACAACAACCCACTATCTCACACCAGTATCCTTGTAATACTCTGATATCCACACTTTAGCACAGGGGTGCCAGGGAATGTCCAGTTTGCCTCACACTTTGGTCTGGGGTACCAAGGAGTGTCCAATGCCTCACACTTTAGTACCTAATCCACCTCACAAATACCGGAGGTAACCTCACGCAGTATCTAGACTCGGGTGCCAGGGAGTGTCCGTACGCCACACTTTAGCACTACCATGGGTGTCAGGGAATATCCAAGTTCTGCGTCACACACTTTAATGCAACCATGGGTGTCAGGGAGTGTCCAATTTTGCCACCGTCGTATTACAAAGATACTCTCACCGCAATCTCAACACGTCACACTTTGGTACACAATTACCAGGGAGTGTCCACAACGCAATCTCAACCACACACTCTTTTCCACTCTGACTACCACACACCATGCATGTATAACTGACTCCACATGTATGTCATGAAACCTTAAACAAAAGCAAAATGTTGAAACCACACGGCGTGTTTGGATCCATTAATTTACATCAAAAACTCGTAAAACATCATATTAAAGGTACCAAGTGAGTTTATAACTCACCCAACGTCGTTAAGGGTGCGTTTGGCAAAGCTTGAGCTCCCGACGTTTAATGGCGGCTATTCTTCTCTCTTTCTCTGCTCCTCTGTCTCTCTCTGCCTTCTCTTTCTCTCTGTCTCTTTCTCTTCTTCTTCTCCTCTGCTTCTCTCTCTCTAACTATGTGTGTATATATAATATGAGTGTATGTATATAGATGTGTGTGTATAATATATATATATAAACACAAGCACACACTCTCTCAAACTCTCTTAGGTTCAGCAAACCTCACACACACACACACACACGAGCACAAGGTACATATAGAGGGGATGGGGGTACAAGTGGTTGTGTTTGCGTGAAACCTGGAATTCCGATAATTACAAGTTCGATCGATTGAAGGTAGTTCAATCGCTCGAAAGAAGCTCGATCGGTTGAAAGTAAAACTTCATGTATGAACAAAGGAAAATATATGGAATCTCTCTGTATTAAATAATTATTGAAAATACAGGGTATTACATCATCCACCACTCATTAAGGATTTCGTCCTCGAAATCGAAAACAAACAAGGTCTAAAACAAAAACTTTTCACGTATCTCTGACTCTAGCTCCCATGAAGCTTCTCCTTCATCGTGATGCTTCCACTGAATCTTCACTAACAAAATCTCCTTATTCCTGAGCTCCTTGATTCCTCGATCTAGAATGCGAACATGTCCTTCATTGAATGTAACGTTGTCGTTGACTTCAAAATCTTCGAAGTTGATCTCGTGCGCTGGGTTGTGAGCACACTTCCTCAGCATACTGATGTGGAAAACGTTGTGCACTTTTGACATCTTCGGCGGCAATGCAAGGCGATAAGCAACCTTCCTAACACATTCAAGGAGCTCTAATGGTCCGATGAATCACGGTGATAACTGTTAGAAAACTGCATTCCCAGAATCCATTGACAACGTGTATAAGTTAGTAGTGCATAAATTACGTGAAAACTACAATAACCCTATAAAGGCTGAACTAGGGTTACCTTAAACTGCTAAAATGGATTGTTGTAGTAGATGAATCGTAGATGTGTGTGTATAATATATATATAAGCACAAGCACACACTCTCTCAAACCCTTTTAGGTTCAGCAAACCTCACACACACACACACGAGCACAAGGTATGTATAGAGGGGATGAGGGTGCAGGTGGCTGTGTTTTCCTGAAACCTGAAATTCTAATAATTACATGTTCGATCGATCAAAGGTACTTCGATCGCTTGAGAGCAAATCGGCCAGGTTTGATCGATTGAAAAGGGCTTTGATCGATTGAAGTGGGGACCACGTATAAAATTCAGATCGGTAGGGTTTTCGATCGAGTGAACAATGTCCGATCGCTTGAACTTTAAAATGTTCAATCGCTCGAAAGAAGCTTGATCGGTTGAAAGTAAAACTTCATGTATGAACAAAGGAAAATATATAGAATCTCTCTGTATTAAATCATTATCGAAAATACAGGGTATTACAAGTCTCCACCAACTGGACGTCCAAAATGCCTTCCTTCATAGGGATCTCCATGAAGAAGTCTATATGCACCCCCCACCAGGTGTTGATCGACAGGGGGAGCAAGTTGTGTGTCGACTCAACAAATCCTTACATGGACTCAAGAAAGCCTCCCGAAGTTGGTTTCAAAAGTTCTCCTCTGCAATCCGAGACATTGGGTTCCAACAGTCTAGGGCTGACTATTTTTTATTAACAAGGTTCGTGATAATTCTTTAACTGCCATATTAGTTTATGTCGACGACATGATTATCACAGGGGACAATGAAGAAGCAATCAATGATCTTAAGAAGTTTCTACGCACTTGTTTTCAGATTAAGGACCTTGGACCCTTCAAATATTTACTCGGTTTGAAGTTGCACGTTCCAAGGCTGGAATTTCTATTTGTCAATGGAAATAAAAATGCTTGGTGTGAAACCTGTGAAGTTCTCAATGGAACAATTTTTGAAATTGACTCCAGTTGATGGTGATTTCCTCAAGGACCCAACCCATTATCGAAGATTGGTTGGAAAATTGATTTATCTTACTATCACAAGACTAGAATTCACATTCTCTATCATAACTCTTAGCCAGTTCATGAAACAACTAAGAAGGCCCCACCTTGATGTCGTACACTGTCTTCTTCGTTATCTGAAAGAAGCTCCAGGCCAAGGACTGCTCTTTCCTTCACATGGTCAACTGAAACTCACTAGCTATTGTGATACGGATTGGGCTGGATGCCCAACTGCACAACGGCCAGTCACGCTACTGTGTATTCCTTGGAAAGCACTTGTGTCTTGGAAAAGTAAAAAACAAACAACGGTATCCAGATCTTCGGTTGAAGCTGAATACCGATCTATGCCAGTAGTGACTTGTGAACTCACTTAGCTAAGGTACTTGTTATGTGATTTACATGTTGATCACTCTGAACTGGCAAGACTGTTTGTGACAACTAGGCAGCCATATATATATTGTGGTAAATCCAGTATATCACGAACGCACCAAATACATTGAGTTGGATTGTCATACAGTCCATGAAAGAATCCAAAAAGGAGAGATTGAAACTACTTATATGCAAACAGGGAAACAAATTACAGACATATTCACAAAACCGTTGGGACAAGTCATCTTTCACTCGCATCTAGTAAGTTGGGTGTTCTTAATATCCACACTCCGGGGGGAGTATTAGAGGAAATAAATTAGTCAACCTTCAGTTTAGACTTTAGAGTGACTGTAGTATCATAATGTGATTAGCAAAAAATTAGCACTCGCCTGTTGGTTTTGGGATACTCGAAAAATGGATAAGAACCAATGAAATACAGAAAAAGAACTTCAAAGATCGAGCACGTATTTAATACGCTGTCCGAAAATAAAGTTACGCCCCACACACGGTTGCTAGTGGACTATCACGTCTTTGTCTTGAGGATACTACGATCTAAGTTAATAGAGGCAACAATCTCTATTAACCTCTGCAGAATTTGTGTATCTAAATTGCTCTCAAAAGACTCAAGAAATTAGGTAGAAGAAGAGACAAAATCTCGACATAAACTCCATGAACTATATATATAAACTAATATACATGTATATATAGAGGTGTCTAGAGGGTAAAAGACATGTCTCTACACAAACGGTTGTGTCCCAACACCCTTAGAACAAGTCTATGTATGCATATGCATGTTTAGAAACCAATAGAACATATATACATCATTCAAATTCGAAATTGAGACATGAAAAGTCACAACATTTTAGTTTTGGGACCTCTCAACAGGTCGAGTTGACCAGGGCCCCTCTGAAACTTTCTCAAAACTCTTTTTAGTTCTGGGCCCGCTCGACCGGTCGAGTTGACCCGATCGATCAGTCGAAAGCCCCTCTGAAACTTTCTCAAAACTAAAGCTAAAAAATTCCCAGCGTTTTTGAATAAACGCCGTTAATTCCAGACGCTTCAGGACAAACGCCGTTAATTCCTGGCGCTTCAAGACAAACGCCGTTAAAACATTGTCTCATCATTCACACCTCAATTTTTTAACAATCCCCCTGTCACGCCCCGACGTAGCATAAATATGGAAAGCGTTTAATTTCCTTTATGGACCCGTAGGTCGCGACAGTTTGAAGGATCGATTCCGTCCCAAAACGTCGAACAACATAAAACCATTAATCAGAGTAGGGTAATCAGGGCTCATAAAAATTTTTCTAACTTATTACATCCTATGGTACGGGGTTTACTAAGGCACAGACCGCCTTGAAAATAAAACAATACTTAAAGTCTATTACAGTCATCCTTATTACAAAACCAAAACATATCTTAAAGCACATAAACATAAAACATATAAAAGTAACATCTCTTCTCAGCAACTGATCTCAATTAGCATAATCATACGGTTCATCCTGATTATTACCTGCAAAGCCTGGACACGAATGTCCAGGACGCATCAACGCCGTCAGCTTCAAGAAGCTGGTGAGTATTAAAAACAATACTTTGAATGTAAAAAAACATACTCATTTACCTTTTTCCCATTTCCATTTAAATACCACAAGTTTCTATTTATGATAAAGAGCTCGTTTTAGAAAACAACCACAACATTATTTAAAAGATAATTTCACACATATGTGACCGTGTATGAGAACAATGCACCATCTCATCTATCCGACTCTTTTCTCTCGACAACACCCAACAACCCTCTATCCTACTCCTGGTATCTTTGAAATACTAAGATAGCCACACTTTAGCAACGGGGCGCCAGGGAGTGTCCAGTTTGCCTCACACTTTGGTCCGGGGTACCAGGGAGTGTCCAATGCCTCACACTTTGAAGACCCTAACCGCCATGCAAATACCGGGGCAACCCCCTCACAAGTATCCAGACTCGAGTTATCAGTGAGTGTCCATAGGCCACACTTTAGCACTTCCATGGGTGCCAGTGAGTGTCCAAGTTCGGCTTCACACACTTTAACGCTTCCATGGGCGTCAGGGAGTGTCCATATTTGCCACCTTCGCATTTCAAAGACACCCTCATCCG
This sequence comes from Hydrangea macrophylla, assembly GCA_033977485.1. Taxonomy (NCBI): domain Eukaryota; kingdom Viridiplantae; phylum Streptophyta; class Magnoliopsida; order Cornales; family Hydrangeaceae; genus Hydrangea; species Hydrangea macrophylla. The sequence goes on along the minus strand of CM066997.1, from coordinate 96,177,059 downwards.
CATTATCAACTACATCCACAACCACAACCACAACCACAACCACAATCACAACCACAACCACAATCACAATCACAACTCAAACTCATACTCTTTCCACACTATCATTACTCTTTTCCACACTACCATTACTCTTTTCCACACATACTGACAACCATATGCATGTACCACTGACTCTACATGTATGTCATGAACTTAAACATAAAGCAAAATACTGAACTAAAGGCACAACGTACGTACGGGGTTTTATAAGTCTTAATACATCGTTCTACTCGTCCCATCACAACCAATTAAGATTCTGTTTTAATAAATTTCCCAACCAGGGCTTTAACAGTTTGTAAATACTACCCAAGCAGCCCCTAAAACACGAAACAAGCAAGAATTAGAAACTGCCAGAATCATTCCCGGCGCTTTTGAATAAATGCCGTTAATTCCCGGTGCTTCAGGACAAACGCCGTTAATTTCCCGGCGCTTCAGGACAAACGCCGTTAATTTCCCGGCGCTTCAGGACAAACGCCGTTAATTCTCTGTGCAGTAGCTTCGTCTTCTTCACTGATTATCCCCTGTTTTCAATTTAAGGGTCCAAATTGACCCATTTCTGAATTCTGCTTCAACCAAGACATGTAATATATGGATTTCTTCGTTTTTCCGCAAGGATTACGAATACGTGATCGGTTTTAACTAATTTCAATCGTAGCTCTCGGATTTCACGTAAAACCGAGAGGTGACAAAACTTTAAATCAACGGTACGTCGTGATACGAATGAATTAAGCCATAGTATTCGAACCATGGCTTATTGGGACTAAGATCTTTCATTTTCAATTCACAAAATCGATTTTGGTTAAGTTTGAAAAATCACCATTTTTGAGTTTCAAGCTTTCATACGTAAATTGAAAATGGTGTTCTGCAATTTAGACTAAACTATCAGCAAATAAATATGAAATTACATTCCAAGTGAGTTTAGAATACTCACTGTGATATAGATTGAAGAAATTGTTGAGAAAGAAATATAATTACGAAATTCCCAAAATTCCAAGCTTTGGCTTTGGAGGATTGAGCTCTTCTCTCTCTCTACGAAATTGAAGAACTTCTCTGCACTCTCTAAACTCTCTGTGTATACTGAATTATGCTGTGATGGAAGTGCAGAATGTGTAGTGTGGTTGGGTGTATAAATAATCAAATTCCCACTAAGAAAACATTGGCCTAACCTCCCACTCAATCTCCATTAACTTCCATTAAATACAATGAATGTGCAGATATGATGTGTATACACTGCCCTTTATTCTCCACTGCTGAAAGTAAGAGGTAGGTGGAGATGAGGTGGGTCAAAGTGTGTTTGGGTAATCTAGCTTATGGCATAAGGACAACACACATACTACAACATTTGCCAAACAAGGCCTAAAGAAAAGCATCAGCAATCATAAATGGGTATAAAGAAATTTGTCCAATCAGTCACTTCCAAAATTCTGTGGAAGTTTAGCACTGCGCGGACAGTTTTAAACCTAAACTGGTATTTTCGTGACACGGTGTTTATCACAAAAATACAGAAAATTCATTTTAACGTTAGAAATAGTTTTCTGATTTTATAAAAATACAGTTTGAGTTTAAAAGAAATAATTCCACCGTTTTGAAATACAGATTTGAAATTTAACACAGGTATTGCCAGTTTTTATGAAAATTGCATTTTGACCCCAAAAGTAATTTCAATTATGAAATTAGTCAAGAAATAAATTTTTCACATAAGAATTGAAATTAACATATAAACAGACAATATATATTAAATTTTAAATATAATAATGCAAATATGATAATGTAATTTTTAAATATGATAATGCAGGAAAATGCAGGTTATTACACCCTTCCCCCCTTAAACAGGATTTCGTCCCCGAAATCAAGACTAACTAGTCATGAAACAACTCCGGGTACTTCTTCCTCATATCAGCTTCAACTTCCCACGAGGCTTCATTCTCGTCATGGTGATTCCACTGAACCTTCACCAACGGAATATCCTTATTCCTCAGCTTCTTGATACTCTGATCCAAAATCTTCGCAGGTCTCTCCTTGTAAGAAACGCTATGACTCGTCTCAATGTCGTCATAACTAACCACATGCGAGGGATCTCGTATGTATTTCCTCAACATACTCACGTGAAACACGTTGTGAACCCCAGACATCTTTGGTGGTAACGCCAGTTGATAGGCCACTTTCCCGATACGTTCCAAAATCTCAAACGGTCCGATAAATCGTGGAGCTAACTTCCCTCTCTTGAGACCAAAGCGTACTACTCCTCGTGTTGGTGAAACCTTAAGAAGTACGTGATCTCCAACACTGAATTCCAAATCTTTTCGGCGTCGATCAGCATAACTCTTATACCGGCTCTGAGCGGTTCTCATCCTTTCCTTGACCGAGGAAATCTTCTCGTTGGTTTCTCTAACCAAATCTGGTCCCAACAATTCTGTGTCCCCAACCTCTGCCCAACACAATGGAGAACGACATGGTCGTCCGTACAGTGCTTCGAACGGAGCCATACCGATACTCGTATGATAACTATTGTTATAGGCAAATTCAACCAACGGCAAGTGTGTCTCCCAAGATTCTTCAAAATCGATCACACAAGCCCTAAGCATATCCTCCATGATCTGATTAACACGCTCAGTTTGCCCATCTGTCTGAGGGTGAAAAGCAGTACTCATCTTGAGTGAAGTTCCCATAGCTTCTTGCAGACTTTCCCAAAATCCAGAAGTAAAACGTGCGTCACGGTCTGACACAATCGTCACAGGTGCACCGTGAAGTCGCACAACTTGTTGTATGTACATCCGGCTCATCTTTTCCACCGGATATGTCATACTATAAGCGATAAAATGAGCTGACTTCGTCAATCGATCCACAATTACCCAAATAGCGTCATGATTCTGCTGCGACCGGGGCAATCCTACTACAAAATCCATCGTAATGTGCTCCCACTTCCAACCAGGAATAGGTAGCGGTTGCAACAATCCTGACGGTCTCTGATGTTCGGCCTTGACTTGCTGACACGTCAAACACTTGGATACAAACTCGGCCACATCCTTCTTCATGCCTTCCCACCAGAAATTCCTCTTCAAATCTTTATACATCTTAGTTCCTCCCGGGTGAACTGTATATCTTGACTTATGTGCTTCTTCCAGGATATCCTTCCTAAGCTCTCCAACATCCGGCACACATAATCTATTCCTGCACCGATACCCTCCATCGACTCCCACTTTCCATTCTGTCGAGTCCTTCTCTGACATCTTCTTGAACCATGATTGAAACTTCTCATCTTCTTTCTGAGCTCCAATAATGCGATCAATGAGAACAGGCTGTAGGATAAGACATCCAAAAAGTTGTCCTTCTCCTCTTTCAGCACTCTGTACATCGAACTCCGCCAACGTCTCCAATGCTCGCCATTCTCTAACCATTAAGGAGGCGATCGTCTCACGAGTCTGCCGACTCAAAGCATCAGCGACCACATTAGCTTTACCAGGGTGGTATTCCAACGTGAAGTCGTAATCTTTGATCAACTCCATCCATCTGCGCTGCCTCATGTTCAACTCTTTCTGTGTGAACAAATACTTCAGACTCTTGTGGTCGGAGAACAAATCAAACTTCTCACCGTAGAGATAATGTCTCCAAATCTTGAGTGCAAAAACCACTGCTGCCAACTCCAAATCATGAATAGGGTAGTTCAACTCATTCGGCTTCAGCTGCCTAGATCCATAGGCTATAACTCTGCCATCTTGCATAAATACACACCCTAGTCCTTGATATGATGCGTCACTAAAGATAGTGAACTTCTCACCAGGCTTGGGTATTGCTAGTACTGGTGCGGTAGTGAGTCTCTCTTTCAACTCTAGAAAGGCTCGCTCATGCTTCTCTGTCCATTCGAATTTCAAATTCTTCTTCGTCAATCCAGTCAATGGTGCGGCTATTTTAGAGAATCCTTCAACAAATCTTCTGTAATAGCCTGCGAGTCCAAGAAAACTCCGAACTTCTGTAGGGTTGCTTGGCCTAACCCAGTTGGATACAGCATCGGTCTTGGACGAATCCACAGAAATTCCTTGAGATGACACCTTGTGTCCCAAAAATTTCACTTCTTGCAACCAGAACTCACACTTACTGAACTTGGCATACAAGTGGTGGTCCTTAAGCGTCTGCATCGTAATCCGTAGATGTTGCTCGTGTTCTTCTCTTGACTTAGAATAGATCAAAATATCATCAATAAAGACGATGACAAACTGATCTAAATAAGGCTTGAACACTCTGTTCATCAGATCCATAAACACTGCCGGGGCGTTCGTCAATCCAAACGGCATCACCAGAAATTCATAATGACCATATCGGGTTCTGAAAGCAGTCTTAGGTATGTCTTCCTTCCGTACCCTCAACTGATGATATCCCGACCTAAGGTCTATCTTGGAAAATATCGTAGCTCCTTGTAGTTGATCAAATAAATCGTCGATCCGAGGCAAAGGATACTTGTTCTTGATTGTCACTCGATTCAATTCTCTGTAGTCGATACACAGCCTGAGCGTCCCGTCCTTCTTCTTTACAAATAACACCGGTGCTCCCCAAGGCGATGTACTTGGACGTACAAAACCTAGGTTCTCGAGCTCTTGAACTTGTCCCTTCAATTCTAGTAGTTCTGTGGGGGCCATTCTGTAGGGAACCTTGGTAATCGGTACGGTACCCGGTATAAGCTCAATACAGAACTCTATACTTCTCTCGGGCGGTAATCCAGAAATGTCTTGAAATACTTCTTCGAAGTCCTTGACTACAGGTATAGATGAAGCTGTCACCTCTGTACTGACGACTTCGATGTTGGCTAAACATCTTGTGAGGAACATATCTCCCGAAGGGTTACATTGAAAATCAAAGGGTTGATTCTCATTGTCGGAGAATGTAATTCTCTTCCTCGCACAATCCAACTTCACTTGATTCTGAGACAGCCAATCCATTCCCAGGATTATGTCGAACTCCTTCATCGATAGAACAATCAACCTCGCAGGGACTTCTCGGTCTCCTAATCTTAAGGGACAATCCTTGCACACATGTCCTAAACTGACCGCAGCTCCTATTGGTGATGTACCCTTCAAAGCTTTCTCTAAGCGATGAGGTAACACTACACCAAAAGGGCACATTACTAACGGTAATTTACCGTTGGTAAAATTATTCCTAACGGTAATTTACCGTTAGAAATAGAGCGTGGCAAATAATTCTAACGGAATTTCTAACGGTAATTTTCCGTTAGGATAATTATTTTTTCTAACGGTAATTTACCGTTAGTAATATGTTCACTAACGGTAATTTACCGTTAGTAATTTATTATTACTAACGGAAATATTCCGTTAGTAATATTTATTCTAACGGTTTATTTTCTAACACTTTTATATACAAAAATACTAACGGTAAATTACCGTTAGTAATATTATTACTAACGGTATGTAACATGACAGTTTCTAACACTTTGGAGACAATTACTAACGGATATAAACCGTTAGTAATTTTATTACTAACGGTTTGTTTTCTAACACATGTGCAAGAATACTAACGGAAATTATCCGTTAGTAATTATTTTAAATATGAAAAACATAAATACTATAATATGCTCCCAAATTTTATTTGTACCTAATTTCCATCACAGCCACATCACATTTACTATAAACATATATAATAAGCTCAAATTCAAACCATAATAAATACAAGCTCAATCTATATTGAATCCAAAATAGGCATAATTATCCATAAATACAAACTGTTTCTAAGTCCAAACCAAAACTAGCAAACCATGTCTGAAATTGAAAGAGTAAATCCATCCAAAACTAAACTAAACCAACTGACAAATAAACCATGTCTGAAATTTAAAGTCAGAGAAAATAAGACAAACATAGTCAACCAATCTTTAACCAACACTCAAGCCAAATCACAAATCCCCCTTGAACAAAGTCTGCCAATGTCTCTTGTCCATCTTGACGATCCCACAAACGAGCATCGGGCTCAAACACTTCCTCGATATAAACTTTCTTTTCGCCAATACCAACTTGTTTGGAGTGGCAGACATTAGCTGTAGCATCCGTCACAACATACCCTTTTGCCAATTGTTTACCAAACTTATCAAATAATACACATGGGGGCTTGTCGGTGGGAGGAGGCATGGTAGGAGGCATATGATGAGTAGAAGGTGAAACACTCGTGGCAAAAACATTATTCAAGTTTTGAGCTAAATGAGTAGCAAAATTAACTGAATTTGATCCATAATCACTTGAGGGAGTAGTAACCATAGGTGGGGTACTCACATTTGAGAGTTTCGAAACTAAAGACATAATTATACCTTGCATATCGTGAAATTTTGAGTCAACGTGAGAAATGATCTTATCCTCCAATGCAGCAACTTCTTCAGTTATCTTCTTTTTTCCCTCACTTTTGGACATTGGCAACCCGATATGAAGTAGTTGCCTCTTAGAGATGCGTGAACCCACAGCACGAACCCCTTCCCTTTTGTCCTTTCCAAATACTTGAGTTAACTCGTCATTGTCAAAGTCTTCACAACTATTACTATATCCCTCGTCAGTCAAGTCACTGCTTTTTCTTAAATTTTCAATTGCCTTTATTTCATCCTGTAGTCATTTAAAGTAAATATTGTGATAATACACTAAAAAAATTAAGCTATGAATTAAAAACTACAAACAATATGTTACTCACATATTTACTCTTTGCACTCTCTAAGACGCTCCCATCACTATGCTCATGTGCCACCAACCATTTGTCAACACGACTGTAGTGTTTGCCAGGATTTTCTTTTCGCTAGACATTGAAATTTAACAAGTTAGCTATATATGGAAAACTTGCATTAAACAGAAAAAGTGTAAGGAATTATACGCACCATTAAGTATAGTTTCTGAGCATAGGAACGACGCCCAAGACAATGGGGAATCTTAAGTTTTTTTCTGTTGTTCAAATTTCTAGCAATTTGCTCCACCTTTGTTGGATCTCTCTCATTTTCTAAAAACTTTTCCCATAAATGTGGATCAACACATTTTGGCACGTCATGATGACCTTTCCTCACAAGGTTCCGCAAGTTGTTTTTGTATGTCCTAAATTTTTGGGGCCACGACTTCTCCGCAAATGGGCGAGCCACGGATTGTGGAACATCAAGTTCAAATTCAACCTAGTAGTAGAGTAGAATAGTTATGTTAAAAAGAAAATATTAACTAAACCAACTAATTAAACAAAGAGCCTACACACAAAAGTTTACCATTAAAGCATTCCAAACATCGTCTTTGAAATTCTTTGGCACTTTTCGCCAATCATTGTAGCTAATTGGAATGTGATTTCTCACAAAATCTCCCGTACGACTACTCCATATCTTCGAGTATTCACCCACCACAGACCCGTCATTTTCAATTGTGACTTTCATTTTTTCTTTTGGGGCTTTGCCTCCCGATGACTCAGATGCGGGCGGGACTGAAGAAGATGGTTGGGATGGACTCGGGTTAAAATTACCTCCACTTGATGTCATAATTCCAATGCCTGTCATTTGAAAACAAGGTGGTAGTATGCGAACAACAATGATAACAAAGAATAATAATTAACGCATAACAATTATCTAAAGAAAAGTAAAGTTTTGCATTCAATCAAGTAACAGTACAAAAAGTCGTACAATCCAAACAAAAATATGGTTAAAACTCAACATAGAGGCAATTAATGCAAGATAAATAACACTAGGCAGAGCCATGCTGCTTCAACAGATCTTCCAAATGAGGTTGGTCTTCAAGAGTAGATTGGAAGACACTTGGTATCTCTAACTCGTCTACTCGACTGGTCAATCTCTTCGGTGAATGTATAACCACCCACCAATTCGGATTTCTAAGGTCTTTTGAATAGAAGACTTGACTCGCCTCGAAAGCAAGAATGACAGGCTCGTCGAGATCATTGGCATTACTCTTTAACTTAGCAAAATTTACCATCACCAAGTTAGAGTCTGGACAGTGTTTACAACCATTGGTCTTGTCCTCCACCGCCACCCAATCGCAATAAAACACTACCTCTTTAAATATTGTATAGTCTAACTCAATTATTTGTTTGATAACCCCATACCACATTGTCCAAGCATCCTTGAGCCTTTTATCACTTTTTCTTGCCCTAAATGTAGTCCATGCCTTCATGCAAACACCGCTATCTTGCGTGACAACAGTTTCGTCGTGAGACTTAGGAGAAAATACAAAACCATTAACGCGATACTTTTTGTATGTTTTGACCGTGTGCTTTGGCCCTTGAACTAACCGCCACAAAATAGCATTTGTCTCAGTCTCACCGGAAGACACCAACTGTTCAATGGAAACACTCTCATAAGTACAATACAAATCTAACTAAATAAATTACATATGTTAGTATTCTTATTTCTTGTGGACTGAGGAATACCTTTTCATATAACCAAGGGATGAAAAAAGTTTGCATCTCTACTTCTGTGATTGTAATCCCCTTTCCTTTATCGCAAGTGGAATGTCTTAACGCTTTATACTCACTGAAATTTGTAGTTTATATATTAGTAGTTATATGTGGATATGTTCAATATATGTTACAAATGCCTCAAACCTGTAGTAGTCATTGAGTCCGTCAACGTCAAGTCGAAATAGTACCCATCTACGTATTTGTTGAAATTGTTCAGATTCCAACGTTACAGTTTTATCGTCGAGCAAAGGTCCTTCATCAGAAAACTCGTCATTGTCCTCTAAAAAGGCTTCACGAGTACGTTTGTGATTTCCTTCGAGTGGATTTGGCATATATTCCATGCAATACCTAACGGATTCTCCAACAACATAAGACTCAGCAATCGATCCTTCAACATACCTTTTATTGCTAGGTATGTCTTTAAATTCCTTCATTTGCCTATTTGTATGAGTAGAAAAAATATCTCAGTCTATAAAGCCGTGTCATTTGCCTATGGATGAATACATATAAGAAAATGAGTTTACCTTTCGAAAGGATACATCCATCGAGGTCCGGTAGGTCCACAAATCAATGCCTCATCAGCTAGATGCACCATGAGGTGGATACTGATATCAAAAAAAGATGGTGGAAAGTGTTTTTCCAACACACACAATGCCTCTGCAACCATGTATTTGGCTCTTTGGATATCCTTTTGAATCAAGACTTTTGAGCATAGTATGTTAAAGAATAAGCTTAATTGTTGGATAGCTCTTCGCAAATCTCGATGTTTTGGAAAGGCATGTTGAAGCAATACGGGTAACAAATATAGAACAATAACATGATAATCATGCGACTTCAACGAATGCAAACTGGGTGGGTTAAGAGTGACAATGTTGCTCAGGTTAGATGAAAAACTAGTAGGGAGCTTCAAATCTTTCAAAATTTGGCAAAATTCTCGTTTCTCATCTTTATCCAAGTGGAATGATGCTTTTGGTTTTATCTGTTTCCCTGTGAGCTCATCTACTTGCATCCACTGGCTGCTGTGTATGCCAATGTGCTTCATATCTTCACGCGCATTTATTTTATCCTTTGTTTTGTTTTTATCATCTAGGATTGTGCAAATTAAATGCTCAGCGACATTCTTCTCGGTGTGCATCACATCAAGAACATGTCGAACTTGATGAGAGCTCCAGTATTCCAAATCAAAGAAGATGGACCTTTTATACCATGCCTCTCTCGGTTCATCATCAGTGCAGCCCATCCTCCTTTTTCTACCCGAAACTTTTGGGATCTTTCCAGGAACAAACTTTATCTGACTTAACTTTTCCAAAAGTGCATCTCCATTTAATCGAGAAGGAGGATCACTATGTTCAGGTAACCTAAGCCCCAAATACCCCCCACTCCTAAACGGGTGATTCATGCCAAGGAAAATACGGTAGTTTGTGTACACTATTTTCTTACTGTGCTCTAGTCGGATGGATCGAGTGTCATCTCCACAAACAGGACAGGCTTTATAACCATGTGTTACACACCCAGATAAATTTCCATATGCGGGAAAATCGTGAATCCCCCACATTAGCATAGCTTTCAAGGTAAAAGGTTGCATTTTGTACATGTCAAAAGCTGGCACTCCTTCTTCCCACAGTTGCTTCAACTCCTGTACTAGAGGTTGAAGGAAAACATCAATGTCTTGACCTGGTGCCTTTGGCCCAGGAATTAGCAAAGACAACATTTGAAACTCTCGTTTCATGCACAACGATGGTGGGAGATTATAAGGCACCGTAATGACTGGCCAACAACTATAACTAGAGGATTGAATACCATGCGGATTAAACCCATCAGTTGCAATTGCAAGCCAAACGTTGCGCCCTTCTTTAGCAAATGTTGGCCATTTAATCTTAAACCTTCCCCACTGAGGAGAATCAGAAGGATGCCTCAGATACTCCCATGAAGAGTTTGATCGATCGTGCCATGTCATTTTGTGCGCTATCCATGGTATAGTATACAATCTCACAAGTCTTGGAATCAAAGGAAAATGTCTTAACACTTTCAAAGGCTCTTTGCAAACTCTACCCCCCTTCTTTGTTCTCACAGCATATCTCGGTTCTCCACATTGAGGACATTGTTCCTCATCTTCATTATCTTTCCAATATAAAATACAATTATTGACGCATGCATGAATAAAGTTTGCCTTCATCCCCAAGTCATTCATCATACACTTCATGTGTGGATACTTCTCCGGTAACGTATTTCCCTTTGGGAGCCACCTTTTCAAGATGGTCAAAAGTGCCGTCACACTATTTCCCGACCAACCAAATTGCTTCTTAATGTTGTGCAGTTCCACTATTGCAGAAAGAGTTGTATCAGGACTCTCACATGTAGGGTACAATTTCTCAGTTGATAATCTTTTATATTTATTGTATTTCTCATTACCCACATACGGTTCTTCTGAAACTCCAGCGTGACCACTATCATCCACATGAGTTTCTTCATGCATTCCGTAAGAAGCGTCAACAAGATTCTCCATCCCAAGCCCTCCAACCTCGATGTTTTCTTCTTCAATGTTTTCTCCACGAACCTCTTTTACTGGCGGTTGATCTATCGAATTCATAGATGGTTTTTCACCATGGAAAGCCCATAGAGAATATGTCCTATCTATGCCCCTCCTAACGAGATGATTTCTGACATCTAATGGTGTGTGTCGATTTCTATTTCGACACTTTACACACGGACAAGATAACGTTGACAACTGTCCAACATTATTTGTAATCGCAAATGCAAGAAACTCGTCAACCCCCTTTGTATATACTGGACCAACTCTATTGCTTTCATTCATCCACTCTTTGTTAATGGGTCGTGACATTCTGCAATTCAACATGAACTAGGCCAGAGGTCGTTAGGGTTAGAAAAAAGAAAGGAAAATAATTCAAAATGTCCCCTTTAAAATGGTCTAATAACCCAAAAAAAAGAAGCAAAAGGGACAATGGGAGAGGAAAAGGGCACCTGCAAACAAAGAGAATCCCGACAAGGGATACAATCAATATGCAAACAACATTGTAAATAAAATAGGGTCCACGGGGGGAACACCCAACAATTGTGAGAAGGGACTGCCCCCTTCCCACTCATCGTCCCAATTAGGGCACACACGTTGCGATAAGTCACGGGGGACTTGCCACGTGTTCAGAAACAATGTACATAAATTCAATAGCCTCACTATCCTAAGGCTCTATTTTATAAAAGCAATGAAATGAAAGCATACAAAAAATAGCTAGGGAAAAGCCAAACCTTTGAGTGTGAAATGCCAAGCAATTCCTTCCAATTAGTAGCAAGCAAAACAAATGGGATGGAGGGAGATCAAATCCACAAATCCTATTGGAAAATCTCACGTAAGTATAGAAAGAACGGGCTACTCCTTAACCAATAGAGGGAGAGAGAGAGGGAGAGAGAGAGAGAGAGAGAGAGAGTTTATATGTATAAAAGACAGACTACCCCTTAACCAATAGATAGAGAGAGAGCAAATGCTAGCTAGATAGTTTGTATGAATTAATTTTTTTTAGTACTCTCATTGCAAAACGATTAGTATCAACACCAAATGCTAACCTAGAACATTAATTTAGAATAATACACTTCTGTTGAAGTTACAATAAAAGAAAAAGGAAAAAAAATAGAAGAGCAAAGAGCAAATGCTAGCTAGCTAGTTAGCAGCTACCTTCAATTGTCAAAAAGAACGGGTTACCCCTTAACCAATAGGAGAGAGAGAGAGAGAGAGAGAGAGAGAGAGTTAATATGTATAAAGAACGGGTTACCCCTTAACTAATAGAGGAAGCAAGAGAGAGAGAGAGAGAGAGAGAGAGAGAGTTTATATGTATAAAAGACGGGCTACCACTTAACCAATAGGGGGAGAGGGAGAGGGAGAGAGAGAGATAGTTTATATGTATAAAAGACGGGCTACCCCTTAACCAATAGGAGAGAGAGAGAGAGAGAGAGAACGAGAGAGAGAGAGTTAATATGTATAAAGAACGGGTTACCCCTTAACTAATAGAGGAAGCAAGAGAGAGAGAGAGAGAGAGTTTATATGTATAAAAGACGGGCTACCACTTAACCAATAGGGGGAGAGGGAGAGGGAGAGAGAGAGATAGTTTATATGTATAAAAGACGGGCTACCCCTTAACCAATAGGAGAGAGAGAGAGAGAGAGAACGAGAGAGAGAGTTAATATGTATAAAGAACGGGTTACCCCTTAACTAATAGAGGAAGCAAGAGAGAGAGAGAGATAGTTTATATGTATAAAAGACGGACTACCCCTTAACCAATAGGAGAGAGAGAGAGAGAGAGAGAGAGTTAATATGTATAAAGAACGGGTTACCCCTTAACTAATAGAGGAAGCAAGAGAGAGAGAGAGAGAGTTTATATGTATAAAAGACGGGCTACCACTTAACCAATAGGGGGAGAGGGAGAGGGAGAGAGAGAGATAGTTTATATGTATAAAAGACGGGCTACCCCTTAACCAATAGGAGAGAGAGAGAGAGAGAGAGAGAGAGAACGAGAGAGAGAGTTAATATGTATAAAGAACGGGTTACCCCTTAACTAATAGAGGAAGCAAGAGAGAGAGAGAGATAGTTTATATGTATAAAAGACGGACTACCCCTTAACCAATAGGAGAGAGAGAGAGAGAGAGAACGAGAGAGAGAGAGAGTTAATATGTATAAAGAACGGGTTACCACTTAACCAATAGAGGGAGAGAGAGGGAGAGAGAGAGAGAGAGAGAGAGAGTTTATATGTATAAAAGACGGGCTACCACTTAACCAATAGAGGGAGAGGGAGAGGGAGAGGGAGAGGGAGAGAGAAAGAGAGAGAGGGAGAGAGAGAGATGGTTTATATGTATAAGAGAGAGATAGTTTTTGTAGGAAAATCACCCAATATTAAGCAATGTTATGTACGGCTTCTATGGGTGAGCTATATCTCCACTACGGACCCACCTTTCTTTATAGAATACATTTTTGCTCACCCTAAAACTGCTCACTCATTGCTCATCCAACTCACCCATTGGTTAATGCAATGAGACTCACGATTAAATAAGTATTAATTTATAGTAAAAAGTTATAAGTCTCATTGCATTAGTCCATAGGAGAATTAGGTGAGCAATTTTGAGGTGGACAAAACTGCACTTTTCTTTATAACAATGACATCTGCAGTATAAAATTTAACAGATTTATTAAAGGTTTCACTTTAGTTCAAATCACAGGAGGCAAACTGAAAACGTAAGCTAACTACAAAGGTGTATTTGTAATTAATCCAAAAAAAAAAACCCGTTAAATCTCAATTTTTGAATTGTGTCCAAAATTCAAAGCTTTTAATTTGTCTAGGGTAGTATGACATCATTATTATCACTAACAAAGCCTTACATCTCACTAACAAAGACTTCTAACCGATTGGAGTTTAAGATAAATGGGGTCAAAAGCAATAACCCATTTTGCTTCAACAAGAAGTCGAGGATTATCCAAAAGTAGATTATAGCAAACTAATAAAGGTTTGATCACATTTCAGAGTTGTTCATCTCACACTGTGCCTCTAAAGGCGTGATTGGCAATGGCATTCCCAAACATGCCCTTATTATAGGGAAAGCAGAAAAACTAAGTGTGAATCAGATTGAAAGTTAATATATACCTTGGGTTGAAACAGAGTGAGAAGGGGGTGGGAGCCAAACATGAGTGATTCCAGCACTAGCCAAGTCCGGTACTTTGTTGAGTAGCGAGTTGTACCATCCTCCTTTATTGTTGGACGATTCCCAATTAAACCCCTATCCATATTAAATCGTTTACAAATATTATAAATATATAGACAGCACTAAAGCTGCTTTGGAGATATATGGTATAGCAGTAAATGAAAGAGAGTTTAGAAGTATACCATTGGTGCACTGCAATATTTAAAATTCACCAGGCCAGAAATCTCACCTATGCTGTGAATTTTTGGCTAGTCAATTCATGCACAGTCCTACACATGTTCAACTACAAGGGGTAAAGAGGATTTTGAGATACATTAATGGAACTTTGGCACATGGACTAAGAATCACTGCACAAACCAGCTTGAACTTGTATGGGTTCTCAGATGCTGATTGGGGAGGATGTGAAACAACAAGAAGGTCCACTAGTGGTTACTTTATTTTCATTGGAAGCGATTGCATTTCTTGGTCTTCTAGGAAACAACCCCCATAGTTTCAAGGTCTAGTAGCACTGAAGCTGAATACAGGGCCTTAGCCTCTGCTACTGCTGAAATCACATGGGTCACTTTTTTTTTTTTTTTTTTTTACTGAAAGACATTGGCGTTACATCTCCTACTACTCCTAGCTATTCTAGTTTGTGACAATCTTAGTGCCTTATATATGACTATAAATCATGTCCTTCATGCTAGAACAAAACATATAGAACAGCTGGACTATCATTTTGTGAGAGAAAAGGTAGCTCAAGGGAAGCTTTGTCACTCAGTTTGTAACATCTACTGACTACTGCTCAGGGTGACAGACATACTGACCAAAGCATTGCCAAGTTCTCAATTCATCTTGTTAATTAGATCCAGATTGGGAGTATTCTACCCATCCTTCATATTCAGGGAGGGTGTTAGAGACTAAATCCAATATGACAAATAATAACATAAAAAAGAAAAAAACGCTAGGTGTCCCTGGACCTGGGAAAAGAAAGAAAATCACAAGGTATCCATGTACCTAGAGTTAAAACAATTGGCAACCAACCAACGTAATCAAAATAATCTTAATCCGTGTTCTCTTCTTCGACAAATTTGAGAGCCTCCTAAATAGGCTTTCCAATAAGATTCAAATGAAAACAAGTATAGAAAGAAAAATAATCTAGACTTACCGTAATGATAATCCAAAGTCAACTAAATCCAATATGACAAATAATAACATAAATTAAAGGAGATTAAATTTGCTGTTTGGTGTCCCCAACAAAAAGTATTTGAAAATATACTTCCTGCAGCCAGGATGATTGGCATAAGTATTCTGTGCTTGTATTTTGATAGTGGTTATTTCAGAGAATCCATGTCATCCTCTTCAATTAAACAGTCAAATCACCCTAAATATTTTATCATTCTGAAGAAATTGGTACTTTTAGCAATCAATTTGTATGTGGATTGTGTTTATAACCTAAAGCATGTATGTAGGACTCATTAGATATGGTTTTCCAAAAAGAAACTCCAAAGGTAAGAATAAAAAATTATAAAGGTAAGAATAAAAAATTCTAAAGGCAATCAATTTGTATGTGGATTGTGTTTATAACCTAAAGCATGTATGTAGGACTCATTAGATATGATTTTCCAAAAAGAAACTCCAAAGGTAAGAATAAAAAATTCTAAAGGCAATCAATTTGTATGTGGATTGTGTTCACGAAAGGTATTTTGAGAAGGAAATGTGGAAGGAAGAGACAGTAACTTATCAAATTGAGATGATGAAGTAGACAGGTGGGTTTTTCTGCATTGAGTAAACTGAACTGCTCCTGAGAAAATGAACTGCCCACTCATCTATATTTATGCAGCTACCATTAAGTTCAAATAAGTCTGTCGATGTATGCTCTCAGCTATTGTACATGGTTCATGTACACAAGCTGATATTCTGCCTATGACTGATAAGTCACTGGTATGTGCTAGAAATTTCAAATTGATGCTATGAAAAATAAGCCCGGCATGCAGTGGCGTAGCTAGGAAATAAGTCCAGTGTTGTCAACAATGAATCTATGCAGCGGCGTCCCTGAGGCTAATTTTTTGTTAGGTCTATTTATCCATGTATTTGGGTTGGATTCTCTGAATATCACTTCTTCTGCTTCTTCATTTTTGGATTTGGAACACTAATTGGGTTGGGCTAAAATGAGAAGTAGACATAATAAGGTATGGTGTCAAATATTAGTTCCTTTCCTGTATTGATATTGGTGTCAAAGATACTGCAAAAATACACTATAGCTCAAAAATATTTGTCTCTATTATGTAAATCTAGTTTTAGATTGTCACCCAGTGAACATTATTAAATATCTAGTTTTGCTGTAAATCTAGTTTTAGATTGTCACCTAATCAACCCCCAATAAATCCTTAAATACATAATGTACCAAAAAGAAAGCTATTATTCAGAAAATGTTTTTTATTTTTTTTCCAGAGTTGTAGGGACATAAATTACACTGTACCTTCTTTGATCTACCGAACACTACATTTGTCGACGTGAAACAATCAGTGACACTTATTAACAAATTAACATTCTAGGAAGAACGGACATGAGTAATCAATAATAAACTATCGATTAAATATAGACTTTTTAGCTTTATGTAGAATATAACTCGATAAAGCTGAATTCTTCAATTACAATAACATACACTTTGTTGAAGTTTAGGATACCCTATATTTTATCGAACCTTATACCATTTTCACATAATTTTCCCGT
This sequence comes from Hydrangea macrophylla, assembly GCA_033977485.1. Lineage (NCBI taxonomy): Eukaryota > Viridiplantae > Streptophyta > Magnoliopsida > Cornales > Hydrangeaceae > Hydrangea > Hydrangea macrophylla. The sequence goes on along the minus strand of CM066997.1, from coordinate 96,160,175 downwards.
AATTTACTCCCATACTCTGTATATACTCTCTAGGTGATCTGTGCATCAAAACACAGTAAAGTCATGGAGGTATACATGGAAAGAGAAGATATGAAGAAATTAAAAGTTACCTGACAGATTTTTCCAAGCAGCCAGTCACGCAAAGTCAAATGCGATGCACATCAGTCCTACTCATCTCTCCTCCTTGATATATATTCCACTAATTGCAGCGAGTCAGCAACCCAGTTCAATTACATGCACAAATTAAGAGACAAATGAGGATTCAAATCTTAAGTACATGCACATTTGAGATATATAAAAAATTATAATAATATTAAAAATAAAAATAACCCCAGAAGTTACACCTTTGAGTTGAGAAAAGAATTAGTATACAATTTTTGAATCCTCATTTGCTTACTTTCCAAAACTATCCTTCCTTGAAATCTAGACCAAGACAAAATTTAAAATGTTGTTGTAATGATTAGGGCCAATTGTGGAAAGTATGTGTAGATTTTTTTGTCCCCTTAATAAGTTGAGTTCCATTGGTGGACTCAAAAAATGGGACGGAAGGAGTATGATTTATGCAGATTACGACAAAAGACTTGTACAATTGATCACAAGAGAAATTGAAATGGGAATAATATTGGAGAATGAACTAATACTTCAACTATTGAGCTATTGGGAAGTACAAATCTGTCAATCTAAAAACATACTTTGGCTGTTTTTAAGTGGGAGGGGATGGATTCAAATCTTCCCAATAGGAAGTGGGAGGAGTTTATCACCTCCTTTCTTTGTAGAATGCCTCTTGTGCATTTATCGGACTGATTTCTTGGGTTACTATTACTTGAATTGTGTGTGTGTGTGTGTGTGTGTGGCGTGTGTGGCGTGTGTCATCCAGGTAAGTAATCTAAAAAAAAAAAAGATTCTAAATGTATCCTATATGTTGTATAACTAACATGGCATTTGAGAAATTAGATTTGAGATTCAAATTTAACAAACGTGACATTACTCTTTCTTAATTTGTGACCCAACTCTAACTTTTTTCCATTTTTTTCCATTTAATAAAAAGTTAAGCAACGAGTACTTTTTTTTTTCCTTAACAAGCAACGAGTACTTGCTTTTACTTGTGAATCTGTGATGTTGTTTTCACACTAGTCTATTGAGTTGGTGATGCACAATCCTGCAGTTACAATGAAACAAATTGTTTATTCACAGAAACATTTGGTTTTCCACTTCTCACTTAGGGAAGTGTTTTAACTATATGTATGGTGGATCGGGCCAAACCACAAGCGGGTAAAGTGGTCACTAATTTAAACTGTGACACTTTACCCACATGGGGGTTAAGCGGTCACTTGTAAACCACATGGGGATAAAGTGACATCGAGCCAAACCAGGGGATAAAGTGTAATTAACAAAAGACAACTAATTGCAACTTGCAAGAGTCTTTTGCAAAAGGACAATACTTGTTGCCTTGCACTAATACATGGACCCTTTTGGACGAAGAGTGTTTGTATAATTTCAATATATCACATGCCATGTCTTTATGTCTATGTGGTACCCTACAGTTGATATGATTGACTTATTTAGATGAGACACATATGTAAAGAGTGTGAATTCTACTCAAGAATGTTACAAATAAGGGAAAAAATACATCTATGCTCAAAATTCTTCATATGTATATACTACACTCCAATATAGCTCAAAGTCAGAGCCCTCCTTGTTGGTTTAAGCCTCCACAACATACATGATACGACAATGCCATTCAACTGACTTATCCCATTATACTAATTCAATTTTATATTTAAATTCAAGCATAAGTTGTTTAATTCTTATTCTCTCCCATACTACTACCACCTATCCATTTAAGCATTCTCACTATAGCTAGCTAGGCTAGTTCAAGTAGTCATCATGCATCATTTCCACACATAATTTAAGCACTCTTGGTTATATTATTCATCCCTATATGTAATGTTGTAAAGAATAGCAGCAGATGGTGGAAAAGAAACAACCCCCCACTGATTCCTTAGAGTAATGCTATGCTTCCCAATTTTTTTTCCCAAAAAAAGTTTCCCAACACATGTGGCAGTGGGACCTTCTTCAATAATGGTGGGATCACTTCAACATCAACCAATCAAATAAACTGGCCCACTGCCACATGTGTTGGGAAACACTTTTGGAAAAAAAAATTTAGGAAGCATAGCATTACTCGATTCCTTATTAATGTTATAAGTTCAGGCTCTACTTTGATGGTCCAAAATCTTTTTTTTTTTAAACTTAATTTTGTGGATGGGGGTGCTAGCAGTGGTATCACACTGCAAACAGAACACAGTGACTTAGATACATTCTTGAGCTTCAATTTCAGATAGCTCAAATGCACAAAAACATCTCCCAAAAATTTGCAATATAAAACTTCAACTCGGAAAAGATGTGACCAAGTAATTTTATATTTGAATCTAGTACAAAGAAAAATTGTTCAGCCAACATATAATATAATACTTTATAAGGATAGTTTAGTATCAGGTTGAAGGAACAAACTCCTCTGGAATTCCCAAATGGCAATTCACTACTTTAATTAGTTGTGCTAAATCACTCTACAATTCACTAGTCAGGCAAAAACATGGATTCATGTGTACACCCACGATGGAGAAACATAATTGACAACTTAAATTCCAGTTAAATCTAAACAAACAATAAACTGGACGATTATGAATTCTATGCTGAAAATTAGTCTTTTCATGAACAGAAATACAACCAAGGAAAATCACCAAAACTGAGCAAAAGAAGATGAACAGATAAAACCCACACACAGTCGCAATACACACACACGTACATAATCGCTACACACACAATCGCAACACACAAATAAAACTGAGCAAAAGAAGATGAACCAGTATGATTTCAGATCTAGTTTGCATATGTGTATGTGTTTATAATAGATCTGGTGTGTATGTGTGTGTGTAAGAGAGAGAGAGAGAGAGAGAGAGAGATATCTGGTGTTTGTGTGTGTGTGTGTGTGTGAGAGAGAGAGAGAGAGATGACTAACCACGGTGGAGTGGTGGAGGCGGGAAAATGATGGCGGAGTGGTGGCAGCGGGAAGACCACGGTGGAGTGGTGGCAGCGGGAAGACGATGGTTGGTGGTGGCGACGGAAGGACCACGGTGGAGTGGCGGTGGCGAGAGCACCACGGTGGAGTAGCGGCGGCGAGAGGACCACGGTGGAGTGGCAACGGCGAGAGGACCACGGTGGAGTGGCGGCGGCAGTGGGAGCTCACAGATCCCCTTTTCTCCTCTCTCTCTCTCTCTCTCTCTCTCTCTCTCTCTCTCTCTCTCTCTTTCTCTCACAGAGACCCCCTTTTGGCTTTTGTTTTGCCGCCCAAGACCCCCTCTAGATTTTAGTTTTTTTTTTTTCTTTAATATTTTCTTTTAAATAAATAATTTAGGTAAAACTTTGTAATGGTAATTTACTGTTAGTATTTATTTTGTTATTGTTAGAAAATTCTAAAATAGCTAGAGTTGAAAATTACTAACACAATTTACACATTTCTAACCGAAATTTACCGTTACAAATTTGTAACGGTAAATTACCGTTAGGAAACCAAAAATCACTGTGTTAGAAAATTGGCTGAATGGTGTAGTGTAAGATACCCAATCTCCGAATTGTATTAACAGATATGAATGATAGAGCAGCACCCGTATCAAATAATACTCTAACATGGGAGTTAAATAGAGTCAATGTACCTTCCACTGCTTGCTGATCAGGTTGAGCTTCTCCATGATCTCCTTCTTCATATACAGCTCCATCATATCCAGCGGCATCAGGAATAACAGCATTCAAGCGGGTCTGACCCTGTTGCCCATAAGTCGCTTGCTTAGGAGCAGTGCAGAACCTGCTGATGTGACCTGGTTCACCACAGTTGAAGCAGACTATTCCTGGCTGAGCAGCACGCCTTGGTGCCTTGCAGTCCCGAGCCACATGTCCAGGGTTGCCACAGTTGAAGCACTTTACGCCACTACTTCCTTCTCCTACTCGGGGTTGAGTCGGATAGGTAATAGCTTGTGCCTTCTTGCTTCCGTCAAAGTTCCTCTTCTGCCCTTGGGTACGATTCATTGGTGGTCTATTCCCAAAATTACCCCTCTGAGGCGGTCGGAATTCAAATTGTTTGCGATATACTCGAGCATCTTCTTCCAGATCGGTAGCCAGGCCGACTAGTCCTTCAAACGTCTTGTCTAGATGGCCGAGAGTCAGGCGACGAATCTGCGGTGCCAACCCTTGGTTATACTTCCGGATCTTCTTCTCCTCAGTATCAACCATGTGCGGGGCAAACCGTGACAGCCTCTCGAACTGTGTGGTATACTCTTGCACCGTCTTGGTTCCTTGCGTCAGATCCATAAATTCCTTCTCTCTTCTGTGCCTCTCCGTAGCCGGGAAGTACTTCTCCAGGAATCTCCCTTTGAACGCCGTCCACGTCATCCCCATAGCAGCGGTGTTCCCGATAGTGGCTATGACCGAGTCCCACCAATCTGCAGCGGCGTCGGTTAGTTGAAATGTAGCCAGCCTCCTCTTGTCCATCTCGTTGCATTGGACAGCTTCGAACATGCGGTCCATCTGTCTTAACCATTGTTCCGCCTTCCATGGATCCGTGGTACCCGCAAATTGCTCGGGTCTGAGCGCACGGAATCTCTCCAGCAGCTTATCTCCCGTCTGGCGGTCTCGTTCATTCGCATTACTAACCCTCTCGAGACGTCTGATAAAAGCTTCAAATATTCCCGTGGGGTCGGCAGCCTCGGGCGCTCCTTCAATCAGATTTCTGTTCCTCCTTGGTCTTCCAGCCATTCTATGCATGATAGGGGTAGTAGAATGAGAAACATGCATGCAACAGTACTATGACGAAAATTTTCAAAGGAGTATTTATCACTATATCACATACTCGTATTATCATATAAGCATACAATAAAATATATATTAAGTACATATAATACTCGTATTCGAACTAGGGCTGTCTAATAGCAAAGAGGTCGTATTCTTATTCTTATTCTCCATACTCTGGGCTGTGGGCCATGCTGACTGTTCCGAGTTTTGACTCAGGAAGTTTGTCAGTGCCTAAGCTATTAATGAGGGCTATGGTATGCTTTTAACTCCTTAGAAACTTGGCTACTATCTGTCTGTAGGGGCATCATAAGTTATGGTTATCTCGGCTAATCCTAAATGGATATGTCTGAAGGTATATGGAAATTGCTATCATTCTTGTCGATGTGACAAGACAAACGGGTAATCATTTCTATGATAAAACCAACTTAGAATTTTAGTTTCTGAACTAAGGGTAATCCGTACTAAACTAACACTAGAACTTGGTTGTATAGCTTAGTAAAACTTAAGGGTAACCTATGTCACTAATCTATGGCGTGAATAACTGAGCCTGGTCAATCTAGAAAACCTATGGCTCTGATACCACCAAATCCTGTCACGCCCCGACGTAGCATAAATATGGAAAGCGTTTAATTTCCTTTATGGACCCGTAGGTCGCGACAGTTTGAAGGATCGATTCCGTCCCAAAACGTCGAACAACATAAAACCATTAATCAGAGTAGGGTAATCAGGGCTCATAAAAATTTTTCTAACTTATTACATCCTATGGTACGGGGTTTACTAAGGCACAGACCGCCTTGAAAATAAAACAATACTTAAAGTCTATTACAGTCATCCTTATTACAAAACCAAAACATATCTTAAAGCACATAAACATAAAACATATAAAAGTAACATCTCTTCTCAGCAACTGATCTCAATTAGCATAATCATACGGTTCATCCTGATTATTACCTGCAAAGCCTGGACACGAATGTCCAGGACGCATCAACGCCGTCAGCTTCAAGAAGCTGGTGAGTATTAAAAACAATACTTTGAATGTAAAAAAACATACTCATTTACCTTTTTCCCATTTCCATTTAAATACCACAAGTTTCTATTTATGATAAAGAGCTCGTTTTAGAAAACAACCACAACATTATTTAAAAGATAATTTCACACATATGTGACCGTGTATGAGAACAATGCACCATCTCATCTATCCGACTCTTTTCTCTCGACAACACCCAACAACCCTCTATCCTACTCCTGGTATCTTTGAAATACTAAGATAGCCACACTTTAGCAACGGGGCGCCAGGGAGTGTCCAGTTTGCCTCACACTTTGGTCCGGGGTACCAGGGAGTGTCCAATGCCTCACACTTTGAAGACCCTAACCGCCATGCAAATACCGGGGCAACCCCCTCACAAGTATCCAGACTCGAGTTATCAGTGAGTGTCCATAGGCCACACTTTAGCACTTCCATGGGTGCCAGTGAGTGTCCAAGTTCGGCTTCACACACTTTAACGCTTCCATGGGCGTCAGGGAGTGTCCATATTTGCCACCTTCGCATTTCAAAGACACCCTCATCCGCATTATCAACTACATCCACAACCACAACCACAACCACAACCACAATCACAACCACAACCACAATCACAATCACAACTCAAACTCATACTCTTTCCACACTATCATTACTCTTTTCCACACTACCATTACTCTTTTCCACACATACTGACAACCATATGCATGTACCACTGACTCTACATGTATGTCATGAACTTAAACATAAAGCAAAATACTGAATTAAAGGCACAACGTACGTACGGGGTTTTATAAGTCTTAATACATCGTTCTACTCGTCCCATCACAACCAATTAAGATTCTGTTTTAATAAATTTCCCAACCAGGGCTTTAACAGTTTGTAAATACTACCCAAGCAGCCCCTAAAACACGAAACAAGCAAGAATTAGAAACTGCCAGAATCATTCCCGGCGCTTTTGAATAAATGCCGTTAATTCCCGGCGCTTCAGGACAAACGCCGTTAATTTCCCGGCGCTTCAGGACAAACGCCGTTAATTTCCCGGCGCTTCAGGACAAACGCCGTTAATTCTCTGTGCAGTAGCTTCGTCTTCTTCACTGATTATCCCCTGTTTTCAATTTAAGGGTCCAAATTGACCCATTTCTGAATTCTGCTTCAACCAAGACATGTAATATATGGATTTCTTCGTTTTTCCGCAAGGATTACGAATACGTGATCGGTTTTAACTAATTTCAATCGTAGCTCTCGGATTTCACGTAAAACCGAGAGGTGACAAAACTTTAAATCAACGGTACGTCGTGATACGAATGAATTAAGCCGTAGTATTCGAACCATGGCTTATTGGGACTAAGATCTTTCATTTTCAATTCACAAAATCGATTTTGGTTAAGTTTGAAAAATCACCATTTTTGAGTTTCAAGCTTTCATACGTAAATTGAAAATGGTGTTCTGCAATTTAGACTAAACTATCAGCAAATAAATATGAAATTACATTCCAAGTGAGTTTAGAATACTCACTGTGATATAGATTGAAGAAATTGTTGAGAAAGAAATATAATTACGAAATTCCCAAAATTCCAAGCTTTGGCTTTGGAGGATTGAGCTCTTCTCTCTCTCTACGAAATTGAAGAACTTCTCTGCACTCTCTAAACTCTCTGTGTATACTGAATTATGCTGTGATGGAAGTGCAGAATGTGTAGTGTGGTTGGGTGTATAAATAATCAAATTCCCACTAAGAAAACATTGGCCTAACCTCCCACTCAATCTCCATTAACTTCCATTAAATACAATGAATGTGCAGATATGATGTGTATACACTGCCCTTTATTCTCCACTGCTGAAAGTAAGAGGTAGGTGGAGATGAGGTGGGTCAAAGTGTGTTTGGGTAATCTAGCTTATGGCATAAGGACAACACACATACTACAACATTTGCCAAACAAGGCCTAAAGAAAAGCATCAGCAATCATAAATGGGTATAAAGAAATTTGTCCAATCAGTCACTTCCAAAATTCTGTGGAAGTTTAGCACTGCGCGGACAGTTTTAAACCTAAACTGGTATTTTCGTGACACGGTGTTTATCACAAAAATACAGAAAATTCATTTTAACGTTAGAAATAGTTTTCTGATTTTATAAAAATACAGTTTGAGTTTAAAAGAAATAATTCCACCGTTTTGAAATACAGATTTGAAATTTAACACAGGTATTGCCAGTTTTTATGAAAATTGCATTTTGACCCCAAAAGTAATTTCAATTATGAAATTAGTCAAGAAATAAATTTTTCACATAAGAATTGAAATTAACATATAAACAGACAATATATATTAAATTTTAAATATAATAATGCAAATATGATAATGTAATTTTTAAATATGATAATGCAGGAAAATGCAGGTTATTACACCCCCATATGTGAATGACATGGTTTTCTAAACTTGACTCAATGGATGATATACACAACGAGAGCAATTAATGGACTTGTGATGCATTAGGAGAGCGTCTTTTGGACTTGAACTTTCCCTTAGTGAATACCTAATGGACTTACACAGTGAAGCGGTGTATATTAACGTATTGAACTGACCAACCTTTTAGTGTAAATCAACATTAGATACCACACACACCACTTATCCTTATACACTTTAATTCATTCGGTTGTGTTCATTTTGGTCCTGAACAAGATCCTATGTTCATGAGAGCTCTTAGAAAACCAAGCCTTTGAAATTCTCATAGAAGCGACCCCACTTCTTTTCTCATATAGGTGATATCAATTTAGAGTACTAACACTTACTCATCAACATCATTAAATGTAACAACATAACCTCATCAATTTTATTACACACCAATTCAATATACAAGAATGAGACCATTTATTACAAATGTGTGTTTACAACATAAACTTCCCCAACTAGTTTGCCTATTGAACCTAGATCTTGGGGATCTCCAGTCAACTAGGTTAGGTTTTCGCCCGGGATGTTCAAAGTATTAGCTTTAGGCACATTCCTTTCGTAGTATATTGAACTTGATCTCTATGCAATCCTTTCGTTAGAGGACCCTCAATATTCTCTTTGGACTTGACATAGTCAATCGTTATGACACCACTAGACAACAACTGCTTGATCGTATTGTGTCGTCTCCTTATATGCCTTTAATTGCCGTTATAAATGGCATTCTTAGCCATGGATGATGCCGCATTGCAATCACAATGCACAACTATAGCCGTTACCAGCTTTGGCCACAATGGAATATCTTCTAGGAAGTTTTGAAGCCACTCGACTTTCTCACTCGCCTTATCCAAGGTAATGAATTTTGATTCCATCGTTGAACGTGCTATACACGTTTGCTTTGTTGATCTCCAAGAAATCGCGGATCCACCTAAAGTGAATACATACCCACTTGTGGACTTGGTTTCTTGACTATCCGAGATCTAATTAGTATCGGAGTATCCCTCTACCACAGGTGGATACCGTGTATAGTACAAACCATAGCTCATAGTATGCTTTAGATACCATAACACTCTAATAAGAGCATCCCAATGTTCTTTCCCCGGATTGCTAGTGTATCTAGCAAGTCTCCCCACCGAATAAGCAATATCCGGTCTTGTACAATTTATAATGTACATTAAACTTTCAATAACTTGAGAATATTCAAGTTGAGATATGGCAACCCCCACATTTTTCCTCAACTTGCAGTTTCCATCAAATGGTGTTAAAACCGCTTTACAATCAAATTATCCAAACTTCTTTAATATTTTCTCAACATAATGTGATTGTGTGATAAGATATCCATCGGAAGTTGATTTCACTTGCATACCATGAATAACATCGGCTTTACCCATGTCTTTCATGTCAAAACTTGAGTTTAACAACTTCTTAGTTTCATTCATAACCTTCTTGTTGGTACCGGTTATCAATATGTCATCAACATATAAACATATGATGACATAGGAATCTTTAAATTCTTTAACATATATACACTTATCGCATTAATTGATTTTGAAACCATTTGTGATCATGGCGTGATCAAACTTTGTGTGCCATTGCTTTGGCGCTTGTTTCAAGCCATAAAGAGACTTAACAAGTCGACACACTTTGTGTTCTTGTCCCTTTACAATGAAACCTTCTAGTTGTTCCATATAGATCTCTTCATCTAGATCTCCATTAAGGAACGTTGTATTTACATCCATTTGATGTAATTCTAAATTATAGACAGCTGCTATAGCGATTACCAACCTGATGGACGTAATCCTAGTGACCGGGGAATAGATATCAAAGAAATCTAATCCCTTTTTTGCCTATAACCTTTAGCTACCAACCGAGCCTTGTACTTGTAAATAGTACCATCAGCCTTGAGCTTTTTCTTAAATATCCATTTGCAACCAATTGGTTTACTTCCCGGAGGCAAGTTAACCAATTCCCATGTTTGGTTTTGCATAATGGAATCAAACTCACTATTTACCGCTTCTAGCCAATATGGCGCTTTGGGTGTACTCATAGCCTCGTTAAATGTTTGAGGATCCCCTATGGTAGCTAGTGTCACAAAATCCGGTCCAAAAGAAGTAGCTTGTCTAGCTCTCTTGCTTATTCTAGGAGCGACATCAGTTTCTTCTTCATCACAAGGATTAGACGAAACCTTATCAACACTTCTTTTAGGAGTTGAATTTTGTCTTCTTTCTTTAAAAAGAAAGATTTCTTCAAAGAATTCGACATCCACCGATTCTATAAACGTATTAGCATGAATATCTATATTATCGAATTTAACCACAAGGAATCGATACGCAACGCTATTAACTGTATATCCAATAAATACACAATCCACGGTTTTAGGTCCAAGCATAGTCCGTTTTGGAAGCAGAATTTGTACCTTAGCTAGACACCCCCACACCTTCAACTTTTTATAGGAGGGTTCTTTACCTTTCCACACTTCATAAGGAGACTTGTTAGTCTTCTTGTGTGGAATCCGATTTAGGATCACATTCACCGTGAGAATGGCATCCCCCCCACAAGTTATGTGGCACTCCCGAGGTATTTATCATAGCATTAGCCATTTCCTTGAGAGTTTGGGTTTTCCTCTCCGCTACACCATTTTGTTGTGGTGTATATGGTGTCGTAGTTTAGTGAATTATGCCATTAAGTGCACAATATTCGGCCAATGGAGTTGACTCGTATTCACCTCCCCTATCCGACCTCACCATTTTAATTGTGTTTGAAAGTTGATTTTCAACCTCCACCTTATATGTCTTAAACATATCTATGATCTTATCCTTTGAGTGCAATAAATAAACATAACAATATCTACTTTTATCATCTATGAACGTAACGAAATATTTTCTTCCACCTCTTGTTGGAGTTAATTTTAAATCACATAAGTCCGTATGAATTAAATCTAATAATTCACTTGTTCTATCTATGGATTTAAATGGTTTTCTAGCAAACTTAGATTCAACACATATTTCACATTTATGAGTTTTATCAATTTCAAATTTTGGTAATAGTCCTAAATTCATCATCTTATGCATATATTTGAAATTAACATGACCAAGCCTAGAATGCTATAAACTACAAAACTCAACAATATAAGAAGAACTTATTTCATTCTCATTAATATTAATTTTAGGAGTACAATTGACTTTGAAGAGCTCATCACACATATAGCCCTTCCCTACATACATTCTACCATTAGTTAATACAAATTTATCGGATTCGAAGACTAGCTTGAATCCTTTCATGCTAAGCATAGGACTCGACATCAAATTCTTTCCAATTTCGGGCACATTTAGCACATCTAGGAGAGTCATCTCTTTGCCGGATGTGAATTTCATTAACACATTACCTTTGCCTTCAATGGTTGCAGCCGCGACATTTCCCATATAAAGCCTCTCACCACCTTCCACCTTTGTGTAGGTAGAAAACATGTTTCATCTCCACAAATATGCTTAATGGTCCCGGTGTCTATCCACCAACTCTTTGAGTCGGTCACAACACAAGTTTCCATGACTACTGCCGCAAGATCGTCGATCTCCATCATGTTTTCTTGGTTAGGCTTTTTCTTTCCTCCATTAGATCCCTTCTTATTTTGACAATCGATCACACGATGCCTGGGTATCCTACAGACCCAACAATTCCCATTGATTTTCTTGGATTTGTGGTCCTTAGAATTATTGTATGTAGACTTCCATTTTGCTCCTTTAGTATTACTTTTATTTTTAACCTTTGAAGACTCACCTTCAACAAGATTTGCCTTAGACTTGATAGATCCTTGCAGCCCACTCTTAACTCATTTTCGGTTGTCTTCTGCTATCCTTAAATGACTACCAAGTCTTCCATTGATAACTCCTTGTGCTTGTGTTTTAGATATCTAGCTCTTGAATTCCTTCCACAACGGTGGTAACTTCTCAATGATTGATGCAACTTGGAATGGTTCACTAATAGCCATTCTTTCCACATGAATTTGGTTGATGCTGACTTGTATCTCTTCTAATTGCTTAATCACCAGAATAGAATCCACCATTTTGAAGTCTAGAAACCTTCCCACAATAAACTTCTTAGTCCCCGCATCTTCCGCTTTGTACTTCTTTTCTAGAGACTCCCAAAGTTCCTTTGCACTTTCAAAGATAGAATAAACATTGTAGAGAGTATCCTCCAACCCATTTAAGATATAATTGCGGCATAAGAAATCGGAGTAATTCTATGCTTCCAAAGCGGCTTCTTGTTCTTTGGTGGCATTTTCTGTAGGAATCACCGGGTTTGCCTCACGTAGAATGTGTGCGAGGTTGAGAGTAGTGAGATAAAATAGCATCTTCATTTGCCATCTTTTGAAGTCTTCCCCCTTAAAATTTTCAGGCTTCTCGGCATGGGTATTCTTGACAATGGTTGCTACTGTAGTTAATGTTTCTCCGGCCATCTGTCAAGTATATTTAACTTTGTTTTCGATTGTTGGTTTTAGGGTACTCGAAAAATGGATAAGAACCAATAAAATACATAAAATAAAAAAAAATAAAAATAAAAAAAACTTTAAAGATCGAGCACGTATTAAATACGTTGTCCGAAAGCAAAGTTACGCCCCACACACGATTGCAAGTGGACTATGACGTCTTTGTCTTGAGGATACTACGATCTAAGTTAATAGAGGCAACAATCTCTATTAACTTCTGCATAATTTGTGTATATAAATTGCTCTCAAAGACTCAAGAAATTAGGTAGAAGAAGAGACAAAATCTCGACATAAACTCCATGAACTATATATAATACTAACTAACATACATGTATATATAGAGGTGTCTATAAGGTAAGAGACATGTCTCTGCACAAACAGTTGTGTCCCAACACCCTTAGAACACGTCTATGTATGCATATGCACGTTTAGAAACCAATAGAACAGATATACATCGTTCAAATTCGAAGTTAAGACATGAAAAGTCACAACTTTTTAGTTCTGGGGCCTCTCGACCGGTCGAGTTGACCCGGTCGACCGGTCCAAAGCCCCTCTAAAACTTTCTCAAAACTCTTTTCAGTTCTGGGCCCGCTCGACCGATCGAGTTGACCCGGTCGACCGGTCGAAAGCCTCTTTGAAACTTTTTCAAAACTGAAGCTGAAAAATTTCCGGCGCTTTTGAATAAATGTCGTTAATTCCCGGCGCTTCAGGACAAACACCGTTAAGTCCCGGCGCTTCAAAACAAACACCGTTAAAACGTTGTCTCCTCATTCACACCTCAATTTTCTAACATCACCTACCTAGAATAGATTTCCATTGATCGTATAAAATCTATGTATTTCTATACAACTTGTAATATATACAAAAAATTTGAGAATTTCTCTATCTTTGTTCTCCCCATTTCACCATTTTTTTTTACAGAAAGTCTTCACTATTCATTGGTTCAACCTATAAATGAATGTCAAACAATATATTATATGTATCACGTGTAGCATACTTGATACTATGTAGATGTCATGCCACTTATTTTAAGAGATTTTGCTCACACTAAACAATTGTTGTAACCATATTAACTAGATCATAAGATAATCTCAACTTGTACTAATCTGGAATTCTCAAATCTATTGCTGAGTCAATATAAGAATGAACAATATTTTATTTTATCTTTTTTAGATTGACGTACATAGAAAGTTTTGTAGATTGTATCAAATAGGATTGAAAAAGAGACCATTTGAATAACACAACAATTGTTTCTATGGTTCAGAGATGAATCAGTTCTAAATAAGCTTGTCTTTAAGTAGCTATTTCTTACGTACATGTAAGTTGATGTGCTCTGACATAAAAATGCACCAAGAATTCGTTGTCCATCACACCAACATTGTATCGGTTTTTATAAGAGCCAAATAAAGACTGTAAAGTGTACTGGCTTTGTTTTTATCAATCCAAACAGACCCTAACTGTTTGGGGTTGGGTAGTTCCATTGTAATGGTTGAGTTTGCTAAGGGTCAATTTGATAAAATTGAAAATTTAGTACTAAAAATTAACTGCTGAATTTTAAGTACTGCTTAAACGATTGCATTTGCATTAGTGAAAAATAGCATTTTAAGTATTGAAATTGATTGTATTTAGTGATATTTTCAGTAAAAAAATTTCAATGAATTTTTGACTGCTTTTATAATTAAGTAGTATATTACCAAACGTACTGGGAAGAAAAAAAAAGTACTAAATATTTTCATTTTAAGCATACACACCCTATGTTTACCCTCTAAGAGCGTCCACATTAATGGTGAGGTTGGACTTGGCTTAAACTTAAATTAAGTTGTGGTATGGAAACTTAACAACTCGTATTAGTGGGGTTGGAAAACCGGTGTAGACAAAACCGTTTGGGCCTAAACGATACTCTCAAAATCGTTTCGTTTCTTATAACCCCAAAAAAAATAAATAAATAAATAAAATAAAAAAATAAAAAAAAATTAAGTCAAGACACACACACACGCACACAAAGGTAGGATGACCAAACGATTTTGGGGTAGGGGAGACTATTTTTGACACGATAACACATTTTACTGAGACAGTCCGAACACATCACAACATGACACAATTAATTTAAAATAATTTGTATTATAGATAAATTGCACTCGAAACTAAAAATCAAACCCAAAACACACAACCCGATTAATGACACCATAATGACACGAGAACACGAATTGCCATATTTTGAGATAACCGTTTGGCTATGCAATAGTTGAGAGTATACCATTTAACTCGTATAAGATTTACATTGCACCGTTTGTAATTGAAAAACGGTACACAAAGAACTGTTTACTCGTACCATTGTCGAACTTAGCTATACTACAAATTTAAGTTCTACTATACTACCAAACTTAACTTGACCCTAAGTTGTGGTATACCATACTCTATTATGGAACACAAAATTAACTTTACCCTAAGTTGTGATACCAACCTCCACCACCATTATGGATACTCTAAGAACCAATTTTGGTTGCGAAAGTCATTGTAGCAATAGAAATGAAAGGACGATAAATGTGGGAATAAGGGAAAGTATGAGGTTTCATTATAATTGTTTTTCATTTTTGGGTATAAGGATTTAGTCGATACCAAAAATAACAGATAAAAACAAAATGGGCGTAGCAGAACTCAAAAACAAAATGTGGCCAACATACTCCATAAGTGGATGATTTCTCATATTTTTCACTGTGGTTTGCCCCCATCTTGTCCATGATGTAATTAACAAAATATCACGAGAGAAAAGGTGGTTAATAGTAGCTTAAAATTCACTTTTAGTGTCTCAAGTGTCATTAAGTGGACCACCTAGATCATTTATAGGCTATTTCTGCATACAGAGAAGGAATTCTAGTTGGAGCTTTAAGCCGGCAAAAATAGAGAAATTATTGTGTGGTTCTCAATCACCAGTTCACCAAACTGATGTGATAGTTCAGATCACACATAATATATATACACAGTGGACAAAAAGCTAACAGATTAGCTCTTGTGGTCTCTGCCTTTTTCGAGCTATGTGCGCACGCACAGAGTTGCCCAGAGCTGAACTGGCCAGCTTTTGTAGTACATTTAGCATTTTATACGTGATCTGAACCACCAAATTAGCGTGGTAAAATGGTGATCTAAGATCACACAATAATTTCTCGTAAAAATGAGCAAGCATGCACCTCATGATTTCAATACAGACTATATGCTCCTATCCACCGATTGAGCAAGTAACTGAAAAAAACAATAAAATAAAAAATAAATAAAATAAAAAGAAAAAAGAAAAAAAGAAAAAAAGAATAACAATATTGCAATTTTGATTTATACTATGATCTCCTAATAACGTTACACTGTGACAGTATAACAAGCTAAAATAAATTTTTATCCGAATTATATAAATAGTCTCACACCTTTCTAACCCGACAACAATATTACTCTTAGCTTATATTTGCCTCAGCAATTATAAATTGAATTTGTAGTTACGAAAATAGTGCTTCGGGTATTAAAATAGACTGCAGTCAACGATATTTTTAGTAAAATTTTGTTGTTTAAAGTTTCAGTGAATTTTTTTTTGCTTTTTGAGTGAAGTGATACATTATCAAACACACTAAAAAAATTAAGTGCGCTGAATTTTTCATTTTCAACACTTAATTGGGATATCGATCACACCCTAAGGCTTTGTTTGGTTCTTGTATTTAGTGGGAAAAAAAAAACAAGAAAATGCACTAAAAAAACTTTTTTCTTTGTTTGGTTGATAAGAAAAATGATGAGAAATATAAGGGAAAAAAAAGACAGCTAAGTTGATTAAATAATTAAACATTTTGAATGTATGAGTCTGTTCCTTTTTTTTTTTTTTGTAAAAACAAAAAAAGAAAAAAAGAAAAGAAAAAAAAAAGATCATTTTTAATGTTATTCAAGTATGAAGGAAAACATCAATCCAAATTTGACCTCAATGGCAGCACCAAACGTGTCGGGTGATTGACTAGTCGACATGGTTTTTGTTCTTTTTCTATTTATGTTTTGGGTTAATTACACTTTACCCTCCTGTGGTTTCGCCCGATGCCATTTTACCCCCCTGTGGTTTAAAATTGACCACTTAACCCCCCTGCGTTTTTGGGTAAAGTGTCACCGCTAAAATTAGTGACCACTTTACCCACGTGTGGTTTGGTTTGTTGACACTTTACCCCTCTATAGTTTGGCCCGATGACACTTTAACCCTCATGTGCTTTTGGAGTAAAGTGTCAAGTTAACATATTTTTTAGCGGTGACACTTTATCCGAAAGTACAGGGGGTTAAGTGGTCAACTTTAATCCATAGGGGGGTAAAGTGGCATGGGGCCAAACCGCAAGGGGGGTAAAGTGTAATTAACCCTTATTTTTTTGTTCATTAATTTTTTTTTTTTTTGCAATTTGTGCTTTTGTCATTATTTCATATGACGGTCACACTACTATGACCTTGTCATTACCAAGACTCACGTAAAATCTGCAGAATACTTAAATTATATGCAACAAAATTTATATAGAGACAATAGTCACATAAGATAAATTTCTCAATAATTTGGTCTGTAATATTTTATTTATCTACGGTCTGTAATATGTTCCCCCAAAAGAAAATATAGAAATTTGGTATTAAGTACCAAATTAGGAGAAATATATGGTAATAAGACACAAGGAAAAAATATTTAAGGACAAGGATATGTTTGATGTAAGTTGTTGGGGATAAACTCAACTACTTCTAGTTTGGACCAATATACCCCTTTCATTCATTTCCAGTTAGAGAGAGAGAGAGAGGTGATCGCAGCTCCGGCCACCTTCATCGCACCTCCGACTACCTCCATCGCACCTTCGGCCACTTTCATGGCGCCTCCATCCAGCACTGTCGCAGCTCCGACTATTGTTCTTTTTGCAAACTACACCATCGATCTCTGGTTTGGATCTGCCTCTTCTAGATCTACCACCACTACGACCTCCTCTGTCTCTCTCATTTTGGTCTGACTTTACCACTACAATCACAAACCAGATCGCGCGGTCGCACAACCAGATCTGGTGAGTATTTGTCTCCTCCAACCTCTAGCAAGTAGCAAATCCACATTCACAACCAACACCACGAGCAGATCGACGACCACAAGCTAGAGCCGCAAGCATTTTCACGGGTAGATCCGGCCACCAGCGTACCGATCCACCATAGACCTATCATAGATTCTTCGCTGGAATGGTGTGGAGTGTGGTTTTTTTTTTTTTTTTAACATATTTTGTTGAGAAATTTATCAAAAAAAAAAGTCAGTGAAGTTACTGAACATTTTCCAGATTTTGATATCAACTATAGTACTTGTTTAATAGATTTCGTTGAGTAGGTTGTAAGAATATAAATTTTATGCAAAAGAAAGTTGCAAATCGATATGAATGCTCAAATTTGTAAAACGTTTTTGGAATGTTTGTTAGAACTCTCTTTTTTTGTGAAATTTCACAAACTTAGTTTGTGAAATTTCACAACATTTTTTTATTTTGAAATTTTCACAAATTTTTTGTGTTGGTATGAGAAATTAAATTTTAAAAACTTATTTTGTGATCATTTCATGTTAATGTGTGGTTTAGGTGGGAATAGATCGTTCAGGTGACGTCGTGGTGGTGATCGGCAAAGGTCTGGTGTGGCAGTGGTGGTTTCGTGAATTTTCACGAACTCTGTGAAATTTCACAACTTTTTGTTGATAAATTTCATAACTTTTTTTTAAAAGTTCACAACTTTTTTCGATGATATGATAAATTATCTTCTTGAAGCTTGTTTTATAATCATTTTTATGTTGCTATGGTGGTTTGGTTGTAAAGAGATTGGGAGAGGTCTGGTGTGGCCTTGGTGGTGAACGGTAGAGGTCCAGTGCATGTGGTGGTGGTGGTCACTGGGGCTTTGGTATGATGGGGGTGGTACTCGCCGGAGGTCAGACAAGCTTAGGCGAGGTCGTCGGAGCTCAAGCGAGGTCGCCGGAGCTCAAGCGAGGTCGCCGGAGGTATAGAAACTTTAAAACTGTTTGTGTAGAGCAATGTTAGGGGTAATTTTGTCAAAAGAGCAAGGAATGGACCTAATTCTAAAAACTTTTCCTACTTATACTTAAACCACAATATTTTTTATAATTTAGATTTATCACTAATTGCCCCAAGAAAATATACCCATTTGCTTAATACACTCGTATAAATAATAAAATAATATATTTTCTCTAACACACCAAAATACCCCTCTAAAGTCTAAGCCCAAACTTCTCTCTTCTCTCTCCGTCTTTTTTCTCTGATCACTCACAAGATTTTGATAAAAATAAAATGGGTAAATTACCTTTTACCTCCTTGTGGTTAGCCTCTATGACACATAACTCCCCTGTATTTTGAAATGCAACACATTAACCCTTTGGACTTGTGAACTGCTTACTCTGTTAATCATTTCGTCAAGAATTATGGCTAATTGATTCTAATGGCTAGAATACCCTCACATATCAGACCAATTTCTAACCCATCTCCCTCTCTCTCTCTCTCTCTCTCTCTCTCTCTCTCTCTCTCTCTCTCTCTCTCTCTCTCCATATATATGTATATATTCTGTCTCATCCCCCTCTCTCCTCCAAGAGCCAGTCGTCGCTCCCACCCAATTTCTTACTCTCTCTGTAACACCCTGTATTTCATTTTCATTAATAAATAAATATTTCATTTCATTTCCTTGTGTATTTGGTTTTATTTCTCTTTATAAATTTTTGGTTGGGGTCAAACCGTAATATTTGAAAATACAGAAAAATATTTTCTATGATTTCAAAATCGATATCTATATTTTTGTACAAACCGGGAATTTTATTCCTACGCTGATATTATTTTCCTGTATTTTCTTTCAACCGTAAAATACCAGTTTTGATTTCAAACTGCGCCTTATACCGCGTCTTGGGTGAGGGAGCACGTGAGCTCAACCTCACCGGGAGAATTCTTCCCCTTTCTTGGAGCCCAAAGCACATACAGTATATGTATGTGTATCAGACTCTCATCTCTCTCATTCACTCTCACTGTTACTCTCAATCTCCCTCTAATCTCTCCCAAATTCTCCCAACCTCTCTTAATCTCTCAAGATACAAACACACACACAATACAGTATATACATACTCATACACACATTCATAGTTATATATATATATTTGGATACCAAAATCAAGAACGGAGGAAAATTCTCAACGACGGATATTACAGCGGAATTATCATTCTCAAATTCTCAGTATTAAACACCTCGGTGAGTATTATAAACTCACTCGCCATGTTTATATACGTATATTCCAGTATATATAGGTGTGTATATGTGTGTATATATGTATTTCACCATGGGAGCTTGAAATTGGAGTTTTGTAAATCTTAACCAAAATGAAATTTATGAATTGGGAATGGAAGATCTTGGTCCCAATAAGCTGTGGTTCGAATCCTACGCAATAATTTGTCTGTATCGCGACGTACCGTTGATTTTAAGTTTTGACACCCTCACTTTAATCGCAAATATTTAGAGAGATAATCCGTATTAGTTAAAATTGATCGCGTATTCTTAATCTACGCGAAAAACCGAGGAGATCCATATATTACATGTCCTGGTACGAACAGAAAACAGAAATGGGTAAAATTCAGTTTGAAAACCAGAAACAAGGGAAAAACGAAGAAGATGACATTCTGCAAGAACTCGCGCGCGCGACCCGCTCGCGCGAGGCTCGCTCGCGCGGCCCGCTCGCGCGGACCATCTCTCCCCTTCGCGCGCGCGATCCGCTCGCGCGACCTATTCTGCCCCTTCGCGCGCGCGATTCGCTCGCGCGATTTGTTCTCCCCTTCGCGCGCGCGACCCGCTCGCGCGACCTGGCAGTTTGAGCAGTTTTTTGTATTTTATTATTAGGGACTGTTTGGGAAATGTTTTGGGAAATTTTAAAGAACTGTTTGGCAAATATATTGTTTTAAAGGTCGATGTTTTAAGAATTGTACGAAACAGAACAACTAAGGCCAAAATTTATGTTCGTACGATTATCCGGCTTTGTGATTTATTAATGGTGTTATTTATGAAAACATTGACATACATATTAGGGTTGAGGTTGTGTCAACATGCATGTGTGTGAGAAAGCATGAAAAGAGTAAAGCGTAGCGGTCTAGTGTGCGACCTCAATATTGATCGGATAGTATTCCTGGTATTGGAGGCGGCAGTGTTGTGTACGGCTTAGATATCGATCGGATATTATTCCTGGTATCTAGGGCGCTCGTTTCGGATATCGATCGGATATTATTCCTGGTATCTGAAGCGATGGTATTGAGTTACGACTTAGATATCGATCGGATAGTATTCCTGGTATCTAAGGCGCGCGTTTCGGATATTGATCGGATAGTATTCCTGATATCCGAAGCGATGGTGATAGTGTGGTGTACGGCTTAGATATCGATCGGATATTATTCCTGGTATCTAAGGCGCTTGTTTCGGATATTGATCGGATATTATTCCTGGTATCCGAAATGATGGTATTGAGTGTGGATTAGATATCGATCGGATATTATTCCTGGTATCTGAAGCGATAGTTTGGTGTGCTGTTTTGGATATCGATCGGATAGTATTCCTGGTATCTAAGATAATGGTTTGGTTGTGTTGAGTTTTGTTGAGAGAAAAGAGTCAGAAAGATGAGATGTTACATTGTTCATATATGGTCGTATAGTTATTGCTTACTTTATTCCCCCATGGTTTATGTTGGAATTGGAACCTTGAATCTATTGCTTTTAAAGTTAAATTGCACCGTTGTTTATATGCTTATATATGTACATTGCGAGCACTTGTTTATTTTGCTCACCAGCTTTCATAAGCTGACGACGTTGATGCGTCCTGGACTGCATGTCCAGATTTTCAGGGTCAGGAGCAGCCAGGGTATTTTGACTATGCTACTTAGAGTCAGGAGACTTTCCAGGAGGCTGCTTTATATTTCCTATGTCTTTTAATTTGGGTTTGTAATAAACTAGCTTTAGACATTTGAATTAGGCGTGTTGTGCCTAAGTTTATGACTGCTGTAATAGTTAGTAAGTTTTAATTGTGGAGGTTATATTTTGTTAGTATCCTTTGCTCTAGAAATGTTGTTAAGTTATTTGTTGCAGGGACAATTGGTCATACTCACTTGTCACGACCTACGAGTCCATAAAGGAAATTAAATGCTTTCCTGTATTATGCTACGTCGGGGCGTGACAGGTTTTTTTGGTATCAGAGCCAGGTTATGGCTCGACCAATTGTCCAGAACACCTAGGATCTGCCGTTAAGATAGAATTGAGATAAGATAGTTCAACTTTATTCCGTGTCTAGTCGCTTTCTATCGTTTAGAGTTTTCTTTCTTCTCGAGGGGTTGACCGAATTCTATTGATTGATGGATAGGTACCGTTCTCTCGATCAGATGGCTGGAAGAAATCTCAGGAATCGTCCCGCTATTGAAGATGCACCCCCGGTAATAGATCCAACCGGAATGTTCGAGGCTTTTGTAAGAAGATTGGAGAGGGTTAGTGATCAGAATGCGAGGAACAATAATCAGAATGGGAATCACAACGGGAATGGGAGGCAAGCCCACCAGACGGGAGACAAGCTTCTCAAGGAGTTTCGCGCCCTGCGACCTGAGTATTTTGCTGGGACTGATGAACCCTGGCAAGCGGAACAGTGGCTACGCCAGATGGAGCGTATCTTTGAGACCATAGAGTGCACTGATCTGGAGAAGAAGCGTCTGGCTATCTTTCAGCTGTCTTATGCAGCGGCTGATTGGTGGGATTCAGAAAAGGCGACCATTGGGGAAGAAGCTGCAAGGAGAATGCCGTGGGTGGTGTTCAAGGAAAGGTTTCTTGAGAAGTATTTCCCTGAAGAAGAGAAGGACAAGAGAGAGAAAGAGTTTATGGAGTTGACTCAAGGGAATCTAACTGTCCGAGAGTACACTACTCGATTTGAGCGTCTGTCTCGCTTTGCTCCACATATGGTGGACACACCCCAGAGGAAAATCAAGAAGTATCACCGAGGTCTCAACCTGTCTCTCCGACATCTGACTATGGGGCATCTAGGCCAGTCATTTGAAGCTCTGGTGAGATTGGCTACGGGGTTGGAGAATGATGGTTGTCAGAATTCGAAGCCATTTGGAAATCGACCTCCGCA
Organism: Hydrangea macrophylla; assembly: GCA_033977485.1. Classification (NCBI taxonomy): domain Eukaryota; kingdom Viridiplantae; phylum Streptophyta; class Magnoliopsida; order Cornales; family Hydrangeaceae; genus Hydrangea; species Hydrangea macrophylla. Next base: position 96,137,214 of record CM066997.1, on the reverse strand, counting down.
GAAGGGTTATTCCGGACAGAAACCTGGGTACCCTCAAGGACAGAAAAGGACCTGGGATGGAGGAAAGAAACCTCAACAGACACAAGCAGTACAGCAATATTCGCCTCGAGCAACAGGAGGGAACAACAACAACAACTGCTTCAATTGTGGTAATCCCGGTCACCGAGCTAAAGATTGCAGACAGACTAGGCGTGCTGATCGTCCGGGAATTGTGTGCTATAATTGTGGCATGCCAGGTCACATAAGTCCGGAATGCAAGGCTCCTAGGAAAGGCAACTATGGTCAGCAAGGACAGGCCCGCCTGAATGCTGTTATTCCCGAGGCTGCTGGTTATGAAGAAACAGGGTATGAATGAGGTGCTTATGAGGAGGGACTGCCCGAGCGACGAGCAGTGGAAGGTACTCTAACCTTGTTTAACTCTCATGTTAAAGTTTTATTCGACACGGGTGCTACACATTCCTTTATATCTGTTAAGACTGTTCGGAAATTGGGTATAGTACCGCAACGTTTAGATGAAGCTTTGAGTGTTGTCTCACCCTTAGGGACCACCGTCAAGTTATTACATTTTTGTAAGGATTGTCCTCTACGGTTAGGAGACCGTAAACTTTTGGCGAGTTTGGTGGTTCTGTCGATGAAGGAGTTCGATATAATCCTGGGGATGGATTGGCTCGAGAAGAATGATGCGAAGTTGGATTGTGCAAGGAAGAGGATCACATTTGCGGACAAGGGGAATCAACTCTTCGATTTCCAATGTAACCCTTCGGGTGATATGTTCCTCACTAGATGCCTAGCAAACATTGAGGTTGTCAGTGCAGAGGTGACAGTATCATCAATACCGGTAATCAAAGAGTTCGAGGAAGTATTCCGAGATATTTCAGGATTACCGCCGGAAAGGGACATAGAATTCTGTGTGGAATTGGTGCCAGGTACTCGACCTATAACCAAGGTTCCCTACAGGATGGCCCCTACTGAGTTGCTGGAGCTGAAGGAACAAGTTCAAGAACTTGAGAAGTTGGGTTTTGTTCGTCCAAGTACTTCACCCTGGGGAGCACCAGTATTGTTCGTGAAGAAGAAGGATGGGTCAATGCGGTTGTGTATTGACTACCGAGAATTGAATAAGGTTACGATCAAGAATAAGTATCCTTTACCTCGGATAGACGATCTGTTTGATCAGTTGCAAGGAGCCACAACCTTTTCTAAGATTGATCTACGGTCAGGGTATCACCAGTTGAGGGTGCGGAAGGAAGACATACCTAAGACTGCTTTCAGGACGAGATACGGACACTATGAGTTCTTAGTGATGCCGTTTGGGATGACGAATGCTCCGGCTGTGTTTATGGACTTGATGAACAGAGTATTCAAGCCCTACTTGGATCAATTCGTTATTGTCTTTATTGATGATATTTTGATCTATTCCAAGTCAGAGGAAGAGCATGAACAACACCTGAGGATCGCATTGCAGACTCTCAAGGATCACCGCCTGTATGCTAAATTCAGCAAGTGTGAATTCTGGCTTCAGGAAGTTAAGTTTCTCGGGCATGTGATCTCTCAACAAGGAATCGCGGTTGACTCATCAAAGACTGATGCAGTGGCGAATTGGACTCGGCCGACCAATGCTACAGAAGTCAGAAGTTTTCTGGGACTAGCTGGTTACTATCGGAGATTTGTAGAGGGTTTCTCAAAGATAGCAGCCCCGTTAACTGGTTTGACTAAGAAAGATTTGAAGTTTGAATGGAATGATAAGCATGAACGCGCTTTTCTGGAATTGAAAGAGAGATTGACAACAGCGCCAGTACTTGCGATACCAAGGGATGGTGAGAAGTTCACTATTTTCAGTGACGCCTCGTATCAAGGATTGGGATGTGTCCTTATGCAAGACGGAAAGGTTATCGCCTATGGTTCGCGACAGTTGAAGCCGAATGAATTGAATTACCCAACTCATGATTTGGAACTGGCAGCAGTAGTGTTTGCGCTCAAGACCTGGAGACACTACCTCTACGGGGAGAAGTTTGATTTGTTCTCGGACCACAAGAGCCTTAAGTATTTGTTTACTCAGAAGGAGTTGAACATGAGGCAACGTAGGTGGATGGAGCTGATTAAGGATTACGACTTTACATTAGAGTACCACCCCGGTAAGGCTAACGTAGTCGCTGACGCCCTAAGCCGGAAGCCTCGAGGAATGATTGCTTCATTGATGTTGAGGGAATGGAAAGCTTTAGAGACAATCGCAGAATTTGATGTGCAGATTTCTGAGGGAAGTGCCGGGCAGCACTTTGGATGCCTCGTAGTACAACCAACACTTGTGAGTAGAATCATCGAAGCCCAGGGGGAAGACGAGAAATTTCAAGCATGGTTCGCCAAGATGTCAGAAAAGGACCCTATAGAATGGAAGGTTGGGACCGATGGAGGATACCGATGTCGAGACAGATTGTGTGTGCCAGATTTCGGAGATTTGAGAAAAGATATTCTCGAAGAAGCACATAAATCGAGACTGACAGTACACCCAGGAGGAACAAAGATGTATAAGGATTTGAAGAGGAATTTCTGGTGGGAAGGGATGAAACGAGAAGTAGCCGAGTTTGTGTCTAAATGTTTGACTTGTCAACAAGTGAAGGCCGAACATCAGAGACCCTCAGGATTGTTGCAACCCTTACCTGTTCCAGGATGGAAGTGGGAGCACATAACTATGGATTTTGTGGTTGGATTACCCCGGTCACAACAGAATCATGACGCGATTTGGGTAATTGTGGATCGTTTGACGAAGTCTGCACACTTTATCGCGTACAATATGACTTACCCAGTAGAAAGGATGAGTCGAATGTACCTACAGCAAGTGGTGCGACTGCACGGTGCGCCTGTGTCGATTGTATCAGACCGAGATGCACGTTTTGCCTCGGGATTTTGGGAAAGTTTGCAGAAGGCTATGGGAACTTCGCTCAAGATGAGTACTGCTTTCCATCCTCAGACCGATGGGCAGACCGAGCGTGTTAATCAGATTATGGAAGATATGCTGAGAGCTTGTGCAATTGACTTTGAAGAGTCTTGGGAGACGCACTTGCCGTTGGTCGAATTTGCGTATAACAACAGTTATCACTCGAGTATTGGGATAGCACCGTTTGAAGCTTTGTACGGACGGCCATGCCGATCTCCGTTGTGTTGGGCTGAAGTGGGAGACACAGAACTTTTGGGACCAGATTTGGTAAGAGAGACCAATGAGAAGATTTCACTGGTCAAGGAAAGGATGACAACTGCACAGAGTAGGCATAAGAGTTATGCGGATCGACGTCGAAAGGACTTGGAGTTCAGTATCGGTGATCACGTACTCCTAAAGGTTTCACCTGTTCGGGGAGTAGTGTGTTTTGGTCAGAAGAGAGGGAAGCTGGCACCTCGTTTCATCGGACCATTCGAGGTTTTGGAGCGTGTTGGGAAAGTGGCTTATCTGCTCGCGTTGCCACCAAAGATGTCTGGTGTTCATAATGTGTTCCATGTCAGTATGTTAAGGAAATACATACGGGATCCTTCACATGTGGTTAATTTTGATGATATTGAGACGAGTCAGAATGTTGTCTACAAGGATAGACCTGTGAGGATTCTCGACCAGAGTATCAAGAGGCTGAGAAGAAGAGACGTTCCTTTGGTTAAAGTTCAGTGGAGGCATCATGACGAAGGAGAGGCGTCGTGGGAGTTAGAGTCAGACATGAGGACTAGATACCCCGAGTTGTTTCAGGATTAGTTAACTCAGATTTCGGGGCGAAATCTCTGTTAAGGTGGGTAGGGTGTAACACCCTGTATTTCATTTTCATTAATAAATAAATATTTCATTTCATTTCCTTGTGTATTTGGTTTTATTTCTCTTTATAAATTTTTGGTTGGGGTCAAACCGTAATATTTGAAAATACAGAAAAATATTTTCTATGATTTCAAAATCGATATCTATATTTTTGTACAAACCGGGAATTTTATTCCTACGCTGATATTATTTTCCTGTATTTTCTTTCAACCGTAAAATACCAGTTTTGATTTCAAACTGCGCCTTATACCGCGTCTTGGGTGAGGGAGCACGTGAGCTCAACCTCACCGGGAGAATTCTTCCCCTTTCTTGGAGCCCAAAGCACATACAGTATATGTATGTGTATCAGACTCTCATCTCTCTCATTCACTCTCACTGTTACTCTCAATCTCCCTCTAATCTCTCCCAAATTCTCCCAACCTCTCTTAATCTCTCAAGATACAAACACACACACAATACAGTATATACATACTCATACACACATTCATAGTTATATATATATATATTTGGATACCAAAATCAAGAACGGAGGAAAATTCTCAACGACGGATATTACGGCGGAATTATCATTCTCAAATTCTCAGTATTAAACACCTCGGTGAGTATTATAAACTCACTCGCCATGTTTATATACGTATATTCCAGTATATATAGGTGTGTATATGTGTGTATATATGTATTTCACCATGGGAGCTTGAAATTGGAGTTTTGTAAATCTTAACCAAAATGAAATTTATGAATTGGGAATGGAAGATCTTGGTCCCAATAAGCTGTGGTTCGAATCCTACGCAATAATTCGTCCGTATCGCGACGTACCGTTGATTTTAAGTTTTGACACCCTCACTTTAATCGCAAATATTTAAAGAGATAATCCGTATTAGTTAAAATTGATCGCGTATTCTTAATCTACGCGGAAAACCGAGGAGATCCATATATTACATGTCCTGGTACGAACAGAAAACAGAAATGGGTAAAATTCAGTTTGAAAACCAGAAACAGGGGAAAAACGAAGAAGATGACATTCTGCAAGAACTCGCGCGCGCGACCCGCTCATGCGAGGCTCGCTCGCGCGGCCCGCTCGCGCGGACCATCTCTCCCCTTCGCGCGCGCGATCCGCTCGCGCGATTTGTTCTCCCCTTCGCGCGCGCGACCCGCTTGCGCGACCTGGCAGTTTGAGCAGTTTTTGTATTTTATTATTAGGGACTGTTTGGGAAATGTTTTGGGAAATTTTAAAGAACTGTTTGGCAAATATATTGTTTTAAAGGTCGATGTTTTAAGAATTGTACGAAACAGAACAACTTAGGCCAAAATTTATGTTCGTACGATTATCCGGCTTTGTGATTTATTAATGGTGTTATTTATGAAAACATTGACATACATATTAGGGTTGAGGTTGTGTCAACATGCATGTGTGTGAGAAAGCGTGAAAAGAGTAAAGTGTAGCGGTCTAGTGTGCGACCTCAATATTGATCGGATAGTATTCCTGGTATTGGAGGCGGCAGTGTTGTGTACGGCTTAGATATCGATCGGATATTATTCCTGGTATCTAGGGCGCTCGTTTCGGATATCGATCGGATATTATTCCTGGTATCTGAAGCGATGGTATTGAGTTACGACTTAGATATCGATCGGATAGTATTCCTGGTATCTAAGGCGCGCGTTTCGGATATTGATCGGATAGTATTCCTGATATCCGAAGCGATGGTGATAGTGTGGTGTACGGCTTAGATATCGATCGGATATTATTCCTGGTATCTAAAGCGCTTGTTTCGGATATTGATCGGATATTATTCCTGGTATCCGAAATGATGGTATTGAGTGTGGCTTAGATATCGATCGGATATTATTCCTGGTATCTGAAGCGATAGTTTGGTGTGCTGTTTTGGATATCGATCGGATAGTATTCCTGGTATCTAAGATAATGGTTTGGTTGTGTTGAGTTTTGTTGAGAGAAAAGAGTCAGAAAGATGAGATGTTACATTGTTCATATATGGTCGTATAGTTATTGCTTACTTTATTCCCCCATGGTTTATGTTGGAATTGGAACCTTGAATCTATTGCTTTTAAAGTTAAATTGCACCGTTGTTTATATGCTTATATATGTACATTGCGAGCACTTGTTTATTTTGCTCACCAGCTTTCATAAGCTGACGACGTTGATGCGTCCTGGACTGCATGTCCAGATTTTCAGGGTCAGGAGCAGCCAGGGTATTTTGACTATGCTACTTAGAGTCAGGAGACTTTCCAGGAGGCTGCTTTATATTTCCTATGTCTTTTAATTTGGGTTTGTAATAAACTAGCTTTAGACATTTGAATTAGGCGTGTTGTGCCTAAGTTTATGACTGCTGTAATAGTTAGTAAGTTTTAATTGTGGAGGTTATATTTTGTTAGTATCCTTTGCTCTAGAAATGTTGTTAAGTTATTTGTTGCAGGGACAATTGGTCATACTCACTTGTCACGACCTACGAGTCCATAAAGGAAATTAAATGCTTTCCTGTATTATGCTACGTCGGGGCGTGACACTCTCTCTCACTCCAAATGGGTCACCCAATCAGAACCAATCAGATTTAAAAAAAAAAAAGAAGTTCAATTCAAAGATTTTGAGGTGAGGCGAGTCACTCGATTCCAAAATCAAGGTTGATCCGAAGATATGTGTGTGTGTGTGTGTGTGTGTGGATATATGAATTTCGTATTTTGCTTTGCTTGTTTTCATGTCGAATTACCCCATGATTTTTTCAATTGGGGATATTGTAGATCTGAAAATTGAGAGAAAACAACTATGGGAAGCAAATCAGATATATATATATATATATATATTATATGTGTGTTAAGCAAGTTCATGGGTGATTAATTATGGTTTTTAATTTTGGACAGTAAATTAGGGTTTTCCTCTATGAAGCACAAGGAATTTGAGGAGTGTTTATGAATCAATCAATACATGTATTACTCCCATGAAGTAAATCTATGTAGAGAAGAAAAATTGTATGATGTGAACTGTGGAATGTTCTTGTGTTATGTTATTATTGTTGTAATTTTCATCTGTATGATACGAAGAAAGCAAGATTGAAAATCAGGGTAATTTTGGGCAGATTTGGGTTTCATTTCTTCACCTTTGATTTTTTATTTGTGTAGTTCTTTACTTTTTGTTTCTTTGGTTTGTGAAAGTGTCAATAATGTGTAGAAAAAGGTTGAAGAAGCTCCTTATGGTTGTGTTTGCTTGTAGTTATGCGCGGGTGTGCCAGAGCAAGACAGGCTCAGAGTGTGCAAACTAATTTCCTATACGCTTGTGTGAGTGATACACAAGGCTTTATGATCTAACTTCTAACAGATAATTGTTTATGATGAGTAGGAAAGTACCATCACCAAAAATCCTTTAGCAGTATTGAAGCGCACAAACCAAATAGTGATAGAGTTTACCAAGTAAACAATCACAAACGATTAATAAAATATGGAGATATTTTATTGAATGTTTGGAAAAATAAAAACTAATCCAAAGAACAAGATCAGAACAGGCTCTGATTGTTCATAATAATGAAAACAGTAAAGAGGATAACAAAGGGGGCAGACCTATTTGCTATGAATGCTGTGAATATAGAATGAACACAAAGGTTTGAATGCTTTGAATGACGTATGTGAATGATGTTGAGTGCTATTTTTCGAGATTGACACGGAGTCCCTTACACGGTTGGCCTGCCTTTGTATTTGTAGCGGCCTATAGCAATCCGGGTAAGACAAGGACTCCTTAAATTACGCCCCAAGCAAGCAGAATCCTTCCTTAGCTCTAACTCTTTCCTTACCTAAATCCTAATTAAATCAATCCCAATATTTTAGGGATTAGCCTTCTATATCCCACTGGACATGATCAGATCCCACTCCTAAACTGATTCTGCCTCCTTAAAACTAGGGTAATGTTATCATGACAGCAAAGAGCAGAACCGCCTCCCTCACTTGCTCATCGGACTCCCATGGTCATATTCTAGCTTTATCAGTCTCATGCAACCTTACTCATCATGCCTTTCGACTTCCATGTCAGATGACAGTCTTACGAACGCTCATGACGAATCAGGCTTCCTTCACCGTTTCCTTCAAGTATGGTGCCTGATTGTTAAGTATGTACTCTCAATCATTCATCGGGCTTCCCTTTCGACACCAACCTATGCTTCTCGTATGCCCGATCACTGATATACATGCTTAGTCTCCCAATCAGGCTCTCACACTTGCTATTGTTTACTTATTTTAATGACAATGCCCGATTAGTCAGCACATGACCTATATCGCTTATCGGGCTCCACCAAACTGGGATGACAGCCTTGTCTTTCTAAGCCGCGTGACATTCCCTCTCTGAACCCGATGAGCCTTTGCAGCCTCTGGGCTGGTCACTCCTGGACATGCTTTGGGCCGATCATCCCCAAGCCTATTTCAACGCATCACTCGGGCTCAAAAACCTTTGGCGGTTTTTGGGTGCAAACAGGTTGTGATAGTGTAACGCCCTGTATTTTATTATCATTAATAAATAAATATTGCATTTTATTTCCATGAGTATTTTAATTTAATTTCTCTTTGTAATAATTATCTGGGGTCAAAATGTAATTTTCAAAACATTTTCTATGGTTTCAAAATCGATATCTATATTTTTGTATAACCGGGAATTGAATTCCTACATTAATATAATTTTCTGTATTTTTATTTCAACCGTAAAATACCAGTTTTGGGAATGGGCAGTATATTTTTTTACCTGTGTGTGTGTATCATTGCGTGAGCTCAACACACACAAGGGTATCTTGTGTACCCATTAGTGCAGTGTGTGCTGTGTTTAGTGGAATGTGTGTGTAGTGCTTTGTGAGTGTGTGTGGAGTGTCATGTGTGTTTTATATGCATAGTGCTAAGCACTTTACATATCATTTATACACCCACTTATCCCCCCATTTGATGCATCTCTCTCTCGGCAGCTCTCTCTCTCAATCACTCACTCACAGTCTCTCATCTCTCACTCCCAAACTCTCTCAAATTCTCTCAATCACTCTCTTGCTCTCTCAAGATCACACAACACACACATACAGTTTATATATATATAATCAGTCACATACTTAGACACACATATATATACACATATTGGGTTACCAAAATCAAGAACGGAGGAGGAAATTCTCAACGACGGATTATTACGGCGGAAGTTCTCGGCCTTTAAATTTCTGTATAATCGTCTCTGTGAGTATTATAAACTCACTCGCCATGTTTATATATGTGTACTTCAGTATATATATGTGTGTATATGTGTATATATATCAAAACACCATTAAAGCTTGAGAATTGGAGTTTTAAAAATCGTAACCAAAATCGATTTTGTAAATTGGGAAGGGAAGATATTGGTCCCAATAGACTACGGTTCGAATCCTACGGAGTAATTCATCTGTATGGCGACGTATTGATGATTTTAAGTTTTGTCACTCTAACTTTAATCACGAAAATTAATCGATACAATCCGTATTAGTTAAAATTGATCGCGTATTCTTAATCTACGCGGAAAACTGAAGAGATCCATATATTGCACGACATAATTGAAACAGAAAACAGAAATGGGTAAATTTCAGTCCAAAACCAGAAACAGGGGAGAAAACGAAGAAGATGAGGTTCTGCAACATCTCGCGCGCGCGGACCGCTCGCGCGGATTTTTTTCCCCTCGCTCGCGCGGACCTTCCCCCCCCTCGCTCGCGCGATCCGCTCGCGCGACCTGTCCAGCCCCTCGCGCGCGCGATCCGCTCGCGCGATCAGCTTTCCCCTTCGCGCGCGCGATCCGCTCGCGCGATCTACCCTCCCCCTCGCTCGCGCGGCCCGCTCGCGCGATCTGGCAGTTTTAGCAGTTTTTATGTTTCCTTAGTAGGGACTGTTTGGAAAATGTTTTAAAAGTTTTTAAAGAACTGTTTGACAAATACACTGTTTTAAAAGGCTCACTGTTAAACTTTGGACTTGTAAGAATGTTTAAGGCCGAAATTTATACTCGTACGATTATTCCGGCTTTGTGATTTATTAATGGTGTTATTTATGAAACATTGACATACATATTAGGGTTGAGGTTGTGTCAACATGCATGTGTGTGAGAAAGTGTGAAAAGAGTAAAGAGTGGCGTTCTAGTTGTGCGACCTCAATATCGATCGGATATTATTCTTGGTATTTGGAGATGATAGTGTTGTGTACGACTTAGATATCGATCGGATAATATTCCTGGTATCTAAGGCGCGCGTTTCGGATATTGATCGGATAGTATTCCTGATATTCGAAGCGATGGTGGTAGGGTTGTGTACGGCTTAGATATCGATCGGATATTATTCCTGGTATCTAAGGCGCTTGTTTCGGATATTATTCCTGGTATCCGAAATGATGGTATTGAGTGTGGCTTAGATATTGATCGGATATTATTCCTGGTATCTGAAGCGATAGTTTGGTGTGCTGTTTTGGATATTGATCGGATAGTATTCCTGGTATCTGAGATAATGGTTTGTTTGTGTTGAGTTTTGTTGAGAGAAAAGAGTCAGAAAGATGAGATATTACATTGCTCATGCATGGTCACATATTTATTGCTTTCTTTATTTTCCCCCGTGGGTTATGTTGGAATTGGAACCTTGAATATATTACTGTTAAGTTAAAATTGCACCGTTGTTTATATGCTTATATATACATTGCGAGCACTTGTTTATTTTGCTCACCAGCTTTCATAAGCTGACGGCGTTGATGCGTCCTGGACTGTATGTCCAGATTTTCAGGGTCAGGAGCAGCTAGGGTATTTTGACTATGCTACTTAGAGTCAGGAGACTTTCCAGGAGGCTGCTTTATATTTTCCTATGTCTTTTAAATTTGGGTTTTGTAATAAACTAGTTTAGACTTTTGAATAAGGCGTTTTGTGCCTAAGACTATGACTGCTGTAATAGTTTAGTAAGTTTTTTTATTTCGGAGCTTATGTTCTGTTAGTATCCTTTGCTTTAGAAATGTTGTTAAGTTATTTGTTGCAGGGACAATTGGTCATACTCACTTGTCACGACCTACGAGTCCATAAAGGAAATTAAATGCTTTCCTGAATTATGCTACGTCGGGGCGTGACAGATAGATGTAGGAATTTTGGCTTCCATTCGTGGCCTTGAGCTCTTTTCCATGACAGATCGATCTGGGTTTGGTGTTTGTGGTTGGTTGGTGTTAACACTACCGCCCATTATTTTGTGTGTGTGTGTGTGTGTGTGTGTATTTGCCTGATTCTCTCTCTCTCTCTCTCTCTCTCTCTCTCTCTCTCTCTCTCTCTCTCTCTCTCTCTCCCTCCCTGGATTGCAACGACATGCCAGATTGCATAGAGCATGATGAAGTCCGGTCGATCAAAAGGTGTGTAAGGAAGAACAAGACAAGGGTACAAGGTGTATAAGGAAGAACAAGACAAGGGTATACAGGTCATTAGAGTCAGTTAACCATTATTCTTAATGGAATGACTAACAGAGTAAGCAGTCTATATGTCTAGAGGTAATGTGCTACATTTCATAGTGTAGGGGGGTTATGTGTCACAGGTGCTAACCACGGGAGGTAAAAGGAAATTTACCCAAATAAAATCACAGTACAGTGTTTGAATCAAATCTTATGATTCCAACAAACTCAACTTTTCCACTGTGTATTCAACCACCAGAAAATCAAATCAAAGTCAAACTTCAAAACACATTAAAGCTTTAATTCTCAGATAGATCAGAGGAACCCGATCTTGGCTTCAAAGCTTTGGTATGAATTAGTTTCTCTCTTTAAAAACTTTGAAATCTAGGATTCAATGAATTCAATTAAAGTTATATAGCTCAGCAACTGTTAGGAGAGAGAGAGGAGTAAATAAAAGAAAGAGAAAATGGTATGTGACTGCGGGAGGAGAGAGGGGGTTGGGAGTAGGGGTGTACATGAGCCGAACTGCTCAACAAGGGCTCGTGGTTCGGCTCAATAACAGTTCGGCTCGTATAATAAACAAGTCAAGTTCGAGCTTGAATACAAAGTTCGTTTAATAAATGAGTCAAGTGTGAGCACACATAAGCTCGACTCAATAAGACTCACGAACAATTCGATTAAAGCTCGTATAGTATCTCTTTAATAGATTTGATAAGGTCTTATTTAATTATATACTCCCTCCGTCCCATTTTGAGAGTCATATATTCCATTTGGGGATGTCCCAAAATAGTGTCCACTTTCCTAAATTAGTGTACAATTTTTACTTAATTTCCAAAATTATCCCTCCTTGAAATCTAATCCAAGACAAAATTAAAAAAGTTGTTGTAATGATTAGGGACAATTGTAGAAAATAGGTGTAGATTCTTTTTGTCCCCTTAATAAGTTGAGTTTCCAAAGATGGACTCACAAAATGGGACGGTGAGAGTATATGTGATAATTATAAAAATATAATATATATATCTATATATATGTATAATGTAAATCATTTGAAATTGAAGGAATATTGTTTATATCTATGATAATTATAAAAATATAATACATGTAATAATGTATAGTATTTAAAATTGAAAGAATATTGTTGTATGATAATGTGTATAATCCTAAATTCACCTGCCAAAAGATGTGTCTATCTCTTTCCTGTGTCACTGTGGGATCCAGTGACATCACAGGAGAGAGATAGACACATCTTTTGGGAAGGTTGTATGAAAGTTGTGTCCCAAATATTACTCTAAACTTTAAAAGGGTATTTTAGAGTTTTAGGGAAAATATATTATTTTATTATTTATGTGGGTGTAATTTGCACATGGTTGAGTACCGTATTTAACGACCCCACCTTAAGTCAGAAATCTATATATAGAATAATAGAAATAGAAATCTATATACGGAGTATGAAGTTCTCCCAACAGAAACCTTTCTAAACTGATAAAGATTCAAGTGGGCCCTTCTGCCCTCACGTAATCAGAATCGTCCATTTTCATTAGGCCAAACCTTCACCAGCTACAAACTCGCATCCATATTAGACAGGACTATAATAACATTCATAGAACTTTGAACTGATGTCCACGTGGCACTAGAAGACGGGGGCACTGTAGCCGCCATAGGGGAACACAATTACACAAACATCGTTTCAGCGCTGACGTGTACTCTCTAGAAATAATTGCTCCACGTAAAATCAGGAACGACCATTGTCACCCCTACACGTGACAACTTTCACACCTCCACACGGAAGTCGAGATATTTTTACTCCACCTTGTGAAGAAAATTTCTTAAGACACTATTTTAACTGTGCTTGTTTTTTGCTAAGATATTTTAACTGTGATTTAGTGTGACTCCGCATAATAATAAGAAGACCTCTTAGATGTTTTATCAAGAGGTTCTCTGTTAATTGATATTTTAAAATGTACTCTCTCCGTCTCTTTTTTTGAGTCCATCTTTGGGAACTCAATTTTTTAAGGGGACAAAAAGAATCTACGCTTACTTTCCACAATTGCCCCTAATCATTACAATAACTTTTTTAGTTTTGTCTTGGTGTAGATTTCAAGGAAGGATGATTTTGGAAAATAAGTCAAAATTGTATACCAATTTAGGAAAGTTGATACTAATTTTGAGACATCCCAAAATGGAATATAGGACTCAAAAAAAGGAACGGAGGGAGTAAGAGCTAATTGGTCGGTCCATAATTCATAGACTCAAAATATATATGGGTTTTATTAACATGTATCCTTAAGATATATGTTAAGGTTTTAAAAATATAAATAAATAAGTGATATTGTGTGGATTTTAGTGTCCAGTGTAGGGATCAATGTTTGTCTCCTTTATTTATTTTCACTTTTAGAACATTAACATATGCCATAAGGGCACATGTTAATAAAACCCAATATATGTATATATATATATATGAATCAATTTTCTCAAAGTTTTACGTCAAGACTCTAATGGCTTGTTTGGTTGTTTGAATGGCTCCATTCAAATTTTATATAGAAGTTAAAGGCAAAATTCATCACCATGAATGAATCTATTTACAAAAATGGGAGATTTCACCATATTTCTTCTTATGAGGTAATTTGTTCATTTTTCTAGAATGCCAAAATTTATGATTGCAAGTATCATTTTTTAGACGAGCATCCGTTTTCTAAAAAAAACCATTCATGTTTTTCATCTTTTTATATAAAATTGTCTACGAAAACAGGAATGAAATTATTTCATTCAAGGACAACCAAACAGACCCTAACAATATTGAATAGATTACTGTATTCATCATATGGCATGGTGACGTATTAACTCCTAACAATTTGTTCTCTTTAGTAGCAAGACGGCATTAGCTACCACCTCGTATCACGTATGTGCCTGAAAATATTTGGTATGACTGACAAATCTATGTAACTTTTGCTGTTATTTGGGTGTTATATGATTTCACTCCCATCCTAATATTTTGAAGATATCACAATGCCATTTCACGTATAACAATATCACTCTCACTAGTTACAATGTGTCAAAAAAACAGTTAAATCATAGTTAAGTGAGGGATTGGTTTTTAAGATTATCTTTATGATTGGTCAATTTTATAATATATCAATCAAACACTCAAACATAATAAAACAATTCTACTAATTACAATCAAAATCGCACAAGTATAATCATGGATAAATATATTTATCACTATGTCAACATGTCACGTGATACCGTAAAGAAGTAACTTTAAAACTTCACCCGCATGTCACCTAGGGGTGTGCAAAAACCGAACCGAACCGCTAAACCGACCGCAAACCGACCGAACCGATGTGCAATGGTCGGTTTAATGTCGGCCTGCGGTCGGTTTTGGTTGAAATTTTATGATTTTTTCGGTTTCACGGTCGGTTCTCGGTTTGCATAGGCATAAAACCGATAGAACCGAACCGACCGAAAGTTAACTTAATAATGTACTTTTAATATATTATATAAGACTCATAAGAGATATATATAGATATATAATACATTATTAGAGACTGAGAAATCAAACCCTAGCCTCATAATCTCATTCCCAGCCGACCCAATAGGTGGTGTCCTCAAAATAGGTCCAATATAAATCAATTTTAATGGAATTAAGCCAAATCTGAAAATGGCCCAACCGACCAAACCGACCGCCAACCGACCGTCAACCGACACAAACCGAACCGATCAAAAACCGACAGTAACGGTCGGTTGACGGTTCTATTAGAGAGAAAACCGATCACATCGGTTCGGCTGACGGTTTTGCCCAAAACCGAACCGACCGACCGAATGCCCACCCCTAAATTGTCACCCCTTAACATCTCACTGAGTCACCGTCCACCTAAAAAATGCACGTCCTAAACGCACACAAGCGCACGTTAGCACTTACGGTTGGGCTAAAGCAAAACCTCCCACATGAGCGATTGACCGGCAATAGCAGGTCTACCCTCCTTGTCTGACTGACGTACCCTTCTCTGATATTTGACCACAAAAGACTAAAACAAAGGCGTGCGGCATGCCTAACTGTCTACTACTCCAGTATTTAATTAAGAGAATGTTTGTAATTGTTTATTGGTCTATTTTAAACAGTTTTAATGGTTTAAATTATACATTGATCTATTCGTTTCATTAAAATTATAAATAAATTTGGTTCAAAAAGCAGTTAAACAGTAAACTGGTGAACGGTGCTTTTCAAATTATTTCTTTGTTAATCAATTTCCTAACATTAAAATCAAACACTAAACCATAAATAGCAAGTTTTACCGTAATGATCTAGATAACGTAAGCATAAACAAGACAAACAAGTTCTAAGACAGAACTCTCTCTCTCTCTCTAAAACTTACTCTCTCTCTAGAACTGGTTTAGCCGGTCATCCAATGAAAAATCATGCGGGCTTCCTAGATACCTCTCCTTATCTTCATCCGCCCACCCCCCCCACCTCTTCTTCATCTTCGTGTATATATATATATATATATGTATATACACATGTATATGGATGTTATTGTGTATAGTCCGCCGCTCTCTCCTCTTGAATATTTGCCCCTAGCTTTCAATTTTAATTACGGTTCGACCATTCTGGTTATGATAGCTGCCGGAGATCGGGAAACTGAGAGCCCTAGCTCCTCTCCAGCTCTCGGCTTCCCTCGCCTGAGATTTTTCCGTCACCGCCGATTGAGGTAATCGGTCACCGAATAACTATTTCTGCTCATACATCGATACATACATATATATATATATATACACACACACTATTTTAGATAATAGAAATTGCTATGCCGTCACCGAAGAGTAACCGGAGGGGGCCGGAGGAGAAGAATCGGAGGGGGAAGCTGGCGGAGAAGGCGTCGTCGTTTCACGGACGAAGCCCGGGGACCGTCGGAGAGATGCTGATCCGGCCGAGGACGGTGCCGGACTTGCTCGCCGGAAAAAGTGTGGCGGAGTTTTCGCCGGAGGTGAGGCGGCCGAAGCTGACGAAGTTGCTTCTGAACGTGACGATACAGAGGAGTATAGGGCCGATACAGGTTGTGATTCCGCCGGAATCGACGGTCGGAGATCTGATCGCGGCGGCGCTGCGGCAGTACGCGAAGGAAGGGAGGCGGCCGGTGTTTGTCTCAATCGACGCCGCCGGTTTCGACCTCCATTACTCGCAATTTAGCTTAGAAAGTAAGCTCTCTTTCTCTCTATAAAAACCAACCGTTGGATTAAATTTCTGTGCCAATTGACTCTTTAGACTTGTTTTCCATATAAGTAGTTGTTTGGTAAAAAATTAAAATGTCATTCTGTAGTATATAAGTGTACCGGTTCTTCAAATTCAGTGTTATTGCCTCGTAGTTTGTAACTTGTCTAATAATCAAACCAACATTACCTTAGGGCTTGTTTGGATAAGTCTAAAACAAGATCTTGTTCAGTTCAAATCTAATTTTATCTGATTCTTGTAAGAATCTACTTTGATGAATATCTATTTCTTACATAAAAGTCTATATCCAGTCTAATAATTTTTTTAAAAAAGTTTGTCTATCAAACCAACCAACACTTTAGTCTCTCAAAAACCAAATAAAAAAAGTGGACTTGAATTGAATCAGATCCCATTTTTATTCCCAAACACCCTTTAATTGTCATAATAACCAGATAAAATGTGAGCCTTGAATTGAACTGAACTGAACTTGATTCAGTTTTAGACTTTTCAATCACACTCTAAAATTTGTTACCAAACAAGTTGCAAGTGTTTGAAAAATAAGGATATCTATTTTTATTTTGATTTTTTTGTTGATTTTTTTTTTGGGTACTCCTTCCTTGCCTCCTCCAAAAGTCAAATCAAATGGGTGATATGTGTCCAATTTTTTTTAATTTTTTTTAAAAGAAAAGCTTAAAGAAATTAATTATATATAATTATTTTTTTTTAATGTTTTTGTGTATGAGAAAAAAACTGTGTTTTGGTGGGCATTTGATATTGACATTGATTTTGTGGTTTTGGTTGTGGGTGCCAGGTTTGGACAGAGATGAGAAGCTAATGAACTTGGGATCAAGAAACTTCTTTCTATGCCCTAAAAAGTCAGCCACAGAAAGTGGTGGCGGTGGTGGTGGCACAACGAACCCATCTTCGCCTTCAAGGTGTTCAGAGGAAGCTGAGAAGGCCACAAAGGTTGGGCGGCCATGGTTCAAGTTCATGGATTTCTTGCTGTAAATGTGACCAATTGGCAATTATAGCCTTTTATTTGTTTCGGTTGTTTTTTTATTTGTTTTTTTTTTTTTGTTGCTGTTTTTCCCTTTAGAATTTGTTTCTCTTGGAAAAACACTGTAAATATAAGTTTGCCACTAGTGGTGGTAAAGTTAGTTTCTTTTATTATTATTATTATTATTATTATTATTATTATTATTAAACTTAGTTGAAATATGGTTTGTACCATTGTTAAATAATATATCTTACATAATAAGCATATGTTTTGCAAGAGTAATGTTATCATTCTTACTATATTTTAATCTATGGGTAACAAATAATTTTACATACCACTTCCTTTGTGGTCGGATGGTAAGGTGTCTGGGTGTTATACCCAGAGGTCTCAGCTCGAATCTTAAGGGGTGGCCATAGGTGATTCACCCGGACGCTCTAGCCTCGTGGGATTAGTCCTGGTGCGCGCAAGTTGGCCCGAACACTCACGGTTACCCAAAAAAAAAATTGCTTTTACAATTGTATCACACAATGTTATGATTGGAAGTACTGTATATCACAATATGTGACTGTACAACTGTTATAATATTTCAAAGGGTAAATTACACTGACACCCCTAAGGTTTGATGTTTTGTCACTCACACCCCCTAAGATTTTTTAGGTTACACTGACCTCCCTTCAGGTTGTGGGTTGGTAACACTGACACCCCCTGTTGCTAACTGGCGTTAGAAAATGGCTGACATTAGCAAGTTAATTTTTAAAATGCCCAAAATACCCTTATCTTCTTATTATTTCACACAAACACACATACACACACACAAACATAAATATATATATATATATATATATGTACACACATACATATGCACAAAATTCTGATGAGCACTTGAAATTGAGAGGTTTTCACAGTGCCAAACTCATTCGGTTCACCGATTTCCTCTCCTTCCCAATTGCATGTTTGGATTAGGGAAGAAATTCTGATGGGTACTTGAAATTGAGAGGTTTTCAGTGTGGGAGACTAAGAGTAAGAGACATACCATTTCCTGCATATGTTCCTGGAAATTGCTCAGCATTAAACCTATCAATTTTCCCAATCGGGTATGACCCAAACCCTCCAACTAAGGCTTAGTTTGGCACCCACGTGGCTTTTTAAAAGGAGCTTATGAAATTTACTACTAAGTTGTTTGATAATTTTATACAAGTGACACACTACTCTTCGAAAAGATATCATGAAACCAAAAAGCCACCTTGAGCTTTTAAAAGCTTCATTCTAGAGCTTTTAAAAGCTCCCCCCCCCCCCCCCCCCCAAAAAAAAAAAAAGCCATAAGTTCAATTTTTGCACAGCTCATAAACTAGTTACCAAATGAATTAACATGAAATTGTGCTTTAAAAAAGGAGAAGCACCAAAAGGGGGGCCAAACTAAGCCTAAGTTTGTTGGAGCTCCCATGAGTGTAAAACCATCTCTGCTCTATCTCTCATTTCCAAATTTCATCTCCATTTGCTCATTATTCGCCTCACTAGCCTTGAAATCCATGTTCATCGATTGAAAACTAGTTGTGGATTACAGGATTTCAGAGCTCCTCGTTTTATTGGGACTTCCTCAGGTGAATGTATAGAACTACCCAACAGAGTATACGAATGTTGGAAGAAATTTGACAGAATTTTAGAGAGAGAGAGAGAGAGAGAGAGAGAGACTTAAGAAAGAGAAGATGAAGAAGTGAATTTTACTATTGCTCAAAACCAAGGTTTTAAAAACCGGACCGGACCGGCCGGTTCAACCGGTTCACCCGTCAACCGCTCTCTTTTTCGGTTCGGTCTGACTCGTTAACCGCTAGTAGAGCCAAAACCGTCCAGAACTGGTGGATAAACCGGTTAAACCGGAAAACCGGAGAACCGGTCCCGGTTCATGGACCCAACCCGGTTCGCAAAAAACATTAAGAAAAATAAAAAAAAGGGTAAAAATCAGATCTGATCTTGCATTTTTGGCATTTTAGACTAATTGTGATTCAGTTCTTTCTTCCCGTCAACGTCCGCATGCGCCTAGCCTAGCAGTTGCCGTCCCTTTTCTGGCCGTGCACCATCGTAGACCACACCTGTAATGGTTTTAAACCAATAGGGGCCACCTTGATAACAGCTTTTCTTGCTGTGCGCCATCGTCCCTCTAATAGTTGAGCCTTCTACATATTATTAGAGTCGTCATTGATGTTGTCTATAAAAAGATTCGTTGGCCTTTCAAATGGAGAGCCGCCGTTGATGCCATTTGAAATGGTTATGCACTTCTGCCTACAAACCCTAATGTTTCCTTTAGCCTTTTAAGTTTTAGAGAGAGAAATAATGGGGCCCACCATGACTCCTATAAAGTTAGGCAAGCTGTAAACAATTAGATTTGTAAACAATCCAAGCCAAACAAAATTAGTTTTGTAAAAAAATTCAATGATACGTTTTTGTTTTTATTTTATTTTATTATATATATTATTATTGATGTTTATTTATTTTATTTTTTGATATGGATTATTGATGTTTATTAATAAATATATTTATTATATAATTATGATGTAACGGTTTGACTACGGTTCACCCGACGGTTGAACCAGTAACCCGTGACCCGGTCATTTTTCCGGTTCATCGAACGGTCCGGTTTTCAAAACATTGCTCAAAACATACATCCAAAAGCAACTCAACAGAGATTATAATACTCAAAATCGCAGTAAAATGAATTTTACTATTGAACAGGTTTTTGACCTTTTTGGGAGGAATTGTTGGGACCAATTTCTTTACAAGAACTTATTGCAAGAACCCATTTTTTTGCACAAAATTGGGCCTGACGTTTGCCTCTCTTCCCTCGTATGAACATTAATCTTGGAAGCACCATAGCATGTAATCTAATTTGACATTAATTCGACTCCATATTTGACTTCCAAACTTGAAGAATTTCACCTTTTGGCTTCAATCACAACAATATTGTCCTCTGATCTAATTCAAATTGTTGAATTTCATTCGTATATTGCAAGCTTTTACTAGATTAAACCCTAGAAATGAGGAAGGTGAGATTTCTTCCTTACTGTTATCCTTATCAGAAGTTATAAGAGAAATCAAGAATTTAAGAGAAAATTAAGTGATGAACAAGAAAGAGGAGAGAGATTCCACATTGTAAGGATCTGGGTCCTTACAATAACCAATTTCAATCTTTAATCAAAATTTGCAGAAAATTGGAAGAGAAAGAGAAAGAAGAGAAGACGACATAGAGGATTAGAGATAAGAATATAGCAAAAAAGAGAAATTCAGATAATGGAGAGATTAAGCAGGGGAAGGAGATAAAAGAAATAGGAAGAAAGATTCAGAAAAAGAGGAAAATTTAGAGAAGAAAGAAGAAACATAATCAGAGAAAAATTATGGAAGTTGCCCAGATTAGGGAGAGAGAGAGAGAGAGAACTGGAGAGATTATGTGAGAGAGAGGGAATTATGGATAATAGAGGGCATAATAGTCTTTTTACGATACACCGTTAACGGTGTCACACCCGTCTCAGGAAAATCATTCTTTTAAATGCATAATTGAATTTCGTGTGAATTATTAATGTTCATTAATAATTGTGGAAGTGGTTGACGTGGGTCAATGGTGGGTGTCAATTGAGGACACGAGGGTTTGATAATCCGTGAGGCATTGACATGAATTAAATGATATTTATGTGATTAAATGTTATTTGATATTATCTGGTATTAATGAATAGTGTTTATACCTGTGTAGAGTAATTTCTGGTAGTTTTGTTATCGCTGTAGAACATTTTGACATTGTGGTGAGAACGTGAGTGACATGTTAAATAAAAGGTAGGTTGTGTAGAAATTCCACAGAATTTAGTTTCCGAACGTAATTTTGGACCCAAACGAGACTTACTCGAAAACTTTTGTAATTTATCGTTTTCACTCGTAAAGGCGTAAAATGGACGTGTGCAACGTTTCAGGAGTTAATTAGAAGTTTTGAGAACTCGTAGGGAGGTAAACGTAATTCCTAAGAGTCGTGCCTATATATAGAAAACCATGAGATATTTTCATTAGTTAAAATTTCTAACCTAAATCAAGAGGAGACAAAAAGGGGGATTTATTGCTTCAAGCTTCAAGACACAAATCGACGAACTTCCGATCGTCAACTTTTCTCCAAATTTTATATTCGGACTCCTCGAGGTATTAGCTACGTTTTGATATCTATTAGGCCACGTTTGGCAAATTATTTATGAAAAGCTAATTTTAAGAATTTGGGAAAAACGTATGGATACTTGTAGGAATCGCTTATAAACGGAGACTCGACATTTATTTGGTCCCCTAGTACTTCTTCTGAAGTTAGAGAGTGATAACTTAAGGTATGAATTCTAGATCTATGAAATATATGGAATTTACATGTTTTGAATATCGAGTTGATATTTTGGATCCGGGTGAAATTCATGTATTAATTAGGCCCGTTAATTATGCACGCGAAAATGTTAGAAAAGGATGTATAATTGTCTATGTGAGCATGTTATGTGTCTACTTGGGTCAAAGGGGGGTTTGGTGAAATTTCATCCGGGGGTAAGCTCCCGAAGTTTGAGGATTGTAACATTGATTGTGAGGTGTCTGGTATGGAGGAAGGCCCAACCAAGACACGGTATTACGGAGTGCGTGGAAGAGGTGTGCCTTCCACGGCATCAGTTTCATTTACCAGATGAATACGTACCACTCACCCTATAGACTATTTTGATGTGTTTAGATGTTTTAAGCATGAATTGTCATATAAGCATATGTTTAAAGTTCTGCACTCAGCATATAGCTGAGCAGTGGAGCTTTACTCCATTGAAGGTGAAAGGAAGAAAGGGAAAAAGAAGCGAGAAGAGTGAGGCTAACAGGAATGCCGGGGATCACTTTTGTACATGTTTTTATTTTTCATTCCAAATGTTATAAAGTGAAATTTTGAGAAGTTAGAACTATTAACTTCAACTTGGAAGGTTAGGAATGGTTTAGTAATGTTGTAATATGTCTCAAACTACTTTGGTTATGGTTGTAAGTTGTAACGAATCCTGTGGATTCTCGTTTTGGAATATTAAACTTGTCATTTCAGATTTTGAATGTAGGTTATTAGTACTTTTATGATTTGATCCCAACGAGCCTTTAACTTATTCCGTTAATGTTTTCAAAGTTTAGACATACTGTCTAATGTGTTTATATACCTTTGGTAAAGTTTCAGAATGATTGAAAATTTGTATGTTGAGTTTTGTCTTGTTTGCGACGTTTCAAAAAAAAAAGGGGGGGAGGGGGAGGATAGGCAAAGTGGACTGCTTGTAAATAGTGCTTTTACAAAGGAAGTACATTTTTCGGAAAATATTGAAATGTTCTATTTTGCTTCTTCTTAAATAGAACTGTTTGAATATAGTCAAAATTAGAAATTAAGATAAGCTTTTTAAACATTTTTAAAAATTTCCTTAAAAAAAATGTTTTTAACTGCTTTTCTAAAAACCACACAAGAAAAAATACTTTTCCACTTCTCCACTTTTCCTCCACTTCCCTGAATTCTTGAACCAATAGAAGCCAAAGGAAGTCGACATGAGTGAAGTACAAAACTTTTTAAACAATAGTTACTTGAATTTTTTTTTTTGTGTACGAGAAAATATTTGTTAAATATTAGAACTATTAACTTACAATGCTTTTGTCATTAGAGGGTCAATTGTATTAATGAGTTAATTTATTGAAGATAGAAAAGATCAACAAAAATTGATGAAAAAAAAAAGAATCAAATGTATTTTTTTCTTTCCAACTAGCTAGAAAATGATGTTCAACTAACCTAACCCTCATTGCACAAAAAACACTTTTTAAAAAGTACTACTTATTACCTTAGTGATGTGGTAATGGTGGACTTAATTATAATAATATGGAAGTCTGAATAGATTTGCCTAAAATTTTGGGTAAACGACTCTAACCTTCCCTACGTATTTGATGACACTAACAAGTCTTTTCATTCTTAGTAAAATCATGTGGTTTTAAACTTTTACTAGTTGTGAATTTTTTTCTTTACTTTTGTCTTTCAATCTTGCCAGAGACACGGGCAGAGTGTTGTAGACACCCCAATTTTGACCAAACGTCAAATCCAGGGATTGGTTACCTCTCTAAGACCGATGATGACGATGACCGTGACGTTCGAAGATTTTCCAAGAAATTCAAAATCTTCAAGATGTTCTTCAAGTTAAAATTACAAAATCAAAAAAAAAAAATATATATATATATATATAATAAAAATAAAAAGAGAGAGGGTTTGGGTATTCGGGAGAAACCCGAACATTGAAAGACACATGAGAAAATCAGTCTGAAAATTTGCTCAATATACATATAAAAAGGTTTTGAAAGAAAGTATAAAATGAAAATGATAAAAAGGAGTTTTAAATAAAGGAAAATTGTCTCTTGAAAAAAATAATAATAATAATAAGAAAAGCATAGTATATTGAAGAATATACCATGCACATGGGTGCATACCACCCACATGGGTGCATTTTAGCACAAATATACATGAATATATAAAGATAACTCACAAAAATTAAGTTTAGATTAATTTTCCTTTCGAAAATTCAAAAAAAGGAGCAAATTCAGTTAGCCCCGGCACCCGGAAAACCCGGCGGCACTCACGGATTGCCGCCCGGCATTCAGTGAATGCCGCCCGGAACTCAGTGAATGCCGTCGGCATCCGTCGAGTGCCGCTGGCTGTAACAGACTGCTTTTCTCACATGTTCTAGAAAAAAACTTTGCACATGGGTCTCCACCCGAATTTACCCATTTATCCTTGAGATGATGGTCTATATAAACAGACCTTCATCTTCATTAAGGGGGGTTGAACTTTTGAATCAATATACATATATATACAAGAGATATACTTGAGTTTAGAGGGGAGAGAGAGATAAGAATCATATAGAGAATTGAGAAGAAGAAAAGAATTTCTTGAAGAATTTGAAGAACTTTGAGAAGAATTTGAAGATCTTGGAAGAGCTTCACAAGAAATTGAAGAATTCTTAGAAGGTCATAGAGGTAACCTCTTAATCCTTGGTAGAGTTAGGATAATTCAATCACAAGTTCTTAGATCTAGGAACTTTTCACATTTTCAAAACCTCTCTTCTTACCCCATTTCATCACACACCACCAAGAACTTGTGATTGAATTTCATGACATCTCATTAATTTGGATCTAATTAATGCCTTGGGTTTGAGATAAATTAGTTTTGAAGAATTTGTGTTTCTAAATAAAACTTTGATTTCCTTTATTTCTATTTCATTCATAAGGTTCATGAGATCTTCCATATCTCATTGAAACTCTTTGAATTTGATTCCTTATTCTCCTATAACCTTGTGATTCATATGGAGTTTAAGGTTGATCATGGTCACATCTACACATAATTGGTAAAATACTAGGATCTCTTTACTAAGAATCTTATGGAATTCTTACTATATTCCATAGAGGTTTGAGTGGATTTGTGTCTTATTTAGCCTCCAAGGACCATTAATTTAAGAGGGGAATAAGTTGACTCTATATTCTTCAAGGATCACATATTCGAGAGAAAAATTGGATGTAGACTTTCATAATCTATGTTTAAAATAAGTAGGACCTTAGGATTTTCTTGCTAGATCTCCAATTATGAGATCTATGGTAGGAATCCATCAAGGTTAAATCTAGGGATGTCTTCCTATTTCATTTATTTATCCCAATAATCACAACCATGCTTGATTCTAGTCCTTTGTAGGATCAAGGATCAAGTTGGTTTTAAAATATGAACATCAATTCAATATTGGTGCAGTGAATCCTTAAACCCTCTGTGATCAAAGATTTTTCATAAAATCATGGTCCATTGGAATGGGATGAGACCAATTGGAGGGTGTTCATAACTCATATGAGTACCGCTGTGATTATTGTTTTGATAAGATTCCATACTTAGGATGGTTTGGGCTTATGATTTCCAAATAAGCAATTCTCTGTCCAAAATTTCAGAACAGCAAACCGGTTTTAAAATTGATAGATCAGAACCCTAACCAAGTTTTCATGACCTTTAATAATTTTTTCTAAGAACCTTAATGTGTTAGGAAGGTTCCCTAAAAAGAATGAAGCAATTCAGATTTGTTTGCTATTTTTAAAAAATCATACAAGATCTCTGGACAGAGAGTTGTAAAATCCTGAGTGAGGTCTAGTATTTTCCTTATTCCCGGAGATCTAACCGTTGAAACCTCGATTTTATTTTGAGTTAGAAACTAGACTCACAGAGGCATAACATATCCAAAAATCATTAAGATCCAACCGTTGGAAGTATTTTATTTCTATTTTTTAAAGATCTGGTCTGCTCTCTGTAATTCATAAAAAAACTGCTACTGTTTTTGTCTAATCTTATTTATTTCAACTCAAATGGTTCCCTAATATCTTGGGACCCAAATCATGTTTTGAATAATGATAATTTAGCTTAAATCCAGAGGCTAAGTGATCCAAATTAGTGAATAAATCCATGTTTTATTCTTATTCACATTCATTCATTCATGTGCATCAATGCTTATGATTAGAACTAGCTATTGAATAAAGTTGGATTTCATGCTTAATAGATCTAAGCTAGAGAATTGGGATTGATTTTTTGATATCATATTATTATGTGAAGCATGTGGACTAATCTTTATTTTGTAGTGCATTTGAGGTACAATTTCTCATCTCTTCTCTGGTTTATTTACTTCATTGATTTTAATTGATTTTCGACTCCATGTGCGACACCTTAGCTTAGGTTTTGCCTTATGTGAATATGTGAATTAGAGACCTTTTCTTAGACTTTGTATTTTGTGTATGCATTGCACGTTTCCATTTCGCGGCTGGATCCCGGGTGAGTTCTCTAGCTCCTTACTTGCACATCATGATGTTTGCTAGTTGAATTATGTGACTTATGAATGATATTTTACCATTAGCAATTTTACACCATTTCCAACATGCTTGTGTTATGTATACCTATATATGTATTAATTGAGGGCATGCTTAGATTAATAACTTGATTAAAGAGGATGTTGAGTAGAGGCCTATCGTGAGATAGGATGAAAGGGGGTGTTTTAGTCCGCCGGGCTCCTTCCCCAGTCATTCCATAATCCCCGGACCCAGTTTATCTTTGGTTTCGCAAAAGATCAGTTTGCTTTAAAATGGTTTCTTAATTTTCCTTTTAAAAATTAAGTGGCGACTCATTTGTTTTTGAATTTGGAATTTGAAAAATGTTTAACAAAACAAAAGTGAGCCCAAATGCCGGTATCCACAAGTGCACCGAAATAGTGCACCGAACGATCGGTGTCGTTCATTTCGGTACATCCTGCATGCGTGGTCCACCGAAATGGATGGCATCGATCATTTGATGCACCATTTCGGTGCACTCTGTCGGTGCCCCAATCTTTACTCTTTGTCTTTAAGAAATGATATTTGTTATAGGGTCAACATATGTCACGCCCCGCAGTAGCAAAAATAGAGAAAATAAATTCCTTTTTGGACCCGTAGGCCATGACAGTTGAAAGTCACCATATTGTCCATAACCAAAGTCAAACCATCAGAGTAATGATTTAAACCACGCATTGGAAAGTTCTAAGGTTGATATATATAACCAGAGTTCAATACTAACTATTACAAACCATAAGTATCGCAGAAGTACAAATAAAGTATTACGGCAACATATGCCGATTACAAACTTAACTATTACAACGGTCTCTAAAACATAGGCATAAACTATCAACAGCAAGCTCCAAGCCTTCAGCTTGCGTAGTAGTCATCTCCAGCGTAGCCTCCGTCATCGTAGGCTCCATCCTCGTGGCCCCTATCCATGTATGCATCACCTGCATACTCATAACCCTGGCCAGCTGGACGTTGAATATCCAGCGGCATAAAACGCCGTCAGCTACGAAAGCCGAGTGAATGCAAATACTAACAGAGTATCTACAGATATGTAGCATATAACAACAACATCAATAAAAAGGATCATCTCATCGTTCGTATGCATGTATGCACCAATCCAAGATATAATACGGACGTCATCCCCTTTCCCATCTAGCACGTAGCCCAACGCCTCATGACTCATTTATCCTCGACACGTAGTCTCACACATAACATAGACTCTTGGGTCCACATTAATCAGACACGTAGTCCTATACCTACGGTCTGTTTACTCTTGACACGCAGTCCTAACATTTCATGACTCATTTATCCTCGACACGTAGTCTCACACATAACATAGACTCTTGGGTCCACATTAATCAGACACGTAGTCCCATACCTACGGTCTGTTCATTCTTGACACGCAGTCTCACACATAACATAGACTCTTGGGTCCACATTAATCAGACACGTAGTCCCATACCTACGGTCTGTTCACTCTTGACACGCAGTCCCATATAATCTAGCCAAACGCCCCGATATATTTTGGCCAACACGCCCCTGATACATCCTGGCCAACACGCCCAATACTTTACTCTGGCCAACTCGCCCAATATGTTACTCTGGCCAACTCACCCAATGTATTACTCTGGCCAACTCGCCCAATGTGTTACTTTGGCCAACTCGCCCATATGTTACTCTGGCCAACTCGCCCAATGTATTACTCTGGCCAACTCGCCCAATGTGTTACTCTGGCCAACTCGCCCATATGTTACTCTGGCCAACTCGCCCAATATGTTACTCTGGCCAACACGCCCAATATGTTACTCTGGCCAACTCGCCCAATGTATTACTCTGGCCAACTCGCCCAATGTGTTACTCTGGCCAACTCGCCCAATGTGTTACTCTGGCCAACTCGCCCAATATGTTACTCTGGCCAACTCGCCCATATGTAATACTCGACACGAAGTCCTACTGCTATAGCCTCCCATATCCGACACGTAGTCCAATTCTATCATACGTCGACCAGACACGAAGTCCCGAACCTGTCCCAGCACCTGGGATTCCACACTCAACATCATACGGTCTTAGTGACCGCATTCACGCGCACCCATAAATAGTATCGACCTCTGCGGTCGATAGACCCACTAATATGCACGTCGGCTTCTCAATCTCGTCATTGTCTCATATATATCAAAAGGATATAACAATACAAGGAAAATACAGGGTATTACACATAACAACATTCAAACCAAAACTAGAATGAAATATTAGGCATCGTGTATGATTCTAGTAAAAATAGGGCACAGGGGTATTTTGGTCATTTTCCAGTTTATAAGTCAGGATCCGAAAATATAAAAGTTACGTGAGATCAAATAAATAAGTATTCATGTTGTAAGTTAAGAGTTTTGGATCCCCGTTAAGAAAATATCTTGATTTCAGTCGATTTAAGTGAAAATAGATCACAAGGGTATTTTGGTCATTTTCCCAGTTTTGTACGTTCACAACCGAATTTTATAAAAGTTCCGTGAGATTAAATAAATAAGTATTCATGTTGGAAGTTAAGAGTTTTCGATCCTCATTAAGAATCCATCTCGATTCCAGTCGTATTTGAAAATACCAGTTTATCGTATTTATGCCGTATTTATCTAAATACGGAATATAATACGTAAAAGCATCACATAATTAATATAAATCATAATCATAATCATAATCATAATCATAATCATAATCATAATCATGTGTTCATAACAAAGTGTAATATAAATAGCTGAGTGAGTTGGAGACTCACCTAAATTCGCAGAATAATAATGCCGAGAAAACCCGAAGAATCTTCGAATATAAAATTCCGGCTTCAAATAGCGTTCTTGGTGTTCTTGGTGTACTAGGTGTGTTCTTGGTGTTTGTGTGTGCGTTCTTGGTGTTCTTGGTGTTTGTGTGTGCGTTCTTGGTGTTCTTGGTGTACTAGGTGTGTTCTTGGTGTTCTTGGTGTTTGTGTGTGCGTTCTTGGTGTTCTTGGTGTTTGTGTGTGTGTTCTTGGTGTTTGTGTGTTTGTTCTAGGATGACTTCTCAACCTTATATGTCTAAGGATAAAAGTAATGGAATGGTCCCATATATATAGGAACCAAGGAGGGACCTCACCTTGCAATTACCAAGAGTTAAAGGTTCAAAGGATAATTATTTCCTTAGGGCATGTTTGGTTGGAAAATCATAACTGGTCCAAATATACCAGATATTCACAAATCTGCTAAATTTCTGTTTTTATAAACGAGTTCTATAAATACTGAATATTATAATAACAACATAAAAACACTTATTCATCTTGGGAAATAAATATTTAAAAATAGCGGGTATTACATCATCCCCCACTAACTGAAGATTTCGTCCCCGAAATCCGAACTAAGCATCGTTGAACAACTCCGGGTACTTCTCACGCATCTCTGACTCTAGCTCCCATGATGATTCTCCTTCGTCGTGAAACTTCCACTGGATCTTCACCAACGGAATTTCCTTACTTCTTAACTTCTTAATTCCCCAATCCAGAATTCGCACTGGTCCTTCATGAAATGACACATTATCGTTAACCTCAATGTCCTCAAAGTTGATCTCATGACTCGGATTGTGAGCACATTTTCTTAACATGCTAACATGAAACACGTTGTGTACTCCCGACATCTTAGGCGGTAACGCGAGTCGGTAGGCAACTTTTCCTACACGTTCAAGGATCTCAAATGGTCCAATGAAACGCGGTGCTAGCTTTCCTCTCTTCTGCCCAAATTTGACAATTCCTCGCACCGGAGATACCTTAAGTAGCACATGATCTCCAACACTGAATTCCAAACTCCTGCGACGTTTATCTGCGTAACTCTTGTGTCTACTCTGCGCCGTTCGCATCCTTTCTTTCACGATCTGTATCTTCTCGTTAGTTTCCCGAACTAATTCAGGTCCAAGCAGTTGATTGTCTCCGACCTCTGCCCAACACAAAGGCGATCGACACGGTCTTCCGTATAATGCCTCAAAGGGTGCCATTCCTATGCTCGAGTGGTGACTGTTATTGTACGCAAATTCTATCAGCGGTAGATGAGTCTCCCATGAGCTCTCAAAATCAATAACACACGCTCGAAGCATGTCCTCCATCACCTGGTTAACTCGTTCAGTCTGCCCATCAGTCTGTGGATGAAAGGCAGTGCTCAAGCTTAACGAAGTCCCCAAAGCTGTCTGTAGACTTTTCCAGAATTCTGCCGTAAATCGTGAGTCGCGGTCTGATACGATTGATACAGGTACACCGTGCAGTCGCACAACTTGTTGTATGTACATCCGACTCAAACGTTCGACTGGATACGACATACTATAAGCTATGAAATGCGCTGATTTGGTAAGTCGATCCACAACTACCCAAATAGCATCGTGGTTTTGCTGAGACCTTGGCAAACCTACCACGAAATCCATAGTTATATGTTCCCACTTCCATCCGGGAACTGGTAATGGTTGTAGAAGTCCTGGAGGCTTCTGATGTTCCGCCTTCACTTGCTTGCACGTGAGACATTGAGACACGTGTTCCGCAACTTCTCGTTTCATTCCTTCCCACCAGAAGTTTCTCTTCAAATCTTTGTACATTTTTGTACCTCCTGGGTGGATAGTCATTCGCGACTTGTGCGCTTCGTCCATTATGTCTTTTCTAAGATTTTCTTCATCTGGCACACAAAGTCTGCCTCTGCATCTGAGTGCTCCATCTGAACCAATACTCCAATTCTCTGGTTCCTTCACTGCATTGCTCGCAAACCACTCTTGAAGTCCTTCATTCTTCCTCTGTGCTTCAAGGATACGACTGATGAGTGTCGGTTGTACTACCAAACATCCAAAGTGTCGTCCTTCACCTGAATCTGAGGCTTGAATACCGAATTCAGCCAAAGTTCCCAACGCTTGCCATTCTTTGATCATAAGAGAAGCTACTATTATCCTCCTGGGTTTCCGACTTAAAGCATCGGCTACTACGTTTGCTTTCCCAGGGTGATACTGTAACGTGAAATCATAGTCTTTCAATAATTCCATCCAACGTCGTTGCCTCATGTTCAACTCCTTTTGAGAGAACAAGTATCTCAAGCTCTTGTGATCTGAAAACAGATCGAACTTCTCGCCATAGAGATAATGCCTCCAAATCTTGAGAGCAAAAACAATCGCGGCTAGTTCGAGGTCATGCGTTGGATAATTTAACTCGTGAGGCTTCAACTGCCGTGATCCGTATGCAATAACCTTTCCATCTTGCATCAGAACACATCCGAGTCCTTGGTGTGATGCGTCGCTATAAATGGTGAACTGCTCACCGCTCTTAGGTATTGCAAGCACTGGCGCTGTAGTCAATCTCTCCTTCAATTCTTGGAATGCTCGCTCATGCTTGTTACCCCATTCAAACTTCAAATCCTTCTTCGTTAGTCTGGTAAGAGGAGCTGCGATCTTGGAGAATCCTTCCACAAATCTCCGGTAGTATCCAGCTAGACCAAAAAAAAACTTCTGACTTCCGTGGCAGTCGTTGGTATATCCCAATCCAGAACTGCGTCTGTCTTTGACGAGTATACTGCTATTCCATCTTGTGAGACAACATGTCCTAAGAACTTGACTTCCTTCAGCCAAAACTCGCACTTACTAAACTTCGCATACAGTTGGTTATCTCGGAGGGTCTGTAGTACGATCCTTACATGTCCCTCATGTTCATCCTCGGTCTTGGAGTAGATCAGAATATCGTCTGTGAACACGATAATGAACTGGTCCAAGTAGGGCCTAAATACTCTATTCATTAGGTCCATGAATACCGCTGGGGCGTTGGTTAATCCAAAAGACATAACCAAGAATTCATAATGCCCATACCTCGTCCTGAAAGCAGTCTTTGAAATATCCTCAGGTCGAACCAACAATTGGTGATATCCAGATCGTAGGTCGATCTTCGAGAAAGTCGTCGCTCCTTGCAACTGATCAAACAGATCATCGATTCTAGGGAGTGGGTACTTATTCTTAATCGTGACCTTGTTGAGCTCCCTATAGTCGATACAAAGTCGCTGAGTTCCGTCTTTCTTCTTAACAAATAACACCGGCGCTCCCCAAGGTGACGTGCTGGGTCGAACGAACTTGAGATCTTCTAGCTCTTGCACTTGCTTCTTCAGTTCTTGCATCTCCGTTGGTGCCATCCGATAAGGAGCCTTTGATTTTGGTGAAGTGCCAGGCACTAACTCGATACAGAAATCAATCTCCCGCTTAGGTGGCAGTCCAAGAATACTCTGAAACACATCCTCAAAGTCTCGGACTACAGGAATCTGTGCAACAGTGAGTTCCGAACTCGAGCTCTCGATAGCTGCTAGACGGCTAGTGAGAAAAGCATCGCTAGAGGGGTTGCATTGAAAATCAAAAGACTGACTTCCTGGTACCAAAAAGGTAATCCTCCTATTGGCACAGTCCAACTTAGCACGATACTTCGTGAGCCTATCAAATCCTAAGATGATGTCAAATTCCTTCATTGACAAAACGATTAGATCTGCGGGAAGAATTCTATCCTCGACGGTTAAAGTACAGTCCTTGCACACCTTCCATAATCTTACGGATACTCCCAAAGGTGATACCGCATTCAGGGCTACATCAAGCGCCTGGGGTACTAAACCCAAAAATAATCATAGAAAGTAATCCGCACTAAACATAATAGTAGCTATAACTAGCATCACATTAATAGCACGGAGAATTCCATAGGGACGATCTCCAAAACACAAACTTTCCAAAACACAAACTTAGAGTCAACCCTTATCTCAAGGAATCTTAGGTTCAACTCAAGAAATGTTGGACAATTGGTGAACACGACTACAAAACCTAGGCTCTGATACCAAAAATCCTGTCACGCCCCGCAGTAGCAAAAATAGAGAAAATAAATTCCTTTTTGGACCCGTAGGCCATGACAGTTGAAAGTCACCATATTGTCCATAACCAAAGTCAAACCATCAGAGTAATGATTTAAACCACGCATTGGAAAGTTCTAAGGTTGATATATATAACCAGAGTTCAATACTAACTATTACAAACCATAAGTATCGCAGAAGTACAAATAAAGTATTACGGCAACATATGCCGATTACAAACTTAACTATTACAACGGTCTCTAAAACATAGGCATAAACTATCAACAGCAAGCTCCAAGCCTTCAGCTTGCGTAGTAGTCATCTCCAGCGTAGCCTCCGTCATCGTAGGCTCCATCCTCGTGGCCCCTATCCATGTATGCATCACCTGCATACTCATAACCCTGGCCAGCTGGACGTTGAATATCCAGCGGCATAAAACGCCGTCAGCTACGAAAGCCGAGTGAATGCAAATACTAACAGAGTATCTACAGATATGTAGCATATAACAACAACATCAATAAAAAGGATCATCTCATCGTTCGTATGCATGTATGCACCAATCCAAGATATAATACGGACGTCATCCCCTTTCCCATCTAGCACGTAGCCCAACGCCTCATGACTCATTTATCCTCGACACGTAGTCTCACACATAACATAGACTCTTGGGTCCACATTAATCAGACACGTAGTCCTATACCTACGGTCTGTTTACTCTTGACACGCAGTCCTAACGTTTCATGACTCATTTATCCTCGACACGTAGTCTCACACATAACATAGACTCTTGGGTCCACATTAATCAGACACGTAGTCCCATACCTACGGTCTGTTCACTCTTGACACGCAGTCTCACACATAACATAGACTCTTGGGTCCACATTAATCAGACACGTAGTCCCATACCTACGGTCTGTTCACTCTTGACACGCAGTCCCATATAATCTAGCCAAACGCCCCGATATACTTTGGCCAACACGCCCCTGAAACATCCTGGCCAACACGCCCAATACTTTACTCTGGCCAACTCGCCCAATGTGTTACTCTGGCCAACTCGCCCAATGTATTACTCTGGCCAACTCGCCCAATGTGTTACTCTGGCCAACTCGCCCATATATTACTCTGGCCAACTCGCCCAATGTATTACTCTGGCCAACTCGCCCAATGTGTTACTCTGGCCAACTCGCCCATATGTTACTCTGGCCAACTCGCCCAATATGTTACTCTGGCCAACACGCCCAATATGTTACTCTGGCCAACTCGCCCAATGTGTTACTCTGGCCAACTCGCCCAATGTGTTACTCTGGCCAACTCGCCCAATATGTTACTCTGGCCAACTCGCCCATATGTAATACTCGACACGAAGTCCTACTGCTATAGCCTCCCATATCCGACACGTAGTCCAATTCTATCATACGTCGACCAGACACGAAGTCCCGAACCTGTCCCAGCACCTGGGATTCCACACTCAACATCATACGGTCTTAGTGACCGCATTCACGCGCACCCATAAATAGTATCGACCTCTGCGGTCGATAGACCCACTAATATGCACGTCGGCTTCTCAATCTCGTCATTGTCTCATATATATCAAAAGGATATAACAATACAAGGAAAATACAGGGTATTACACATAACAACATTCAAACCAAAACTAGAATGAAATATTAGGCATCGTGTATGATTCTAGTAAAAATAGGGCACAGGGGTATTTTGGTCATTTTCCAGTTTATAAGTCAGGATCCGAAAACATAAAAGTTACGTGAGATCAAATAAATAAGTATTCATGTTGTAAGTTAAGAGTTTTGGATCCCCGTTAAGAAAATATCTTGATTTCAGTCGATTTAAGTGAAAATAGATCACAAGGGTATTTTGGTCATTTTCCCAGTTTTGTACGTTCACAACCGAATTTTATAAAAGTTCCGTGAGATTAAATAAATAAGTATTCATGTTGGAAGTTAAGAGTTTTCGATCCTCATTAAGAATCCATCTCGATTCCAGTCGTATTTGAAAATACCAGTTTATCGTATTTATGCCGTATTTATCTAAATACGGAATATAATACGTAAAAGCATCACATAATTAATATAAATCATAATCATAATCATAATCATGTGTTCATAACAAAGTGTAATATAAATAGCTGAGTGAGTTGGAGACTCACCTAAATTCGCAGAATAATAATGCCGAGAAAACCCGAAGAATCTTCGAATATAAAATTCCGGCTTCAAATAGCGTTCTTGGTGTACTAGGTGTGTTCTTGGTGTTTGTGTGTGCGTTCTTGGTGTTCTTGGTGTTTGTGTGTGCGTTCTTGGTGTTCTTGGTGTACTAGGTGTGTTCTTGGTGTTCTTGGTGTTTGTGTGTGCGTTCTTGGTGTTCTTGGTGTTTGTGTGTGTGTTCTTGGTGTTTGTGTGTGTGTTCTAGGATGACTTCTCAACCTTATATGTCTAAGGATAAAAGTAATGGAATGGTCCCATATATATAGGAACCAAGGAGGGACCTCACCTTGCAATTACCAAGAGTTAAAGGTTCAAAGGATAATTATTTCCTTAGGGCATGTTTGGTTGGAAAATCATAACTGGTCCAAATATACCAGATATTCACAAATCTGCTAAATTTCTGTTTTTAAAAATTCTGAAAATTTATAAACGAGTTCTATAAATACTGAATATTATAATAACAACATAAAAACACTTATTCATCTTGGGAAATAAATATTTAAAAATAGCGGGTATTACAACATAGTAAATAACTATGAGTTTTGTCAACATGTGCTCTTAGGGCATATAAAGTATATGTTAAGATTCTAAAAGTGGAAATAAACAAGGGAT
Organism: Hydrangea macrophylla; assembly: GCA_033977485.1. NCBI lineage: Eukaryota > Viridiplantae > Streptophyta > Magnoliopsida > Cornales > Hydrangeaceae > Hydrangea > Hydrangea macrophylla. The sequence goes on along the minus strand of CM066997.1, from coordinate 96,101,228 downwards.
ATAGTGTGAGTTTCAGTGTCCAGTGCGGGTGCGGGTTTCAGTGTTTGCCTCCCTGCTTATTTCAACTTTTAAAACCTTAACATATCCCTTAAGGGCTCATGTTAACAAAATCCAATAACTATATATTGTTTATGAATCATACTGATACAAACACTCATTGATATTCTTAATGTAGAAAATCTAAAGGAGATTAGTGGTAGTTAATCACAATTACTTGACACAAAAATTGAAAAAGAGTAATATTTGGGCGACGAACACTTTTTACAAACACTTACAAACACACTTTATCTCTCTCCTAGGTGGTACTATGGGGTTCGGATAATTTTAGTGGACCCCACAATGCCACCCAGGAGAGAGATAGAGTGTGTTTGTAATGTTTGTTAAAAGTATTTATCACCCTATTATTATTAATTGAAAAATGATGGAGAAGAGCATAAAATCATCCACAAAGAAAATGTGTGTATTGCAAGGTCCTTCTCTTGAAACCTTAATGTGTGCCCATCCATGAGTAATATTTGGGGCACAAATAAATCTCAAAAATACTTACACCTACAGTCTATCTCTGTCTTGGGTGGAACTGTGCGGTCCAAATAATTTCAGTGGACCTCACAATGCCACACAGGAGAGAGATAGACTATGGATATAAGTATTTGTAAGATTTGTTTGTGCCTCTAGCATTGTTGCCCACCCATTCCTTATCCATATTTATGGCAACAATCATATTACAGAACCTTTCCATACATTAAGCAAAGGGTATGGGACATGGGGTCACCTTGTCTAAGGCCCATGTTAGGTTTACAAGCTCTATCACTTCTCCATTCCATAAAACAGAATATGACCCCCCGAATAACACAACTCACAATCATTTGAATTCATCTAGGAGTAACCCTTTGTACACTAAGGAAAAAAAACTTGACACATAAAAAATATTCGTACTTTTCAAACTTAAGTAGATTACTCTGATGTTTTAGTTGGTCTATCGATGATTCTCATACTTTTCTAACTTAAGTAGATTAGTTGATCTATCGATGATAGAAACATGCATTAGTATAAGAAAATTAATTGAAAAGCAAGGGAGTGTTTCTTAGGCATGTACCTCCACATTTCAAATTTTATGAGTATATCTTAAGCAAATACCTAAGTTTTAAATTGAAGCAATTTGATCCAAATATTTAATTCTGTGAGAAAAGTTGACAGAATTTACTCACATACTATGTATTGTCACACTTTTAAAGGGAAAAAATGGAATATCACCAATCTCTCAATCCGTTTATTAGCGTAATTGTGCATAACAGTGGATAAACTCTATTAATTTTTCTCATAGAATGGGACATTTGGATCAAATTGCTTCAATTTTAAACTTCAGGGCCCAAATAGACCTAATTGAAACTATAGGGACTAAAATGACACAAGGATCAAACTTTCAGGGGTATGTTTTATATTTATTTATGTTAGTCCGTCACTTTTTTAACGGTGAACGGAGGGGGTCCAAGTGATACACGTTTCAAACCTCAAGGGGTGTATGTGATATTACTAAAATGTGAGGGGTCTAAATGTGATTAAAACAAACTTCAGAGAGTTTAATTGATATTTACCTTAAAAAAAAAAGGGAGGCTTGGCCTAAGGTCCTTAAGGTTGGGCATACTTGAATTAAAAGACAACCCAGCCCACATTTACCTACAGTCCACAACATTCAATTTTCACTTTTCGAGTCCACGGTATTAAGCAAGCGGTGGAGTATATGTGCTCTCAACCTGTTTCTTACACACTTCTTCGTGATTACTTTTCCATGGATGATCTTCTCCATCACTGCCATAACGATCACACCATAATCGACCCTGTAGTTTAAAACAATCTAATATGTTAGTATGTTTTTAAAAAAAAATTTGTTGAAAGAGAGTCCTAGTTTACTCACGTTCCGGCCCCCTGTTGTGGTGTATCATGAACAACATCCAACGTTATTTCAAAATCTGGACTTTCAAACTCTTCTTTATCACCTAGTTTGCCCTTAAAGTACTATTTTTCATATTCAATCTGAAAACAAATAAAGAACATTAAAACAAGTTTACAATTCCACTAATGTTAAGAAAAATATTCAATAATGTAACTAAATAACAAGTTTGACCATCACCAAAGTTTAAGAATCTTGCAAATATTGGTCTAGCAATCCAATTCTTCTCAGCGACAAGGAATTGTAGTACCTCCACTTCTTCTCCTCCCACTCTATCACTACCAAGATCTAGTGATTAGCAATCAACCCATTACCCTTACAAAGTAAAGGGAACACTCCAAATTGTGCTGTAGATGATGCTTCCAAAAGTAACCGATAAAAATACTTGTCAAGATAAACCACATCCTTTTTCCATATCGCATCCTATCATGATCATAAACAAACAATTAACACATGTTGTATATAAGAAACATTGAATATATTGCATTCTTACCAAAATTAAGCTTTTGAATATGTAACATTGTCCACTAATACTCGTTTCACCTTCCTCACGAGCTCTGCTTGCTTGGTCCAACATTAGAACGTCGGAATACGCCTCCATTACCTACGGTATGGATCAAAGGACATTTAAGAACAAAAGACAGATAATAAATACTGAGTGCAGTAATATCCTTATTAATACCACAATACATTCGCATCAATCAATCTCAACTAAAAACTCAATGAAGAAACACATAAAATATTAAGTGAAATTTCACTTGATATGTCTAACGAACATTTCAACAAAAGGATCAAAAAAAAGAAAGAAAAAGAATTCACTTAAAACCATACTAGTACGCCTCCCAAGGCGGTTATTTTGCTACCATTTTTTTCCAATAGGGTCGTTTTCACACTAATACTCTCATTGTCTCATAACGTCTCGGTTCAATTTTAGAGAAATGAGAGAGATGTGTGTTTAAGTTTTGTTTTTATTTTGTCAATGATAGTTTAGTACTCTTATTTATTTATTTTTTTTATATATTTTGAATGGAAAGATTATAGGTTTTGTGTAAATATGGGCAATAATAAAATGTATTTGGGTACCCTTGTCTTTGCCTTTATATATTAGTATAGATATCCTTACTTCTAGACACTTCTATATGATTTCTAATTCTAATCATACAACTGAATCAAACAGATCAAAATATTAAGTAAATTTCACTTAATATGTCTGACGGACATCAACATAAGAAACAACCCAAAAAACAAAGTTCACTTAAAACCATAGATCATTACTTACTCATATCAACTTTCCTTCTACAAAAGTTCTAATTCAAATTAATTCATTGAAGTACAAAAGATAAAAATATTAAGTGAAATTTCACTTAATATAACCGAGGGACATTTCAACAAAACGAACAAACAAAAAACAAAGCGCACTTAAAAACTTAGATAGTTACTTAACATATCATATGAATCTTACGTTGTTTGGTATTTCCCTTTCAAGGATTATGTCAACAACGTCCTTCAGTGTCACATAGTCCACACCACGATCATCAGGGCGGTAAACTTCTCCACTGCATTTAAAACATTATGAATTGGATTTCATTAACTGGAAATTATCAAGCTAAAACATAAAATAAATAAATAAAATGAATAAGAGGAAGAAAAAATAAAGAACAAGTACTTCGAATATACTAGTCTTACTTTCTATCAAGCATAAAAATCGTATGCAGCTTCTCTTGGTCAACCTTTCCAAGAAGGCGAAAGAATTCAGCAGAGGTGGGGATAATAAACCTATCTCTTCGATGTGTCGGAGCGGTTTCCATTGTTTCTAAATCCACAAATATAGGCTTAACTGTAGGCTCAACTGTAGGATCATCTATAAGCTCATCAACCGGAGGGAAAAAATGTCCCTCCACTTTCTTACATTCTCCATCAGCATCTACACTCCCCTTCTTGTTTGAAGGATAAACAAAGCCCTCGAGTCTTTTCTTCTTTCTTAGCCGCTTAATCAACCTTCTCATTCTATAAAATGAGTAAGACTCCCTAATATACGCTGCTTTTTTTCGTTTCAAAACCCTGATCTCTGGAGTGGACTCACTCATTGATCGTTCCTTTGACTGCAATGGTTTTCCAAATTTAAATTTTGCCCAAGAAGATACCCCATCTGTAAGTTTACCCGCACCACTTCTTCAGCTTTTTCAATGAGTTAAATATTCTTACTTCTCAAATCTCCCACTATAACTTCCATCTCTTCTCTTAGACACTTGTTCATTTTCTTCAATTTCTTAATAACATACCCTGCTTGCTAAACATCCCATTTCATATCACTCCGTTTCAAAAAAGAATATGTTTTTCCACTATCATAAACATCAGCTCTCAAGTCAGTTGTTCTTTGGGGAGTCTCTGTCCTTTTCCCATCTACATTATCATCTGCAATATCAAACACTTCATTACTACTACTGTACAATTGTTTCTGATCAGCTGCCTTTTGTGCAAAATGGATCTCATTTTCTTTGCAACCTCCATCTGAGAAATAAACATGGTCCCTAATAGCTTCTTCTTCCTCTGATTTTCTTTCTCCTCCAACAGCAACATTATTGCGTCGTCTCTTTTTCATAACAAACTGACTGATCCAGACTCCCCAACTTACCTCAGAAACAATGTCATCTTCACGTTCACTCTTGCAATCTTCTTCTCTATCCTCATCTGAAACCACATATTCAGCCTCATCATCAGCTGACACACCTGAAGAAACTCCTAATTTCATCTCACCTTCACTCTTATCCCCATCAGTCTCAGACCTATTACTACTTTCATTCGTCTCGCCCAACACTTGTAAACCATACTTTCCATACATCTTTTTCTCATTTGTTGTCATTTGTAGGGATTCATGTAACACCTACAAAATTTGTTTTTTTATTTCAGTATATAAGATTTTCATATCTTATGAGACTTACAAAATATTTATCCTTAGTCAAATTTCACTTATATTCTATTTATAATAAAACATAAGTCAAATACCTATCAACAATCTACATAAAAATATGATGTTTCATTGATTTACATTCAACATTTCACATTTACAATCCTACCTCATAATTCACTTATGATAATTTATAATAAGTGAAATTTGACTTAGGATAACCATACCTTATCTCTCTTCAACCTGGACAACCTATTCTATTTCAGGCACTTTAGAAGCCTCAGAAGATCCCACTTCACAAATCATGGTGCAACATCATCGACGGATGGTTCCATCAACATGGTGTGTTCCAAAAGCCAATACTAAAAATTCAAATATTCACAATTAATCAATAAATTGTTAAACAGTAATAAAACTAACAAAAAATGCAACAAATCAAACATACAAACACAATTCCTGCAATACAAGAACACATCTACTGATCTTCAAGAGATTCTGTGAACCTTTTTCAATTGCAGAGATTAAGTCATCCCTAACAACGGAAACCCATGAATACATCTTCATTCTATCAATATCTTCAATATATTGAATGAACACCCACTTAAGAGTGTTACCGGAAGTCAAAAAGAGAAGAGACATTATCAAATGAAGGCAAATCAATCGCACAACATCTTCCACATCATCATCAGTCTTTTCCTTCGCTGCAGGTATACAAGCATCTCTAACATCGCCTAATATAGGCCTTTTATCTCCCAGAAACCTCCTACCAACAAATCCATTGTCTGGTTTCTTGCTTTAACTGGTTGACATTCGAATAGGCCCTGATTGAATTCCGAAAATAAGTCCAATATCCGTGTCAGTTATCTTCATCAATTTTGGACATATTTGAAACTTTCCATCCTCTCTACTATATGATCTTAAAATCATCAAAGAAACTTCATGATGGCTCTTGTCATAGACAACTTTCCCAATAATAAACCCGTTTGTATAAGTTCCAAAATGGAGTTCTCTTCAAAACCTTTATATGTTTGTTCCTAAGCTTCAAATCTCTGAAAAGCTTTGTCGTGCTAACCAATGTAGACTTATATTGATAATAAAAAGAACCGATCTTAAGATCATTATATTTCTTCGGTTTCCTAGCCTTTAGTGAACTCAAACACCGATTTGCCGACCCTAAAACAAAATGTTTATTAATATCTCTTTCTAAAACCAACTCAAAGATCAACAATAGCAGGTCAATAGAAAAAATATACAACATAAATATCAAGTTAAATTTGAACAATAACAATGATAAGTGAACTTTATCTTAATATGTAATTTCTAAAACAGAATCTATGTTGTACAACACTAAGTTCACAGTTATTCAAAGTCATTCATAGTTATTCTACATTATTTGGGCTGAAAAGGGAAAATATCATAGCTCAACAGTGACAATCTATATAATAAGGAACAGCGGTTTGGGTCCCTCTCAAATTAGTAACTTTCAATCCAAGCCGTTGAGACAGAGTTGGATATTTCAGATCGTCGGATCAAAAGTGAAATCCTCCAAATTGACTGTTGCCAAATTGATTGTTGTTGAATATACGCAATGTATATATAGATATATATATGTACATACGTGTATGTGTTATATATATATATCAAGTAATGGTATATTTCAAAGCTAACTTTCCTTATGTGTGGGTCCACTTGTTTGACCCATTAAAAACCAATTCATTCATTTTGGGCAACTTTTTTAACGTTAGGAATATTATCCCAACATATCATTTTTTATCTCCTGTGAATACTCCTACAATCAATTACATTAATGTAAAAGAGTTGCCTATATATGAAGTATTCATCTTCCTAACGTATCAGAAAAAAGGAACATTATAGAATACATATTTTCTCCTCCATTTCTATTTTCTATTCACTGTTCTTCCTTTACCACTATTAAGCAAGGTTGTTGTTTGTTCCCTTCACTGTACGAGTGCACGTTAGTGGAGACGAAGCTGTTGAATCCTGGAGGGTAGGCCGCTTGAACCTTTTGCACCGAGATACCATCTCAGAGGGGCGAAAACTATTCTTAAGGACAGTGTCTAGTACATGCCACAGCAATCCGATAAGTTTCTATTTCTTACATAGCTGCATTCTATATATTTGATTATTTTCCAACAATCTTAAGAATAGTCTAAATGGATGCTGCTATGTTAACTGCTACCAAGGCTATGCTCGATTTCACTAAAATTGAGTCTTTCAATGGCTCAAATTTTAAGCGTTGGCAAACTAAGTTACTATTGGTTCTTGATATTGCTAAGGTAGAATTCGTTTTGGTCAAACCAAAACCAACGGAAGGGTCTGAGAATTTTGAAACCAAATTGGCGGAATGGGAAACCGCAAATAAAATTTGTAAAAGCATAATTCTGAATGCACTTTCAAATGAGCTTTTTGACGTTTACTGCTCTCTTAAGAATGCTCATGAAATTTGGGATGCATTGGTGACAAAATATATCATTGAAGATGATGGTATTAAAAAATATGCTATTGGCAACTTTTTGAATTTTAAAATGACTGATGATAAAGATGTTTCTTCTCAAATTCATGAATTTCACATTGTTGTTTCTGAACTCACCAATGAAGGCATAAAATTACCTGAACCTTTTGTAACTGGTGCCTTGGTTGAAAAACTTCCAGAATCTTGGAAGAGTTATAAAAAATATGATGAAGCAAAAAAGGAAAGAGATGACCCAATAGGAAGTAATTGCTCACATCCGAATTGAAGAGAAAAATAAATTGCTTGACAGAGCTGAAAAAGCAAAAGCTATGGTCTCCAAGGCCAACCTTGTGGAAGAAAAACCAAATAAATCCTATGGAAATAATAGGAGGCAGAATAATCGGTTTGATTACAACAAGCAGCTGAAACCCCAAAATCAAAACAATTTTAATAAGAAGAAAGGTTTTTGCTATGTTTGTGGAAAACCTGGCCACCATGCTGCTCAATGCATACATAGGAAAAGGAACGACCAACCTGCCCCTAGCACTAATTTGGCTGAGGCGGATGTTATTGTGGCGGTCGTTTCTGAGACAAATATTGTGGCAGGGGAGAAGGATTGGGTAGTAGACTCTGGGGCTACCCGACATATATGTGGTAACAGAGGTGCTTTTACCTCCTACACTCCTGTAGGGGAAGGAGAGGAACAAGTATTCATGGGGGACTCTAGGCCCTCATCTGTGATTGGCAAAGGGAAGGTGAATCTCAAGTTGACTTCTGGAAAAGTCCTCTCACTCTCTGATGTGCTTCACGTGCCTGACATTCGTTGGAATCTTGTGTCTGTTTCTTTGCTTGGAAAATTGGGTGTAAAAGTTATTTTCGATTCGGATAAAGTTGTAATGTCCAAAAATGGAATATTTGTGGGGAAAGGGTACTACAATAATAGTCTATTTATGTTTAATGTTTTTAATATTATTAATGAAAATGGGACTAGTTCTTCTGCTTACTTGCTTGATTCTAATGATTTATGGCATGATAGACTTGGGCATGTAAACTTTTCTTATATTAAGAAAATGAAAGAATTAGGCATTATTGAAAATATTAAAATTACTAATAATGAGAAATGCCAAGTTTGTTCAGAAGCTAAAAGCACTAAAAAGCCTCATAAACAAGTATTAGAAAGAGAATTTGAACTACTTGGTCTAATACACTCAGATTTGGGAGATATGAAAACCACTATATCTAGAGGTGGCAAAAAATATTATGTAACATTTATAGATGATTTATCAAGATACACAAAAATTTATTTACTTAGAAGTAAAGATGAAACGGAAGAGAAATTCATAAAATACAAATCAGAAGTTGAAAATAAATTGAATAGAAAGATTAAAAGACTTGGGTCAGATAGAGGAGGTGAATATGAATCTGGCCCTCTTAACTCATTTTGTGAACAACATGGCATTGTACATGAAGTAACTCCACCTTACTCACCAGAATCTAATGGTGTAGATGAAAGGAAAAATAGAACCTTAAAAGAAATGATGAATGCTATGTTAATTAGTTCTGGGGCACCCAACAACTTATGGGGCGAGGCCATACTTTCTGCTTGTCATATTCAAAACAGAATAATTTTTAAGAAAACTGGTAAGACTCCATATGAATTGTGGGAGAATCATAACCCTACCCTTAAATACTTAAAAGTGTGGGGGTGTTTAGCTAAAGTCTTACTACCAGAACCCAAGAAAAGGAAAATTGGATCTAAAACAGCTGATTGTTTATTTATTGGTTATGCTGAAAATAGTGCTGCATATAGATTTCTGGTTCTTAAAAGTGATGTGTTAGAGGCAAACACAATTATTGAATCAAAAAATGCAGATTTTTTCGAACATATTTTTCCTTTGAAAACACCTATTGAAAGAATGATAATTCAACATAATAATGAGTCTAATGTTGAATCACTTGAGCCGGTGGAATTAGGGAGGAGTAAACGTGGAAGGAAAGAAACAAACTTTGGAGAGGAATTTTATACTTTCCTAATCGATAGTGATCCTGTGAGCTATAGTGAAGAATGAAGATGTATCCTCCCCTGATGCTCCTTTTTGGAGAGAAGCTATTAATAGTGAGATAGAGTCTATTATGGCTAATCACACTTGGGAATTAGTAGACCTACCTCTTGGTACAAAACCAATAGGTTGTAAGTGGATATTTAAAAAGAAATTAAAACCGGATGGGTCTATTGATAAATTCAAAGCTAGATTAGTAGCTAAAGGTTACACTCAAAAGAAAGATGTAGACTACTTTGACACTTATTCTCCTGTGGCTAGAATATCGTCTATTAGAATTCTAGTGGCTCTAGCATCCTTACATAAACTCATAATACACCAAATGGATGTTAAAACAGTGTTCCTAAATGGAGATTTAGAAGAAGAAATATACATGGAACAGCCTGAAGGCTTTGTAGTTCTTGGAAATAAAAATAAAGTGTGTAAATTAGTGAAATCTTTATATGGCTTAAAACAAGCACTAAAACAATGGCATGAAAAATTTGATGCTATAATGGTCTCTAATGGATATATTACTAATGAGGCGGATAGATGTATATATCATAAATTTGAAAACAATATTGGTGTAATAATTTGTCTTTATGTAGATGATATGCTGATCCTAGGCACTGATATGACTGAAATTAATGAGACCAAACAATTGTTATCATCTACTTTTGATATGAAAGACCTCGGTGAGGCCGATGTAATTCTTGGAATAAAAATGACTAAAATCGATGAGGGTTTTCTGATGTCACAACAACATTTTGTGGAAAAGATTCTACAAAAATTTGGTCACTTTAACTCTAAACCAGTGAGTACCCCATATGACTCAAGTATACAATTAAAGAAAAATACAGGCAGTAGTGTATCACAATCTGAATATGCACAAATAATTGGTAGTCTTACTTATCTTATGAACTGTACCAGACCTGACATAGCTTATGCTGTTAACAGACTTAGCAGATATACTCATAATCCTACTAAAGAACATTGGACTGCCATATGTAGGGTACTTAAGTACCTTAGGGGTACTATTGACATTGGTTTAAAATATTGTGGATTTCCCGTTGTACTTGAGGGGTATAGTGATGCTAACTGGATCTCCGATTCAGATGAGACAAAATCCACGAGTGGGTATATATTTACCCTTGGAGGAGGTGCAGTTTCTTGGAAATCTTCCAAACAAACTTGTACAGCTCGGTCCACTATGGAATCTGAGTTCATTGCCTTAGAAAAGGCAGGTTCTGAGGCTGAGTGGCTTAGAAACCTCTTAGCAGATATCCCTTTATGGATGAGACCAATTCCGTCTGTGTCGCTACATTGTGATTGACAGGCTGCAATAGCTCGTGCTAGAAATAAGACCTATAATGGCAAAAGCAGGCACATTCGCCTAAGACATAATATTGTGAGACAGTTGTTAAATGATGGGGTTATATCCCTAGACTTTGTAAGGTCAGAGATGAACTTGGCTGATCCTCTGACCAAACCACTAGGTAGAAAACTAGTGAGTAATACATCGAGGGGGATGGGGCTTATGCCTATAACATAAATCAACAGTAATAGTAACCCAACGTATGTGAATGGAGATCCCAGGAATTAGGTTCATATGGGTAATAACAAGTTACTGGTTGATTTGATGAGACACTATCAATTCTATTTTGTTTTGAGTCCATCCCTATGGTGTAGATAGTGTAGACTGCAATGAGTTAGGTTGAGTCTTAACTCTTAATGAATTCATAGTCCTAAAAGGGAGGTGAGCTTAGAATTGCAGTGCACATTCGATGGATTCACCTATATGAGTGTGGAAGTGGGGCCGCTTTCTATGAAAACTTAGGCAGGTTCTCTAGAGCACTCATGAAAAACCAGGTATGGCACATGGCCTATTGGTGCCAACCCGCGTGAACAACCTTGCTAAATGAGTGTGATGTGGGTAATGAGTACATTGATTCATATTAAGAAATGAGGTTCATAGAAATTTTAAATTTCACCAAGTTTCTGTGAATCAAGTCTTATTTTCCCTAAGTGTTGGTTCATAGTCTAAAAGACACCAATGCTGATGCATTACACTAAAGTGGTTAATTTATTATTATTATTAATTTTTTTTACTTACCTTTGAAATATGTGGGGGATTGTTGAATATACGCAATGTATATATAGATATATATATATATACATACGTGTATGTGTGTTATATATATCAAGTAATGGAATATTTCAAAGCTAACTTTCCTTATGTGTGGGTCCACTTGTTTGACCCATTAAAAACCAATTCATTCATTTTGGGCAACTTTTTTAACGTTAGGAATATTATCCCAACATATCATTTTTTATCTCCTGTGAATACTCCTACAATCAATTACATTAATGTAAAAGAGTTGCCTATATATGAAGTATTCATCTTCCTAACGTATCAAAAAAAAAAGGAACATTACAGAATACATATTTTCTCCTCCATTCCTATTTTCTATTCACTGTTCTTCCTTTACCACTATTAAGCAAGGTTGTTGAGTGTTCTTTTCACTGTACGAGTGCACGTTAGTGGAGATGAAGCTGTTGAATCCTGGAGGATAGGTCGCTTGAACCTTCTGCACCGAGATACCATCTCAGAGGGGCGGAAACTATTCTTAAGGACAGTGTCTAGTACACGCCACAGCAATCCGATAAGTTTCTATTTCTTACATAGCTGCATTCTATATATTTGATTATTTTCCAACAATTGTAATTAAGTAGGGAAATTAAAATCACTTATATGCAACCCTCAAAAAACCAAAAAAAAAAAAAAAAAAATCACTTATATGCATCTCTCACGCTGTGGTTGCCCAAATTGATTTAAATTGAAATTAAACTCTCTCTCTCTCTTTCTCTCTCTCTCTCTCTCTCTCTCCATCTATATATGGAGTTTGCTCAAATTGATTTAAATCTCCCATATTAAACATCAACTGGTGTGTGTGCCCACGGGCAATTAAACTGAAAAAGAAAAATTCCCATATCCCCATATCCCCCACGTCTCTTCCCCATATCCCCATATCCCCCACGTCTCTTCCCCATATCCCCATATCCCTCAGGTCTCTCTCCTTCCAATTCGGCTCTCTCTCTCTCTCTCTCTCTCTCTCTCTCTCTTTCACACACACACACACACACACTAAATCACTCCCAAATTCTCTCTCTCTCTCTCTCTCTCTCTCTCTCTGTAATCTCTTTCTCTCTCTCTCACCGTCCACCACCACTGCCCCCAACCACTTTCATTGTCGCTGGAATGAGGTAACCCTCTGTCCCTCTATATATTTGTTGCTCTTTGTCACTGGAATCATGGCTGTTCGTGTGTTGGTGAGTTTTTTTTTCTTCGCTGTGCATGTGTGTGTCCAGGTGTGCTTCTCTGTTTGTGTGTGTGTGCATATGTGCGTGTGTATCTGCATGTGTAAGAGTGAGCCGTGTTTGTGTGGTGTTTGTGCAATACTCACTTAGTGAAGTTATTAGGCCACTGCTACATTTTCATGGTTTTCTTTTCTTTTTTTTTTTTTTTTTTTCAATTTGTAGTGATTTGACTATGCAAATCACGTGCATTTGTGTTTCAGATTGTCGAAGCAAATATAGAAACTGTAGAAAACCCAAAATGTAGAAAGTGTTTTAAAAAGCTACATGTATTGTAGATTTTGTAAATTTTGCAAAATAAGAAATGCCATATCTCGCAGAAGAATATGTATTAGTATAAATTTAGTAGAAAGTGTTTTAAAGTGTTTTAATGCCATATCTTGCAAGCTACATGTATAGTAGATTTTGAAAAATATGTGATTTGGAAGAAGAAGGTACAGACAGTTTTAGCCAAATTGTGTTTCACAAATAAGAAAAAGGCTCAAAATGATTTCTGAAAGAATGCTAAATTGATTAAACTTGGAGCTTCAATTTCTTCCCAAGATTATGAGTCAATTTTTGACTACACAACATCAATGTGTTGAAATTATTTTTAGCTCAGAAGCTAAACGATTAGTTTGTGTAAATGATAGTAACATTTTTCGTTCATGGATTTTGTGTTATTTTGAGAAGATTGATTACTTAATTGGTTGCACGTTATCACTCATGCTTACATTATGTACAAGTGGTATATCAACTTACCATGAGAATAGTTATATTTTGAGAACTTACTCGGATATTGAGATTTAGCGAGGATTACATTTTAAGGACTCACCAAAAACTTATTATGCGGCATGAGAAATTTTTGGTGAGGGTCAAATATTGCCACAATATTAGAAATTTGGGAAGTATATCATCATTACTCTTTATGTTTTTATCTCAAGTGGGTGAGTGAGATTTTTTACTTTACCTCCCAAAATGTCTTTGCTTTCTACTATGAGGCTTCAAACATGATTCTGGATTTTTTATTTTGTTTTTTTTTTAATAAATTTTTTTGCCCACGTTGCTTTCGTATAAACCTCTTCAAACATGATTTTGGATTTCTTTTCTTCTATGTCCACGTTGCTTTCGTATAAACCTCTTCAAACATGATTTTGGATTTTTTTTCTTTGCTAGTTTAAGCAGTTTTATTTATTTAATAACCTAACTTTGAAATTGCACACCTCTTTTGTTAACCTATTTCGTGTGTTGCAAGCTAATTGAATTGAGAAACTGTATTTTTTTGCTTGGATTTGGATTTGCATGTTTACATTGATGAGTTCTCTTTCAGAATTTTACTTGGTTTTTACCTTAGTGAGGTTTAAGGTACTATATAAATTGAGGAAATCCAGTCTGGGTATAGATTGATGCTAGGGTTCCCAATTTAGTTTCTGAATGATTTGAAGGTCATACCACTGCACCAGGATGGCCGATTTGTCACTGCTGTGGGAGGTGACAAAGGGCCTTTGTCACTGCCCTAGACCGTGATAGTTCTGGGGGTGACAAAAAACCTTTGTCACTGCTCTGAGCAGTGACAATAGAGTTTGTCACTGCCCTTTTGAGGACCCCTTAAAGGGTTAATTTCCTTCCCTTTGTCACCGCTAAATACCGTGACAATAATTTTGAATTTGTCACTGCCCATAGCGGTGACAATAATTTTAATTTTGTCACTGCTCTGAGTGGTGACAATTCTGGAAAAAAAATTGGAAAAAAACTTTTTTGTCACTGGTATGACTGTGACAATTCTGAAAGAAATTGAAAAAAAAAATCTGGAAAAGAAAAAGCTTGTTACGCAATTCTATACGATTTAACCTAAATTGCCCCGACAAAAAAATTAAAAATAAAATAAAAGTAAAAGGCAAATTAATCATGGATATTTATAAACAAAATTTAATATACAGGTAAATTAATTTAGCAATCAAAATGTACACCAGAGTTATTACAATATTGGAATGTCCCAATTCCCAAAATCTTAAACAAAAAAATAAAAAATAAAACAACTTTCTCTCGGGCTACTTCAAATTTATTTTGTCGGCTGCTTCGAATATATTGTTCTTTTTGTAAATGATGCACCTACAAAACAGTTCAAAGATCACCAACATTAGCCAATAGAGCTAGGATGCACAGAGTATTGCATTTTACCTTCCATTTTCATATCATACATACACTCACATCAACAGGGTTATATGGCTTAAACGAGTAAAGTAAAATAATTGAAATAACCGATGATGTTATAAGTATGTCTTGTCAACCAACGGTGACAAGTAGATGGACATGTGTATGCCTAACCCACGATCAGGGTATATCTAGTTCTTACATAACATTTCTTAAAAGGAAATGTAAAGAAAGAAACATTACATGCATATTTTGAAATCAAAAATTAGATGTCCAACTACTCAAGTTCCAATAAAAAAATCTTTCAAGAAAGATCACAATGTCAAGAATATTGTCAAAGAATCTAGTTGTTTGATTTTCAACTTTCTAGGGAATGGATATCAAGTTACCCTCATAATTAAACTATATGAGAAACAACTAAATAAGTAATAGAAATAGAAAGCCTCAACAAAATCCTAGTATTGAATCAACTGCAACAAACCAAAAACAGCACTAAAAGTTTGATTGCTTCAACTATATCTTTTTTCCCTGTGCGCGTGGACCTGTGATTCCTGTGCACGTGTTACTCGTGCTATGCACGTGGGCTGATGTGCACGTGTGTTGTTCACATGCTGTTGTGCACGTGGGCTGCTGTGTTGTGTGCACGTGTATGTTTAGCTTTAGCACATACAAAAGAGTAGAAAATGACATAATACAGATGCTTGTTTAAAAACCATTTGGATTACAAAATTTGGGAAGCATAATGACTCTTCAAATTTAGAGGCTAGAGCCAAAGTCGATTCAAAGGTTTTCCAAACATAAAGTAGGGGATCCCACTTGCTCACCGAATGAGATGGTTGGGTGAGCAAAATTTGGGTGAACAAATTTGTTATCGAACTTGTTGACTCTTACTCCGAGTTGTGTGATTAGCACACTTAAGTGGTAGAGAAAGTGGTTTGGTCAATTAAGGAAGAAATTAAAAATATGTGATCAAGTGACTGATCATGACCATGATCATCTAATAATAAAGCGGCTATCATTTAAATCATACATAGTCTTATCATATGTTTGCGTTGCATGTTATTGTCACAAGGAATTACATCAATATGATAGAAAATGTTGAATTCCCTTTCTCAACCACTGATTATAGTGGATGATAAAGTATCATTTTATAAATAAAATAATTGAAGCATATAGCATAGTGCTTAATTAGTCATAGCTCTACTTTACGCTTATTACCCACCTTTATGTGGAAACTGTTCATAAAACTGATAGTTATAGGAATACGCAAAGGTATCACCGAGTCCGTCCCAATAGAAGGGAATCTGAAATGCTTGACTTCACAAATTTTAGTAAATGATAAAATAATTTTTCAAGGCTCCTTATTTTCTTTACTTTTCTTTTTGTTTTCTTGAGGGTTGGGGTTAGGAGAGGGGGAGGTTAGCAGCAGATCATGATTCTACAAAATCAAATCAAACATTCAAGATCTACTCTCCTAGCAGAATTTTCATTTTTATAACTTGCAATGCAATTGAAATTCAAATTAGCCGAAATGACAACATTTATAAATTTGATGGTAGGTAATTTGAAAATTAGTCATGACACGTAGAAGCAGCTAAAACCATTTACAACCATTAGCTGCTAATTTAGTAATGAAATTGTCTCACCTTCATACGACGCTCTCTTAAATCATGCAAACCAGCTTCAGTACATATTGCCTTGATATCAGCTCCAGAAAACTCATCCTTGGTCATAACAAATGCTTCCAAATTGACATCATCAGTCGATGTCATCCTCAATGTGTGTATCTGCATGCATAGAAAATGTGTGTTAGTGTCGTTAGTGCACAATTACCACAAAAGGGACCTCTAAAAATGAAACCAACACAGCCATGTTTGTATTTACAAATGTAATGCAAGTACCTGGAAAATGTGCCTCCTTGTTTTAACATCCAGAAGATGGAATTCAATCTTCCTATTTATCTTACCAGGACGGAGCAATGCAGGGTCAAGGGTTTTAATTTTGTTCGTTGCCAGAATCACTTTCACATCTCCTCTCGAATCAAAACCATCTAACTGGTTTAGCAGTTCCAACATGGTCCTCTGAATTTCACGACCACCAGAACGCGCGTCATGCCTGTAGAGAAAATCAAGTTAAAGCAAACCCCTCTACAATTACTTTCAGTTGCTATTGTTCAAGTGTTCATGGGCTCACCTTTTTGTGCCAATTGCATCAATTTCATCAATGAAGACAATTGAGGGTGAGAGATCGTCATCACCTCTGAAGAGTTCTCTCACTAATTTTGGACAACTGAGGGTTAGTTATTTTGAACCTAAAGAAGAGTTCTAATTATCCATGTCAGCAAATGTCTTTTTAAGGTGCATCTAGAATTTACTTTTTTAAAAATTATTAAATTTTCAGATCTACACAAGAAGTTTCATACCTACCATTACAAGCACAAATCCAATTTGTTTTCAGAGATACAAAAGAACATCATAACTGATCAGTGTGTGATCAAAGGGATAAATTTTCATTCAAGTTAAGAATGAGGCCCAAACTCAATCAGTGAAGAGAGTGAAATATAAGCAATGTGGTTTCATGGGAAGTTTATCCAAAAACTGTATCTATCCTGCTACACCTCTTCCTATTCATCATGGGTTTCATGAATTTCAGTATTTACAATCAGATTTATTTATATGCTATCAACCGAAAAAATGTTACTCATACGGTGCTGAGAAATCTAGTACTTTGGCTCTATTCTTTAGCACGATAGAAATGAACAAATTTTAATGGAAACACCTTTTCCTGAAAACAAGTTATTAAGAGACGAAAAATCAACACTCAAAAACTTCAATTTTCATAACTTTGACAGAAAAAAGACACGGACGGGAAATTGAATTACCTAAAAATTTCTTCAGACTTGGATGCAAAATGAAGCCCAGTTGAGCAGTTCTGCAAATCTTTAGGACTTTCAATCCATCTTTTACTCGCATTCTTAGTTTTCATCGTATAGTGGATCACCTGCAAATAAAAATTGAGAACTTTGCCTAACGAATTAATTTTTGCCCACAAGAGAACTACACAAGCAAAGGCTTCAATTTTGCCCACAGAAATTTTTTTTTAAAGACTTTCAAAAGAATTTTCCAGTTATGGACGAACCTCGGAAAGAGGGACAACTGGTATCTATAATTTAAGTCCTCCAAGGCCTATACTAATTCCACGGCAATCCGGACAGGACACACAGTAAATTTCTTTCCATTCGCCGCTATCTCCTATTCCACCGAACGAGCATGTTATTTTTTTTCCTTATAATCCTTTGTCCATATCTCATACTCACACATAACAATGTAAAAGGCAGGAAATATGAGACATGGAATTCCTGAAATGAAAAAAATACAAATACAAATACAAATTATGTAAGCAAATCAGGAACCTACATTGATTAAACAAAGAGTCAAAATTACAAGAAGTTGCTTTGAAAATATTTAGGGAATTTGATTCAAAAGTCCGCTAAAGTAGACCTTTTTTTGGTCTTAGGCCCAACCCACTTATTTTAGTAATAAGTCCCTCAAAAAAGTTATCTGAAATTTAGGATTTGATTTCATTAAGTTTCACTAATCAAAGACTTTTGACCAAAATTAAAAATAAGTTATCCTTTAAACAAACTTAATCCAAAACGCGCGCAGGATTCTTTTTACCAAAATTTTGAAAAATTTACATACCCCATTCACATTTCTACTGCTGCAAGAAAGTCTTCCTGACCTTGCAATGACGACTGTTGCTACATCTTTCCCCGGAAGCATCTTTTGGTAACAGATATCACAGGTACCTTGTCCTGCAACACGATGCTGTCGCATACACTTCTGCATAATTCTTGATATTGAATGCTGATTCTCATTCCTGTCCAAGTCTTGAGAATTTTCCCCTTAAGAAATAAAGACTTTGAATCAAAAAACGTCTTCTTTCTTTTCTTTCTAGAACACCATTATTTGTGCCCTCACTTGCGTTCTCTGGAATCAAAGAGAGAAAATAGTTCAAGTCATCAAGTAAAACATATTTACCCAAATTGTCATTGTAAGAAAAGGCAATCACAGCAAATTCATGCCCCTTACCCGTAAGGGTACTCTCTTCATGATCATCCATCCCCCAACCATTCACACCATATTGTTTTGATCCCACTTAAAACGTCATCCTTTTCAAGAAACCTAGAACCAATCTACCCCAAACCCATGAACCTCAATTCCAAATCTGATTTTTCACCATTATTAAGAACACCCATGGTAACCCGATCAAAATCACCATCATTAGAACTTTTATTTGAATCCACATCAACCCCAATAGAGTACAATTCTTTATGCCCAATACCAAGATCAAATTTTGAAACTGGCAATGGGTTGTAAAATAAATTTAGACCATCATTAAAAGGCCATGGATTGAGTTTAGCAATATTTAACTTTAATCTGTGAAGTTTATGCTTCAAGTGATCACACAACTCAAATTGGTAGCACAAGGAACCAAACACAGAGTACAGAAGAAAATGAAACTCTTCCCATCAACGCTTAGTTCAATATAGGTGTTGCCTTGCGATGTCACATTGTGATTTGTGGTTATTACTGATAATTTGTTTAGTGTAACACCACTGGTACTTAAGAACTTTAATTCTGTACAACCCGCCATTAAAATTTTCAAACAAAATTTTGAAATTTAGACGAAGAAGTGAACGAAAACTGATGTAGCCAAAATCTGCATTGAGCTATGAGTACCGAAAGTCTCCTCCGATGATCAAATTAGTCTAGGTAGGAGAAGAATAACAAGTATTGAAGAGTGTATGTGTAAGCTTTTACCTATGGTGCTTTTTATACCCTTTGCATAGGAGTTGTAATAGGACTAGAATATGGGGTGGAGTGATAATCCTATCCTAATCCTGTTTAGTGGAGTGAGTCCTAGTGGGTCTCATGCTCTTGAGAATAAGATGAAACAACAACTAACTGATTTTTGTGAATCGTCTGATCTTGATCAATGATTTTGATATTTTTAGATGGACAGTGGATGATGTTTGTTATCAGATAAAGACAGGTAAGTGGGTATTTAGAGATTTTGAGAAAGAAATGACTTGGTTATATTTTCATAGGTGTCAAAAGATAAAACGAAACTAAATAAAAGTGTTTGGTGACTTGATAGAGGCTTTTCATTTTTTGTCAAGCAATGAAGGGTCTGTTCATGAAATTTCAGACATGAGCTCATTTGAAGAGTGCCAAATAAAAGTGTTTTCCTCAATGTTTTTCTTATTCTTTTCTTCACTATATCCATGAACGTCCGAGCCTAAATGTATTATCAAACAACCTAAGGGTAAATATAAATAAAAGGAATATTTGTTGGTGCAAAGATCGTGGTTTGACGGAAATCTAGTTAAAGAGTAATTCTAGATAGGCACCGACTCCTACTATGATTTGGTTTCAACATGAGTGATTTTAAGAAAGTGATTCTAATTGATTTATTTTTTCTTTTTAAGTAGTATCCTAAGTCCTAGGGGTCTTGACTTAGTACTCAAATAAAGTCTAGGAATAGGATTAGAGTATAAAGATAAAGTTTGGGATAGAATCTCACCTATGGTTGGAGAGAATGATCAAAGGAATGTGGTTGATTAGGATAAAACCACTGCTACTACAGTCACCAATCTCTGCACCACCCCTGCTTTGTTTTCGGCCTACCAACCCCACCTCTTATACATATCATATCCTTGCTTTGAATCAACACCCAAACACATAGAACCACACAAGAAGGGGCAGTTGCATCAACCCTTATGAGATATTCCCATTACCAGAAAGAAACAAATTTATTGGTGAATTATAAAGGCAAGATAAATGAGTCTGGTTTCCTAACCGTGCCCTAAATTGGGTATTTGAAAGAACCCTTGCTTAAATTTAAGAAAACATAATTCAGCAATTAGGTGCTTGTAAATGCTGCTACAAAGTAAGCACTAAGCATCAAACTCCAATGTTCAAAGATCAAAGACAATTATAGCATTAGGAGGCTATAGAGAGCATAAGAATGCTTGCCTAAATTCTGTAAGAAAATGTAAATTCAGCGAAGAAAGCATCAAAATTTTCAATTTTCATAAAGACAATTATTGATTTAGGAGCCAGAGAGAGAGAGAAAGAGAGAGAGAGAGAGAGAGAGAGAGAGAGAGAGAGAGAGAGAGAGAGAGAGAATAAGGATTCAAATTAGGGTCAGTTGGCCTTAATTATCTGCAAATAAGAAAATACAACCGATAAATGGGAAGAAAAAAAATGTAGCCCCCAACAATAAGATTCACCACGCCAAGAATTTGATGATAATCTTCACCAATTATCAATCTCTATTTCCAAATTAGAACACTAATTCATCATCAAGCTCCGATTCTACAGATCCTAATTTTATACAACAAATCCTAATTTTGAATACCTTAACTTAGCCCCTGTTCGTGGGTTTTCTCTTCCCTACTTTGTTCTTTGCTTGTTTATTCTCCTGATTACTAGTATTGCTAAATTACTCACCAACATAATAGAACTTCAGCTCCAACCCAATATAGAGATGGTCCCAATTGCTACTGCTAAGCCCAGTTGTAAAAATAAGCACTGGGATATACATATACAAACTTGACAATATCATATCATCACCAAATCAACCAATCAAGGCAAATAAGCAATTGACCATTACAGTGACAAATATCATAAATTAGATAATTAATTAGGAATTAGAAATACCTTCTTTGAGCCAAGGAAACTAGATGCGAGCCATACAAGTCCTTCAAGCTTTTCAATCAGAAGCAAACAAAAGAGATATGTTAGGGCAATGAAAAAATTTGAAAAAAAAAAGAGAAAAAAAAAATGAAAACCACAGAGTTTAGTACTCTTACATAAGTATATTAGATTATATATCATAAAGTAATAAGTCAAGACTCAAACTCAATGACTCAGAAAATACCCTAAATTTTCACTAGTATATAGAGCAGCCACTATTTTTTTCTTCTTTAGCCGACAAAGACAACCGGCTCAAATTGGGTTTTACAAATGACAATATAAGAAAAAATAAAATGCAAAAGCACCTTGAAAAAGTAAAAGACAAAGTACCCAAATTGGGTTTAGTGTTTCTAACAATGTACAGTTTTAAAAGTACCACCTCTTCTAAACACAGATGAGAAGAAGAAATGAAATTAAGGATCTGCCATAAATTAGAGTGCAACTTCCACATCCTTCCTGCATCCTAGATGAATATTATAAATTTATAATATAAGCCTTTTATTTTTTTGCCCCACCCCCCCCCCCCCCCCCCCCCACCCCCCCTTTTTTTTTTTAAATTCTAATTCTATTTAAGTAAAACTTAGGACCAATGTCATTAGATTCACTTTATTCAATTTCACATGACAGTATGAAATGATTTGTTCAAATAATCAAAAAAAGTTGATCAATTTCAATGAGCCAAATTGAAATATATATGGACATGCATGAATTGATTTTTATAAATGAGAAATATGAACCAACACAATAACATCCATGCCAAACTTCAGGAGGGATATTCTAATTTAATTCGTAAAGCTAATGAGAGAGAGAGAGAGAGAGAGAGAGAGAGAGAGAGAGAGAGAGAGAGAGTTTTACCAACAACAAACATTGGCTGACCCCTTGTTCTTCAATTTAGGGACCAAATCTGATGAGCGGTAATCAGTAAATTGTGATGGAAGGAATGTGTTGGATTTTGTGGGAATCTTCTCCTTCTTTCCCATCTACCCCTTTCACCACCCTGTCTACCAATTCTTCAAGAGTCTTATTCCTGCATCAAGAACCAAAATAAAAGAAACTTTTTTCTTATAAAAAAAGGAAATAACGAACTGGCCAGTGACCATGTCCGTGAGTTCGTGACTATGAAACTTCAATTGGGAGTATGAGTATGACACAGTTTAGTACTCTTACACAGTCTCTGTGTGTGTGTGTGTGTGTGTGTGTGTGTGTGAGAGAGAGAGAGAGAGAGAGAGAGAGAGAGAGAGAAAGAGAGAGAAAAAAAACTCACACAATGGAGTTCTGGGTCTAGGGAAAAGGAGAGAAAGAGAAGAAGAAGAAGAAGAAGATCTGAAGAACGGGCTTCAATTTAAAGAAGAAAGAAGAAGGGGGGGTTTCAATTTGAAGAAACAGAAGAAGAAGAAGAAGAAGAAGAAGAAGAAGTAGAGGAGGAGAAATGAGGGGTACCAGATGGCGGCAAGAAGCAGCAGGAGTGGTCGACGGAGCTGATCTAGGGCTCCTCTTTCTCTCTCTTTCTCTTTCTTTCCACTTTACAAAATGAGAGCCCCTTGAAATCACAACAAAAATGCAAGAAACGAAGAGAGGGAGATATATATATATATTATATATTAGGTCTGCCTTTCTCTTTCCTTACTCTTTCTCTCTCGGCTAGGTTCAAACGATGACTGCGCGCAGCAGAGAGGAAGAGAGGAGGATGAGGAAGAGGGGTGGAGGAGGAAGAGAGAGGCGCCGGCATTTAGGTCTCTCTAGTTCTTCTTTTCTCTCTCTCTCTCTCTCTCTCTCTCTCTCTCTCTCGTCTCTATTGTCAAATGTTCGGTCAGTCAAGTATTTTTTTTGGGGGGGAGGGGAGAGGGGGGAAACAAAATATTTGGGGGGAAAGGGGGGTGGGTTTTTTTAGGCCATATTTTTCACTGTTGTCGACGGTGATAATTTCATAATAAACACTGTCACTGCTATGAGCAGTGACAAAGTATTACTAAGTAGTGACAAAGTGTTGCTTTTGTCACCAATTCTATTTGTCACCGTTATTGACAGTGACAAAATTTGTCACTGTTCTTAGCAGTGACAAAGTTAGCGAAATTAAGGGTGACAAATCTGCTATTTTGGTGTAGTGTACCAAATCTTTTATAGTTTATTTTAATTTATGTCATTTTTTTTTCTTTATACATTACGAGGAACCTAATGTAGGATTTAGGCACCTTAGCCAGTGCAACATGGCAAGCTTTCATATAAAAATAAAAAATAAATAAAAAATAAAAACTGAAACTAAAAGGATAAGCCATTAAAGAAAAAAAGAAGAAGGAATAAAAAGAAAAAGAAAAAGAAAAAAAAAGAAGAAGAAAAGAACATACTAAAAAAAAGACTGCTTTTTTTGGTTATAGTTTTCTATGATTTTTGTCTGTTCTTTGCGGTTGTTTGAATGTAATGAATCTGTTATAAAAAAAAAAAAAAATTCCAACTACGTCTTAGTTTAATTTCAAAATCAAAATCAATGAACTGATAGTATATTGATGTGCCCATGAAATCTCTGTCTTCACATAAATAGCATGTGGGTTTGAATAACCGGTACAATTTTACGCAAAAGATTTGAATTTTTAAAGTATTGCATTTTTTTTCCTCTTTTCTATTTCTTCTTCTTCTTCTTCTTCTTCTTCTTCTTTTCTTTCTTTTTGGCTTCGTGCCCACGGGCACGGGTTATTACTAGTATTTATATAAAAAAAGCCTACATTAACAATATCAAGTTAAATTTCTCTTACACTAAGCAGAACAATAGTATCCATCTCTATAACAAATCATATGAGAATTCTATAGTTCTTCTACAGAATTTAACTTTATCTTTTACATAACATTAATATTCATAGACATTGAAAAATCACCAAAATCAAAACAATATAAACACAAACCCCCTGTTTTGAATTTGCGACTATGAAACTCAAAAACTCGAAAACATCAGTGCAAATTCACATTTCAATCTGAAATCAAGTCGAAATATGAATATCAGTTCAAATTTGAATATGAACCCTAAAACTAAACACTTACTCTTCATATAAACCATTTTCCAAACGATCGGTAATGATTCTCAGACGATATAAGGTTTCGAAGTTCCAAATGGCTTCAATTATCGAAAATGATTCTCCAAAATGATCTTCTAGAATGATTTACGGTTTCGAATCTTTCGATGTTCCAAAATGATTGGTAATCAGTTCAATACTTCGATTATCAGAAAGGATTCTCCAAACGATTTCACACAACGATCGCTAATGAAGCTTTGGGCTTATAGTGTCTGCTTAGTAAATTAATATGGCGCCAAGGCCATTTCCGTCTTTTGGACATGCACAAAATGTGCGTGTCCTTTATGCCACCTTATTTTAGTAATTGGACTTGCATTCCATTTCCTTTTGTTTAATGACCCTTATCCCAATTTTTCCTAAAAAAAAAAAGGAACCATAAAAGTAAAAGCCCGAGTTCATAAACATGTAAAAGCGAGAGAAAAGATATCTAGATTTAACCAGTTGTCACAAGAAAAAAGGCCCACAACATTCGAGTTTTTACATTCTAGCATTTAAAGGGGATGTATGGAAAATTTTACTTTGGCAATTGCGATTGACCAAAAGCAGTCTTGAGCTAATCTTGTCACTCACAAATTTTTACGATTGCTGCAATCGTAATTATATCAAATGACTAATTGCAATTCAAAACCACGTTTAGAGCCTCCATAAAACAGACCAAGCGGATTAATGGAAGTTGACATTCCAAGGGCCCAAGAAAAAGTATGACAAAATTAGCCCAACACGTTTGCATAGAATAAAGGATACCTTTCTCTTCTTTGTTGGGCCAAGAATCGCAGCGCAAAAGCTGAATCTTCTTTTTTGCTATATTGCAAAGCACTTTTTTGGAGAAAGTTTTTCTTTATCCAATGGAATGTAAAAAATCTGAAAAGAAATATGCGAGGCTGAATACTTGAAGAATATGTGATATTTTCACTTTTTATTTCATGCATGCCAAGGCAATTCATTATGATCATTTAAGAGTTGGATTTATTTTATTTTTTAATTCTTTTTTGCCCTTTTGCTTTGCAACAATCGCATCCCAAGTTGAGTTTGGTTGAAAACAATGTGTACTTAGATTCTCTCTCTCTCTTTTGGTGGTAATATTGATATCTTGAGATATAACGAGAGAAATAAACGAATGACATGTGGGGGAAAAGAGGAAATGATAAAATCAAAGTTATTTAGAGGGTGTTTCGAGATCAAAGGGAATGGACTTTTGGAAGAAGAAGTCCATTTACAGAATTGAAATTTGTTTGGTGAGATTTGAGAATGGATTTTTTTGACAAGAAGTGCATCTCTAGAATGCCCATTTCAAGAAGTAAAAAATTCTGACTTTTCAAAACTGTGATTTTTGCACTTCCCCAGAAGTTAGGAGCTTTATACACAGAATTACACTTTTATCCATTGTTTTATAATTAATGTCCTCTTTGACCAAACCTCATACATGAATTATGTAGTCTAGTCAAATCCCTATTGTTTTACAATTCTTATTGAAAATAAGTCATTAAACCAACATTGTAGTTAAAAGTGTTTTTTTCTTTTTTCTTTCTTTTTTTTGGTGCCCAATTTTAGTTCATTTGCCATGATAGTTATGGATAAATATTTTTAATTTATTTCAGCTAACTATTTTGCAGTCTAAAATTATATACTATAATATGTTATATCTATTTAGTTTTAAATTCATGATTAAGGGTAATATTGGTAAGTAAGTATAAGTTTGTACTTTTAAAAAGTTGTCACCAAACGTATTTGCACATTTAGACGCACTTTTTATTTAAAAAAACACTCATTCACCAAACAAACTCTTCTTTAAAAAAAAAAGTCCATTTTAAAAATTCCATCTTCAGAAGTCCACTCCGGAAATGGACTTCTGTATGAGAAGTTACGCCAAATAGCACCTTAGTACATTGTAGAAATTGAGGAGTGGGTTCCACAAATTCACAACTCATGTTTTTAAATGGAGTAATGCTACAGACATAACACATTACACAACACAAAACACATCAAGACTTTAAATGCGTATACCCTGTGTTGTGTAAGTGGTGTGTAAAAAAGTGTAAAAAATTCAAATAACACAGGGTACAAGGCATTTAAAGCCTTGTTGTGCTTTGTGTTGTGCAACGAGTTGTGTCGGCAACATTACTCTTTTAAATACGAATATTCATCAAGAGCTTTCAAGCACAAATTTTTTTTTGAAAAAACAAACCTTGCGCCAAAATGAGTTTAAAAAATGACATATTTGCTTTTCATACTCCTGTTTATGTGATTATGACTTTTACTTGCGTTGGTTAATAACAAAAGCCAAAGTTAATCCAAGCCTCTATATATATAGTAGTAAAAATGTTCAAGAATTAAAAAGTCATACCCTTCATTTTTAATCAGATAAAACTTGGTGCACAAAGGTTGTGCACAATCTTAAAAAAATGTGTCTATCTCTTTCTTATGATGTCAGTGAATCTTACAATGATACAAGATAGCGATAGACACATTTTTTAAAGGAGTAATGCTAGAGTCACAAAAGAGTCATAAACACATGGGTGCCACATTGAATGCCACATCCGTTTGTGAGCATCGCTTTATAACTCTAACATTACTCTTTTTAAAGTTATACACAAAAAAATTGTGTAAAAATTGTATCCAGAATTGTACTTTTTAATCTCCACACAAAGTTGAATCCAAATAGCCCCCAAAACATTCCACTTCTATTTCCGTAAACCAAAGAGCCCAAGTTGTCTCTCAAACTTGGGCCTTTTTGGAACCGCAATTAGGCCCAGCCCAGTCCATAACATCCAAACCTCAGCCCAGCCCAAGCCCAGCCAACTGTCATCAACCACATCAATCATAAAAAAAAAAAAAAAAAAAAAAAATCGCAGTACCAAAAAGCTCACAAAACCCTAATTTTCGATAAACCTCCCGACGCCGACTCTCGCTATAAATCCCCTTTTGTTTCCGCCTCTTTCGAAGCCTCCTCCTCCTCTCTCTCTCTCTCTCTCTCTCTCGTCTCCTTCACACACCTCTCTATTTCTCTCTCTAGAAACCCTACACAATCTCTCTACTTCCGTCTGTCAATGGAGTTCTGGGGTAAAGCATCAGCTTGTCATTTCTTCTTTACTTTTTGTGATTTCTGGTTGTGTATATGTTTTTTATGCATACATATATGCATATGAATGATTGTTTTTCGACCTTGATTACTTCACTTCAAATACTTGAAATCTGTATGTATTGGTGTGTGTTACTTTCAGGTGTTGAAGTGAAAGCTGGAAAGCCTCTCAAGGTCTTGCCTGAGGAAGGAAAGCTTATACATATTTCACAGGTTACAATCATTGTATTTGTACTATTTAGTAATGTTTTTAAATTTACTAATTGTTATTTACAAGATATATGTTTGCTGGAAACTGTTGAATTTTGGGCATCCTTGTGGTATGATATAATTCCATTCACGGTTTTCAATAGCTTTATTATAATCATGAAAATCATCTTGAATCGATCCATTTGAGAAAATAATTTGTAGTTCCAACATTATGTTTCGAATTGTGAAATGAACATGCTTATAGTCCCATAATTCTAATTAGATGTCTTAATTCACTATGATATGCTCCCTCCCTCCGGCCTATTTTATGTGTCCACTTTTGGGAGTTCAACTTTCTAAGTGGACATAATGATGCTTTTTCACATGGCATGAAATTATCGCAAAAGTTCCAAATACTTTTTTTTTTCCTTTCGTTTTGCTTTTTGGTGGGCAATTTCAAAATCAATATGGGTAATTTTGGAAAGTGGCTAAAGTTTTATCATGGAATATTATTGGTGGACAATAGTTTTGGGACGGCCAAAAAAGGAAGGAGGACACGTAAAATGGGACGGAGGGACTAGTTTATTGTACCATATGAAGATGAATGAGCCTATTCGACTTCAAGCGACAATCAAACAAGCTATTAATTTTTTTTACTTATCTGGTTTTTTTATTTTTATTTTTTTAAGGAGTTGTGTAGTGCTGTAAAAAGTTTTTGATGTTGCTATCTTCAGGCAGCTCTTGGTGAAGGGAAGAAGGGAAATGAAAATGTCCCCCTCCACTTGAAGATTGATGAGAAGGACTTTGTTGTGGGAACTCTATCAGCTGAGAAAATCCCTCAATTCACATTTGACTTGGTGCTTGAGAAAGAGTTTGAACTATCACATGGGTGGAAAAATGGGAGTGTCTATTTTTGCGGATACCAAGCTGATAATGCTGATAAATATCCTTCACTTTATCCATTCCCTGTTCATTTTGTGCTTTATGTTTTTTTTTCCTGGTCATTGGAGTTCTTTTGCTCTGATGTTTTTGGAGAAGTGTGGTGTACTTGGGCCGGAGCCTCAGATTTATCACCAATTTCAAGATAAACGTGTATAACTTATTGAAATTTAAACCATTTTGGTGGATTTTGTTCATTTTTGAACTTGGAGCTAGGTTGTGCCCTCTTTTGAATCGAATCACATTTCTTGAGTGAGAGCTATCCCCTTGGACAGAGCACAGTATAAAAAGTATATCTGATTTTGCAATGTGAATTTTGCAATGTGATAGTTGTGATTATAACAATCTTTCCACCTTATATTTCCTTGACCATTTGCTGTCTTCTTATCTCCACTGAAGGAGAGGGTTCTGGTGAGTCTTCATATAATTTGCTCAAAACAACGTTCTTACTTCTCTGTTCGTTTTGCATGATGGTTTGTATTCCTTTCCATTATTTTGATTTCAGAGTTTTCGTCAGATGATGATGATGAGTTCCTCCCTGTAGACGCCAGTCACGCCATTGAGAATGGTTGATTTTTTATCTCTTCTTGAATTTTATATTAGGTCTGAAAACTTTCAGAATCTAAACCTTTGTTTATGCTTGTCGTACTTCGAAGGGAAACTTGAGGCTAAGGTTGAGCAAGCAAAACCAGTTTCAAGTAAGGCAAATGCAAAGCCAAAGGTGACCCTTGTGGAACCAAGCAAAGACGATGGGTCTGATTCTGATGATGTTGCCTTTGAATTAGATTCTGATGATTCAGAGGATGAGGTAACTCTCTCGTCATTCTTTGAAGCCAGTGATTGGGTTGTTTGTATTATTTCCTGTAAAATTTAAATGACTTTTTTTTTTTTTCCTTTTCTATGAAACTCGAATGACAATGGATAGTGATTCTCATTGTGACATACAACTTCCTCTATAAACTTGTTTAGCTGAGAACCACGAATGCTTATACAAGACACATACCTGACATGGTGTGTACAGCAATACGAAAATTTTGAACACGTAGGATGCTATCAATAGAGAGCTCAAGTTGTTTTCAGAAGTATTGATCACGGATGTTTAAAATCTTGCTAGGATCAAGCCAAGCATCGACATTTCTTATAATCAGCCGAGTCAAGCCCAACTTTACCTCAGCTCAGCTTAGCTCTGTCCGTTCAGATGTATATTTTTCCCCTATGCACAATTCTTATATCTCTAAAGACTGTGTTTGGGCGTCCTAGCCAGTTAGTTGATTTGATTTTTTCTTCTCTATAAATGCTATCAGTGCAGGCATAGTAGGAAAATTTTCCAGATAGCCACAACTGTGTGTTTAGCTAATTTTGTATGGAATTGCTCCTGGTACTGTAATGGCTAACTAGCGAGGTTAAGGTCTTATTGGCATATAACAACTGAAGTATAGAGATACTAATGAAAAAAATAGTTGTTGGTATAATTTATCCGATGAACTGTTACTTAGGACTTGCCTGATGTTGGGGATGAATTTTCTGACGAGGACGGCAGCACTGATGAAGATGAAGAGACACCCACACCCAAGAAGGTATTGGCAAATATGATAGATACGATATCCATTGAATCTGCAAGGGAAAGCACCTGCTCCATTGAATCTACCTATCTTATTATATTAATGTTTCATATTGAAGGCTGACCCGGGCAAGAAGAGACCAGTTGAATCTGCAACAAAAACACCTACTCCTGCTAAAAAAGCGAAGTTAGCTACACCTCAAAAGACAGGTGATCTACTTTTTTTTTTTTTGTTGCTTATTTTAGTTTTCCGGATGATATTATTATCAATGTTGTAACAAACTAGTGAATTATTTGATTTTTTCGCCTTAAAGTCCCTCCTTTTTTAATGGAACTAGAAGGAAAATCAATCATTTTTGAATTCTGACATAATGAAGAACTACTCTATTAATCTATGAAGCACGGAGACATGTGGTAGTTGCAGTTAGGGGTGGCAAGTGGGCGGGTCGGGTTGGTTTTGGGCGGGTCAGAGGCAGGTCGGAGTCGAAGGCGGGTCATTGATCCGTATTCGACCCGTTTTTGGAATTGGGTCGGGTTGAAACCCATGGCCCGTTTTTAAAGATATATATATATACACAATTTTTTTATCACCCATATTCGACCCATTTGCTGTAGAAGTTCAATGTAAGGATGGAATGTTGTTTATCTAGTGGTCTGCTTCAATTATAAGGGCTTGTTTGGTCGTGATTTTATTTTCCTATTCATCTATAATTGTTCATATCGCTACGATAGTATAATTTTGCTCTATCTGCTCCGTATATATATATATATATATATAAAGAGCAGCAGCAAACTGAACAATTATATTACATACCATCCCTCTGTAGAAGTGGACCTCTTCACAAAACACATGAAAAAAAGATTGTTTAAAAAAATATTAATAAGACAACATCAACACAAAAGCCCTTGTTCCAGTGAAGTTGATAGATATCAATTCCTATATATTATTCTAAATACAAATAATATTTTTTATTTGCCCAGTACATGGTTTTTTTTCATTTTTGTATTAATCAGATCGAAAAAGCAATTCTTGTATCTATATATATATATATATGACATGTATATATATACATAAATAAATAATTGTGGAAGTGAGATGGGGAACCGTAATTGAAGGAAAAAAAACCTGCATACCTGTAGGACCATTAGTCAAAAACCCACACGAAAGAATTGAAAAGCTTTGAAGAAAAAATGTAACCAAGAAAGATGAGAGAGAGAGAGAGAGAGAGAGAGAGAGAGAGAGAGAGGAGCTGAGGAGGTGTTGAGGATGGGGCAAAAGAATGGGGAGAATTAGGGTGTATGTTGGTGGGTTGTTTGCTGGTGATAAATGGGTCCAACGTGGACCTGCTACGGCCAGCTCGTTAAAAGACAATTGATCAGCGAACCCATTTACAACCCACATGTGGAATGCTATGAACCCAACTATGTTTATTTCCGCGTCAAATTGGGTGGGTTTGTGGTTTCGGATTGAAGTTGCCAGGCCTAGTTGCAGTCCCCCTAAAGTCTGCTTCTTTTTCATTTCGTTCTCCCGAATTTAGAATTTTTGACACTATCATAGTTTTTTATGATTTACCTGACATACATACAATGTATGTATGTCTTGTGTAAATTAAGGTGATACTGAATTATTCTGGTTTATTCTGGTGCAGATGGTAAGAAGGGTGGTCACACAGCAACTCCCCACCCTGCTAAGCAGGCAGGGAAAACTCCAGCTAGTAGCAACAACTCAAAGGAGCAGACCCCAAAATCCGTGGCTCAAGTCTCTTGCAAATCCTGTACCAAGTATGTTCCCTTTCTGCCATTTCGTTTTGTTGTAATATTTTGGGTTAATTGCACTTTGTACCCCGGAAGTTTGGGTGGTTTTGCACTTTGCACCTTAAAGTTTCAAATTTGGCACTTCGGTCCCTAAATTTAGTTTTTGGGTTGAGTTGCATTTTAGTCCTTTCAAGACTTTTTGCGACGAAATTTTCATTTTTAGCGACGAAATCATTTGTCACTAAAAGGCTATTTGGACTTATTTGCCACATTTGTGAAACTTTAGGGACCCAAATTTGAAACTTTAGGGTATAAAGTGCAAAACCACCCAAACTTTAGGGGTGCAAAGTGCATTTAATCCTAATATTTTGATCTAGCACATACTAGTCGATTGTTTGTGGTTCATAAGTGAACTAGTTCCATATGCGAGTTCGGGTCAATTGTGCATTCGTGCCGCATTCCATGACATTGAAAGGAACCCAATTCTATTATTTGGTGAATGTGCCTTTTTTATTTCTTCACATGAGCCAATCTAATACATCTCACCCTCCTTAGACCCCGCAATGGCGGGAGCCTCGTGCTCTAGACTGCCCTTTTTTATGAACCGATCTAATACATCTCTTAAAAACCAAATACAAAGCGAGACTAGACTTGGAGAACCAGATCCTATTTTAAGCAAAATCCCAAACAAGGCCTAAATTTATTTACCAACTTTCAACAGGACATTTAACTCGGAATCAGCTCTGCAGTCTCATTCAAAGGCCAAGCATGGTGCCAAGTAGAGAGTTGGGGCGAACGACCTACAAAGGCGAATCAAGATTTTCGGTTTTCTCTACTAATGTTATTTTGTGGGTTCGAAGTTTTGAAAAGTTAGTGATGTTTTGGTTAGGTCTTACAGTCTGTTGGTTTGTGGTAGTCTGTGAACTTGAAAGTTGTGTGATCTAAATGCATTTGAGATATTCATAAGTTGTTTTTGTTTATGAGCTTGGTCTTCAGTCCTAATGCTATATATATTAGTGTTAAGAGTGGAAAGAATTTTGTTTTACAGCCATTATCAAGCAAGTTCGAAAGTTAAATCTAGTCATTGCCCTTTAACTAATTCCTTCTTTTCTCTAATCAAACATTTTCTAAAGAGGGCCACTTATCTTAATTAAAGAGGGCTTCTGTTTAGTTGTTGGATTGTGTTTAAAAATTATGAAATAACAAAACTGTCATTAATAAAAACACGATTCGATGGCTAAAACAGAGGCTCTTTCTTTAGTAAAGAGAGGACGCCTTCTTTAGAGCCTGATTGTTTCTCTAATATATCTATATATATATGTATATAAATCTCAAAGTTATAGACTGTTTATTTTTATTAGGGGAAAATACCTTTTACCCACTGTGATTACACCCATTTTTTCATAACCTTTTTGTGGTTCATTTTGTAACACTTAACTCCCCTGTACTACTGACTGAAGTGAGACTTAACTTTTCTAACGGCAGTCCCACTTCAGTCATTAGTACAGGGGGGTTAAATGTTACAAAAATGAACCACGGGGGTTTATGAGAAAATTGGTGTAATCATAGGGGGTGGGGGTATTAACGTTATTTTTTTTTTCAGTGAGAAAAGTTTAACAGTCCCACTTCAGTCATTAGTACAAGGGGTTTAGTGTTACAAAATGATCCACAAGAGATCATTAAAAAATAGGTGTAACCATAGAGGGGTAAAAGATATTTTCCTCTTTTTATTACCTCACTCATCTTATGCTCCACGCCAATTGATCGTCTCTCCCACTCGCTCTACATAAATCTTTTTTCTTTTCTATTTTTTAAGGAAATACTTGCATCTTTTTCTCCTCTTCCTTTTGTGTGTTTAATATAAATAGAAAAATTGCCCTAGTTAGTGTGAGACTTACGGAGTGAGTTGGCCTCATCTAATACTAATAACAATTTGTCTTGTAGTTTATGTTTCCCTTGTAGGGGTGGCCATGGCCGGGCTACACCGGGGCATAACTAATAGTGAAGGTCTAGGTCTATTCCACTAGTACTTTTAATCGATGGTCAATGAATTTTCATTTTTGGTCGAATTAAATGATATTTTATAATTCGAAGTCTTATTACGCTAATCACTATATATATATATATATATACAAAGATTCTCTAAAGAGGGTCACCTCTTTTTATTAAAGAAAGGGCCTCTATTTTGGCCGTTGAATTGTGTTTAAAAACTGTAAAATGACAAAACTGTCATTAATGAAAACACGATCCGACGGTCAAAATAGAGGTCCTCTCTTTAGTAAAAAGAGGGCGCCCTCTCTAGAGCCTGACTGTATATATATATATATATTTAAACATTTTTAAATGAAAGCTATAATATAGCGCATATTACACTTCGGTCTCGTTTGTTTGCAGGATAGGATAAGGAGGTATTGTATAAAGTGTAGTTTGTTATACCAGGATAATTAACCAGAGGATAAAAATAGTGCAGTATTAATTTAATACTGTGTTTGGTGCGAACATGATAAAACTGAGGATTAAATACAGATAGTCCAATACTGTGTTTGGATGACCGTGGTATAAGTCTGTCACGACCCATCCCACTACGCGTGGAAATAGGACACGTGGCACGCCACCAAGGCTCAACCAAACAACAATATAACTTTACGCAGCGGAAAGAACTGTAAAACAACCCTGGGTAGTTTAAAACTTAGGAAACATTCCCCTCTGAGTTGCAAAATACATTGAAATTAGAGTCATAAAAAGTTTTGGCCAAGTGAAAACGCATTCAAAATAAAATAGTTTTGAAAACAGAGGTTCCGTCGACTGCACTAGGGTCCAGTCGACTGCTCCAGGGTCCAGTCGACTGCTCCGTCGACTGTGTTAAGCAGAACCAAAAAAATACATCATGTTGCAAAGGAGTCCAGTCGACTGATCTGGGGATCCAGTCGACTGCTTTTCAATTAATGGAAGCAGTAGCTAAAATAACCAGTGTTCAGTCGACTGCCCAAGGGGTCCAGTCGACTGCTTTTCTATTATTCACTTTCAGTGTCTCCAACACACGAGATCCAGTCGACTGGTCCAGGGTCCAGTCGACTGCTCCCCTGCTGACAGCCCTGTATTGAAATATTAACAACTCATGCCTCTCAACACCCACAATAGGTACAATCATAACTGATTACAACATATTAAAACACAGTTACATGCGTTCAATTACAAGATTTCAACACTGAGAAGCTAATCCATGTTTCTAATACAACATACTACAATATTCAAATCCTTATACAAGTTTTAGGATTAAAACAAAACATTTACAAAGGTGATCCCCCGGCGTTCATCGGCCTCACTCCACACACTTCTTCTTGTCTTTCTTCTTACCTGCAATGGAGTACATCTCCACTGCTCAGCTATATGCTGAGCGTACAATTCTAAATGTATGCATATATGACAGTTCATGGTTTAAGCATCTAAAACACATAGAAATAGTCTCTAGGGTGAGTGGTACGCATTCATCCGGTCGATGCCGTAGGAGGCCCACCTCCCCCACGCATCTCGTACACTGGTTGGACCTTCCTCCATACTAGGTACCGTGTACTGGTTGGGCCCACCTCCAATCCATACACAACCACAAATTCCAATTCCAACAAGATCACAATCCTCAAGGTTCGAGGAGCTTACTCCGAATGAATTTGCACCAAACTCCCCTTTGACCCAAGTAGACACATAACATGCTCACATAAACAGTTATACGTGCTTTTATCATAATTTCACGTGCATAATTAACGGGCCTAACTAACACATGAATTTCGCCCGGATCCAAGAATATCAAAAGTGATGTCCAAAACATGAAAATCCATATATTTCATAGATCTAGAATTCATACCTCGTGCGAATCTCTTCAAACTTTGAAGGATCGTCTAGGGGGCTAAATAATCGTCGGATTTCGAATTTGGTACGATTCCTATAAGTTTTACCTGATTTTTCCCAAAAGTCCAAAATTAAGATTTTTACAAAACTTAGCCAAACATGACCTAAGTAGTATCAAAACGTAGGTCTTACCTCCACGAGTTCAAATCTTGAATTTGGAGAAAATCTGACAGACGAACGGTCGTCGATCGGCGTCGCAAAGCCCGTGGCCACCAAATCTCCTTTCTCTCTCCTCTCTCTAGATATTTGTGAGTTTGGATGAGATTTGAAATCTCATACTCATCTATATATAGGCAAGTTTTCGGGGAGTTACGTTTACCTCCCCGCAAGTTTCTCAAAACTTCTAATTAACCCATGAAACTTCGCACACGTTCATTTTATAACTTTACGAGTGAAAATTATAAATTTCAAAAGTTTTCAACTAAGTTTCGTTTGGGTCTAAAATAACGTCCGAAAACTATATTCTGTGGAATCTCTACACAACCTACCTTTTTCAATTACGTATCACTCACGTTCTCACCACAGTTCTCAAATCGATATATAACAATATCAAAGATTACAACAATTTACCAATGCAGGTAAAATTACTATTCACAAAATACCAGATAAAGTCATATAACATTTAAGTCATATAAATGTCATTTAATCATGCCAATGCAACAGGCGTTACCAAGTCTTCGTGTCTCCACTAGACACCTCACCGTTGACTCACGTCAACTCAACTCAATCAAATTATTAATAACATTAATAATTCCACAAATCTCAATTTATGCATGTTTTAAAACCATGAAATTCTGGAACGGGTGTGACAACTCTCCCCTCCAAAAAGGAAGTTTGTCCCCAAACTTTACCTCATACGTCGAATAAGTACGGATACTCATTCCTCATGTCTTCCTCATGTTCCCATGTAGCCTCTTCCACCGTGTGACTACGCCATAGCACTTTTACCATTGGAATCGTCTTAGTTCTTAAAACTTGTTCTTTGCGATCTAGAATCTCCACTGGTTGTTCCACATAAGTCAAGTCCCCCTGAATTTGCAACGGTTCAGGTACAATGATCTTACTTGTATCAGTCATACAACGTCTCAACATAGACACGTGAAACACATTATGTACATGTTCCAATTCTGATGATAAGGCCAATCGATAAGCCACTGGACCTACCCTCTCTAGGATCTCAAAAGGTCCTATGAATCTCGGATTTAGCTTTCCCCTCTTCCCAAATCGTACAATGCCTTTTGAAGGCGATACTCGCAAGTATACAAAATTTCCAACTTCAAAATTCATCGGTCGTCGTTTAGAGTCTGCATAACTCTTATATCGGCTCTGAGCTACCTTGAGTCGCTCTTGAATCAACTTCACCTTTTCAGTAGTCACCTGTATTAACTCAGGTCCTAACAACTTCCTTTCTCCAACCTCGGTCCAACAAATTGGTGATCGACATTTACGCCCATACAAAGCTTCATACGGTGCCATTCCGATACTTGACTGGAATCCATTATTATAAGCAAATTCAATCAATGGCAAGTGGTGTTCCCAATCATTCCCAAAGTCTAAGACACACAATCTCAACATATCTTCCAAGGTCTGAATCATACGCTCGGACTGTCCATCGGTCTGAGGATGAAATGCAGTACTGAAACTCAATTTCGTACCCATAGCGTTTTGCAAACTTCCCCAAAACCTTGACGTAAAACTACTATCCCGATCGGATATAATCATCGCTGGTAC
Organism: Hydrangea macrophylla; assembly: GCA_033977485.1. Classification (NCBI taxonomy): domain Eukaryota; kingdom Viridiplantae; phylum Streptophyta; class Magnoliopsida; order Cornales; family Hydrangeaceae; genus Hydrangea; species Hydrangea macrophylla. Next base: position 96,063,363 of record CM066997.1, on the reverse strand, counting down.
TCCATGTAGTCTTACAATCTCTTTCACATACAATTCTGCCAATTTGGATGGTTTAGTCGTTTTTATCGGTAGAAAATGAGCTGACTTGGTTAATCGGTCAACTATAACCCAAATCTTATCATTCTTATTGCATGATCGTGGAAATCCTGAAACAAAGTTCATGGTAATCTCGTCCCACTTCCATTCCGACACTGACAAAGGTTGTAGTAATCCAGCAGGTACTTGTCTCTCTGCTTTCACTTGCTGACATGCCGAACATCCGGATACAAACTTAGCGACTTCACGCTTCATACCCTTCCACCAAAAGTTTTCCCTCAGGTTTCTGTACATCTTATTACCTCCCGGGTGCACTGAATATCTCGTACTATGAGCTTCTTCTAGAATTCTCTCTTTCAAGTCCTTCACATTCGGTACACATAATCGATTTCCCAGTTTCAACGTTCCTCGTTCTAATATAAAACCAGGCCGCTTTCCCAAAGATATCTCATCTCTCATTTTGCACAAGTAGACATCGTTAAATTGTTCTTTCTGAATCTCATCAATAATATCTGGGTGTACAATGATCGCCATCATTAAACCACCACTAGTCTCTGGAATTACATCCAACTTTAATCGTTCCATCTCCTTTACCAATTCTTTTTGTTGTGTTAGCTCGTCGGCTACATTCCTTTGCGTCTTCCGGCTTAATGCTTCGGCTACTACATTTGCCTTTCCCGGATGGTACTCAATCGAAAGATCGTAATCCTTCATCAACTCCAACCATCTTCGCTGTCTCATATTCAAGTCCCGTTGGGTAAAAATATATTTCAAACTCTTGTGGTCCGTGAATATCTCACACCTTTCCCCGTATAAGTAGTGTCTCCAGATCTTCAAAGCATGAATTATTGCGGCTAATTCAAGATCATGGGTCGGATAATTAATCTCGTGTGTCTTCAACTGTCTAGAAGCATAAGCAATCACTTTACCACCTTGCATCAACACGCATCCCAACCCTTGATGCGACGCATCACTAAAGATCACAAACCCCTCGGTTCCGGATGGTATTGTCAAAATAGGTGCTCTCGTCAATCGTGACTTCAATTCTTGAAAACTGTCCTCGCATTCCTGACTCCATTCAAATGTAACTCCCTTCCTCATCAATCTTGTCATAGGCAATGAAATCTTCGAGAAATGCTCAATAAAACGGCGGTAGTATCCCGCTAACCCCAAGAAACTTCGAATTTCAGATACAGATGTCGGTCTTTGCCAATTTGATACAGCTTCTACTTTGTGAGGATCAACTGAAACTCCATTCTTGTCAATTACATGACCAAGAAAAGTAATGCTAGGTAACCAAAATTCACATTTCTTGAATTTACCAAATAATTGCTTCTCTCGCAATCTCTGAAGTATCAACCTCAAGTGGTTCTCGTGTTCTATCTCACTAGGTGAATAGATAAGGATATCATCAATGAATACAATCACAAAGTCGTCCAAATAATCTTTGAACACTCGATTCATAAGGTCCATGAACGCAGCTGGTGCATTAGTAACCCTAAATGGCATAACTAAGAACTCGTAGTGTCCATAACGCGTTCTGAAAGCTGTTTTCTCAACATCTTCGGCCTTCACTTTCAACTGATGATAACCCGATCTTAGGTCTATCTTGGAGAATACTTGTGCCCCACGAAGTTGATCAAATAAATCATCAATTCTGGGTAGTGGATACTTGTTCTTGATTGTCAACTTGTTCAATTCCCGATAATCAACACACATCCTCATCGAACCATCTTTCTTCTTTACAAACAACACTGGAGCTCCCCACGGCGATACACTTGGTCGAATGAAACCCTTGTCAAGTAATTCTTGCAATTGAACTTTCAGTTCCTTCAATTCTACTGGTGCCATTCTATACGGTGCTTTGGATACCGGCCTTGAGTCTGGATTTACCTCAATGGTGAATTCAATCTCTCTCTCAATAAGAACATCTGGTAGATCATCAGGAAAGACATCTGAATATTCTCGCACTATCGGAATGTCTTCTACTTTTAATTCGGTCGCTGAGACATCAGTTACTGAACATAGAAATCCCTGACATCCCTTTTTCAATAACTTTCCCGCTCGGATAGCTGAAATCAAATACGGCGACGGTATAACCCCACTCCCTTGGAAACAAAAGCTCCCATGTACCGGTGATCGAAAATTAACCTCTTTCCGTTCACAATCTATCGTAGCTTGGTTAAGGGCTAACCAATCCATCCCCAATATCACATCGAAATGGTTCACCACAATCGGTATAAGGTCTACAGTCATCAACTTCTCGCCTAGTTTGATTGCACAGTTCTTATATATAGTAGATGTCACTACTGACTTACTAAGTGGCACAGCGATAGACAATTCATATCCTAGTGGCGCGGACTTAACATTCAAATGTTCAACAAAGTTATGAGATACAAACGAATGCGTAGATCCTGAATCAACGAGTATGCGTGCTAAGTGCGAACATACAAGCACCATACCTGAGACCACTGTATCAGTAGCAGCCACGTCTCCAGGGTTCATCTGGAATGATCTTCCCTGACGTTGCTCTGTCCTTTGTCCTCCGTCACTAGACTGCTTAGGCTTCGAACCACTAGAAGCCATAGAACTTGCCCCTTGTTGAAAACGCTTCTTTGGGCAATCTTTCGCTCGGTGTCCCAAGGTACCACAGTCAAAACACTTGAGTTGCGAATGAGTCGTAGAACTCACACTGTTTCCCCCTGTAGATCTATTCTGAAAGTTGGTCAGAAAACATCGACCGGTGTGTGGTCGGTTGCAAAGTGAACACAACGGTATGTTACTTGGTACTCTCCTGGAATCATTAAAACCAGAACTAGAGCCTCGTGAAAACGGCCTCTTAAAAGATCCCCCCTGACTTCGGTCACCACCCTCATGACTTCGCTTTCCTTGGTGAATTTGTCTCGATCTCTCTATTCCACTTTCGGCTACAAGTGCCGTCTGCTGTACTGCTGCAACAGTCGAATGTTCGTAGGTTTCTACCCTCAAACGGATATTTTCCCTTAAGCCTTCTTCAAATTTCCTTGCCCTATCTTCCTCTCCTGGCACAGAACCTTTACCAAACCTCAACAACGCATTATACTTGGAAGTATACTCAGTCACAGTCATGTCTCCTTGCTTAAGGTTATCAAATTCTCGCTTCTTTGCATTGTAGGCGGCTCGCGGAAAGAATCGGCGATTGAATTCTGCCTTAAACCCTTCCCAAGTAATCGGTGCTCCTTGATCTAGGACATTCACCCACCAGTTCTGGGCTTCACCCCTCAGTACGTCACTTGCATTCTCAACCTTCTCCCTATCTGACATCGGAATAGATCGAAAAATTCTCTCCATGTCCATAACCCAATGTTCTGCCAATGTGGTATCAGTAATCCCATGGAATTCCATCGGTTTCTTTCGAGTAAACTGTTCAGATATTGATCACATACCCCTATTTTCGGGTGCATGTACTACAGTTATTGGTTCTACTTCGATATGAGGTGTGTAAGGCAATCGCTCCGCTATATTCCGTATCATTTCCCCCATATTTCCCATCAGCTCTGCCATTACATTCATACGTCGAGTATGTGGCGATAGTTCTCGCTCTTCGTCACTCATGATTTCAATCCTGTAGTTCTCAATGCATAAACACTATGCATGTACAACAATAACAATAGTATGTATGTAAAACAACATCCATATGCATCAAACATCTCTAAGATGCATGAATGCAATTGAAAACATGTGGCAATTCACTCAACACTCCACTCGTCGTCGAACGTTCCCAAAGTTTTGTTACCTCTAGCTCTGATACCAATAAATGTCACGACCCATCCCACTACGCGTGGAAATAGGACACGTGGCACGCCACCAAGGCTCAACCAAACAACAATATAACTTTACGCAGCGGAAAGAACTGTAAAACAACCCTGGGTAGTTTAAAACTTAGGAAACATTCCCCTCTGAGTTGCAAAATACATTGAAATTAGAGTCATAAAAAGTTTTGGCCAAGTGAAAACGCATTCAAAATAAAATAGTTTTGAAAACAGAGGTTCAGTCGACTGCCCCGTCGACTGCACTAGGGTCCAGTCGACTGCTCCGTCGACTGTGTTAAGCAGAACCAAAAAAATACATCATGTTGCAAAGGAGTCCAGTCGACTGATCTGGGGATCCAGTCGACTGCTTTTCAATTAATGGAAGCAGTAGCTAAAATAACCAGTGTTCAGTCGACTGCCCAAGGGGTCCAGTCGACTGCTTTTTCTATTATTCACTTTCAGTGTCTCCAACACACGAGATCCAGTCGACTGGTCCAGGGTCCAGTCGACTGCTCCCCTGCTGACAGCCCTGTATTGAAATATTAACAACTCATGCCTCTCAACACCCACAATAGGTACAACCATAACTGATTACAACATATTAAAACACAGTTACATGCGTTCAATTACAAGATTTCAACACTGAGAAGCTAATCCATGTTTCTAATACAACATACTACAATATTCAAATCCTTATACAAGTTTTAGGATTAAAACAAAACATTTACAAAGGTGATCCCCCGGCGTTCATCGGCCTCACTCCATACACTTCTTCTTGTCTTTCTTCTTACCTGCAATGGAGTACATCTCCACTGCTCAACTATATGCTGAGCGTACAATTCTAAATGTATGCATATATGACAGTTCATGGTTTAAGCATCTAAAACACATAGAAATAGTCTCTAGGGTGAGTGGTACGCATTCATCCGGTCGATGCCGTAGGAGGCCCACCTCCTCCACGCATCTTGTACACTGGTTGGGCCTTCCTCCATACTAGGTACCGTGTACTGGTTGGGCCCACCTCCAATCCATACACAACCACAAATTCCAATTCCAATAAGATCACAATCCTCAAGGTTCGAGGAGCTTACTCCGAATGAATTTGCACCAAACTCCCCTTTGACCCAAGTAGACACATAACATGCTCACATAAACAGTTATACGTGCTTTTATCATAATTTCACGTGCATAATTAACGGGCCTAACTAACACATGAATTTCGCCCGGATCCAAGAATATCAAAAGTGATGTCCAAAACATGAAAATTCATATATTTCATAGATCTAGAATTCATACCTCGTGCGAATCTCTTCAAACTTTGAAGGATCGTCTAGGGGGCTAAATAATCGTCGGATTTCGAATTTGGTGCGATTCCTATAAGTTTTACCTGATTTTTCCCAAAAGTCCAAAATTAAGATTTTTACAAAACTTAGCCAAACATGACCTAAGTAGTATCAAAACGTAGGTCTTACCTCCACGAGTTCAAATCTTGAATTTGGAGAAAATCTGACAGACGAACGGTCGTCGATCGGCGTCGCAAAGCCCGTGGCCACCAAATCTCCTTTCTCTCTCCTCTCTCTAGATATTTGTGAGTTTGGATGAGATTTGAAATCTCATACTCATCTATATATAGGCAAGTTTTCGGGGAGTTACGTTTACCTCCCCGCAAGTTTCTCAAAACTTCTAATTAACCCATGAAACTTCGCACACGTTCATTTTATAACTTTACGAGTGAAAATTATAAATTTCAAAAGTTTTCAACTAAGTTTCGTTTGGGTCTAAAATAACGTCCGAAAACTATATTCTGTGGAATCTCTACACAACCTACCTTTTTCAATTACGTATCACTCACGTTCTCACCACAGTTCTCAAATCGATATATAACAATATCAAAGATTACAACAATTTACCAATACAGGTAAAATTACTATTCACAAAATACCAGATAAAGTCATATAACATTTAAGTCATATAAATGTCATTTAATCATGCCAATGCAACAGGCGTTACCAAGTCTTCGTGTCTCCACTAGACACCTCACCGTTGACTCACGTCAACTCAACTCAATCAAATTATTAATAACATTAATAATTCCACAAATCTCAATTTATGCATGTTTTAAAACCATGAAATTCTGGAACAGGTGTGACAAAGTCTAGATTTAAAACTTTCCAAATATGTCCCTAGTGGTAAATAATAACCAAATTGCTATAAATAAACCAAAAAAGACATGAAGATCTTAACAATACGATTCTCCAAATGATAATATTCTACCAAAATAAGAAGATCCATATTTGGAATAAAAATATATAATATCATGTCCTACCATAGCGTATTTTTACAAATATAAACCAACCAACATCCTATTTCATGAAGTTTACATCTCACAACCATTTAAGTAATTATTGAACAATAATCACAACTTGTAGTTAAGCAACATATTAAAAAACATGCATAAAAAAATATGTATATCGAAGAATCAACACACATTATTATAATAACACAACCATATTCATCATTGAACCAAAAATCCACATGTTTCCAAAAAACAAAAAGATAACACTTGCATTTTTTCCTTGGAGTCATCATTGAACCAAAAATCCACATCTTTCCAAATTATAATAGCACTTGCATTTTTTCCTGGGGAGTCATCATAGAAGGTGCTAATTGCCTTAAAACATGTTAATAATTTCGGTAGCCATGATGTCAGTCCCTCTAACTCTCTTCCGACCACTTTGTTTAGGAGCATTTTTTTTTTCATTGGGTGTTTGTGTGACATTTTAGGAGGCATCCTTCTCAACAGCAATGTCCTCCAGCTCCATTGCATCAACTGCATCTGTTGGCCCCTCGGCTATTTCTCCAGTAGTGTGATCTTTTGCGAATATAGTGCACCATGCCGAATAATATGAAAGTAGATTAAAACTACCTTGCACTATCAACCAAGAACCGCAGGTGGGCAATTTGCGTCCAACTCATTCTCTAGTGGGTCGGTCGGCATCTCCCTTCTTATTAAATTGTGAATAAGATAGCTTGCTGTAATATTAATTGTTCATATCTTACTTGAATTTCAAATGCAATTTTAGATAAAAAGCAGTAGTACTTAAAACTATAAGCTTCACAGTTCACATAGCACATAAAGTTCAGCATTTGTAATTCCAGGCTCTTCATGATTGGTTCATTAAAGGGGAGTTTGGCTCATAAAAATTGCCTTAGTGGGTCAATACAATTTCGATGTTCGCTGATTTTACAAAAGCAAAAATGAAGCATTCTTTTCCTCACAAGGAAGATTACAGTATAAGAATCATTACAGTCAATTGGATATGACTTACTATTAAATGTCCTAGAGTTCATGATCAACACTATAATACATTGATAAGTTGATTTTGTTGCAGCTACTTTTGGCTTAGTATTCAAAAATACAAATTCCATTTGTTGGGGTAGATTAATGACATAAACTAGCTCACAAGTTCAAGCAACCAAAATTCACAAAAAAAAAAAATAATAAAAAAATAATAAATAAATAAAAAATTTCTTGTCTTGTTTATCGTCCATACATCCACCAAAATGATCTCATTAATCATAGATTTTATTACAATGAAGCAATAAAATACAAGGATTAACTTAGTGATTTTTCAGCAAAATATAGTAGAACTTTTGCTCTCTTTTCCTTGTCTTCTTCTCTGTTTTTCGAATAGTAGCTCTCCTAAAGAATTTTTTTTTCTTTTCTACCCCAATATATACATAGTCAGCCTCTAATTTCCATCCACAAAAAATACATAAACCAAAAACAATTCTTAGATTTAGTGTTTGGTGTTGAGATTTTTGCTAAAAAATGACTCAAATCTAGAAGATCTAAGGAGATGAGCTCGTGTTCTTCTTCTCTTCATATTCCTTTTACAGTTTTCTTATGTTTATGGATTTCATAATTTGTGTTTTACTTAGATCTAAGGAGATGAACTCGTGTAGACATAGATCTAACATTTTTTTTTCGCTATTCTACGAAACCTTAACCTCAAAACAAAAAAGGGATATTAACAAACCTTAGATTCGGTGATCGGAGATGGAGATGAAGCTCGACGATGGAGCTGAAGCTCAATTCCTCTCTCGTTCTTCTCTGCTTCAACGTCGTCTGGTGTGAGAGAGAGAGAGAGAGAGAGAGAGAGAGAGAGAGAGAGAGAGAGAGAGAGAGAGAGAGAGAGAGATTGGAGGTGTTGAGAACTGGATCGCCTAAATCGCCAGAGCTAGTTCTCTTTCGTTAGTCACAAATCTGAGTGATTTGAGAGAGACTTTGGCCTGGGGAATTTATATAACATGGGTGTTATGGTCTTTTTATAAAATAATCTCACTTACATGTTATCCTCGCATTTTTGATACGACCCCCCCGGTATATGTTTCATCTCACTAAGACAGTATAAATTTTAACCACACTCTACAATACCTAGAATTAAATAATACTACTAAGACCCAACCAAACACAGTATTAGCTAGGATTGGACTAATATAGTCCAATCCTCCCATTTTATCCGCCAAACAAACGAGCCCTTACAGTATATAAATGCATAAAAATTGCTGAGTCCGGGGCTCCAAACTCATTTCTATGATGGGGCCCTCGATAAATTTTTCTTAAAAAAAAAGAAAACAAATATTTGACAAACACTAATATCTCAAAATTTAGTTGTACAAGAAAATTACTAAAATTAACAAAAGAGATTTTTATTATTATTATTATTATTATTATTATTATTATTATTTTCTTCTGAATAGGCCTTTTCTTTCGGCAATACTTGCTAGAGTTAGGAGCCCACAGCCCTTGCACGTGTGACTTACGGGCCTACACTCTCAGCCCAAGCCTCAGATTTGTTCGAGCTGAACGGGCAAGTGGGCCAATGTCCACTCCGACCGTTTTAGGCTTATAGTTTTTGATTTCCCTATGTGTCAGTTCTTTGCCGCATGGGCTATAAGTCCTTATTCAAATGATGCACCTTTAGAATGCATTTGGAATTGCCTTTACAAATTCCATAGAGTTCTGATAATGTGAAGTGTAAACAAAATTTCGGTACAGATAACCTATCATAAATTCATGGATGCCAATTGAAGAAAGAGTAATGTTATGTTTCCCACAAAATTCTAAATTCACTTATCAAATGATGTGGCAGTGAGTCAATTATGCAGTCACTTTAGCATCCTCCAATCAAAATTCGGTGGATCCACTGGCACGTCATTTGGGATGTGATTTTAGAAAGTGTAACATTACTATTATATAGAGTATTTCTCAAATGATGTGGTAGTGGGTTCACTGAATTTTAATTGGAGGATGTTGAAGTGATTCCACAGTGGTTTACTGACACATCATCTAGGTTGTGGTTTTGGGATTTGGATTTAGGAAGCATAGCATTACTCTGAAACAGGTGCCTACATAATGATTTTATTTTTAAACATGTATTATATACTATATAAATAAACTAAAAATTCAAAAAAGGTGGTTTGCCCGAGAGGTTAAGGGGGAAGACTTAAGATCTTCTGCACATAAGTGCGCGTGGGTTCGAACCCCACAGCCACCATCACTCTTTTCTGTAAATTTTTGGATTCACTTTCTTTATTTTCTTCTTAACTTTTTGCACATGTTCTGGACGAATAATGTTATATTTTTTCAAATTTTTTATTCTTAAATAAAACTTGTACCACATGTTATACTACTAGTAATGAATAGTATCATATGCTTTCATTCTAAAAAAGAAAAGAAAAAAAAAAAAGATAGTATCACATACAGTGGCATACAGTGCAGTTACTAAAGCATTTCGGAAAATAGCATTAATCCGCTAGACATCACTTTGCAATATAAAATACTGTGCGAAACTTTTAGATTAAAAAAAAAAAAAAAAAAAAGAGCACTAACATGTTTCTCAAATTTAGTTCCATAACGATTTAACGGTTATGTATGATGTTGTAGCAGTTATTGGTGGTAACATATATCACCACATAAAGTATAACTGACAAAACATTTAAAAATTAAATTTTGGACAACAATATTACAAAAAATAATATATATCTATATATAGACCTTTTGGCATCACTGAAAATTAAATGTCATAATTTGTATTTGCTTCACAAAATTGCAAATAAAAACTTGTCACACAGGTCAACGATAATTTTTTTTTTTTTTTGGGATTTGGAAATTTGGTAAATAGGAAACCTCTACCATACGGCCTGGTGGTTTTGGACGTATGGTACAGCCCCCTTGTCTCCCAAATGTCCCATCGTGGGATCAAATCCTGGGAGTGTGTGGAGCATTGATATATTCAAAATGAAAGTAGTTTTTATAAAGAGAGTATTTTTGCTTATTCAAAAAATGGTTCATCAATGCTCACTTAAGTATCCTATTGACCAATGTAGTGGGACCTATGATTAAACAAATCCTTGTTGAGCGGCTCTGTTCGTGTCCACTCTACTTGTTTGCCAAACAAAAGAGGTTGGATAGTTGGAAATTTTTTGGACCGGCAATCACAGGTAATAACCGGAAAATAGGGGGGGGGGGGGGGGGGAGGAGGGGTTGTAGTGGTATTATAATAGAAAATACTTTTGCTCACCCAAAATATGGTTCGCCAATGCTCACCCATGCATCTCATTGGCCAATGCAGTGGGACCCAGGATTAAGGCTAGGCTCGGCTCGCTCATTTGAGCTAGTGAACACGATCGATTAAGGCTCGCGAACAAGCTCGTAAAAAAGCTCGTCAATAGATTTGATGAAGAGCTTGTGAAGTGACTTATATATATTTATTATAAAACTATATAATTTTAGAAAAAATATGAAAAACCTCGTAAGTAGGCTTGATAAGTGACTGATTTATCATTAAACTATATAGTTTTAAAGGGCACGCAAAAAAGCTAATTAAAAAGTTTGTGAGAAAGCTCGTGATCACTTGAAACGAGCTCGTGAAAAAGCTCGCAAGCAAGCTCGGCTCGGCTCGTGTCCACCCCTACAAACAACTATTCAACCTTGGACTAAGTATTCTATAATTACCAAACAAGCATTGAATTACTTTGTAATTAAGGGTTGTTTGGTAAGACTTGTTTGAGCCTTAATGCATATTTTCAATAAATTTTTGAATTACCAAATAAGCCTTAAGTTAATTTTGTAAATTATCATTTTCTAAATATGCATATACACACACACACACACACACACATATATATATATATAATTTACTATTATTATTTGTGTATTTAAAGTGTGTACAGTTATATATTAAATTAACAAACTTTCATTTTGTTAAATTGAATTACTAAATTACCCATTTGCATTTTGTAATTGCCCTTGTGTGTGTGTGTATATATATATATAAATGCATATATTATTTTATTATATAAAATTACCATTTTGCCTTTTATAACGTTTTGTTAAAGTTTAAAGTGTGTGAAATTATAAATTGAATTACCAAATTGCATTTTTTGCCTTTTGTAAATTACCATTTTGTATATGTGTGTGTATATATATGTTATAATTCATTATTATCGTTTATGTATTTCGAGTGTGTACAATAATAATTTTAATTACTAAATTATCCTTTTGACTTTTGTAAATTACCCTGTGTATATACATATATTATTTTTATTATATATTTGTATATATATATATATATATATAAATTGAATATATTATTTTAAAAAAGAGCATTGAAGTTTAAAGTGTGTACAATTATAAATTGAATAACCAATTAAATTACCCATATGCCTTTTGCAAATTTCTCTTTTGTTAAATCGAATTATCGAATTACCCTTTTATCTTTTGTAAACATCATTAATCTATGAAATGTATCTACAATAAACGCAGAAAAAAATTGTTTCTCTTTTTCGACTCAAGATTTTTTTCCAAAGAATTTTGAACACAATTTCTAATTGGTCAAAGAAATAGCAAGTAAATGTCAGTCTATAAAATTCTTCACTTTAAATTTTTTAATATTTTTATTGGTACTATTTATCTAACAACAAATTGTATGTTTAACGTCAGTTAATATAGATGTTGTTCAATCATATTTATTCAAACACCATCTGAAGAATTATTAGAATTTTTTTCTCTTTCGTGTACAATTTAAAAAAAATACTCCCTTCGTCCTATTTTGTGAGTCCATTGTTGGGAACTCAACTTATTAAGGGGACAAAAAGAATCTACACCTACTTTCCACAATTGTCCCTAATCATTACAACAACTTTTAAAATTTTGTCTTGGTGTAGATTTTAAGGAGGGATAGTTTTGGAAAGTAAGTAAAAATTGTACATAAAATTTAGGAAAGTGGACACAATTTTGGGACATCCCAAAATGAAATATTGGACTCACAAAATGGAACGGAGGGAGTAATACATAACATTTTTTCTATCAAATCTAATGATCGTGTCTTGCACGGGCCCTCTTCTTAGTATTGTTTGGTTGGAAAATTATATAAGTGTGTGCGAGCGTGCCAGGCAAGCAAATTGCCAATGTGTAAATGTGATTATCTAAACTGCGCCTCACCAGGGAGATTGTGGTGACGTTTGATGCCTTAACAATGACTTTTATCGTGTGAGATGAAATACTAAATAGAAGAAGAAGAAGAAAAGAGTTCGAAGGAAGTCTTCGATATTGTTGAACTGTATTATGACTACTCCTACTCCTAAGAATTGCATTAAAGGAAAGGAAAGGAAATGAAAGGAACTTGGAAATACAAGTTAAGTAAAGTAAATTAACTAAACTAAACTAGAAAAAGGTCATGGCCGAATGAAAGTAAGAAATGCTACATAATGTATTAATGATTTGTTTGTTGGTCAAGGACCATTACAAAGGAGTATAACACAAGTATTTATAGGAAAAGTCTACAACTACTTTGAATTTGAATTACATTTCCCTCCAACTATAATAACTAATAATTCAAATTCCTACAACTACCAATTAGTGGGAAATGCTCCTACAATGACAAGTGTCTTTCCATCTTCATCATCACCATTGATCTTCAAGTAACCAATCTTGATCTCCCCTTGCAATGCCAAGTGTCCCTCAATCAACTTCCAAATAACCACCAACCAATTTGAATTGGTTTTTCATGTGATAATTATAATAATAACATATAATAATATAATATACTCCCTCCGTCCCATAATAAGTGTCCACATTTCCTTTTTTGGATGTCCCACAATAAGTGTCCACTTTCCTAAATTGGCATATAGCTTTTACTTACTTTCCAAAACTACCCTTATAATAAAGACAAAGTAGTATTTATTTGTGGTCTCAAAACAAGCAAAAAGTCAAACACCCATCACATCTAAGGGCAAAATTGGAAAGTGACCATTTAATGAACCAAAAAACTAAAATAATACAACTTTCTTAAACAATGTGCAAAATAGAAGTGGACACTTATTATGGGACGGAGGGAGTAGTATAACTTTATATACTAATACATATATAAATATAATTTATGGTCCAAACATACCCCCGCAGCTCTTTAAGAACGAAGTTCTTAGAGAGTCGGAAGATTATCACAAAAATAACATTATTCGATCCAATTAGTATGTTCGAAATGGACCAAATTAGTAATGCAAAGTAGATCACATTACAGATCTTTAAAGCCAATCATAATAACATTGAACACAAAAAACTAAAATGGCTTTAAACTTGCTTCGAAACCAATGAAAGAGATTTGAACATAAAATGATGGCTTAAAAATGGATTTGAAACAAGTATAGGGGCTTCGAACACAAAATAATGGCTTTAAACTTGCCTCAAAGCCAATCTAATAGCCTCGAATACAAAAAAACTTTGCTTTAAACTGACTTCAAATAAAATGAAATAGCCTTGAAGGCTTCGAAGCCAATATTATTATTTTGAACACAAAACAATGGCTTTAGATTGGATTTGAAGCCAATATAGTAATTTCAAACACAAAGTAATTAAATGGCTTTTAAATTTGCCTCGAAGCCAATCTAATAATTTTGAACATAAAATAAATGACTTTCAACTTGTTTCAAAGCCAATGTAATAGCTTCGAATACAAGATGAGTGGCTTTAAACTTACTTCGAAGCCAATACAAAAGATTTGAACACAAAATAAATGGCTTAAAATTGAATTCGAAGTAAATATAGGGGGTTCGAGCACAAATAAAGGACTTTAATTTTGCTTCGAAGCCAAAATAAAAGCCTTGAACACAACCTTGCAACTCTTTGGAAATAAATTTTGTAAAGAGTTGGATCAAATTATTGCCACGAATAGATCTTCAAGTTGGCTTTGAAGCCAATATAACAATTTTGAACACAAAATAAACTATTTTTAAATTGGTTTGAGACCAATAAACTAACTTTGAAAACCAAATAATGGCTTTAGATTTATTTCGAAGTCAATATAGTTGCTTCGAACACTATATAATGGCCATCGAAGGCTACATATCTGCTTCGAACACAAAATAAATAACTTGAAATTTATTTCGAAGTCAATACAATAGCCTCGAATACAAAATGAACTACTTTAAATTTGGTTCGAAGCCAAAGTAATAGCTTCGAACACCAAATTATGGCATTAAACTTGCTTCAAAGCCAATCTAAAAACTTCGAATAAGATAAATTAAAATAAAATGGCTTTGAAACCAATAAAAGCATCTTCGAAAATACTTCCATATAACCATTCATATTCACTATGGTATGTTACCAATTAATCTTTTACTAATGGTATATCATCAACCAAATAAACTTTTGGTGTAAATATGTCACCAATCAAATAACAAAGAGCAATTTTTTTTCCTAATATAAAACATTTACTACAAAATGTAACATAACAAATTTTGGAGTCGAATACAGCCAATTGACCACATTGCCAAATTTGACAAATCTAAAATTTATTTGGCAACATCTCCAAATCTTGCTTCCATTCTCTCTATAATGCCTCAAAAACTCCAAACGATATCTTCCAATGAAACCAATCCAATTCATAACCTTCATTCTCTGATCCATCAAGATCGAGGCAATAACTTCATTGTTGCCAAAAATGAATTCAAGCCTGTGTTAGAGTCCAATATCTCATAACTAAAATATTTCTTGTTAGGATCAATAAAAAGCAATTTTTTGAGAGCCCATTTTGTGACTTTTTCATCGAACAGTGGAAACTCTTGATAAGATGGAACTATAATGAACACACCCCTACATGCCCGACGCGCCTTCGAACTCCATAGTATGTGTCCAGTGATGTGTGAATCAATATGGTTGATAATCTTTTTTCTTTCATAAAATATTCACATATAATAATCCACATGGTCATAATCCATTTTTGATGAGCCCCACAAAGCCAAAGTGGGTATTGACCAACTAAAGCCATGATTGACTTAATAATTCATAAATTTCAACACTTTGTGTAGTGTCGAAAAGCTCAAATGTATGAACAAATACTTGTTCATGATCTTCAACCATATTTGGTTGTAAAATGGACCCCCCGAGTGTATTTTCATCACAATTATTTGGTTGATTAACCAATAGGTGTGATGATGGCATTGGTGATTTTTTTGTTTCCACCATTGATGGATATTGAAAATTTTTCATAATCAATTTATTTTAATCCTTTGGCTCATACTTTTGAAGAATTGTTGTCACCCCTCGAGCCATTTCATACATTTTAATTTTTAAACTAAATGCTTGATCCTTTAATTCTTCCAATAATGGAACTAAATCAGTGAACCATTTTTGATCACCATAATATAGTGTTGATGGTAAAACATACACCCATTCGAAATTGTTATCACCAAAATATGGTGTTGAAGAGGGAAAAATATTCACCCGTTCAAAATTCATCTTGACACTTGAGTCCCACCGGGCGTGCCAAAAATGTTTGGTTGGAAAATTATATAAGTGTGTGCGAGCGTGCCAGGCAAGCAAATTTCCAATGTGTAAATGTGATTATCCAAACTGCGCCTCACCAGGGAGATTGTGATGACGTTCGATGCCTTAACAAGGACTTTTTTCGTGTGAGATGAAATACTAAATAGAAGAAGAAGAAGAAAAGAGTTCGAAGGAAGCCTTCGATATTGTTGAACTGTATTATGACTACTCCTACTCCTAAGAATTGCATTAAAGGAAAGGAAAGGAAATGAAAGGAACTTGGAAATACAAGTAAAGTAAAGTAAATTAACTAAACTAAACTAGAAATTGGCCATGGCCGAATGAAAGTAAGAAATGCTACATAATGTATTGATTTGTTTGTTGGTCAAGGACCATTACAAAGGAGTATAACACAAGTATTTATAGGAAAAGTCTACAACTACTTTGAATTTGAATTACATTTCCCTCCAACTATAATAACTAATAATTCAAATTCCTACAACTACCAATTAGTGGGAAATGCTTCTACAATGACAAGTGTCTTTCCATCTTCATCATCACCATTGATCTTCAAGTAACCAATCTTGATCTCCCCTTACAATGCCAAGTGTCCCTCAATCAACTTCCAAATAACCACCAACCAATTTGAATTGGTTTTTCATGTGATAATTATAATCATAACATATAATAATATAATATAGTATAACTTTATATACTAATACATATATAAATATAATTTATGGTCCAAACAAATATATATATATATATATATAGAGATATAAATCTCGTAGTCATAAACTGTTTATTTTTATTACCCCACTCATCTCATGCTCCACCCAATTGATCGTCTCTCCCACTGAGTTGTTTCCACAAAAATAGTCCAAAAAAGACTCAATTATTAAACCAAAGTGCCTTGGAACTTAATGGCAAATCCCACGTAAGTCAATTTTAGCAAAACCGACATTCAAAAAGTCGGCTTAAAGTTAGGTTTCGTAACACCAACATTAAAGTTGGGTTTCTAAAATCCAACATTAAATTTGGGTTTCCAAAACCCGACATTAACGAAAATTTTTTCCCTTCTCTTTTTTACTTTGAAAATTAATTGTGCAAAAAATAATAAACTTGAATTCCGTTAATGTTGGGTGTTTAATGTCGGATTTTGGAAACCCAACTTTAATGTCGATGTTACGAAACCCAACTTTAAGCCGATTTTTTGAATGTCGGTTTTACTAAAACCGACTTACATGGGATTTTGGTTTAATAATTAAGTTTTTTTTTTGGACTATTTTTGTGGAAACGACTCCTCTCCCACTCTCTCTACTTAAATCTTTTTTTTCTTTGGGTCAATTAAATATAAGGACATTTTATAATAATTAGGGTAAAAGGCATTTTGCCCCCTCAAACTACACACGTTTTTGTAATTTACACCCCAAACTTTAAAAAGTTGCAATGTCCCCCCTGAACTATCTTCAGGGTTGCAATGTCCCCCTGAACTTCAAAAAGTTGAAATATCCCCCTTGACTATCGTCTGTGTTGCAATGTCCCCCCTGAACTATCTTTTGTGTTGCAATGTCAACCCTGTCATCACATTCCGTCAAGAAATGTGATGGAATTTGCTCGTGTGGGACGTACATGCTAAATTTCAAAGGCATTCATGACATTTTACTATCCCCATCTAAATTAACAATCATAAATATTTGGGAAAATTACACTTTAGTCCATCATACTATACACTTATTTTCAATTAGGTCCATAAACTAATTTTTTTTTTCAATTAGGTCCTTGAACTTCTAAAAATCATTCAATCAGACCCAAATTCTGACACTGTTAGCTTAAATTATTAGATATTGTCACTTACGTTGCGCGTAATGCTTACCTATCACATGTTAGATTAAGACAAGCACGAGAGATTGTGAATGGCTAAAAAATTATGCGATTTTTGGTATGATTGAATGCGATTTTGGATCTAGTCGAATGTGTTTTCGAATTTGATTAAACGCGATTTTGGATCTGATTGAATGCGATTTTTTGTGCTATTCACAATCTTCCATGTTTTTCTTAACCTAGTATGTGACATGTAAGCATTACGCACAACATACGTGACAATTTCTAATAATTTAAGCTAACAGTGTCAGAATTTGGGTCTGATTGAATGAATTTTTGAAGTTCAAGGAACCAATTGAAAAAGAAAATAGTTTATGGATCCAATTAAAAACATGTATATAGTTTGATGGACTAGACTGTAATTTGCCCTAAGTTTTATGATTGTTAATTTAGATGGGGACAGTAAAATATCATAAATGCCTTTGAAATTTAGCATGTGCGTCCCACACAAGCAAATTTTATCACATTTTTTTACGGAATGTGATGGCAGGGTTGACATTGCAACACGAAAGATAGTTCAGGGGGGACATTGCAACACAGACAATAGTTCAGGGGAGACATTTCAACTTTTTGAAGTTCAGGGGGGACATTGCTATCCTGAAGATAGTTCAGGGTTGACATTGCAACTTTTTAAAGTTCGGGGTGCAAATTGCAAAAACATGTATAATTTAAGGGGGCAAAATACTTTTTACCCTAATAATTACGTTAGTTTAAGGACGACGAAAAAAAAAGTGTAACAATTAATCCCTCAATCTTTATTGGACATAAATACCCCACACATATCATATTAGTGTATACTCAAAATTGCAAGAATAGCTACACAGGCTATAGCAATTCCAATTACGGATTACCAAACCAGTAGAATCGTCGGCGAGCCTGGGGGAGGAGGCGGCTATCAGGAAGTGTCCGGCAACGTCGGAGGCGAAGGAATGGTTGTCGGAGCTGGTCTGGCCGGCAGTGGCAGTGATGTCGAAGATGGAGTTACAGATGTTGCCGGTGCTGTCGGACTGGATTGAGGGGCCAAAGTAGTTGGAAGCACATGTATGATAGCTGCCGCCGGTTGTGGTGAGGTGGTGTTGGTCGTAAGTGGGTATCGGAGTCGGCAATGACCCCGGCGTTGGGGATGACATTGTTGGAAGATATGTATATTAATGTATGTTTTGTTTTTAGAGGTTGTGTATGACTTTGTCCTTTGACTGTCACGTGACCTATTGGTTTTTGAAAATGTCTTTATAAGTGCTGACCTTTGTTTGGGCAATGCTTTTTAGCAAACATTTAGAGCCTCTTTGGTTGTACTTTCAATTTGAATGAATTTATTTAATTTTTGTATAAAAGTTAAAGGTAAAATTTATCATCATGAATAAATTCATTTACAAATATGTGAGACTTCACCATATTTCTTTTTATGAGGTAATTTCTTCATTTTTCTAGAATACAAAAATTCATTATTGCAAGCATCAATTTTTAGACGAGCATCATTTTTTTTAAAAAATAGAACTATTCAAGCTCATCATCCTTTTATGTAAAATTGTGTACGAAATATAAATGCAATTATTGCATTCAAAGACAACCAAACAGGCCCTTAAAGTTTGCAACTCAATGACTCATGTTCAAAATTTTACGACTTTTTGCAATCTCACCGCTCATTAAAATTTGGTGAAATTTTACCACTTTAAATAGGGGTATAAATGTTATAAATAAATAAATAAACAATCCTAATAAAAAATTTACGACTTTGATTAAGGGTATAATCGTCACAAGCAAAAAAAAAAAATTACTGATCAAAATTTCAAAATTTTGTGAAATTTCACCACTCTTGAAATCTTTGTGAAATTACACCACTTTGAACAAGGGTATAATCGTCATAAATGAAAAAAAAAAATTGATACAAATTTTCACCATTTTTCAAAACTTAGTGAAATTTCATCACTTTGAACAGGGGTAAAGTCGTCATAAACGAAAAAAATCATCACTAATAAAAATTTTACCAAATTTCACCTATTTGAACAATTTAAAACTTTAATAAAAATTTAAAACTTGGTAAAATTTCATCACTTTTCAAAATTTGGTGAAATTTTACCACTTTGAACAAGGGTATAATCGTCATAAGTGAAATAAATCATTACTCATAAAAATTTCAAAAAATTGAAGAAATTATACCACTCTTAAAACCATGGTGAAATTTCACCACTTTTAACAGAGGTATAATCGTCATAAACGAAAAAAATCATTACTGATAAAAATTTCAAAATTTGGTGAAATTTCACCACTTTGAACAAGGGTGTAATCGTCATAAGCAAAAAAATCATTATTGATAAAAATTTCAAAACTTGGTGAAATTTCACCACTCTTAAAAACTTGGTGAAATTTCACCACTTTGAACATGAGTATAATCGTCTAAACGAAAAAAAATCATTACTGATAAAAATTTCAAAACTTGGTGAAATTTCACCACACTTAAAAACTTGGTAAAATTTCACCACTTTGAACAAGGGTATAATCATCATAAGCAAAAAAAAAAATCATTATTGTAAAAATTTGAAAACTTGGTGCAATTTCACAACTCTTAAAAAATTGCTGAAATTTCACCACTTTGAACAGGGGTATAATCGTCACAAACGAAGAAGAAAAAAAATCATTACTGATAAATATTTCAAATCTTTGTGAAATTTCACCACTTTTCAAAACTTGGTGAAATTTCACATCTTTGAACAAGGGTATAATCGTCATAAGCAAAAAAATAAATATTGAAAAAAAATTCAAAACTTGATGAAATTTCACCACTCTTCAAAACTTGTTAAAATTTCACCACTTTGTAGTGGTGTAATTATCATAAGCAAAAAATAATAATTATTGATAAACTATATTAAAATTTGGTGAAATTTCACCACTCTTAAAAACTTAGTGAAATTTTACCACTTTGAACAAGGGTATAATTGTCAATAATAAAAATTAAAAATCATTACTGATAAAATTTCAAAACTTGGTGAACTTTCACCACTCTTCAAAACTTGGTGAAATTTCACATCTTTAAACAAGGATATAATCGTCATAAGCAAAAAATCATTATTGAAAATATTTCAAACTTGGTGAAATTTCACCACTCTTCAAAACTTGGTGAAATTCACCACTTTGAACAGGAGTATAATCGTCATAAGCACAAAATAATAAATATTGATAAAATATGTTAAAACTTGGTGAAATTTCACCACTCTTAAAAATTTAGTGAAGTTTCACCAGTTTGAACAAGTGTATAATTGTCAATAATGAAAAAAAAAATCTTTACTGATAAAAATTTCAAAACTTTGTGAACTTTCACCACTCTTCAAAACTTGGTGAAATTTCACCATTTTGAACAAGGGTATAATTGTCATAAGCAAAAAACTCATTATTGAAAAAAACTGTCAAAACTTGGTGAAATTTCACCACTCTTCAAAACTTGGTGAAATTTTACCACTCTTCAAAACTTGGAGAAATTTCATTACTTTGAACATGGGTTAATCGTCATTAGCAAAAAAATCATTATTGATAAAAATTTCAAAACTTGGTGAAATTTCACCATTTATAAAAACTCGGTAAAATTTCACCATTTTGAATAGGGGTATAATTGTCATAAACAAAAAAATCATTACTGATAAAAATTTCAAAACTTTGTGAAATTTCACACTCTTAAAAACTTGGCCAAATTTTACCACTTTGAACAAGGGTATAATCGTCATAAGCAAAAAAAATCTTTATTGAAAAAAATTTCAAAACTTGATGAAATATCACGGCTTTAAAAATTTGGTGAAATTTTACCACTTTAAACAGAGGTATAATCGTCATAAATGAAAAAAAAAATCATTTACTGATAAAAATTTCAAAAGCCAAAGATCCTTGTCGAAAACGAGCACGCAAAATCACTCTGCTCTCCCTTGTCCCAATCACACTTTTCTAAGCAACTATTTTCACTGATCAAACAGCCCTATCAGCTTGTATTCGATATTTACTATTTTAGATAGATGCCTAGGTTTAGATTTAGAAGATGACATGATTTCTCCACTTTTCAAAACTTGGTGAAATGTCACCACTTTGAGGATGGATATAATGGTCATAAAATATAAATAATACACAACTAATGGACCTTAGTAAACACAATTACCCTAGTGAAAGATCTAAACAAAATTGTACATATTTAGTTGTCCTTTAACGACTAGAATTCCCTTGCAAGGGATTCATATCTAATTTTTCCTTTTTCGTTTCTATTTTTTAAGGAAATACTTACATCTTTTTCTCCCATTCCTTTTTGTGTGTGTGTTTAATATAAATAGAAAAATTACCGCAGTTAGTGTGAGACTCACGGAGTGAGTTGGCCTCATCTAAGACAAATAATAACAATTGGGTCTTGTAGTTTATGTTTCCCTTACTTCTACGGGTGGCCATGGCCGGGCTACACCGGGGCATCACTAATTTAATTGACGGTCCATCAATTTCATTTCTTGCCGAATTAAATGATATTTAAGTTGTAAATTAAATTATAATTTGAAGTCTTATTAAGGTAATCACTATATATATTTTGGGAAATTTGTTAATAAATCCCTAAAATTATATTCATATGAGACAAAAACCAAGGTCTATTATTGTACAACATAAAGCCCATCACGCGTTTTTCGGTTTTGAACTAAACCCTTTTTCCCTTTTTTTGGACAGAATTGCCCATTTCTGTATTTACGATCAAATTTCTCCATCTTTCTCTTTTGCCTCTGATCGGATTTCTCTCTCTCTCTCTCTCTCTCTCTCTCTCTCTCTCTCTCTCTCTCTGCTTCGAGTGCAGCAAAACTGAAGAATCTCCAGATTTCGTTTTTCGATTTTCAGATATTCGAGTTATATAATTCGTCTTCAGATCTCGCTTTTCTTTATCACTTTCTTATAGAATTGTAATACAGGTATGATTTCAGCTTGTTTTTTATTCTTAGGGTTTTGGAATTTTGAATTGTTGTTTTTGAATCTCTGTTTTCAATGAATGTCTAATATATAGACATTGTTATACAGAGTTTACGTTGTAGATAATATTATCTATTTTAGTCGATCTCTATTTTGATCAATCTTCGGATTCATTTTGTTTGAATGTCTTCAATTCTTATTATCTCTTTGGTTATAATTATTATGTAATGCATATGTGTTTTAGACAGAAACTGAAGCAGATAGTATTAAAACAGATTATATTATCTGTTTGAAACAGTTTTTATATAATTTCCTAATTCTGAATCTGTTTCTTTTTTTGGTAGATTGTAATGGACAATTCAGTTCTATTGTTGGTGAAGCATGTTTCCACCAAATTGTTTTAGACTAAAAATGAAGCAGATAGTATTAAAACAGATAATATTATCTGTTTGAAACATTTTTATATAATTCCCTAATTCTGAATCTGTTTCTTTTTTTTTGGTAGATTGTAATGGACAATTCAGTTCTATTGTTGGTGAAGCATGTTGGTTATACAACTGTTGTGGAGGTTTCAAACGAGTTTCGTTACCACAATTTGGTGGATTTTGTTTGTGGTAGATGGAGTAACTTGACACCTGACAATGTTTCTTTTGAGTATTGTATTAGTGGGCATTCAAACTGTATTTTAGAGAATGAAGATGATTTCCAAAACATGATTTTATTGGTTAATGGTGTTTGTGGTGGTCGTGGTGATATTGTTGTTATTGAGAAGAGTGGTTGTGTTAGTTTTGTTGAGGATCAGATTAGTGGTGTTCATGAAGCATATAGCATGGGTATGTTGACTAGTGGGCAATGTAGTAGTGAAAGAGACTTACTAACTTCATATGTATCTCACAAGGAAAAAGTCTTACTATCTGCTTCTTGGGCTAATGGAGTAGTTGGTGTTGGATAGTGTTTTGAAGGCGGTAGTGCTGAATTTCGTACAGTGCTTTGTAAATATGCTATTGAACTTGGTTTTCAATTCAAGTACACGAAGAATGAGAAGGAAAGGATTACGGCTGAATGTAAATTCAAGGATTCTAGGGGCTGTTTGTGGCGGATACATGCATCGGTTGTGCCTTCGAATGGTTTCCTTTATATAAAGAAGTTCAATAAAGAGCACACTTGTGGGGCTTCTGTTCGGACTTCACGAAATCCAAGGATGAGTTTTGATTTAGTTGGTAGCATTGTTGTAGATGATGTTCGGTCAAAGCCTTTGACCTGTCCATTTGAAGTTGTTCGGGATTTTAAGGATAAATATGGACTTGATATTAGCTACCATCATGCGTGTAGTTGGGTGTTGAAAAGGCTAGGAGAGAACTTTATGGAGATGATTTGTTGGCTTTTGATCTTCTTCGATGGTATACCGATGAGGCGTTGAAGAATAACCTTGGCAGCCGTATTGAGTTTGAATATGATCATGGTAGTTGGCATTTTAAGAGATTGTTTGTTTCTTTTTACGGGTGCATATATGGATTCAATTTTTGTCGTCCCTTATTATTCTTGGATGACACATTTTTAAAGGATAGATACAAGGGTAACTTGTTGGCTGCAACTGGAAAGGATGGTAACCAAGGTGAGTACATAACAGATAATATTATCTGTTATACATAACAGATAATATTATATGTTTGTGTCTACTGGTTTTTAAATTCTGGATTGTGGTATATTTTTGTTTTATTTGTGTTTTTGTAGTAAGTAGCTATTCAATGCTAATACAGGTTTGTTTCCTGTTGCATTTGGTGTTGTTGATTCCGAGAATCTTGACAATTGGATGTGGTTTTGTGGCCAATTGCGTGAAGTTTTGTCAATTGATCGTACTGTGACGTTTGTCTCAGATCGCAATCCTGGTCTTGTTCATGCTGTTTCTAGCATTTTCCCATCATCTCCACATGCTTTTTGTATGATTCATTTGGAGAAAAATTTACGGCAGAAATATAGTGTAGCATATTTACAAAGCACTGTACGAAATTCAGCACTACCGCCTTCAAAACACTGTCCAACACCAACTACTCCATTAGCCCAAGAAGCAGATAATAAGACTTTTTCCTTGTGAGATACATATGAAGTTAGTAAGTCTCTTTCACTACTACATTGCCCACTAGTCAACATATCCATGCTGTACGCTTCATGAACACCACTAATCCGATCCTCAACAAAACTAACACAACCACTCTTCTCAATAACAACAATATCACCACGACCACCACAAACACCATTAACCAATAAAATCATGTTTTGGAAATCATCTTCATTCTCTAAAATACAGTTTGAATGCCCACTAATACAATACTCAAAAGAAACACTGTCAGGTGTCAAGTTACTCCATCTACCACAAACAAAATCCACCAAATTGTGGTAACGAAACTCGTTTGAAACCTTCACAACAGTTGTATAACCAATATGCTTCACCAACAATAGAACTGAATTGTCCATTACAATCTACCAAAAAAGAAACAGATTCAGAATTTGGGAATCATATAAAAACTGTTTCAAACAGATAATATTATCTGTTTTAATACTGTCTGCTTCATTTTATGTCTAAAACAATTTGGTGGAAATATGCTTCACCAACAATAGAACTGAATTGCCCATTACAATCTACCAAAAAAAGAAACAGATTCAGAATTAGGGAATTATATAAAAACTATTTCAAACAGATAATATTATCTGTTTTAATACTAACTGCTTCAGTTTCTGTCTAAAACACATATGCATTACATAATAATTATAACCAAAGAGATAATAAGAATCGAAGACATTCAAACAAAATGAATCCGAAGATTGATCAAAACAGAGATCGACTAAAATAGATAATATTATCTACAACATAAACTCTGTATAACAATGTCTATATATTAGACATTCATTGAAAACAGAGATTCAAAAACAACAATTCAAAATTCCAAAACCCTAAGAATAAAAAACAAGCTGAAATCATACCTGTATTACAATTCTATAAGAAAGTGATAAAGAAAAGCGAGATTTGAAGACGAATTATATAACTCGAATATCTGAAAATCGAAAAACGAAATTTGGAGATCTTCAGTTTTGCTGCACTCGAAGCAGAGAGAGAGAGAGAGAGAGAAATCCGATCAGAGGCAAAAGAGAAAGATGGAGAAATTTGATCGTAAATACAAAAATGGGCAATTCTGTCCAAAAAAAAAGGGAAAAAGGGTTTAGTTCAAAATCGAAAAACGTGCGATGGGCTTTATGTTGTACAGTAATAGACCTTGGTTTTTGTCTCATATGAATATAATTTTAGGGATTTATTAACAAATTTCCCTAAAAATAAACAAAAGAGATTTTATTTATTTATTTATTTTTCTGGATTGGCCTTTTCTTTCGGCATTACCTGCTAGAGCTAGGAGCCCAATGCCCTTGCAAGTGTGACTTACGGGCCTACACTCTCAGCCCAAGCCTCAAGTTTGTTTGAGCTGAACGGGCAAGCGGGCCAATGTCCACTCCGACTGATTTAGGCTTATAGTTTTTGATTTCCCTATGGATTGATTTCCTTAGGTGTCAGTCCTTTGCCACATAGACTATGAGTCTTTGTTCAAATGATGCTCCTTTAGAACGCATTTGGAATTGCCTTACAAATTCGATATATTTGTGATTATGTGAAGTGTAAACAAAATTTCAGAACAGATAACTTATCATAAATTCATGGATGCCAATTGAAGAAAGAGTAATGCTATGCTTCCCACATCTAAATTCCAAATTCACTTATCAAATAATGTAGCAGTGGGTCTACTATGTGGTCACTTCAACATCATCCAATCAATATCCAGTAGACCTATTGACACTTCATTTGGGATGTGGTTTTGGGAAGTATAGCATTACTCTTATATAGAGTATTGATCAAATGATGTGGTAGTGGGTTCATTGAATTTTAATTGGAGGATGTTGAAGTGATCCCACAATGGTCCCATTGAAACATCATTTGGATTGTGATTTTGGAATTTGGATTTGGGAAGCATAGCATTACTCTAAAATGGGTGCCTATATAACAACTTCATTTTTAAACATACATTATATATAGAAAAATTAAAGAAAAATTAAAAGAAGGTGGTTTTCCCGAGAGGTTAAGGGGGAAGACTTAAGATCTTCTGCACATAAGTGCGCGTGGGTTCGAACCCCACAACCACCATCTATTTTCTGTAATTTTTTTTTTGGGATTCCTAGAGAGAGAAGGCTCCATAGAGCTTTAATGACCTATCCTTTCCCCCTCCCACACACCGTCTCTTTCTCATTCCCTACCATGTGGCCCTCCACCTTGCTCCCTAAACTCTCTCTCATCATCCATATCCATGGTTGCTCCTTTATGCAAATGGGTGGCTCTGATTAGAGATCCATATTGCCATCCCTTGTCATGAGCTTCAAGTTAGATTTGGAGTTCTTTTGGTCCTTTGGATTTTGGGGGATGATCATTGAGTTGAAGGGTGGTGTTTCTATTGCTTTATCAACCCTTTTTTCTCACTCTTTACTAATCCATTTTGGGGAGATTAGAGGGCATTGCAATTGGTTCGTCATCCTTGTTATGTGCTTCAAGTCAGAATCTGTTTAGATTCCCTTGAGTTGAGAGATCTGGGATGATATGGGTTTATATGAAACAGAGGTGATCTCCATTAACCTCTCTCTTTTGCTTCTTCTTAACCAATGGCTTTTCTTTGATTAGCCAATATGGGGTTTTAGCTTTAGATTGCTATTCCTTTGGTTGAGTTTGATGTAGGGGGGTCAGCTCATTCTTCATGTCAGATCAACAAGCTTGGACCATGAAGAGGTTGAGGAGGTTTATGGTACTGTGAGGCTTTGTTTCCTCTCCCTTCTCCTCACCATTTCTTTTGGAGATGGGGTCTTGTATCTTGGTATCCCAAACGTGGGTATTTGACTGTGAGAAGGGTGAGGCTAGATTGGTTGGTGGAACGAAGGTGAAATGTGTGAAGATGGGATTTAATGTTATGGTTGTTGGATGGTGTTTCTCTTCATTATTGTCTAATCTTAGAGAAATCCAGCAGACCAATGTTATACTAACCAGATTGTCTACCCCCAACCTTTATGTGGTTCCTACCAAATGAATGGGTGCACACATGAGTCTGTAAGGTGTTTTCTTTAGTTGGGGAGAGACTGAATCTGATTTGGTTCTTTATTGTGTATGGCTGCTAGGTGATTGGGGGCTCCTAATTGTTTATCTTTACCAAAGCAGACCATAAGTAGTATATTCATGAGCCTAAGAAGGTTCTTGAAGTGTCCATCCCAAATCTTGTTTAGATACTAGAACTCGCGTCCCAAGGTGTTTGTGTAGCAAATTTGTGCTACACAAGTACAAAGGTTGAATGTGGGCTTGCTGTTACAATGGTTGAATGTATATACATTTCAGCCTTGTATGTACTGCATTTATTGGGAAGAACAATATCCTTGGTCCGTGCAATGTTATGGGCTCATTTTAATATTCAAAAGCTGCTGGATTTAAGGCAAAGTGTTTCAATGTTGTAAGCATGATATGTGGCCATTTGTGGTCCCAATGTGGGATGCCTTATACAAGACTTTTGGTGGTATACGATGCAGAGTTTACAGCTTGTATGGGCTATGGCCAACCCACTAAAGTCTTATGTTGTGTTTATGACATTGTCCCCTTGTGATGTGCTGAATATTTATGTCATGTCTCTTTGAGCACATGGGGAAGGTATTTTTATTTCTCTTAGCATGGATGGAATTCTTTCTATGCAATGGTTAAGATTTTTAATGTTATTTAGCGCATTGTATATCCTGGGGTATGCCACTTGTATATTTGTACATGTCTTTTTTGACTTTTTCTTTTATTCAATTTACCATTTTCGGAATACTATATATTTTCAAATTTTTTATTCTCAAATAAAACTTGTACCACATGTTATAGTAGTGATCGATAGTACCACATACTTACTTCCTAATAGAAAAAAAGATAGTATCACATATAGTAGCATACAGTATAGTTAGTAAAACATTTCGGAAAATAGCATTACTCCGCTAGATATCACTTTGAAATAGAAAATACTATGTGAAACTTTTAGATTAAAAAAAAAAGAACACTGTCATAGTGTCGTGCTTTTCAAATTTAGTTCCATAACGATTGAACGGTTATGTCTAATGTTGTAGCAGTGGTTGGTAAAACATATCACCACATAAAGTAAAATTGACAAGACATTTAAAAATCAAATTTTGGACAACAATATTACAAAAAAATTATATATCTATATATATACACGTGGCAATTTTTGCTTCATTCACCCAAATCTCTTCTATTCTCTCTTTACTTTTCTTTTCCTATTTCTCTTCTCTCTCCCAGAGAAAACCCAATTGTTTCCCTTTTTCACACCCGTCTCTTCATCTTCCTCATCCAGTTTCCCTGAACGTCTTTGGTCTCCTTCATCACTTCTTTTCCCTGCTTTGACATCATAGTGAAGTTTTCTACCAAATGATCGGAAGATAAAAAGTGAACCAGTCAACCCTTCTTCAGGTACTCTCCATCCTCTTAGCTTATGATTTTCTCTATCCTAACCCTAACATGGCACTCCAAACAGTCCCTATCAACCCTAACTTCGATTCTGATACCGTACGTCGTTCAATTTGGTTGTCAAGGGTGGAGTGCAATTTTATATTCCTGGGTTGATTACGAAGCTGTTGGGAATTTAAAATGCAGAACTAAATTCTGCCAATAAATACATAGATAGACACAAATAGTAATAAACAAGCACACCAAAGAAAACACATATTTCTACGTGATTTGACCAAACAATGCCTACGTCCACACCCAAGAGACCATTCTTTCACTATTGAGAACAAACAATTGATACAAGATACAATTAAGTTAAATCACATAACCCAACCCTCACACCCTTTGCATACCCACTCTCAATACCCCAAAGAACTCTCACCGCTCACCCTAGACCTTGTTATTCAAAATATATTGGGATGTATAAATCTGAAATCTGAAATACTCACTGATTGGAGATGAAAATAATTATAGAATAAATTTGATAAAGAATCCGAGCCCAAGGTCAACACTGATTCCTTAAGACGAATTTGCTCCCTCTAGGTGCACAAGGTTGATGAACAATCGTCTCCCAAGATAGAACGGATTTATAGTTCTGAATAAGTTGCACTCCAATATGCCAAACCCATCGAACGCAAATATATGTATAATACTCGAACAGACTTAATTCTAGTATGCAGAGAGAGAAAGAGAGAGAATAATTTCGTATATCTATATTAGAATCAAGACCCATATATATAGGTTGTACGAAATTGTTCGTCAACAGTCACAACCTTTCGAAAGGAAACTATTTGTCAATAGTCATATCCATTCAACTAAGGGTCTGTTTGGCATGACCAAAAAATGCATTCAATTAAAAAATTAATTTCTCATTCAAATTTTTCAAACAATCCCCTACATGAATGATAAATTGTCCATACAATATGCAAATGAAAATGCAGACACTAGTTCGAGTATCAACGAATAAGTACTGCTTCAGACTAAGTAGCCTAGTGATAAACTATCGGATTTACTAGCCGGTGAGTAGACTTTATTGTCTTTGAACTCCCAGCTGTTTGTGTAAACCTAAACAATAGAATACTCACAGCCCTTCTTCTTACATATTTGGTTCTCACGTTTATGTTCGTTTTGGCCTTGAACACCTCTTGGCTCCGTGAGTGTTTTAGAAAATTCAACCTTCAAATTCTCATAGAAGCGGCCCTTCTTACTCACGTAGGTGGTTACTATGAAGAGTATCCTGCAATACCCCACTTGGACATTTTCTAAGGTATAGGAATCATTAAAAGCGTATCTTATCCTTTTACTCGCGGCAGATTGACACTGACTCATCTTTGAAATGGGAGGAGGAAGATATAATTCTTCTTAGTGTATATTGAGTACTACATAATTTAGTTTTCCCGTTGAACCTAGATCTTGGGATCTCCAGTCAGCTAGGTTGGGTTTTCACTATGACGACTCTTGTTTAGTGCATAGGCTTTAATATCATTCCTCTTGATGAACTCTCCACTTGCTCTCGCATCAGGCATTTTGTAAGTGAATCTACTATGTTATCATTTGACTTTACATAGACAATAGAGATAACTCTATTAGAGAGCAATTGTTCTATGGTATTATATCTTTGACTATATTTCAAGACTTACCATACTATTATGTGCCTTTCCAAGTATTAATTGGCTACCACAACGCAAAAATTCTTGACACAAACTTTGTCCAACTTGGAATATCCTCTAAGAAAAGTGAAGCTAATTTACTTCCTCTCTTGCTTTATCTAAAACAATATATTCAAATTCCATTGTTGATCAGGCAATGCAAACTATTTAGAGGATTTCCAAGGCACAATTGCTCCTTTTAAGTGTAAAGGCATATCCATTTGTGGATTTTCAGTCTTTTTAAAACAGATATCCAATACGGATCTTTTCCCTTCAAGTATGGTTGGATAAGTGTAATTCATGGATCAGGGTATCCTTCACGTATCCAAGTACTCTGACTATCGCCTTTTAGTATTCCACACTTGGATTACTTGTATATCTACTCAGTTTTCTTTCTAAATAAGCTCTACACAATCAAGTGTCATTCACAACTTACATTAGATTACCAATTTAATATGAATATTCAAACAGAGATATTGCACTCTCTCGTATTTTTCAACATTTCTTTGATAGCCTAGCTCATTAAGTCTTTTCAGTTTGCATGCTTAAAATTCTAAACTTGTAGCAATTCACATGCTCATATATCTCATTTATATATGTTAATCATAAAGCCATAACATTAAGTTCCAAAATGAACCCAATAATCATATTGACTAATATCTTGGGTTCCACAACAAATTTTGCTAGACAAACAAAAGTTTCTCAAATATTGCGTACTTGCAAACATTTGCGTATTTGCAAACACTAACGAATTATAATTACCCATAAGTTTTCAAGCATATATTTACCTCCACATTTGCAAGTATCAGTGGTCACACGTTTATACAAGTATTATTCTAATACCACCACATTTGAAAAAATTTCTATGTATCACATGGTTTTGGTTTAACTTGAACCAACTCTTATATTCATGAGCCGATATGTAGAGCAAGCATTAGCAGAGAATAAATATTTCCTAAATTACATGTACATACTTGCAAATTCAAAACTTTGCAAATAGGGCCTTTTGTAGTGTGCAATAAGGTCAAGAATTTATATTGCCTTGAGTAAAATGGATTAGGCACATGTTGACATGTATACTATATGCATTTACTATAATCATAAAATGTAAATAAGATATATTAAATTACAGATTTTTCGAACCAAATCCAATCTCGGTCCTATAACATGTGTATGTAGTATGTACGTCGAATCTCCCAAATTCATTTAACATGGCTCTTACAGAATGTAATTTACATCAGATATAAAATTAAATTCTATAGATTCTTAACACACACTCTACTAACCACTTCCCTTGTGGCTGGATGGCAAGGCCTTTGTGTGTTATACCCAGAGGTCTCAAGTTCGAATCTCAAGGGGTAGGCCATTGGTGATTCAACTGGATGTCCTGGCCTCGTGGGATTAATCGAGGTGCGCGCAAGCTGGCCCGGACACCCACAGTTATCAAAAAAAAAAAAAAAAACACACACACACACTCGACTAATTTCAAAAACATTAGAAACTGTTGTGTGAACAATGATGCCTTTGTAACCGTTGAAGGCAGAGGGTCTGTTCATAAAACCAGAGAACAGATTCGAAAAACAAAAACCCTAACCAAAGTTAAAACAGAGGAAAAAGGTATTGTCCACTAAGGATCTCAAATATTGTGGTACCATTTACAAATAATATAATACTTCAACAAATAAATATATATACACTTTGTGTGCACTGTGTAGTGCCATCAAATAGTTTATTTGATTGCAACTTTTCAAAAGTTGTACCCAGATTGTAAACGTCACTATATATACATATATATATATATATATGGAGCTGTTAACTTATAATATGATGGTTGTAAGTTAGCAGCATATAACAGTCCTTTTAGTGACGAAAAAAATGTTTTTAGTGACAAAATTTTTGTCGCTAAAGGTTCCAACTTTTAGCGATGAAAAATTTCGTCACTAAAACCTTATTTTTCATCGCTAAAAGTCTCATATGCTGTAAGTTAACAAATCCCTATATATATAAATTATATGCGAAAATATGTGACCAATCTAACATTTGTAAAATACTTGCATATTGTTTTAATCAAATATTATTTTATTTAATTTTCAAAGTGTATCAACCCAACACAAAGGACTACGATACAGAGATAGATCATAAGGCGATTGAAAGCCAATACAATTTCAATCACGGCCAATATAAGAAAACCGCCAAACAAGGCATAGAAGGATAGGAAATCAAACCTTCTAATGGTTCTGACTATGAAATGCAATTTCTTTTAATTCATGAATACATCATCCATATATGCATGTGCAGCTCATTTGTTTGTCTGTTGATTATGATGACTAGTGATTTCAACACATGGACATTAAAAACAAATACATAAACATCATCCCTTTATCGGCACATATACACGAACCAGTTTTATAAATAAAAATTCATGTACCCGAACATAGATAAAAATTTTCAGATTTACACACCAGGTATGCGGAGTTGTTAATGACAAATCAAAACCAGACTTCGTACGCCTCAACAAAACCCGAGAAGCATATTTCCGCAATAAATATTTCAGATTCAACAATAATAGGGATACACACTGAACGACACACCAAACGACACACAGTGCTTCAAATGTATGTATCCTGTGCTGTTTGAATTTTTTTACACTTTTTTGTGCATCACTTACACAGCACAGAGAATATGCATTTAAAGCTGATGTGTCGTTTAGTGTGTCGTTTGGTGTGTATCCCTATTATTTTTGTTTCAGATTTACACAAATCTCATATTTTCGGATTCGAGTAGTTTGGGAAAAACAGATTATATGAGAATTAAGATTTATATGTAAACATGAATTGCATTAATTTCGTTTTAAGATTGTTATTCAAAATATATTGGGATGTATAAATCTGAAATCTGAAATACTCACTGATTGAGATGAAAATAATTACAGAATAAATTTGAGAAATAATCTGAGCCCAGCGTCAACACTGATTCCTTAAGATGAATTTGCTCCCTCTCGGTGCACATGCAAGGTTGATGAACAATCGTCTCCCAAGATAGAAAGAATTAACAGTTCTGAATAAGTTGCACTCCAATATGCAGAACCCAGCGAACGCAAATATATGTATAATACTCGAACATACTTAATTCTAATATGCAGAGAGAGAGAGAGAGAGAGAGAGAGAGAGAATAATTTCGTATATCTATATTAGAATCAAGACCCATATATATAGGTTGTAGGAAACTGTTCGTCAACAGTCACAAACTTTCGAAAGGAAACTGTTCGTCAACAGTCATATCCATTCGACTAAGGACCTGTTTGGCATGACCAAAAAATGCATTCAATTAAAAAAATCAATTTTTCATTCAAAATTTTCCAACAGACCATGCACCCCCATGAAGGGAGACCGCTCAACTTGGTACACAAGGGCTTTTCTAAATTCCTATACAACATCCCCTTATATAGAGTTTGCAACCCATTAATTATTGGACAAGTAATGCAACTCTATCATAAAAAGAAATCAAATCACAATAAGAACCTAGCCAAATGACAATCCCTAAATTAATGGGATTATCCCACATGTGATATAATCCCAACAATTAGTTCAAAACGATTAGAAGTTAGGTTGAACAAGTTTGGTAGTATTTAATTATAATAATCTTCAAAGCAATTTGTTAATTATTATTTTTTGGTGTAGTGGTTCAGTGCGAGGACAGAAAGGGGGCAAACGTTCGAACCCTAGAATGAGTGTGAAATGGAAAGTTTTTTATCAACTAGGCTAAGTCGTTGCTCTAATCTTGAAAGTGTGAGTAATTATGCGCTGTCCTTCCTAAATCCTAATCCCAAATTCACATCCAAAATGATGTGATAGTGTGACCATCTTCAATAATGATGGGACCACTTCAACATCTTCCAATCAAAATTCAGTGGATTCACTGTCACATTATTTGGGATTAGAGGAAGCATAGCATTACTCTAAAAGTATTAAGTGTTAAAATATTAAACTTAAACATTTCAACTAAAGATATTTAAAAGTATTCAAAATTTTTTACTAAATATTTTATATTATGTATCATTAATAAAGTTCATCATTCATCATTCATCATTTATAATTAGAAATTATCTATTTATCCCTAATTTAATTATAGTCTTAAAAGTAATTTTAAAAAAAAATTATTTGGTGTAGTGGTCTCGTGAAAGGACATTCGTGTCAGGGCCCGAGGGAGGGGGACAAGATTCGAACCCTAGTATGAACATGACATAGATATCTTTTTTACCAACTAGGCTAAACCATTGCTCTAATCTTAAAAGTATTAAGTGCTAAAAATATGTCCTAAAATATTAAACTTTAAATATTTCAACTAAAAAATATTAAAAAGTATACAACCTTTTGCTAAACATTTTATATATTTATCATGAAGAAAATTCATCATTCATCATTTATATTTAGAAATAATATACTTATCCCTAATTTAATTATAATCTTAAAAGTCATTTTTTATTCCTAAATTTTTTATTACAAAGTGACACATCTCATAGGTAGCATCACTGTGAAATAACAACTTGTTGCTAAAACACTGTCACTAACATGTGGTACAATTGTTGTATGCATTGTTTGTCAAAACCTAAGGAATGTCTATTCCATTCCCACATGAATGATTATCATTGTGAAATATAAAAAAAAATCATAAAAGATATTGTAAATTATTAAATATTTGGTTTATAAATTATTCATACTAAAAAAATTCATAAAAATCAAACTTAAATTGGACTAAAAATATTTAACTATATTTAATAAATTTATTAAATATCTAAAGAGATTTGGCAAAAAGAATAAATAATAATGTAGACTAAAAAGTTAAAAGAGAGTATATAATTTCATCAAAAACTATATATTAAATATTTATGCTAAATATTAAGAAAATTACACAGTTCAAAATATTTCAGAAAATATTCAATATGAAATTGTTGAACTTACAAAATACCTTGAAAGACTACACATTTAGTGAAGTTTAGTTTGAGACTTCACTTAAAATACTCACTTAATTTAGTTCAGTGACTTTACTTAAAATATTTGAAACTTCACTAAATATTCTATATTTGGACAAAAAGTATGTAAAATATTAGATGTTAGAAAAACTAAACTTGAATTCGCAATACTTGCCCAAACTTAAGAAATGTCCATTCCAATTCCACATGAATGACTACCATTGTAAAAACAAAAAAAACTTTTCTTATGATATATGTTGTAAAATATTAAATATTTAGATTTAAATTGAACTGCCCATCCTATTTGTACAATAATCACATCCAAATCCGAACTGAGTGAAATGTCTATACTTTGTGTTCAGTATGATAGCTAGTAGGTTCTTACACATGACAAGGGGTGTATACGAGCTGAGCTTTCAAGGCTCGAAATGTTAACACTTTACTCAAGTTCAGCTCGAGCTTGTTAAAATCTTAAACGAGCTGGCTCGAACTCGGCTCAATTAAACTTAAATATCAAACAAGCTCAAAGCTTGGCTCGAAACTCGGCTCAAACTCAAACCTTAGCTCCGCTCGATTTGGTTGCCTGAAGGCTGAAACACTAAAGTCTCATCTCATGTAGGGGTGGGCATTCGGTCGGTTCGGTTCGGTTTGGGATAATTTGGTTCTGTTTGGGAACTAACGAACTGAAACTGAACTAAAATATGTTTCGGTTAAATCGGTTCAGTGACTAAAATTTAAATTCGGTTCGGTTTTTATAATTGGTTAACCGAAGTTTGAACATCCAAAACCAAAACAAATGTTTTTTTTAAGGAAAGAACAAATGGTATTAATGAGCCTAAGGACCAGCATAAAAAACATTTCCAAACAATACCTCTATTGTAGAGCTCTGAGCTCCTCCAGAAAATGAAAAGAAAAAGAAAACAATATAAGCTTAGTGGTCTCAAGAATCAGACCACTTTCTGCAATACATTTCATGGTCTCTTCAAATAAAGATTCTTACAGATATAAGCAAGAATGGTCAGAGATGTTGGGGACTGTGAGCATGTAATGTGAGGTTAAGGACCGTGAGCAAAGGGTCTTGATATCTCCATATGTAGATCTATAGATCTGTAGATCAACGATCTGGTGTTCGATGCCACAATCTCTGCCCAGAAGTTGCCACTGTCGCCGACGACGAGACTACCGAATTAGTTACTGCCTTCAACACCAAGAGCCGAGAGTGACTGAGTCGCCACTGGCGCCACAAGAGAGGACGGGACGAAGGGTGAGAGAGAAAGAGAATGAGTGAAAAGAAATCCTAAGGGGGACGACGTGAGGAGGGAGAGGAGAGGGGGTCGTCAGGATTTGTGAGGGAGAGGGAGTCGCCGGCCATGAGGTGAGGAGGTGCCGGGGAGGTGGGGTGTGTGTCTTGTGTGTGCGCAGCTGAGTTTGAGAGAGAAAATGAGATTTAGTTTGTTTAGGGTTTTAACTTCTAAGTATATTATATATATATATATATACTTTAATAATAATTCAGTTTTTCAGTTCGGTTCGATTTAGACCTTTGCTACAGAAATTGAACTGTATTATTTATTTTAGTTCGGTTTCAAACTAAACTGAAATTTTAAACTGAATTAACCGAACTAAATTATAAATTTCAGTTCGGTTTAGTTCAAATTTTGGTTAACTGAAATATTTGCCCACCCCTAATCTCATGACACCACTTTTATAACCAGGGCCGACCCTTGTGTATAAAATTGTAGGCCCCCGCCTAAAGCCCCCAATATTTGGGATAATTTTAGGCCCCCAATTTCAAACACTGAATAGTAATTGTTAAGCCCAAAGGCCCAAACACAACCTAAAAACCCCAAGACTTAAGGAAGTCAGCTACTTTGCAATGGACTTATCCACTTTTAGGGGCTTGTTTGGAAACAAAAAACTACTCATTAGGTACACAAAACTGGTGTACTGGGCATTTTCCCTATAAAAAAAAGTATATTCTAAACTTTTTCAAATATAAGACTTTTCAATATTTTTGGTCACTTTCCTTGCATTTTATTTATAGAACTGAATATTTGAAATTTATTGAGCTTATTTGCAATTTTTTTGGGGTATCTTTGTACTAAAGCACTCAAATTCTTAGAGCGGTCTCCTTCCTAAAAAAATAATTTAGGTTTCCCTAAATAGACCCAAATGGCTTTTAAGAACTACATTTCTGGATTTGATAACTGATTCATGTTTATATACAGAGGACCTCATTTTATAAGTTCGCCTAAGCCCCAAAACCTCATATCCCGCCCTATTTATAACTCATTCCCTTCTCATTGGCTTCTACTCATTTCCGATGTGGGATTGAAAGCCAAGAGCAAAATGATGGCATACTTTGTTTAGTGTTTGCCACGTGCTTGCATAGCAAAAATCAATGATGCCAAAACAAATTTTCACCCATTTTTTTCCCCACACTTAAAAGCACCATTTTGCACTTGTATCATTGTAACTTAAACCAAAATAAATTATACTGTAATAACCAAATGTGAATTTGGTAAGTATAGCATTACTCTTCGTATTTTTAATTTTAATAACTAAATGTATGTATCGAATATATATATATATATATATATTACTTTTAATAAAGAAAAATGAATGTGTAGTTATACATGCATTATACATTTATTATTTTTTTATAATTATTATATATATATATATAATTAAACAGATTAATCCAAAAGTATGAATGAGGGCTGATGCTATTGCTTACTACTTGATTTATTATTTAGGATTGCAAACCGATTAATGTCATCATTAATTTGAGATATATGTTGTAATAAAAATGATATTCTTCCAAAATTTGAATATGAAATGTTTCCAAATATTAAATTGGTTTAATTATTTTTGAATATAGGATCTCACTTATATATGTGTGTGTGCATTTGGAAAGTATTTGAGATTCAACATTTGGAAAGCATATTTATATATATATATATATATATATATGTATATAAAACTAAACAACCTTTTATCAAATCTCTTCATGAACCTACTAACGAGCCTTAATGGAGTCGACCCCAAGCCGAGCCTATATATGCTCAAGCTGGGCTTATTTATTTATCGACCTTGGTATTCGAGCTCGAGCTTGACTCGTTTATTAAACGAACCGAGTTGTTATCGAGCCGAGTCACGAGCCCTTGTTGAGCGGCTCAGCTCATGTACACCCCTAGTACCATACCATAATATGTGTAGAATTTAAAATTATTTAAAGTTGTTTGCATTAACTCTCCCATTAATTACACACCAACCACTAAGTATACAAATCCTAGTATCCTAAGATGAATGAGAAATAATAATCAGATTGTTTTCTTTCCCATTTTTCATTTCAAACTTCTCTTTTCCAACCAAACTAATCCTCCATCCAAGTGAAGTGTAGCCATTTGTTGGAGAAAGAAGCTCTCCCTCCTTCAAGAGAAGACAATAGTGAGTGTGTTTTAGGTAACATTTCTATTTGATGATGAATTTATCATATTAAAATTTTTTTTATTGTAACATTTGTAGGAATATGAATGTTTTTACTTTATTTGTGAAATAAAAATATATTAATTAATTTTCTTATAAACATTTGTAGGAATATGAGTGCTCTTACTTTATTAGTGAAAATAAATAGTGACGTGAAAATAAATATGATCCCTTTCCTTGTAAAGGACACATCGATCCTTTTATAGACTTTAATGGTCTATATGTCCTTATCAAAGTGGTTAGATCAATTTATTACATTATGACCATTACAGTATTCATATTGACTAGTACAGTAATTTCTTATAATTGATTTCTATTCGTGAGAGGGTTTCTCCACATGTCTTCCAAGTGTCCTCTACTATCACTTGTATCATTGACCACTTTAATAAAATTTACTTTCCGACTTCTTTGTTCTCTTATTTATTTTGTGTAACTGGTATCAGAGCCGTAAGAGTCCATAGCATATTAGCATCAGTGTTCTTTTGTATAGCAACTTTGTAAGCATTCTCTTTGTTTATATCTTCTCTATATACATCTTACTTACTTATATCATTCTGATTTATAGTTTTCAAAACCAATATACCCGCCTGTTCATGACCGTTTTGTTGTCATAGTTAGGCTTGTTCAGGTCTTTTATGAACTCTTGGGAGGCCTTAGGCAACAAACAATTGCGAAGCTTGAGAAAGAAATTTCCATAATGTCAGATAAGTATAAGACAGTAACATGTGTAGGAAAAACTATAGAATGTATAAATGACTCATATGATCATGCACTTCATATTGAAAAAGAGTTAGCTACAATAGGTAGTATATGTTCAAGTTTAAATAGTATAACGGATATTATGTGTTATTGTTTTTCTAAACTAGAAAAAATCCAACAAATAAACCAAAACTAGCTATCTAGAGTCAACATTAACTTTAATTAATCATAAGATAGATAATATTGGATACAAAAAAACATATTAGTCTTTTAATCAAAAGTTCGAAAAAACCAACTAACGGAAAAATAGATAATGGTATGAATAATCTAGGTGATAATAAAATCCCTCGATTATATTATGGATCTGAAGATATTCTGATGTTACAAGACAAATTCTATAATAAGACTAAGTATGAGAATATCGTCGAAATCCTAAATTATTGGCGTCAACTATATAAAGACCCAGATTTAAGTATTGAAGAAAGAGATAAGATAATAATGCAGATAAGAGACACTTCTTTGCAATTAATATGAGGAATTATTAAGGCATTTTGAATATTCCATAAATGTCTTATCAGATGACGATAGTCAATCATCCTCTTCAGAAGAATCCTTAGATGAAACCCATAAGGATGAAACCCCAACTCCTAAGGGAAAAAAAAAGCTAGTGAACCCTTAGATCCAGAATATTTTGGTGATTTTGGAATGAATGAGTTCTATCAGGACAAATTTATTCACGTAGGGGAGGATGGAAAAGCTAAGGTAGAAAAACTTTCTACTTCAGAATCAACTCCTGAACTAGTAGCAGCCAGGAGAGATGATAACCATAAGTACCCAATAGCTCAGAATGGTACTTATTTAAATCTTACCAATGTACCATTTATAGACCAAATAGCCGCTATTGAAGATTGGGCACAATCATTATTCATTATCATTACAAATTATGGTACTATATGGACTAAAGCAAAGTTTCTAGATTATATTGCAGCCACCCTACAAAGGAATTCAATACAATGGTTAAAGCAATGGGAAAAAAGTGAGTTAGGACAAGCCCAGAAAAGGAATTGTTAGAATATGACTCCTTTGACAAAATCCTAGCCAAATTTGCCCTTCTTTTAAAAACTAATATATGTGGCTTTGTAGGTGACGGTAATTTTCAAGAAGGTGCAAATTATATTCTCTCTAAGATAGAATTATGTAATATATGTCTTTATGAAGACTATGTTACAATTTTTAAAAAGTATTATTATCAACTTGATCCATCAGCCACAACATATTGGCTTTGATCAATTTTTTTTTCACAAACTTCATAATCCATGGGATGAGTTAGCTATTAAAGGCTACCCTGACTTTCTTAAGAAAATAGGAAAGGAAGATTTAGATAACTTAGGGAAAATCTAAAGATAAGATGTTCAACTCCATCCTATAGGAAAAAGAAAGGATTTTAAAAAGAAAGTTCAAGTGGAGATCATGGAACAAAAATAAAAATTTCTCCAAAAAGGAAAAAATATTTTCGTAGGAAAAAGCAAAAACAAAATACAGGTACTTTCAAAAAGAGAACCTGGAGGTGCTTTATATGTAATGAAGAAGGTCATTATGCACCTGGCTGTCCCAAAAAAGGGAAGAGTGCAAAGAAATGATCAAAGTTCTTGAAGAACAAGAATACGAAGTACTCTTCACAGACGAAATTTCAAATGAGGAAGAAATTCTCTATGAAATTTCTAGTAAAGACTGCAGTTCTTCAGATGAAATTAATGAGTATATCTTCATGATGCAAGATAAAATTCAAGAAGTTCCACAAGACGAATTAGAAAATGTTCGCCTTAAAGATGTTGTAGGAGAGGAAGTCACTCTCACTGAATCTAAATTAGCACGATTTGAAAAACTTCAAGCTCTTGCTATACCAGAAATTTACAAAATTTTTTGATTTAATTTTTTTCTCAGCACAAGTGTTTGAACAATATAGTGGAAACCCAAAGGCTCAATTTTTCAGCAAAGGAAAAATTGATATTCCACCTTTTGATAAAAGAAAAATGGCTAGATGGAAGGCAAAATACCCCCATATTCAATATATTCATATTTGTGTGATTCAAGTTACCATTACTGCTTTATTCAGACAAAGGATAGACACTCCAATTTTAGTAGTAGTTTTTGACAAAAGATTTTCAGACCCAATGAAAGCAATCATTGGTGGAATTCAGTCTAATATGGCTAACGGAGTAATTTGGTTTAACATTAGACCAAATTTCTTAATTTCAGTTAATGATCCTAATATTGAAGATACTATTAGAATAAGGATCCAGCCTAAAGGAATTGCTATGAAAGCAAATTCCCATGACTTGTCAATTAAATGGAAAATAATCTATGAATTAACAAGGTTTACCGAAACTAGGGTCAAACAAACAGAAAATAAATTAGTAATTTTTTTTAAACCTAGAACCTTTGACACAGTTATTCAACCCAAATTAATTAACTGGAGTGATCTAGAAATACTTAGACAACGTTTAATTTCAGATCTCGTAGAAGAAGAAAATATGGGAAATACAACTCCTATGTTGAATCTACAAGCTTTAGGAAAAAACTTGTATATTCAAAACCAAAGAAGTACAGCTTCTACCTCTGTCTTTGAAAGAGATTTTTCTAATAAACAATTAGAAAAAAGAGAATTCAGTAGACAAAACGTACTGCATTGGATTCAAAAATGTTCAAGTTCCAATTTTAACTGGAGTAATATTTCAAAAGGAAGAAGAAATAAAATCCGCTTCTATTTATCATCTTCAAACCAAAAATGATTTTATCATTTTTTCTCCTAGTCAAGGAAAAAAGAGATGTACATATGTTCAAGGAACATTTAATTTTGCAGGTTATAAACCATATAACCTTAGTGTGCTAATAGACAGAGGAGCCACTATTAGTTCTTGTAAATGGAATGCAATTCTCAAGGAAAAACATGGACTTTAATGAAACACCCTATCGTTGTCATAGGAATTGATGGAAATCACACCTCAATTCAGTTTAAAGCTAAAGATGTAGCAGTTTGGTTAGGTGAAAATAATTCATTATACCTAAAATCTTGTGTTTTCCTTATATGCATGGTGATTTCCTTTTAGGAAATAATTTTATTTATAAATATTTACCTTTGCATATCTATGACAAAGGTATTGCTTTGAGTATTAAAAATACTTTGATTCAGATACCTTTGCTAGAACAACATGAATATATATGTGATACAGAGTCTGCGCCCGTTCCATGTGGTGAAATGACACCCATCATCAAAACCATTGATGAATCTCATTGGAATTATAAAATCTTAGAAGAAAATTTTAGTAAAGATCCATTAAAATTATGGTCTCGAAGTCCTAGATTTTGCACGTTGAAGTTAAGAGATGCTAATGTCATCATTAGAGTAAAACCTATGATCTATACCAGACAGGATATAGATGAATTTGATATTCAAACTCAAGAACTTCTAGACAAGAAACTTATAGAAGAAACCACTAGTCCTTACTCAAGCCCGACTTTCATGGTACGAAACCATGTAGAGATTAAGAGAGGAAAAACTAGAATGGTAGTCAATTATAAAAGGCTAAATGAGCAATTAGAATTTGACGGATATTTTATACCTCAAAAAGATGTTTTGATTTCCTTACCCCAAGGATCAATATACTTTAGTAAATTTGATTGTAAAAGTGGATTTTGGCAAATCCAATTAACTGAAGAGTCAAAACCCTTGACTGCATTTAAAACCTCTAGAGGTCATCACCAATGGAAGGTTATGCCCTTAGGATTAAACATCGCACCTCAATTTTATCAGCGATGGATGGATACAATTTTCAATGATCTAAAAGATTTTTGTGTTGTATACATTGATGACATACTCATCTTCTCCAAAACCAGGGAGGAGCATAAAAATTCTTTGTAAACAATTTCAAAAACATGTGATCATTTTGCCACCAAAAAGATTGATC
Source organism: Hydrangea macrophylla (assembly GCA_033977485.1). Classification (NCBI taxonomy): domain Eukaryota; kingdom Viridiplantae; phylum Streptophyta; class Magnoliopsida; order Cornales; family Hydrangeaceae; genus Hydrangea; species Hydrangea macrophylla. The sequence goes on along the minus strand of CM066997.1, from coordinate 96,019,548 downwards.
TAGAAAAAGAATCAATTGAACTTTTGATAATTTTAAATCAAAATGGTTTAAAGTTACAAGAGCATATTTTAGCAAGAGTTCGTGATTTTCCTGATATACTGGAAAACAAAACTCAATTACAAAGTTTATTCAAAATTCTAAATTAAGGACGGAATTTTATTCAAAATTCATCAAAAATAGAAATTCCTTGATTAGCTAAATTAAGGAAAGATATTATTTTTGATTGGACTGATAAGGATGTTACCATACTCAAACAGATTAAGGATAATATCTCACAATTACCAATATCCTTAATCTGTTTGAGTATGGTAACATCATTATCAGTCCAATCAAAAATAATATCTTTCCTTAATTTAGCTAATCAAAGAATTTCTATTTTTGATAAATTTTGAATAAAATTTCATCCTTAATTTAGAATTCCGAATAAACTTTGTAATTGCATTTTATTTTCCAGTATATCAGGAAAATCACGAACGTTTGCTAAGATATGCTCTTGTAACTTTAAACCGTTTTGATTTAAAATTATTCCCAAAAGTTCAATTGATTCTTTTTCTAGATCAATCTTTTTTGGTGACAAAATGATCCCATGTTTTTGAAATTGTTCAAAAATAATTTTTATATGATGTTTATGATCCTCCCTGGTTTTGGAGAAGATGAGTATGTCATCAATGTATACAACACAAAAATCTTTTAGATCTTTGAAAATTGTATCCATCCATTGCCGATAAACTTGAGGTGCGATGTTTAATCCAAAGGGCATAACCTTCCATTGGTGATGACCTCTAGGGGTGCTAAATGCGGTCAACGGTTTTGACTCTTCAGTTGGATTTGCCAAAATCCACTTTTACAATCAAATTTACTAAAGTATTTTGATCCATGGGTCAAAGAAATCTAAACATCTTTTTGAAGTATAAAATATCCGTCAAATTCTAATTGCTTATTTAGCCTTTTATAATTGACTACCATTCTAGCTTTTCCTCTCTTAATCTCTGCATGGTTTCATACTATGAAAACCGGGCTTGAGTGAGGACTAGTGGTTTCTTCTATAAGTTTCTTGTATAGAAGTTCTTGAGTTTGAATATCAAATTTATCTATATTCTGTATGGTATAGATCGTAGGTTTTACTCTAATGATCACATTAGGATCTCTTAAGTTCAATGTGCAAAATCTAGGACTTCGAGACCATAATTTTAATGGATTTTACTAAAATTTTCTTCTAAGATTTTATAAATCCAATGTGATTCATCAATGGTTTTGATGATGGGTGTCATTTCACCACGTGGAATGGGCGCAAACTCTGTATCACATACATATTTATGTTGTTCCAGCAAAGGTATCTGTATCAAAGTATTTTTAATACTCAAAGCAATATCTTTGTCATAGATATGCATAGGTAAATATTTATAAATAAAATTATTTCCTAAAAGGAAATCACCATGCATATAAGGAAAACACAAGATTTTAGATATGATGAATTTCTTTTTTCCACCTAACAAGACTGCTACGTCTTTAGCTTTAGACTGAATTGAGGTGTGATTTTCATCAATTCTTGGGAGAAGGATAGGGTGTTTCATTAAAGTCCATTTTTCCTTGGGAATTGCATTCCATTTACAAGAACTAATAGTGGCTCCTGTGTCTATTAGCACACTAAGGTTATATGGTTTATGACCTACAAAATTATAAATGTTCCTTGAACATATGTATATCTCTTTTTTCCTTAACTAGGAGAAAAAAAATGATAAAATCATGTTTGGTTTGAAGATGATAATAGAAGCCGATTTTATTTCTTCTTCCTTTTTAAATATTGTTCCAGGTAAAATTGGAACTTGAACATTTTTTAATCCAATGCTGTTTGTCTACTGAATTCTCATTTTTTTAATTGTTTATTAGAAAAATCTCTTTCAAAGACAGAGGTAGAAGTTGTTCTTCTTTGGTTTTGAATATACAAGTTTTTTCTTGAAGTTTGTAGATTCAACATAGGAGTTGTGTTTCCGTTATTTTCTTCTACTACAAGATCTGAAATTAAACATTGTCTAGGTATTCCTAGATCACTCCAGTTAAACAATCTGGGTTGAATAATTGTGTCAAAGGGTTTAGGTTCAAAAATTTCTACTAATTTATTTTTGGTTTGTTTGACCCTCGTTTCGGTAAACCTTGTTAATCCATGGATTATTTTCCATTTAATTGACAAGTCATGGGAATTTACTTTCATAGCAATTCCTTTAGTCTTGATCCTTATGCTAATTGAATATTCAATATTAGGATCATTTTACTGAAATAAAGAAATTTGGTCTAATGTTAAACCAAATTATTCTATTAGCCATATTAGACTGGATTCCTCCAATGATTGCTTTCATTGGGTTTGAAAAGCTTTTGTCAAAAACTGCTGCTAAAATTGGAGTGTCTATCCCTAGTCTGACTAAACCAGTAATAGTAACTTGAAAAACACAAATATGAATATATTGGATATGGGTGTATTTTGCCTTCCATCTAGCCACTTTTCTTTTATCAAAAAGTGGAATATCAATTTTTCCTTTGCTGAAAAATTGAGCCTTTGTGTTTTCACTATATTGTTCAAACACTTGTATTGAGAAAAAATTAAATCGAGAAATTTTGTAAATTTCTGGTATAGCGAGAGCTTGAAGTTTTTCAAATCGTGCTAATTCAGATTCAGTGAGAGTGACTTCCTCTCCTACAACATCTTTAAGGCGATTATTTTCTAATTCATCTTGTGGAACTTCTTGAATTTTATCTTGCATCATGAAGATATATTCATTAATTTCATCTGAAGAACTGTAATCTTCACTAGAAATTTCATAGAAAATTTCTTCCTCATCTGAAATTTCTTCTCCGAAGAGTACTTCGTATTCTTGTTCTTCAAACACTTTGATCATTTTCTTTTCACTCTCCCCTTTTTTGGGACAGCCAGGTGCATAATGACCTTCTTCATCACATATGAAGCACCTATAGGTTTTCTTTTAGAAAGTACCTGTATTTTTTTTTTGCTTTTTCCTACGAACATATTTTTTCTTTTTGGAGAAATTTTTTATTTTTATTCCATGGTCTCCACTTGAACTTTCTTTCTTAAATCCTTTCTTTTTCCTATATGATGGAATTGAACATCCTATCTTTAGATTTTCCCTTAAAATTTTGTCACAACATTGTTGACCATATTTATTATTGGGAATCTGATTTTTTACCAGTTTTTTTCGCTTTTAGTTCTAAACAGTGATGGGTTATCAACCGAAGAACATATTGTATGCGAAAACCTAAGTTATCTAAATCTTTCTTTTCTATTTTCTTAAGAAAGATTGGGTAGCCTTTAATAGCTAACTCATCCCACGGATTAGGAAGTTTGTGGAAAAATTGATCAAGACAATATGTTGTGGTTGATGGATCAAGTTGAAAATAATACTTTTTAAAAGTTGTAACACAGTTTTCATAAAGACATATATTACGCATTTCTATCTTAGCGAGAATATAATTTGCATCTTCTTGCAAATTATCGTCACCTACAAAGCCACATAAATTTGTTTTTAAAAGAAGGCCAAATTTGGCTAGGATTTTGTCAAATGAGTCATATTCTAACAATTCCTTTTTCTGGGCTTGTCCTAACTCATTTTTTTCCCATTGCTTTAACCATTGTATTGCATCCCCTTGTAGGGTGGCTATAGTATAATTTAGGAACTTTATTTTAGTCTATATAGTACCATAATTTGCAATGATGATGGGCAATGATTGTGCCCAATCTTCAATAGCGACTATTTGGTCTCTAAATGGTACATTGGTAAGATTTAAATAAGTACCATTCTGGGCTATTGGGTACTTATGGTTATCATCTCTCCTGGCTGCTACTGGTTCAGGAGTTGATTTGAAGTAAAAAGTTTTTCTACCTTAGCTATTCCATCCTCTCCCGCGTGAATAAATTCATCTTGATGGAACTCGTTCATTCCAAAATCACCAAAATATTCTAGATCTAAGGGTTCACTAGCTTTTCTTTTCCCCTTAGGAGTTGGAGTTTCATCCTTAAGGGTTTCATTTGAGGATTCTTCTGAAGAGGATGATTGACTATCATCATCTGATAAGACATTTATGGAATATTCAAAATGCCTTAATAACTCATCATATTGCAGAGAAGTGTCTCTTGTCTGCGTAATATATGTCTTTATGTGGAATTCATGTAGAACCCACCAGAGTTAAGGGCAATCAATGGTTAGGATATGCTGAATGTGGTTGAGGGTGTGGTTGAAGGAGTGAGTGTATCATTACTCTTATCTTATCTCTTTCTTCAATAATTAAATCTGGGTCTTTATATAGTTGACGCTAGTAATCTAGGATTTTGCCGATATTCTAATACTCAATCTTTATTATAGGATTTTTCTTGTAACATCATAATATCTTTGAATCCATAATATAATCGAGGGATTTACTTTCCTACTTCTTTTGTGATAAAGTATTTAATGCCTAGCTTTTTTAAGTCAACCAATCCACTTTACACTGGCTTTGATCTTGGCCCTTCATTTCCCTCCCAGATGGCCAATGCCATGGCCAATAAGCCCAATACCACTATGGCCGAATCACGGATTCATAGCCTTTTTACCCAACAAAATAAGGAAAGAAGTGAGTTCGAGCCCAGTAGCTCAATCTTTATATGATGCAAACTGCCATATAAGACCTATAAGGCTATAGGAGATCACTTTGGTATACCAAGGTGGTATTGGTGTAGGTACACCAAAATGAACCATAACCCTTGGATGATGCCTTGGGTTGATCTCAACCACCCAACCAAACACCACACCTTAAAATGAAAACCATTTTGATTTCTACCCAAAACCCAACCTCTCACCTCTTCAGCCTGTTACCCACACCCCCTCCTAACTTTCTCTCTTCCCTCTCCTTTTTCAAATCCACGAAGTCCCTGACCTCTATTCGCTCTCCTTGCTTGTACCAAAACGCTTGACCTTCTCTATTCAGTGAAGACAACACAAGGCTGATGTCTCAGTTAGGGACATCACTCGCCTAACTCAGTTAGGGACCTAACTTCAGCGATTCCGGCGACTCCGACGACTTTCGACCGACATATCCAGAGGTAAGATGAGCTTCATATGCCTTTATCATCTTCATTTACATAATCACCATAAACCCCCCTAATTTGAAAAGAAAACTTTGAAATTTGAATACCCAAATTGGACACCTAAAACCCTAACCAACTCTTGCTGAACAGTAGTATGATCAAGTCTAATTTTTTGAACCGATTGAAATGCTCAGTGTATATAAAATGGAACTATGCTATATATCAAACACCAAACACTTTTACAATCTGCAATAGTCTTATTCATCTCACTATCTTCTCTTCTAGTCTCCTATATTCAAATAGTGAGAAACTAAGCTAATCAAGAAATCAGTAAAAGGAGTTGAAAATGTTGAATAAAAAAATTCTGATATTTTTTTTTCAATTCCTATTTTCCTGGACATTTTTCTTGGTAATCAAATAAGGGAAAATGATTTCTCAACTAAGCTCATTTGCATGTATATTAGAGGCTTAAAGCTTATAGCATCACTTGGACAAGCTGGTTGTTTGTGATTATTTTGGAACTAGCTCTTAGTTAATTGGGTTGACGTTTTTTTGTGCAAGTGTATTAAAGCTTATAGCATCTGAGGTTTGAGCATTTAATTAATATCTAAAGTTAGTTAAAATTACAGGATTGTTCTACTACGCAGAACATGTAAATTCTATGGTAGGGGTAGGCTTACTACCAACGCATAAAAGTTAATAGTGTAAATAGATTGAAATAACTGTAATCAGTTGAGCTCTTACTATGCAATTGCCCTTTCCATTCTATTCTTACTTGAGAAAAAAATTATAATATCCAATGACCAAGAGAAGACTAGAAGCACTTCTTTGTGTCGCTAAATTTTATCTATTGGAATGAAAATCTTCCATGTTTTTAGAATGGGTGTTTTAAAACACTGATATCTCTAGGGTACTAGTGTTTTTCTACTTAAGCTAGATCATGTGTCTTTTTTCGCTTTTCCTTAATATTGGTGTCACCACTATAATATTTTATGTAACATGTGATCTTGTCATATTGTCAACAGCTATACAGTTGCTAATTCTGTTATATTTTGATTGAAGCCGAAATACTTCTCCCTAATCTTTCCAGTGTGGACAAAAGCCCAGGTGTGCTCTCAAATCACTTTAGTTGCTCATTATTTTAATGGTTGAAGGACTACTCACCAAGTTCCTGAAACATGCATTTATATTTATGTGAATACTAAGACCCCTCGACAGAAAGGGGAAAAAAGAAGCAAGACATGCACACCATTTCCTCTCATCTGAGCAGAATTTTGTAGTAGTATGGTCTTTGCTGATGGTGGGCTGAGCTATACAAACACTTGAATATATGAGTAAACCATTGATTCATTCACAATTGGAAAAACTCCAAGCAGAGAGTATGTGAACGCACAACGAATGTGCCAAAGCCACAGTGAAAAACTTCATGAATTTATTCACTTTTTTTTCCTTCCTTTATTAATATTAATGCATGTTATTCTTTTTTGCAGTACTTGGTTTGCGTCTTCTCAAAGACCTATATAAATAAAATGGGGTATGTTTTGGATTAACTCCATTTACGTTTTGAATTCCTGCATTTATGTTTATAAACATTTTAGTGTTTTGATCTTGAAAATGACGCATGTGTATAAATGTAGGAAGAAGCTCAATGTTATAAGTAAGGTTAAGGGTAAGAAGAAGATCACCCCTGTGACGAGTGTAGAGAAGAAAGGAGATAAAGTCGGTAGTCCCAAACTTTTGTGCGAAAAAGTTTGACTTTTGTATTAGTAAGTAAAAATTGAGATGTATTTTTACTGTAATACAATCATGAAATCATTCTTATATGTTTTGTTCTGTTTTGTAGCACTGAAAGAGCTAATGAGTTGAGGAAGCAAAACGAGCGTTGCAAGATAATGAAGGTGGTGAGATAATAAAGCCTTTAAAAGGTTGTTGTAGTCAAACTTTAATTTAATGACATTCATTCACACACTAATTATCTATGTATAGATTAAGCGGGAAATTGCAACAACTTGGGAGGTAATGACCCTTGATGAAAAGAGACCTTACTTCCAGAGGGCCAATGAAGCAAAAGAGGCAAACCAAGAGGTGAAGAGCCATCTTCCCGTAGATGAACAACAAAAAAAGCCTAGGAAAAAATTGAAGGTATCCCACTTTTTGTTTGTGTAGATAAACAAGAGGCGATTTACTGTTACTAACAAATAGACTTTTTTTCTGAATAAAATAGACTAGCTCAGAATATACGATAATCACCCGCACATCCTTGCTGGCAATTATGGACATAATCCGCAATCTTAACGAGGAACATGTGCAAGTAGTCAAAGATCTCGGATTTGGGGGTTTGTTGAGATTACAATGTAACCACTTGGACCGCGAACTATGCTGGTGGCTCGTGTACAATTTTGATCCATCCAAGTGTTGCTTGAATGTCCATGGGAGAAAATTGGTCATTACAATAGTCGATGTACATAATATGTTGGGCATCGGGTCAAAAGGAACACTGAAGAGTTGGGCAGGGTCAGCTGAAGATATCACTGATTTGTGTGATCAGTAGGTTTTGTGGATGGTCAATTGAGTGTAATCCGATTGACGGAAGATTTCAAGGCTATGGTTGATGGCGGGCATGAGTTTAGGGTAAGGTTCACATTGTCAGCGATGGGATGCATGTGCTGTCCAGGCACGAAACCATGCATCAAGTCTAGCTGGATGCATATTGCAAAGGATCCCAAGGCCTTGGAAACTTTAAATTGGGAAAATATGTTGTTGGATGAACTTATGAAGGGTATGAAAAATTACAAGGAGAAGAACACAAGCGGGGGCTGTGTTAGTGGTTGCGTCTTCTTCCTTATGGTAGACCCCTTTTAGTTTGAGTTGTTAAATTGTTGTTTTTAGTTACATGCATTAACATAACACCTAAATTAGCCTGATAATAAACTCATACTGATTTTGTAGATTTTCTACTTTGAGCATTATGTTCCGGTTGGGGCGCCAATGGCCACTTCCGACATCCATTCATCCCCCAGACTTCGATTCTAGGGGAATGCTGAAATCAAAGCTTGGACAACATTTCTATATGAAAAAGGGTTGCTGAGTAAAAAAAAAGGTATATCAATATGGAATTTTATGGTAAACGAATGCATTGTTGGTTAGTATTTCTGCACCTAAACATGTGACTATGAATGACAGGTGGAATTGGTTGAGAAGATGGTACCGACGGAAAATGTGGAGGTAGAGGACAAAAGCCTACCTCCAACAACAACGACTTCTTCAACATCAGAACAAGAGAAGAGGTTTTGCTTGATTGAAAAGGAATTATTAGACGTTAAAGTCATGGATCAAAGTTGTCAACCTCATTGACATCAGAGTTGATCACATTCAAACAAGAGATAAGAGAAATGCTACCAAACTTGCTTAGGCAAGTGTTGATGGAAAAGGTCAAAGAACTACACCCGAGAATTCTGGTGATGGGTAGCCAGGTCAGAGACAAAGTCCATATGGGTTTGGACGGTAAAGTTGATACCCTACCAGTTGATACCCTACCAGTTGACAATCCATATGTGGTGATACTTTTTGAAGGTCTTGGTGTGGATGATGGTACCATTGGTAATGATGATGATATTTTGAGAACCCCATTTACTATGCTAAGAACCATGTTAGAGAATGGTTCATCGCCTCATGGGAAAGATGCGTTGGAAATCGAGGAAGATAGTCCAGACACATGCACACAGAGGCAAAGACCCTTAGAGGAGGGGAAAAATGTGGATCCCATTGACATATATTTTCCCATAAACCGGCAGCATCCTCGGTAAATCAAAATGTATACCGAGTGGATGCCGCAGAATGCTCTCCCCCACACTCACCTCTTGACCAAAATTCAGTATGTGTGCAGATGAGAATATGATCTCCATCCAAAAGGGCACCCAGCAAGTATTGTAAGTTGCCCTACTTTAATTTGGAGAAGGTTGTACTAGTGAAACCTCCAATGACAAGCAAAGAGTTTGAGACCCTTACACTGCGTAATGCTCAAACATTGGTCCAAGAAAGTACTGTGTTAAGGGTGAAGATCCCCATGCTTAAGCCGTTGGAGAACAAGATAGTAAAATTTGTATTTGATGCCAAACTTGATTCAAGGTACATATAAAATATTATAATGGTATTAAACATTCATAACAATGAGTCCTTGTATGTTTTGCTAACTGGATTTGATTTTGAATACGCAATGTAGTGAGGTTATTGTCCGTTTAGAACTTGAACATGCGACCCGAGGGGATCTACAATGCTTAAAGGAAGGGGTGTGGATCACTGACATGGTACGAAGCACAAAATCTATCATTGATTCATTCTTTCTTGTAATTTACCAAGTAAATGACAATTATAAAGCTTGACCGTAACTTGTAACTTTTATAGGTAATCAATTGTATTGTTGGTAAGTTAACTTACCAAGCAAAGAAGAATATGCCTGATGGACAACAAGAACGGTGGTTTTTGCCGACATTCGTCTCGGTACAATTGAATTTTTATTACTACTTTTTATATTACTTCCATTCTACTACTTATTTTTATTTTTATTTTTATTTTACTACTTACAATTGTGTTGTTGCATATATAGCAACATGTTATAAATGGACAAGGACATGTTCGCACGGCAGGGCAGAATTATTTTGTAAATCATCGATATACTGGCAATGTTAAGGCTGTCAAAAAGGTATGTGTATTTAAAGTAATATAAGAATTACAGTAATTTGCGATCGTGATTCATTTGAAATTGCTATACAGATATTTTTCCCAATCAACCACAAGGATGAACACTGGTTTTGTTGCGTGATCGACATAGAAGAAAGGAATGTATGTATACTAGACTCGATGATTGGCCCAGGGAGTACCAATCCTCATGAAGAGCTAACAAAAAAGCTTGTAAGTATTCCAATTCATCCATGTACATTGTAAAGTATATTTGAATAGATGTGTTTATGATAATTTAAAGTACCAATACAGTAATTGTTTGAATGAATGCATTTATGATAATTTAAATAGGTGTTCTTCATGGACGTATTTTGAGATGCTATTACGGCAACCGTTACGACGTGGACATCAAGGATTTCCCAATTAACCAATGTACATGGGTTAGCAAAAAACCTTGTTAGATCACTTACTTTTTTTTTTCTTTAACGTAGTGGTATGGCAACTTAATTTCTAGTTTAAAATAGCCTTATTGTGCGTAATGTGTTCGTTCTTTCAGATACAACTGTGGAGTTTATGTGATCAACTTTATGTATGTCAAGAATCTTTCACCCGGTGTCGAGTTCATGGTAACCACACAAATTTGGTTAATTGTTAATGCACGTACACAAATGTTGCCAATTGTTATATCATTGGTTTGTTTACTTTGTTTCAGTTTCAGTCCAATGAAGCTCGACATAAAATACTTGTTGACTTAGTGATGAGTAAATATAACTTGAAACGCGAGGAAGTGGTAGAAGAGGTTGATTCATACGATGTAGCTTAGTAGGATACAACTGTCATTGAAAGGTAAAAGTTTCTTTAACTACTGGTTACCATAATGAAAATTTTGGTTGTAGTCATAGGCCCACATGTAATCCTTGCTAACTTGCAATGCATATAGAATACGACTATAAATGGACATGATAATGCATATGGAACATGTTGGAATAGGAGAATAAATTACCTCACTGAAATTGTTAACATTGTCGTTACTTTGCTGCATGAATTGACCATCTGTGCTATTCAAGTCGAATTGGAAACGAGATGTCGGGTGCATACCACCGGAACTTTCATCTTCTCGGAATGTTTGGGTAGAGAAACTTGGATCATAGAGATGTGATTGCATAGAGGTCATTGCAGAATTTCTATTTCTTGTTGTTTGCTCCTGCTCCACATTTGTTGACTGTTGTTTTAACTTTGGGCACCTAGGTCTTGTGTGTCCAAATGACCTGTTGATTGAAATTGAAATGTGATCATTGAATTTTATTTTATTCTATGCAGGTTTTTTTTTTTTGGGCCGATTTGCAATAGCGTAGCGATGGAATTCGAATGCATGACAATTTGTAAAGGGGAGACTATATTTTATGGTGTAAATTGTGGACTAAATTTTTGTTGTTCATATCCTTTGTGGTGCACACATTATGGTGTAAATTGTGGACTATATTTTTGTTGTTCATATCCTTTGTGGTGCACACATTGTGGTGTAAATTGTGGACTATATTTTTGTTGTTCATATCCACTCATTGTTGTGTAATAACCTTATTGTATGTATGATATTTATGTCCGTACCTGCAGTTGCTACATGTTTTTGTTGCTTTTTTTTTTATTGCCTATAGGCTTACATCCTTTTGTTTCAGCCACCTTTGGATCACCCACACCATGTGTTTTTTTCCTTGTTTACCCCAAACCCATATTGCTCCACAGGTTCTCCATTTGCATTTTCAATCGAGCAATAGTTCCACGTGCCTGAGTTCATCATTGGTCTGTGTAGGAAGCAAAATGTGTCATCTCCTCGCAACTAGACCTAAGATCAGCAATCCTATAATTTCGCTTCTCAGCTTCTTCCATATTTTGGGACGATAATTCGATAAAACTATTGTCCGTTTTAAGCCATCGTTGCATGATGCAACTTTTAGGAATTTCCCCCATGTGTTATTACAGCAATGATATGGCGGCATGGTATCCCCATACCCTCAAAAAGCATGCATGAACATTCAAATGACGCATTGCTGGGATAGTACAAGACATTCACAGTCAGTGTGGGACATGTCCACTCTGACAAGTAAAAATCTGTGAAAGTATATCCCTTGACCCTGTCGACAATAAAATACTTAGCCTACTCTTCTAATTCATCACGTACCTTGAAAAACATCGCACGAGTGTATATCTCAGCAGCATGCCTCTCAAGGCGTTTTAATGGTGTAATCAAAATGGGAGTGGTTTGATCCGTTGCAGTGTGAGCCATAATCTCATTGTTGCGAAGGCATGAAAGGGCTTTTGTTACACTCCGAAAACGGAAGCGCGAGGAAAGAGGAACGATAGAGAGAAAAGAAGTAAAATCCAATCACAAATGCAGAAGCAACTTTAGAAACCCACGGGGATTCCTACAAGGATGGCTTACTACTACGTAAATCGAAAATGGACTTACAAGTCAACAAATCAAATGAAGGTAAAAAGCATTTGAACATTTGATTAAAAGACCATCCGAACAAGCACTAGTTCAAGAAATACAAAAAAAAATGATAAAGGACCATTTTTGGATAATTGCTGAATTTTAAAACATCCGTGACTATATCTTTGAAATTTTCACATTTGGCTAGCATGTGAGTTCATGTAAAACACGATTCTGCACAACTTTCGTCAAATAGCATTTTTTTCCAATTCCTCACCGTTTGGGCAGAAAACTGAAATAACAGTAGCAGTTTTTTTTACAGCAAGTTTGACAGCATTTTGACGTCATTTCGAAACGTTCCCAACTATGCTAAATCCTCAAGTTTAAACATCAATACTTGACTAAACAAGTCCTAAACAACATACAACATGAGTCTAAACCAAACGGAACTTCATGTACTCGAAATTTATTAAAAACGAGAAGTGAAAGAGATAAAGAGGGGAAGAAGGGGAGAGAGAGATGTAAGGAGAGATGGGGAGAGAGATAGAGGGAAGGTATTCTAAACATACACACACACACACACACACACACATGTGTATTTTCACATTTGAAAACATTTTAAATATATATATATATATATAATTCTAACATAAGAAAAAGGAAAGAATATTTGAGAAATGGAAAGAGGTCAAAGAGTGGGATGAAAAGAAAGAGAATGGAAGAGATTTTGAACGTTTAAATGTTTGAAACCTTGTTGGAATTAAAAGAGGGGTTTGATCCGGCAAGGACCCAAATAAAAAATGAACTAAACTACAACAAATGACCTCTCATAAAAGCAACCACCCAAACCAATCCGGCAAGGATCCAAACACAAGGGAAAAACAAACAATGGACATGTAAATAAAAAAGACAAGAACTTAAAGAGGTTCAACGATCTCGGAATGTAAATACGTCATCATAAAGTGAGTTTAACAATTGAAAGAAATAACCATGAAAGCAAGGACTAACACTTGTCCTATTAAAATCAAAGAAGCTTCTCAAATACAAGAGATGAGAGCCTAAGCTCACGAGATTTTTGTAAAACCTTAATACTCTAAGTTTCAAAGCATTAAACATTTACAATCTTCCAAAACGACTGAATCAACAAGAGAGCTATTCATATACATAACTAAGCACGAGTCTTTAAAGTAGAACAAAAGTATCAATGTCTACGCGTCGGGTCACATATGCCCTTTTCCCTTATCAAGCTCACTTGGAAAAAAATGTTTTGTCATTTTTATGAGAATGACGGCTCGTAGAAAATATTGTAACAAGTCTATATGTTATCCATGGCTAAAATGAAATGAGGTGTAATGGATCGCCACCATGGCTATGATGAAATGATTAAAGCCACAAGGCTATGCGTGATATATGCACATATCTCTCGTTACCGGACTATGAGCCACCCACGCATGGAGTGTAGCATACCAACTTCCGGGAGCTACCCGAATATAGTTGGAGTTTGAATGTTTCTAAGGGTCATCCTCCGTCTCACATCACAACCTGTATCCGGATTTTCTTAAATCAAATTCCCTCACATGGGGTTTTTCCTCTCTTTTTCAAACAAAACATTTATGTCGTGATACATGAATGCTTGCCAATTAGGCCTCTATGCATGCAATATTTAAACTAATATTATGGATGATCCACTACAATAATTTAAGCAATAATTCTAATCCATTAGACATGATATCAAGGGTCTCAAAGAATGTAGTTAAATTGCATAACTTGACAATCCTAACAATGATTTCTATACTAACGTCCTAGCATGCTTTTACACAAAAGGGAGCATCCTAAGCACGTCTAGCATCATATAATCAAATATAGTACAACCAAAGCATGTAAGTCACAATTTGGCATACAACTCTAAATTTACAACTTTGGGGAAACCTCATACATGTGTTTAAATTATTCTCTTAACATCATTTTAATCACATATAATACCCCAAGATCACAACTTGTACAACCAAAGCATATAATCCACATTTACGCAAAATAATCCCAACATCACAACTTTGGGAAAAATCCTAATGCATGTGTCTAAGTTATCTCCTAGCACATATATATGAACTCAAAGCATCTTAGACAAGCATAACATATGGAAATGCAACAATGTAAATCTACCTTAAAGCTTAGCTTCCAAAAGTCCATGGCAACTCAAGAGAGCTATGCAAATCCAAAATAACTTCAATGCTTGTGCTAGGATTTTGAAGAATGCTTCAAGTATGCACCACTAATCAAGAACAACCCAAGGTTAGGATGGAAATCATGAAACTAGCAAACCCTAGGTTGTTAGAGATTGGGAAAACTTACCCACAGTAGAAATTCTCCATAGAAATGGTTAGGATATGAAAGAGAAACTCTATATACTCCAAGGAAGGTATACAAAGTAAGAGAAGTCCATGAATAAATGAAACCCTAGAATTTGGGGGTTTCTAGAATGCTTACCAAACAAGAACCTCAAGCCCTATCAATGTTAGAGGCACCAAAAAGGCTCCATGGAAGTCACACTAAGTAAGAGAAACCCAATATTAGAAGGGAAACTAGAAATTAGTAAACCCTAGATTATTAAAGAGATAAAGAGATTGTTCTTACACTTAGAAGCAAGCTCTAGGGGGTGAATGGAAGCTTAAAAATGATCTTCTCCAATGATCCCTTGAAGCTTGAAGAATGAAGTTTGAAGGAGAAGAAGAACTATGGAGATTTTTGTCTCTTGGAAGGAGAAGAAGAAGAAGAAAACTAACGTGAATGAGGGGAGGAGGGGGGGGGGGGGGGGAAGGAAGGGGCTTGGCCGGCCATATAGGGGAGTGGGGTGGGGCCCACTCTCTAGTATGCTCCAAAAAATGAAATGTTTGGTGTTCCCACGGACAGTCTGACCCAACAGAAAGGCAAAATTACCTCATTACCCTTTATTATAAATTCTGAAACATTACAGCTTTATCATAAATTCTCACAAACTCATAAAGCCGCATTTTAACCTTTACAAAATATTTTAAAAATGAATTCATACCTTCGCACCTTTGTGTTGTGGTCATATCCGCAAAGAAATGCCCTTTCAAGTAAGCCTCGACCCAAGTTGAACGTATTTCATACATGTCCATCATCCATCTATTGTTATGTAGTTGAAAATCATCAAGTAAAGATATCCATGCCGTTTCAAACTCTGCAGTTGAAAATCAGCTTGTCATGCAATGATGGAATCTAGACGCAAAGCCTTCAATATGTATGTTAGTAACGACATTTCGTTGTATATGCCTTTGGCATAAACGATGGTGGGAAGCAGGGAGAATCTGCATAATTGCTCTGCGCATGGCCTTATCTCCATCAGTTATAACAGAAATAGGCATCTTATCATTCATCAATGCAATAAACGTCTCGAAAACCCATGTGCATGTCTCGACCTTTTCATCAGATAGCAATGCACAACCGAATATCATTGTCTACCAATGGTTATTGACGCCTACCAAAATCACGAACGGTTTTTTGTAAGCATTTGTTCGATATGTTGTGTCGAAGACCAGAACATCTCCAAACCTTGCATAATCCGATTGTGATCTTCAGTCACTCCAAAATAATTTAGAAAGGCAACCGTCGTCATCAACATCATACTTGTAGAAAAATACTGGATCATGATCTTTCATTCTACATAAATATGCCAATGCTCTCTCAGCATCACCGTCCATAATTTCTGACCTTCGTGCAACGTCAATTATATTGTATAGGTCCTTTTGGGTGAACCCAGCATTATCATACCCTCCGGATTGGTGTACCATGTAATCCATAATCTTGCTTGGTTTGATTCCAACGCTATGCATGGAACTCACTTGTGCTTTATCAGGAGATGTAACTTTTCGATGTGACCGCAGGAAAGGCACGCAAGGTGGTGGTGCTAGCGAATGGGAATGGTCTTTAACAAAATCTGCAACCTCGTATACTAACCCGTCCTTTGACAATTTGACACGAAGGGTGGCAAGACATTTAACTCTAGAAATTACCTGTGGTTCCCGTTGCCTATCTTGCCTCTGTAAATGCTCTTGCTTTCTTAAACCCGCTCTAGAACAGCACCATTTTCTCGATCTAACAGTGCCATCATTTCTTAGGACCAAATTGTCTTTTCTAATATTGAAGCCCATTGTCTTTGCATATAAATTGTACCAAATGTCTGCTTCAGCCTCTGATTTGAATTTTAAGGCCAACACATCAACTTCAGTCAACTCTGACATGGCTTTATCCATGTTAAAATCAAACAAAGGTGGGTAGAACGTGCTCCCACCAACTTCTGGACACGTGTCATCAGTGTTTATCGTTGGTACACCAAAGGAGTATTCGAACCCAGATGTGTCATTAGTGTTTGTCTTAGCTACACCAAAGGATTATTCGAACCCAAATGTCTCATTAGTGTTTGTCTTAGCTACACCAAAGGAGTATTTGAACCCACCATCTGAGTTTTCATTGTCCTCATCATTAAAATCGATGTCCTCATCATTTGTTAAATCAACAATCACATTTTTCCCTTGGAACAATTACCATCCCCCATTGTAATTCTACCTACAGAAAAAATCAAGTTACAATAAGTTATTATGGTTCCCTTAGGCCCCGTTTGGTTGGCACAGAAAGGAATCTATTTGGGGAAACTGATTCCACATCATCACTTTTTTATGTTTGGTACATTTAAATGGCCAAGAATCTATTTTGGAATTGATTCCAAAATAGAAATAGTTTCCTATAAAACTAGGGAAACTCAATCCTTATCTACAACTGGTATTCAGATTCCTTTCCACAGGAATTTAAGCAAAAGAAACGTAAAAAGAAAAAAATAAATAAAAAAATGCGGGCCTTATCTCCTTCTTTTGTTTCATCGTTCCTTTTTTTTTTCTTTCTCTTTTCATGTATGTTCAGTCTGCTCAGAGCTTCTGTGCAAACAAAAATATTCTGGTTCATTCAGAGCTTCAGTCAGATCGTAGGTATCAGGTGAGTGTATACAAAAATATGTATTGATCTTTTATTGACTGAGATGTTGATCAATATCTTTGCTTTTGATTTTGTTGTGGGTCCTTTGGTGTGGCCATATATATATATATAGAAAGACGTGGCGAGTTTTAAACCGGTTGATCAAGGAGATCGGTGCACTGATTTTATATAGTCTTTCAAGGCTTTGATTTGTTCTTTAGAAGGGGTGTTTGCTTGTTCTTTATGGATTTGTGCACGTCATATGTTGTTGAAGCTAGAAACAGAAGCCTGTTGTGTGTTTGTGTGTGTATGTAATTATGTACTCATCAATATGTATTGATCAACATCTCACCTAGAAAAATATGTATTGAGCAACATACACATATACATATCGAGTAGGTAGATGTTGATTTTTCTAGGTGATCAATATGTACTGATCAAAATATTGATCTTTTATTGACTGAGATATTGATCAATATCTTTGCTTTTGATTTTGTTGAGGTTCCCATGAAATTTTCATAATTATTTTATCTTGAGATTTTTAGTATTTTACATTTAGGACTCCCCTAAGGCCCAATTTAGTGTCATCAACTACATATATATTGATATACATGTATATAAAACTCAAAAGCAAAGACCCTAGAATTTTGAAAATTATAGTTTTAGCATAAGAATTTTTTGAGTTTTAGAAATAGGCTCCCTCTAGAATTTTGAAAGATGCCATAACGATGTTTAAGTTTTAAAAATAGACTCATATTATAAGTAGACCCCAAAAAAATCACTAATTATGTATAAGTAACCCCTAAAAAGTTGCCAATTATGTATAAGTAGACCCTAAAAAAATTGCCATGGGGGAAGGGTCTCCATTTTAGTAGTTCATCCCAGGCCTCCAAATACTAGGAAAACCCTGTACTATATTACATATATGAGTATTCAAATAATTGTCTTAGTTTAATTTGATAATCACATAATCGTCTTAGTTTAATTTGATGATATATATACATATATATATATACATGTTCTAGCTATTTTCATTTTTTCTAGTCTACTTCGTTTCTTATTTGATGATAAATAAATATGTTGTCTTTATACTAATTTATTTTTAGGCCAATATGTAAAAATGAAATGAATATTCAAAGTTACTTGATAAATTATTAGGTGTCTATACAATAATGGATCAGAAAAATTTGGAGAGGAAGAAGCTATTTTTTATGATAATGAAGATGTCCATGGATCAACAAATGATGGTAGTGATCATATTCTACCTTGCATGTTTTATCATTGTACGACAATATCAAAAGCATTGCTTAAAGTCACGATACTTTAATAGAGATTACTATCGATCAGAATATCTTGAGCGATTGGTCTATGCAAGTGACAAAGCATGTTTTGAGCAACTTCTTATGGATAGGTATGCGTTTAGAATATTATGTGGGATGCTTCGTTCTACTGGTAGATTAAATGACACAAAAAACGTGAAGGTTGATGAACAAGTAGCTATGTTTCTACATATAATTGCCCATCATGTGAAGAATCGTGTAATAAATTTCCGATTCATGAGGTCAGGCGAAACAATAAGTAGACATTTCAACAAAGTACTGAATGCAGTTATTCACTTACAAAGACAGTTGTTTAAAGTACCTGAACCTGTGCCTGAGAACTCTACAGATGAGAAGTGGAAATAGTTCAAGGTATGATATATAACTTATTCAAAGTTCACAGATAAATTATGCTATAACATAGCTCACTTGAACATTTTGATGTTGTAGAACTGCTTAGGAGTGCTAGATGGAACTTACATTTGAATGAACGTACCAGAACTTGACAAGCCTAGGTATAGGAGTAGAAAAGGAGAAATTGCTACAAATGTTTTGGGAGTATGTGCCCAAGACATTCATTTTATTTATGTTCTTCCAGGATGGGAAGGTCCTTCGAGATGCTGTGAGTAGAAGAAATGGCTTAAGAATTCCCATCGGTAAAAACTAATACAATTAAAAATTTTATCATTTAAAATTTATAATATTGACTTTGGCTTATTTTTCCCATTATTAAAATAACGTAAGGTATTATGTCTATATTCACTAGGATATTATTATCTTGCGGATGCCGGATATACAAATGGCAATGGATTTCTAGCCCCATACAGAGGACAAAGATATCACCTCAACGATTGGAGGGAAGGACACCAACCGACTACCCCCGTAGAGTTTTTCAACATGAAGCATTCTTCAGCTAGGAATGTCATATAGAGGTGTTTTGGATTGCTAAAATTACGTTGGGCAATTCTTAGGAGTCCTTCTTGGTATCCAATTAAAGTACAAGGTAAAATTATAACATGTTGTCTTCTCCATAATCTTATAAGAAGAGAAATGCCAGTTGATCCATTAGAAGCTGATATAGAGGAAATAGAAGATGGTGCCACTGAGTTGCATGGTGAGTCAATTACTGTAATCGAAACATCAAATCAATGGACAAGATGGAGAAATAATCTAGCTAATCAAATGTTCAATGAATGGATGGCAAGTAGGCAGGGTTGAGAAACTTAAGATATTTTATGCATTATTTTTCTAGGTTGTGTTAAATAATAAGATTATTACTTTATGTCATGACATTACCTGTTTTCTAGTTTAGACGGTTATGTACTTTATTTATTATTTTTGTAAGAAGTTGTTCCTCTATTTTAGTTTCTCTGCATATTGTCATTTTCAAATGGTCGACTTGCATGTCAATTTCAATAAAAGTAAATGTACTGAATACTTGTTTTTGTCGATGACTAAGATTCATAATGGATTGTTATTTTCCCAGTGATGGCTTCCAATACTAATGAATCACAGAGAGATACTGGACTTGACAGAAGAAATAGGAAGAGATCTACACATGTTTGGACTCCAGAAGAAATAGGAAGAGATCTACACAGAGGGAAAATGATTTAAGAGTGGATATCAAAAAGAACTAGAGAAAATGTTAGAAGAAAAATTACCAGGTCGCGGTCTTAAGGAAAAGCCACACATTGAATCCCGTTGCAAAACAATAAAAAAACAATATCACTGTATCTATGATGTGCGCCATTACGAAGGGAGTGGATTTGGTTGGGATGATGACAAGAAAGTGTAACCCCTGATGCAGATATTTGTGATGAATATTTGAAGGTAAAAATAATATCTTTTTTACTAGAATTTAACTATGCTACTTGCATATCATTATTATTATTATTGAAGAACCTTTTTACTTATTTTTATTAGAGTCATCCCGATGCCTCTTTTATGAGAGGTAGATCATTTCCTTATTATGATGATCTAGCTATAATTTGGGGGAAAGATAGAGTTAATAGAAAAGTGGCGGAAGCACCAGGTGACATTCTTGAAGATTTAGACAGAGAAGAACACAATAATAGAACGACCATGAGAATGGGAGGTGGATTAGATGACATTGATGCTTCTATACATGGTACCCAACCTGTGGTTGACTCAGTTGGGGAGGGGTATTCTAAACAACCTCATCGAAAAAGGTTTAAAGCTTTTGATAATTTAGTTTCAGGGTTGGAGCAAATTGGAGATGTTATGAAAAGTCACCTAAAAGATAATAGAGAACAAATGGCTCAAATCATTGAAACTTGGGCAGCTCATGATCGTCATCAAATTGACAATAGGATCAAGCTTAATGATGAACTTAAGAAGATTGAAGGTTTGTCACGTGACGAGCGACATAGAGTCAGTTTCATTTTTGTGCATGACTCAAATTTATTGGATTATTTTTTCACAATTGGAGATGATGAGAAGGAATCATGAGTGAAGCACTTATTGAAAACTAATTGATGGGTTGTAGAGCGCACTACATAGTCATTTCCTTATTTCAGCAACATTTGTTACCTGCTACATTTTTTAGTAGTTTTTTTTTAATTAGTTGTGTTAGTGGTTGCACTTTTTTTTTCCAAGGATTGCCAATTCTTTGTTTTATTTTATTTTTAATTTTTTTTTCCATTTACCTATTCTTCAATTAAATAAATCGATAGTTTACTCATGTTTAAGTATATCTTTTTGGTTGGCATCTTATATGTTTAAGGAATAAATTAATATCTTGTGAGACCAAATAAAGTAAGTTACATATATCATATCTAAGTAGGGACCATTTTGACAAATTAAGTAAATATTAGATTCTATTCCCAACTATTCCAATGTTAACCAAACACATGAATGGAAATTTAATTTTGATTCCATGGACTGAATCCTTGTTTACCCAAACAACATGAAGGAAAGTGAAATGGTTTCCTTTCCTTGGAATCAGATTACTTGGATTTAGCTTCCTTTCCCTTGTTCCTTTCCATGCGAACCAAACGTGGCCTTATAGTAACTTATTGTTCCAGGATTTCTAGTCTTGGTTCCTTTGATTTCTAAGTTATGTTCCTTAATCATTCATACATGGTTCTATTATAAATACAAATGAGTTCCTTAATCATTCGTACACGGTTCCATAATCATAATATTCAGTTTTTGTTCCATGATCACAAACTTGTGAAATAAAAAATAATAGACTTCTCTTTCTAGACACATTGTTTTTTTTTTTTTTTGTGCATAATATAATATCGTAGAAACAAAAGACATCCTTAAATAGTTGTGCACTAAAACATACTCCATATTACACACTGTGGATATCGCAATTTTTCCTTACCCACAGTTTTTTTTCAAAATCTTTTCCAAATTCAAATTCAAAAACGAGTCGCCACTTAATTTTTAAAAGGAAAATTAAGAAACCATTTTTAAAGCAAACTGATCTTTTTAGAAATCAAAAATTGACTAGGTCCGGGGATTATGGAATGAGAGAGGAGGAGCCCGGTGGACTAAAACACCCTCTTTCACCTTATCTCACGATAGGCCTCTACTCAACATCCTTTTAATCGAATTATTAATCTAAATGTGCCCTCAACTAATACATACGTATATATATACATTACACAAGCATGTCGAAATGGTGTAAAATTGCTAAAGACAAAATATCATTCAAAACCAAGTAATTCATTTAGCAAGCAATATGATATGCAAAAAAGAGAACTAGAGAACTTACCCGGGGTCCAGCCGCGAATATTTAAACGTGCAATGCATACAAAAGTTGAAATCCTAATAAAAAGGTCTCTAATCACATTACACATAAGGCAAGTTTTAATTCTAATGTGTCGCACATGAGGTCGAAAAATCAATGAAATTAAGGAATAATTAAACTAAGGAAGAGTCGAGAGATCATACCTTATCGGCGCTACAAAACAAAGGTTAGTTCACATAACATACAAGATATAAAGTTAGATGGCACTCCTAGGCCTCTAGCTTAAATCTATCAAATATAGTTAAATCTAAAGCAACAAATCCTAATTATAAGCATCGAGCCACATGGATGAATGTATATACGAACAAGAATAAATTATGAAATACTCATTGATTTAGATCATCTAAACTTTGAATTCAAGCATTAACTAATCATTATCGAAGCATGGTTTGAACCCTAACTTATGAAAATATCATTTGAGCCATTATTCACAAGATTGGCCAAAGTTGTGACAGGATTCTGAAAATTGCTGAGAGTAGATTAGAACTTCAAAGAAATAAAAGGCATGGTTTCTACGGTATGATCTTGATGATTTTTGGACACTAGATGCCTCTGTGAGTCTAGTTTTTAATCTAAAAAGAAATTAAGGTTTCAACGGTTAGATCTCTGGGAATTAGACAAATACTAGACGTCACTCAGGACTTCATAACTCTCTGTCCAGAGTTTTTGTATGATTTTCTAAAAATAGTAAAAAAATCAGAAAAACTTAGATCTTTTTAGGGAACCTCATTAACACATCAAACTTCATATAAAAAATTACTTGGGGTCAAAAATGTTTGATTAAGGTTCTGATTTACTCATTTCAAAAAGGTGTTGCTGTTCTGAAACTCTGGACAGATTGTTATTGTTTCCTCAAACTCATGACCAAACCACCTAAAACATGGAATCTCACTAAAACAAAAATTACAGTGGTAGAACTTTGAGTTATAGACACTTTCCCATTGGTTTCATTCAGTTCCAACGATTCGATGTTTAACTAAAAATCTTTGATGAAAAGTGGTTGATGAACTCACTGCATCTTTTGTCTAATTTATGTTTTACTTGATAATTTTAACTATTAAGCCATCAAACTTGGCTTTAGTTAAACTACTTCTTCTACCATTTGATGGTCATGGAAGACTAAAGACTCTCATACTTGATAGACTTCAATGAAGTATGAAGAAACTTCTCAAAGTCCTAGAATAACAAGATCAAACCATGGAGGTGGATTTGAACTTATCAACCAAACATGCTAATTATCAATCCTAATCTTCTTATAAACCATGAACTTATAAGAAGACCAAGAGATTTCAAACCAAGAGATTCAAATGAGACATTGAAAGTCTCATAAATCCCAAGACATGAATACAACCAAAAACAAAAAAAGAGACTCAACATTCATACATTAGCCAAGTTAACATGT
This sequence comes from Hydrangea macrophylla, assembly GCA_033977485.1. Taxonomy (NCBI): domain Eukaryota; kingdom Viridiplantae; phylum Streptophyta; class Magnoliopsida; order Cornales; family Hydrangeaceae; genus Hydrangea; species Hydrangea macrophylla. Next base: position 95,995,875 of record CM066997.1, on the reverse strand, counting down.
ATTTAAAGAATGATTTAGTCTAGAGTCTACCTCTAATATCCTCAACTTGGTGATTAGGAGGATGTCCACAAGTTAATCAAGCTCTTCAACCCTAACTCACACACAAACCTCTCTTTCAAATTACAAAAGCAACTCTTAAGTATGTTTAGAAAATTTTCTAGAGATTTAGAGGAAGGAATCAAGATAAGGTTGGAAGATTCAAAGAAATTCTCCTCCTTTCTAATGGGATATTCACTACTCTTATATAGGCAATTTTAAAAAGGCATCTCAGTCATTTCAGGGGCAAAAACACTAATTTCGTATGTCCTTTTGGTGGTACAAATCGTGCTGTATTACAGCTGTCTACCCAAAAATGCGGCACTCACTGGAGATGGAAGCGGCACTTGGTGAGTGCCGGAACAACACTTGATGAATGACGTCGTGGCATTCATTGATTGCCGCACCGACATTCAGAGAATGCCGCGGATAACTCCAGGGACTGCCATTTTTATTGGAAATCCATTTTTTCACGGCATTTAGTGAATGCCGCTCCCTCACTTAAGCGAGTGTCGTACAGCAACCCGTGACTACCGCAAATCTTACTATGTGTCGTTCTCCTCTGTTTTCCCTTTTTCTCTCTTTTCCCTTTTTATCTTGAATTAGAAGAGCCTTCGAAAAAGCTTGAATCACCTTTGGAAGTCCCAAATTAGTCGGACATTGTCATCATCAGATCGTAGAGGTAATACTCCCCTTAACCCGACGTTTGGTCAAAATTGGGGTCTCTACACACACCATATAGATCACCATAGTATTCATAACAATATACAGACAATAACTAATCGTTAAATACAGCATCTAGATTTCCATAGTATTCATAACAATAGACAAACTTTCCGTCATCTCTCATTAGACACCCAGGAAAAAAATGCTGAAAATCACCATTAATATCGTCCTCACGATAATCCGGTAGATTGGGATAAACATCAACATAGTAAGGATCACATTCAATATCCTGTATAGCAAAGACGGGGGGGGGGGGGGGGGGGGGGGGCGGGGGTGATAATACTTTTTTGCATCTTCTATTGCATGAACACGCTACAATTGTTGTTTCATTTGTCGAATCTCTTGCTTCAACAAATCTATGACCCGATCATCATCCCTGTACGAATTTTGCATCAAATCAGGAGCACGAGAATTTGGTATTGGTAGCCTGTGCCAACGACAATATAACTCGCACTCACACCGTATACTAAACAATCTTGTCCATTGTAGATCATATCCAATAACAACAGCATTGTTTGGTAGTCGAGCGTGAGAGTCACCAATGATTATGTGGCCAACATTTGTGAAAGGTAAATTATAAGGTATTGTAGTGCTAACAAAAGGACGTTTTTCACCATACCAAGTCTGCCCATTAGGATCTGTGTAAGAGCAATATGCATGCCATACATCGGTAATTGAAGGAGCCCTTGTTCTACTTCCTCCACTTCTCCCTCCACCTCTACCCCTTCTCATCCTAAAGAGATTTGAGTACATAGTCTGTTGATATCAATAGTTTACATGATTTCAAAGTCTTGAAAGTATAGTTCCTTCATCAATGATTCCATTATCGTAAAATATGGTTCCTAGATTTCTATATTTAGTTCATCTAAATTAAACATGGTTCCATTATCGTTAATACATGGTTCCATTATCGTAAAATATGGTTCCTAGATTTCTTGTCTCGGTTCCTTTGATTTCTAAGCTTTGTTCCTCTAAATTAAACATGGTTCCATTATCGTTAATACATGGTTCCATTATTGTAAAATATGGTTCCTAGATTTATATGTTTAGTTCCTCTAAATTAAACATGGTTCTATTATCGTTAATACATGGTTCCATTATCGTAAAATATGGTTCCTTTGATTTCTGAGCTTTGTTCCTCTAAATTAAACATGGTTCCATTATCGTTAATACATAGTTCAATTATCATAAAATATGCTTCCTAGATTTCTTGTCTGGGTTCCTTTGATTTCTAAGCTTTGTTCCTCTAAATTAAACATGGTTCCGTTATCGTTAATACATGGTTCTATTATCGTAAAATATGGTTCCAAGATTTTTATGTTTAGTTCCTCTAAATTAAACATGGTTCCATTATCGTAAAATATGGTTCCTAGATTTCTTGTCTCGGTTCCTTTTATTTCTAAGCTTTGTTCCTCTAAATTAAACATGGTTCCATTATCATTAATACATGGTTCCATTATCATAAAATATGGTTCCTAGATTTCTTGTCTCGGTTCCTTTGATTTCTATGTTTTGTTCCTCTAAATTAAACATGGTTCCATTATCAGTAATACATGGTTCCATTATCGGTAATACATGGTTCCATTATCATAAAATATGGTTCCTAGATTTCTTGTCTCGGTTCCTTTGATTTCTATGTTTAGTTCCTGTAAATTAAACATGTTTCCATTATCGTTAATACATGGTTCCGTTATTGTAAAATATGGTTCCTAGATTTCTTGTCTCGGTTCCTTTGATTTCTAAGCTTTGTTCCTCTAAATTAAACATGGTTCCATTATCGTAAAAATATGGTTCCTAGATTTCAATGTTTAGTTCCTCTAAATTAAACATGGTTCCATTATAGTTAATACATGGTTCCATTATCGTAAAATATGGTTCCTTTGATTTCTAAGCTTTGTTTCTCTAAATTAAACATGGTTCCATTATCGTAAAATATGGTTCCTTTGATTTCTAAGCTTTGTTTCTCTAAATTAAACATGGTTCCATTATCGTAAATGATCGGGAGAGAACAAATCCTATTTATACGCCTTAACGAGCATCTGTTAGCTCCTTTTTATCCTGTTTTTGTATATTTTTACTTCGTTTTCTAGTTTTTGACAGGATTTGGAAGAAATCACCTAAACCAGGCTAAACAGGATGAAAAAGCATAAAGAAAGAAGCTGAAAATGCCAAGTCGCGCGCGCGAGCCGCGCGCACGAAAAATAGAGAATCGCTCGCGCGATCCGCTCACGCGAGATACCCAAAATCGCTCGCGCGATCCGCGCGCACGAAGTCCTAAATGTCGCGCTCGCGCGGTCCGCTCGCGCGATCCGTACAAAAATCAAAGTTGCGTATTTCAGTATACTGAAGACTCCTGTGCAAACGAAACTAGTGAACGACGTCTAGACTGTAAATTACATCAGTTTCAGTCCGTTTCGGGTTAGGAAGGCTTCCAAAACTTGTTGTAAATCTATATATACCCTATTTTATTACAATTAAAGAGTTAGACATTGTTGACAATTATTATACACACATTCTACAATCATACTTCCAGCCATTGAAGGGAGGGAAGCAAGGAGAAGAAGAAGAAGACCAAGGGTTTCCATGGCCTCCTCCATCAACTACTTGCCATCCATCACTTCCATGGACGGCTAGATCATAGATCTAGGGTTTCAATGAAACCCTAGCCAAGTAATAGGGTTTTAGTTATGTTTTTATTTTAGTTTTATTATGTATGGATGACAGTCACATGTTTAGAGGATTTTTATAAATAAATCGAACTTCTAGTGATTAAATCATTACTTTCAGAATTGATTCTTGTCTTAGATCTATTTTGACTCTGGTGTGCTCAACGATCTATGCTTGCTGTGCTTGTTTAGATTGTTTATATGTGATGGTGCTTTATTGATTTGTGCTATCAAGTATCCGAATAGTCCATGCCTAGGGTAGACGGATTAGATCACAACCCTAGTTTAGTGTGGGATAATTCGTGCTAACCGAAGATGGATTATGTTGGTGCTTGAACCATGATTATTTTCTTGACGGAGGAATTGGGCTTGTAGCTACAATTCCCCATAATCATCCAACTTAGTAAGCTAAAGTAATTCATAAATATTCCTTATTATGAAGCTAGTGGTGGAGTTGCAATCCTAGGTTCACTTAACATTATTTAAAACACTTTTAATTGCTTTCATAGTTTAGATTTAGTTTTATTGTTATTAGTTTAATTAAAATCAAATCAAAATCCGTTTTCATAATTAACTGTAGTTAGGTTTTAAAATTAAGTCGCTGTAGTTAATCAATCTCTGTGGGTTCGACCTTTACTTCCACACTGCAAATCTTTTGAAAAGTAAAGAACACTTTTTATATCTTGATTCTGACAAGATCAATTTTTGGCGCCGTTGCCGGGGATTGCATTACTACCTTTAATTTTATAATCTTAGTTTAGTTAATTCGTAAATATTAGATTAGTTTTTATTCTTCTTATTTTCCGTTTTTGTTTTAAATTACTAACTTGTTCTTTTATTTTATAGGTTTTCGAGTCATCAAATTCCAACGTTTCCGAGTGGAGTAGCTAATTACATCAAAGGAGCTTACGCAAATAAAATAAATAAAAATTAAGTAAATTGCTCGCTTTAACTTCGCATCCAATCACTGTAAGTCAGGGCGCTGAGACGCAATTACTTGCATTAGTTTAGGGTGAATTGCACTGCATTAGCTAGGAAACCCGGGGCGCTGGGCTTGACGCGGTCATTGCATTACAGGATAATATTCATGCATCATAGTAGTACTGTGTGCTTGCTTGTCGTCTTATTTGCGTGATTGCTATTTGTTTCTTTTGTTTAGTCAGTCTTTGTTTTTAGTTTCTTTTTCTTTATTTTAGTTTATGTTAGGTACACGTTCAAATAAATCAGAATTAAAATCTTTCGATCTTGAACTTGAACGTACCTTAAGAACTAGTAAGTCCACAACCCAAGCTTCTAGAGCTGGGTTGCAAGACGACGAATCAACTCTGATTTCGTCGTCGTTGTTTGAGGCCGAAATTCAAAGTACCCGTGAACGGTTAAGGAAAACTCAAACTTTTAAAATCGAACCGATTAAAATGGCTGACGGTGGAAATAACAATAACAATCAAAACAACGGTGCTAATATGAATAATCTTAATATACCGCCACCTCCTCCACTTATAAATTATTTTATTCCTACTACTTACACGCCACAAGCCGGTATCGAATTACCTGAGGCGACAGCATCTCACTTTGAGATAAAGTCGTCTACCATCTCGCCACTTCCATCATTCCATGGCCTTCTAAATGAAGACCCTTACCAACACTTAGGGGATTTTCAGGGTATATGCTCTACTTTGAAAATACACAACCTAAATAATGATGAATTAAAATTGCGGCTCTTCCCATTCTCCTTAAGAGACAAAGCGAAGTATTGGCTTCAATCACTTGAGCCAAACACAATAAAAACATGGGAAGCCTTACACACCGCCTTTTTACAAAAGTTTTTCCCTATTATGCGTACAAATAAGATAAGAAAAGATATAACTAATTTTGTGATGCAAGATGGGGAGACTCTTTATGACACGTGGGAAAAATTTAAAGAATTATTACGTTCGTGCCCACACCATCAGGTTCCCAAGTGGCAATTGGTTCAAGTCTTCTACGAGGGGCTTATTCCCTCTGTTAGGAATACCGTCGATGCCGTTTGTGCGGTAACCTTCCTACACAAAAGCGCCGATGAGGCCTGGAAAATTTTTGAAACATTAAGCGAGAATTCGATGCATCAGGCTGTATCAGTACGTTCCGAGGGATATCATTCACAACCTAAGAGGGAGGTAAAGTTTGAGTCAAGTCAGTCAATTGAAATAAAAGAACTATCTAACAAACTTGACCGACTTTTAACAATGAACCAAACGACAGCCCCACCCGCGCATGAAATTTGTGCATTATGTTCTGATCCTTCACATTCGATACTTGCATGTCCATCGGCGAGTCAATTTTCGGAATTCGTGGAGAAACACATTAACTCTATTCAACAATACCCACGAAATAATTATAATTCGACTACTAATAATCCAGATGCGCCATGGAGAAACCATCCTAACTTCTCGTGGAAAAATAATAATAATAATCCTAATGAGGCGACTAATTTTCCTAATGCATATCGACCTCAGTTTCAACCTAATCAATACCAACAACCGCATCCTAATCCGAACCCTCCAAGGGGTAACATTTTTGAGGAAAAGGTGTTGGCATCCCTTAATAAAATTGAAACGCAAGTACAGGCACAAGCACAAATAGTGCACTCTCATACACAATCCATTGCGAAGCTTGAATGCCAAATGGGACAACTAGCTACTGTAGTGAGTCGTAGAAATGAGGGGACGTTGCCTAGTCAAACAATTCAAAACCCTAAGGGACAATATGAGGTTAAGGGGTCGAATGAACAAGTAAACGCCGTCTCAACTAGGATGACTACACGAGAGGAGGTGATAGAAACCCCTAATAAGAATGAGAATGTGATAGATGTGAACATCAACTCTAATAAAGAGAGGGGTGAGGACGTGAATCAAAGTAGAAAAGAAAATGAACCGGTCTCAACAAATTATATTCCGAGAATGCCATATCCACCTAATGTTGAGGGACCGTCACCTTTGCCCAAGAAAGGGTCAAAAATGGAAGATATACTCGAGGTGTTTAAACAAGTTAAAATCAATATTCATTTCCTCGATTCTATTAAACAAATTCCCGCTTATGCTAAATGTTTAAAAGACCTTTGTACTCAAAAGCGCAAAATACGTAGTCATACTCCTAAAAAGGTCTTTCTCACAGAAAAAGTAAGCTCTATATTCCAACACGCTCCTCCGAAGTATAAGGATCCTGGTACGCCTACGATTTCATGTGTCATAGGTGACACTATCATTCATCGGGCTCTCCTTGACTTAGGAGCTAGTGTTAATCTCATACCTTATCACGTCTATAAACAATTAGGTCTAGGTGAACTGAAACCTACGGCCGCTACAATACAATTAGCGGATCGTTCTATTAAAATACCTATAGGAATCGTCGAGGACGTCTTGGTTAAGGTTGATAAATGCTATTATCCTGTCGACTTCATGGTCCTTGACACTGAACCCGTGCTAGATGCTAGGAAACACACTCCTGTCATTCTAGGCCGTCCATTCTTAGCAACCGCTAACGCACGTGTTAACTGCCGGACGGGGGTAATGAAAGTGTCGTTTGGGAACATGAACTTAAAATTAAACGTTTTTAATGCTATGGATCAACCTCCTAAAGATGACGATTATCTATGTGAGGCGGAAGGTGAGGTAAGACGGAATATTGAGCCTAACAAAGCAATAAATGTGAGTAACGACAAAGATATAGCGGATGATGAGTGGATGAACCCTAATACCTCGGACCCTAATGCTGAATCTACTCGGAAGGTAAGAAATCGATTTGAACATACTGACAAACCGTCAATCGAATTAATTCAAAGCGACGTGATTTCTGCTTACCATCGAGCTCTACCTGATATTCTTAGGGGTACAAAGTCTGATTTTCAACCTCCGTGAGTCTTGAGCTAGAATGGTCTAGCTGAAGACGTAAAAGTTAGCGCTTCTTGGGAGGCAACCCAAGCTTGATTTCGTCTGTTTCTTTAATTTTTGGATGTTTTTGAGTCATTTTGGTCAGTCTTGGAGTTTTTCTGGACAGGTTTGGGGGTCAGAATTAATTTATTTTAATATTACATACATAATTTTAGCTAAAAAATGGAAATAACCCAAATCGCGCGCGCGGCCCGCTAGCGCGAGTTTGTCCCTTAGGTGTTTTTCCTTGTTTTTTCTTATATGATGCCTCTGCTTCTTCTCGCGCCTAGCCTCGCGGGCGCGAGGTAGCTCGCTCGCGCGAGGAAAAAAAAAACTTGGGATTCGCGCGCGCGATAGCCGCACGCGCGATACCCTATTTTTCTGATATTTTCTTTTGTTTTCTATATCAGTCCTCCATACCTGCTCAGGTAGTTTTTCCATTTCTGTTTTTTTTTTTTTTGTTTCGTAGGTCCTTTTCCATCAGGTTTTTTATTGTTGTCATAATTCTGGTTATGTTTTATTTTATCGTATGCTTTATTTTCTTTTCTAGTTTATGTTTATGTTGTTTTCTTTGTTTTGTTATATCGTATAGATTAGGTTAATTTATTTATATTTCTTTTAGTTGTTTTTCATCTTTTCTTTGTTTCGTTTCTTTTCTCTAGTATTAACAGGTACAATTGAACTTTATCGCCATATTCTTCTACATTTACCTATTTGTAATTGCCGAGATCGAGGTATTATTGTTCCTTCATTACCTACTCTTCGTTCTTTCATTTTATTATTTCATTGGGGACAATGAAAGGTTTAGGTTTGGGGGTATATACACATGCACATTAGTTTATGCAAAATTTTAAAATTTTTCAATAAGTGTGTTTAAATAAACGATGTTACCGACGTTTTGCAATATCAATTTGATACTTCCTGTTCAATAGCTTTGATTGTTATAGAATGGTAAACAAGAGAAGAGGTGATTAAACATTTGCTGAAGTTATGATATGACGTTTTAAGTTATGTATTGTTTGATACGTAGTTTTATATCATAGAGTTGCACATAAACCTATGCACTCACGTAGTCATTGGAATACATGTTTGATGTGAACTATATTATGATTCGGATTTCTAGATAACACAGGGTGGAGACTAAGCCCAGTAAGCTTTTGAGCCTATCTTTTCTTTTTAGAGGGTTATAAATACATCTTGTGTTTGTCGAATTTCATTGAAATAGCGCATCTACTTGTTGTTTAGTCTCATTATTCTTGTTTTGGTTGATAGTCAAGTTAAAATATTTGTTACCATGCTAAATAATCTTCCATTGTAAACATTGAAGAACCATACGACTTTAGGACATGATTTTAGGCCCTCTTTGTTTATTGCCGACCGATAAAAGATAAAATTTCCTTAGTTCGCCCTTTGAGCCGTTACAATGCCTCTTTTTCTTTGTTCACCATTATCCTCTTTAAAAGCTCCAACTTGATCAACTTGGAGTATACCACTGGAAGAGTGATCAACTTTTAGTAGTATTAAGGCGATGTGTTGATTGAGAAGAAGAAGAAAATAAGATGCTATTGGGGTAGTTGCTTGGTATTCAATGAATAATCATTTGAGAAGCAAGAAAAGAAAAATGAAAAGAAAACAAAATAAAAAGAAGAAGGTTGAAAAAAAAATGAATGAGAAAAAGTATGAAAAGATGAATGTGGTAGAAGAGACGAATGAAAGAAATCGAACATGCCTTACAATGCCATTCTAAACCTACCCAATTAATCCGTTCTATCATTTTTCATTGCCTGAGCCACATTACAACCTTTGAAAAGTCCTATCTGATCCTAGGAAACATGGTTTGGATATGTAAACGATGGGAGGGGGATTAAAACATGGTAATGATTAATTTTTCTTGATTATTGGCATCCTATCCATGAGACTACTATTCTTTTGTGTCATGCGTCTTTTTCGAGTCATATGTGAGCATTTCTCGTTTTGAAAATATATTTCCTTTACTCACATATATTAGAAAAATTACACCTGTTTCTGAGTGTTTCATTTGAGAGTGTAATTAACATTGTGAGATTCGTAGTCGAAGCATAGTTGGATGGTTATCCGAGTTATATTCCATGTTCATGACATACGCGTGTTCATTTGACTACCACATCACACACGTGCAATTGTATGAGGAACTCTATTGATTTATATGATGCATGTGCTTGAGATTGTTTTTCATGATATAGGTGAACGTTTGATTCTGTTTCTTCTTGTTCGTTATTCTATTTCGAATCATTGTTTTATAATAAGGAGTATTGAATGTTATGTTTTTATTTTTAATAAAACTTTTTAAGTTTTTAAGTTAATAAAGATGGTTGTGGGTGACTTGTTGATGAGAACCCTTACGAGACTTTACTCGTCCGACTAGGGAGACCTAGAGGTTTAAAAGGCTTGTTGCATATGCTAAATGCAATCGTGATCCATGCGAAAATGGAATAGATTTTTATTAGTAGTTTTTATTTTAGTTTTGCTCGAGGACTAGCAAAATGTAGGTTTGGGGGTGTGATCGGGAGAGAACAAATCCTATTTATACGCCTTAACGAGCATCTGTTAGCTCCTTTTTATCCTGTTTTTGTATATTTTTACTTCGTTTTCTAGTTTTTGACAGAATTTGGAAGAAATCACCTAAACCAGGCTAAACAGGATGAAAAAGCATAAAGAAAGAAGCTGAAAAAGCTAAGTCGCGCGCGCGAAAAATAGAGAATCGCTCGCGCGATCCGCGCGCGCGAAGTCCTAAATGTCGCGCTCGCGCGGTCCGCTCGCGCGATCCGTACAGAAATCAAAGTTGCGTATTTCAGTATACTGAAGACTCCTGTGCAAACGAAACTGCTGAACGACGTCTAAACTATAAATTACATCAGTTTCAGTCCATTTCGGGTTAGGAAGGCTTCCAAAACTTGTTGTAAATCTATATATACCCTATTTTATTACAATTAAAGGGTTAGACATTGTTGGCAATTATTATACACACATTCTACAACCATACTTCCAGCCATTGAAGGGAGGGAAGCAAGGAGAAGAAGAAGAAGACCAAGGGTTTCCATGGCCTCCTCCATCAACTACTTGCCATCCATCACTTCCATGGACGGCTAGATCATAGATCTAGGGTTTCAATGAAACCCTAGCCAAGTAATAGTGTTTTATTTATGTTTTTATTTTAGTTTTATTATGTATGGATGACAGTCACATGTTTAGAGGATTTTTATAAATAAATCGAACTTCTAGTGATTAAATCATTACTTTCAGAATTGATTCTTGTCTTAGATCTATTTTGACTGTGGTGTGCTCAACGATCTATGCTTGCTGTGCTTGTTTAGATTGTTTACATGTGATGGTGCTTTATTGATTTGTGCTATCAAGTATCCGAATAGTCCATGCCTAGGGTAGACGGATTAGATCACAATCCTAGTTTAGTGTGGGATAATTCGTGCTAACCGAAGATGGATTATGTTGGTGCTTGAACCATGATTATTTTCTTGACGGAGGAATTGGGCTTGTAGCTACAATTTCCCATAATCATCCAACTTAGTAAGCTAAAGTAATTCATAAATATTCCTTATTATGAAGCTAGTGGTGGAGTTGCAATCCTAGGTTCACTTAACATTATTTAAAACACTTTTAATTGCTTTCATAGTTTAGATTTAGTTTTTTGTTATTAGTTTAATTAAAATCAAATCAAAATCCGTTTTCATAATTAACTAAAGTTAGGTTTTAAAATTAAGTCGCTGTAGTTAATCAATCTCTGTGGGTTCGACATTTACTTCCACACTGCAAATCTTTTGAAAAGTAAAGAACACTTTTTATATCTTGATTCTGACAAGATCAGTAAAATATGGTTCCTTTGATTTCCAAGCTTTGTTTCTCTAAATTAAACATGGTTCCATTATCGTTAATACATGGTTCCATTATCGTAAAATATGGTTCCTAGATTTCTTGTCTCGGTTCTTTTGATTTCTATGTTTCCTCTAAAGTAAACATTGTTCCATTATCGTTAATACATGGTTCCATTATCGTAAAATATGGTTCCTAGATTTCTTGTCTCGGTTCCTTTGATTTCTAAGCTTTGTTCCTCTAAATTAAACAAGGTTCCATTATCATTAATACATGGTTCCATTATCGTAAAATATGGTTCCTAGATTTCTTGTCTCGGTTCCTTTGATTTCTATGTTTAGTTCCTCTAAATTAAACATGGTTCCATTATTGTTAATATATGGTTCCATTATCGTAAAATATGGTTCCTAGATTTCTTGTCTCGGTTCCTTTGTTTTCTAAGCTTTGTTCTTCTAAATTAAACACGGTTCCATTATCATTAATACATGGTTCCATTATCGTAAAATATGATTCCTAGATTTCTTGTCTCAGTTCCTTTGATTTCTAAGCTTTTTTCCTCTAAATTAAACATGGTTCCGTTCTCGTTAATACATGGTTCCATTATCGTAAAATATGGTTCCTAGTTTTCTTGTCTCGGTTCCTTTGATTTTTATGTTTTGTTCCTCTAAATTAAACATGGTTTTATTATCGTTAATACATGGTTTCATTATTGTAAAATATGATTTTCTAGATTTCTTGTCTCGGTTCCTTTGATTTTTATGTTTAGTTTCTCTAAATTAAACATGGTTCCAGTTAATCCATGGTTCCATTATCGTAAAATATGGTTCCTAGATTTCTTATCTCGGTTCCTTTGATTTCTAAGCTTTGTTCCTGTAAATTAAACTTGGTTCCATTGTCATTAATACATTGTTCAATTATCGTAAAATATGGTCCCTAGATTTCTTATCTCAGTTCCTTTGATTTCTAAGTTTAGTTCCTCTAAATTGAACATGGTTCCATTATCGTTAATACATGGTTCCATTATCGTAAAATATGGTTCCTAGATTTCTTGTCTTGGTTCCTTTGATTTCTAAGCTTTGTTCCTGTAAATTAAACATGGTTCTATTATCGTTAATATATTGTTCCATTATGTATCATCATGGTTTCTTGATCTTAGAAATATCTTTCTAGACACATTTGTTTTCTTTTTTAGGCATATTATAATATCTTAGAAATTTCATCTTACATAAAATCTACGTTTTTAAGTCTTCATTAAATATACGTATTATTTTTAAGTCGAGAGAGAAAGGTTTGTTTCAAACAGTATGACTTTTGTTCATATCATTTCAATATTTTTTTTTACCAGAATAGCAAAACTTTTTCACAAATCTACAAACTATAACACCACATTATATAGGAATAAGTAATGTGAAAATTAGGAAAATACCTAGTAGTAGATCTTTAATTTAGGTTGTCTTCTCCAAAAAACTCCAACATGTTGTGAAAGTGAAATTGAGAGGGTGAGTGAAACTACTGAGGGTGAAAGTGTTGGGGATTTGGTAGTTGAGATATATCCCAAATATGAGTGGAAGTATTAACGTAAACTTAAATTCTTCAATTAAGTACTGGGTAGGTAGAAAAATCTTTTAAAAAGGAACAAACATACATGATCTTAGGAATAACTTTTATCGATAAAGGAACAAATATGTAATATGTATATGCAACCGGCTATCACAAGTTTATCTACCATTAATGCATGTCAAATAGCATTTAATGGCCACCAACTTTTGTTTTCTCCTCCAATCAATCATTGACACTTGGCAAAAAGTAGTTTGGTGTACCTATACCAATACCACCTTGGTGTACCAAAGTGATCTCCAAGACTACAACGCATTAATAGAAATTTGGTACTAAAAAATTTGTCAGAGTATAATGGATAATTCACATTTAATTTTGGCCAGATATCCTTGAATAGTGTAACTTAATCCAGTTAAATTGTTATGTTATAATATTTTTCATAATTAAGATTTCTGTTTAGTGGGTGAAAAAAATTTGTTATGTTACAATATATTACATAATTAAGATTTCTGTTAAGTGGGTGGAAAAAAAACCCGATAACTGAAATCGACCGATTGGTCAGTTTATTAAATGAGTGTACAATTGTACAAGCCTAAATCGATCAAAAAAACCGATCAAAAATGACACGACTGACCGAACTTATTGGCCCTTTTTTTTTTTTTTTTTTGCTTACACCTCTACTGTTAAGGGACCTTTGACTAAAATTAAAAATGGATTAGGCCTATGACCAAAAAAGTCTATTTTATAAAGCTTTTCGCTAAAATTCGCATAACAAAAATAGAACAAGGAAAAGATAGCTCGGGATTGCCCTCCTAATAGAATAAAGTGGACTTTGGATTATGCTGTGTTTTGAAGGTTCTATATATATATATATATATATCATCAATATAAAAGCTTCAAAGAAGGATAGAAATAGAGATGGAAACGTGACAAAGTACAAGTCATATACTCCGTATTAGCCAATGAGTAATGCTACGCTTCCCAATTTTTTTTTTATTCTAAATAGTTTTCAAATAGATGTGACAGTAGAACCACTTTTAATAATGGTTGTATCATTTCAATATCCACCAATCAAAATCAAATTGTGTTTAAGAATCACTTGAGACATAAAATTGGGGAACCAACCAATTTAATGCTGGCCAATGGCGATGACAACTTGAGCTTAAGGCACATTTTGGGCTTTAAAAAAGGGTAGATGTTTTTGGGCTAATTTTATGCACTCCAGCCTATGGTAAGTTGAGCTTAACGCATCATTTTGGGCTTTGAGAAAAGAACAGATGATTTTGGGCTAAATTTATCCACTCCGTCCTATACTCATGAGTCATGAGTACATAGGGAAAAAAATTACAATGTTACTTTTCCAAAGGAAAAAATGTTACAATGTTGTTGAGTCTAATGGATAAATATTGTATGTGGAGATAAGTTATTATAATTATTAGTAGAGTAATATTTGGGGCACTAATAAATTCTACTAACACACTCTATCTCTCTTCTAGTGGCACTATGGGGTGCGCTACGGACCCCATAGTGCCACTAGAAGAGAGATACAGTGTGTTAGTAAGTGTTAGTGAATTTTGTTAGTGCCCCTAGCATTGCCCGAGCTATGTTATGATTGCTGCCCCAAAATATAAAGCTTTTATAAAAATTGTATATCTTCCTCCACAATTTTCTAATGCATTTTCAACAATTTGGATGCTTTCAATGTGAATCTCCAAATTGTATGCACCAATTCATTAACAACCTTATTTTGCTAACAAAGTTTCTACTTCATAACAAAAAAAAACAATAATAAAAAATTGATAAGGATAAATCTAACATCAAATGAAATAGAGACGTGTTGTTTAGGTCGCCTTGGTAATTAAATTGGTCAAACTTTGGATTCAATCACGAGAAAGTAGAGTCCGACTTCAAGGTCACAACTCAATAGATCGATGACTCGAGCCCTATCTGTACACCGTTAGTCCCGAGCTGAGCGCATGGCGCATGCAATTGTTTCGTCTTGGTCAACAAGCATTAAGCCAAGGATTATATATGCCATAAAATACTAGTAGATCCCTAGAAAAATTATCAATTGAGGCGATTGTGGAGTTGATTCAGATTATAACCATTGCATCTTTTCCTATGAATACATGGCTAAGATATTGCACAATGTACTAATTCAATTTCTCTGCTTGATCTAACTTTGGCATCAAAGGGACTTCGGTTCAATAACCAAAGTCTTTGTGCATGTTCTATACGGAAGACCAGTTTGGTGACCTTGGACAAGAGCAATCTATCAGAACTTTTAGCATCTTAAAAAAACACTCGAAGATTTGAAATTACATAATGAGAGTACTGGGCTCACAACTTTAACTCACCACCTCTTTTTTGTGTCTCTCTTTCTTGATGGGTCCCATAATACCAGTAGACCCTATAATGTCTACTAGGAGAGATATAGACACAAAGTTATTACCCCTTACATAATTCGTAAGACCAAAAAAAAAATGATCATTCAAATTTTTTTCTTACATGAAAGTCCATTTTGGGGGCATAGTCTAGTGCTTAAAAAATTCTAATAAGGTCATTAGAGTACCTAGCTGAATTTTATAAATGTGCTGCCGACACTTCAAATAGTGTCTAGTGTCCCAAAACTATGGTTCCTTGTGGTAATTGAAATAAGTCACAATACGAAAAACCAGGAGGTCAACGTGAGAAAAATATTTTATAAAGTTGACCCAGAGATTATACAGTTATAAATACACACACATGTATAGATGTAGGTATACCAGAACCCTTCTTATTCTTACGAGGGATCCATCACTTTTAACAAAATGAGGATTTCTGTTTACAGTCGTTGGATCCAATTTTCATTAAGGGTATTGAAGTAATTTCACAAACTGAAAACTGGATCCAACGGCTATAAAAGAAGTCATCACTTCGTTAAAGTGAGGAATTCCTCGTAAGAAGGGTTCTGGTAGATATACAATACAAAAATTTGATTTCTAGGGGATACACAACTACTACATGCCACCAGTCTATTACGGAATTACCCCTATTATATATGATATATCCGACTAAGTAGGTACCAATTCCCTCTGCGCCTTTGGCATAGGTTCGAATCACCCCTTTTCCATAGTAGCAAAAAAAAAAAAAAAAGGAGTATGTGAGATAGGAAAATAGAACAAATACAAGAATACCAGATTCTACATGGTTCACTCTGAAACTAGGCCTACTTTTTATACAATACTTGTTGAAATTTTCATTTCAATAGAAGGCAGGAAGAGAATTTTTTTACAGAGCACATCAATAGCCGCCACAATTAATATCAACTTTGGACTACATCAAGGGTATAAGAAAAATTGTCAAACCAAACCAACTGACCGGTTTTAAAACTTAAAAAAATCAAGAAAAATTGATTGAACCGAACTGCTTTCACCCTAAAATATATGCTACGTGGCAGAATATGTATTATAGGAGAGCATATTGTGTGGTGGGTGGTCCCAAATGTTACAACAAAAGGCTGACCCATGTTACTGACAAATTGGGGCCTAAAATTCCCAAATCATGTGTCTACTAACTCTCAAATGTTGGTATTGTATCTATGATCTATCTATTTAGCACACACTAGTAGCCAATGCCAAGCGGAATAGAGTACAATGAGAAGACTTGTCCACAACCATCTCACTTTATATGTGTATTTTTGGGTGTGTTTTGAGGTTATAAGCTGGACCATACTTCACATAGGTAACATGGGTAAAATTTATATTAAAAGAAAGACAGGTCATAGTTTTTCAGCAAAAAAAAAAAAAGAAAAAAAGAAAAGAAAAGAAAGACAGGTCATAGTTTTCTTGTTCTATTTGGTGTTTGATCATTGAAGCACACCCTTTTATTCATTTGTCTTGGTTGGACCATGGTTGTGGGGATTATTGGAATCTCTTCCATTAATCAAGCCTATCAAGGGTGGCAGGTCCCACACCCATATCTCTCCACTCTAGAGAGAGAGAGAGAGATTCTAAGCAAATCTTTCCCAAGTGTACTATATTTAGAATATAACATAAGAAATAGGAAAACTTGTGAAATTAATGAAAGACACCGACAGTTTAATGCCATATGGAACATTAGATTGCTTGAGGCTTGAAGTTGCAAAATTTTGAGTAATTATCAAAAGGGTTTTATAGAAGTTTCTTTGATTTGATGCTGTCAATACAACCTGTCGGCAAATTTAATATAATATATATATATATATATATATATTTATTTATTGGGGGGGTTGTCTCAAGTGAATATTTAGCTCTGTTTTAGGAATAATATTTAAAAAAAGGGTTGTAAAGTATAGATTAGTGGAACCAAAGGGCCATAATAACCAACTCTTGCCAAGAAAGATATACATTTCAAATATTGTATTACAAGCTGAGAATATTTAAATTGTGAACTCTCAAGTCTTAACGTACCAAAGGTGCATTGTCGGTGGGAAGAAGAAAAACTAAGTGATGTATATTATCAATCCATAGGCTATAGCTTAATTGGGGGGATTTCAGTGGGTAATGCTAAGATGTACGGAGTGGTTTAATTGGGGAGAGATCTCTATGTGTAATGCTCAGAGGTTACTAGTTCGAGTGACCGGACCACATATATAGGTCGTCCAGCTATGTGGAAACAGTGGCGTAGCCAAGAAATCATTTAAGTGGTGTCAATTACAGTAATAACTTAGGTCCGGCTTAATAAAGTTGAAAATTATGTATTAAAAACTAAGTCTTGAATTTTTAATGCTGAAAAATTAAAGCTACTGAGAACTTGATTTCTAGTACTAAAAATAATGTTTCCGGTTTGAAATAAACTCTATCCAGTGATTTTTTTTTTTCCAATAGAATACTTTTACTAAAGTTTTAAGTATGTTTTTGACTGCTTTTTCAGTCAAGTAATACTATCAAACAAAACACACTCTCAGTATCGCAACAAACGATATATGTATATATATATATTTTTTTTATGGAGAATGTGGTCCTTTTTAAATATTAACTAAGTCAAATGTTAAAAATGGCACCCTTCTCTTTGTTTAACTTTTATTTCAACGGGGTCATTTTAGAAAAACAAGTGTAAATGCATAAAACATTATATGCTCTGAGGTTTGGCCGGTCTGCTGAGGGCGCGGCGCAAGCCACCCATGCATTTCTCATCATTACCGCATATATATACAGTCAAGCTCTCTAACGTACTGGGTATGCGCACTGAGAGTTTAAGCCTAAAAAATCCCGCACCCCATCCCGTCGCCCTGCTGACCAACGGTTTTTTAGACTTAAAAGTCCAATGCGCATACTCAATGCATTAAGTATTGATACAATTCTCAACATTTCATCCCAAAGTTGTTTTCTAATAAATGAGGCAGCAAGACTGCTTAATTTTTATTAGAAGTTATTTTTAGTGTTCCACTGCTCTTCGAGTTAGTAAGCGAATTTGGAGACCAATATTTAACATTATTCTGAAAAACTATGCACCATGAGTATAGGTTACACTATGCACCAACAGCATAGAGTTTGGAATGTAGAGATTGAAGTGAGCCCCTTGGCATTTTCTTTAATACAAAAAGATTAGGGACAACTCTGCTTTTGAAGTTTCCATAACCCATGAAGCTTCATTAAAGTGATATATATGTACTAAAAGGCATGTTGTTGTTTAACTTTAGTGTTTTTGTTAAACAAAAGAATTGGCCTTGCAAAAGCCATCAAGAAACCTAAAAGGGTCACATAATAGTTAAATATACAGTGTTATGTCTGCTTTGGAGCTTAGATATTTCTAAACATTAGTGACTTTTTTTTTGTGAAACATATATATACATATATATATATATAGAGAGAGAGAGAGTTAGGCTCCAGTGCGCACTGGGTAAGCGCACTGGGTGAACGTACTGGGCTTTTAAGCCTAAAAAATCTGCGAGTCAGCGGGGCAGCGGGATGGGGTGTGGGTCAGTGGGGCGACCCGTGGATTTTTTAGGTTTAAAAGCCTAGTGCGTTCTCCCAGTATGCTTACCCAGTGCACACTGAAACCTAAATATATACATACAGTCAGGCTATAAAGAGCGCGCCCTTTCTTTATTAAAGAGAGGACATTTGTTTTGGCCGTCGGATCGTGTTTTCATTAAACACAATCCAATGACCAAAATAGAGGTCCTCTCTTTAATAAAGAAAGGTGGCATTCTTTAGAGAATCTTTAATATACATATATATCTCAATATTGATATTAATGTATTTTAGATATATAGACAGACAAACCAACAAAAGAGAGATAGAAATGCATATTACAACATAACAAAGAGAAAAATATTTACTCCTACTGAATCGAGAAGCATCGAGTTGTGTCAACCCCAGATCCATGCCCTCATACGAAATTTCCCATTTTTAACTTAAAAAATGAGAAACACACAAAAAGATCTCCTTTTCACGAAGAGTAGTGCTAAAGACACAACACATTGCACAACACAAAGCACAACAGGGTTTTAAATGTTTTGTACCTTGTGCTATTTGAATTTTACATACTTTTCTATGCACTACTTACATAGCACAAGGTGCATGCATTTAAAGCCCTGTTGTGTTTTGTGTTGTGCAATGTGTTGTGTCTGTAGCATTACTCTTTCATGAAACAACAGAAATTGCATTATATATAATGCATCTTTCTAAAAAGTTGATAGTAAATACTGTATAGTAGTATGTTAGTAATTAAAAGTTGAAAAAGCTATGCCAAACACACCCTTGTAGATCAATTTTACCTTGGATGCAAGTCAATAGCACTTGTCGGCAAACAAGTGTGGCTGCATCTTTCACTTTGCTTAACAATGCTAAAGAAAACGTGGGAAATTAAGGCCCAAAGGTACAATTAAGGCATTGATACCTATTCCAGATTGTCCATATATACTTTTCGAACCACTGCATTAGAACCTTGAATTTTAAGTAACTTTGGCAACAAATTTACAATATCCTAATGAAGTTGTAAAAGCTAATTTCGAAATATCTACGTAATATATATGTGTATAATTCACAAAATTCTGTCATTGTCTAAAATATTACACTGTCTCTCTAGCTATTCTATCATAATCATATATGTATATATATGTATATATATATTGAGAGAGTTAGGATTCAGTGCTCACTGGGTGAACGCACTGGATTTTTAAGCCTACAAAAACCGTGGGGCGCCCCACTGACCTGTGCCCCGTCCTACCGCCCCGCTGACCCGCGGTTTTTTGAAACTTAAAAACTCAGTGTGTTCACCCAGTGCACACTGGAGCCGGACTCTATATGTATATATGTATATACATATCTTTTGATTTGCTTGTCTTGTATATCTTGCCATTATGTAAACTCAAGAAATGCAAATTCTAAGGGAATTGAAGGTCCCACAAGTATTTTTCTCATTATTAAGCATACCATCCACATCATTCTTATTTAAATGATGATTAGATTCACATATGAATATAATTCTAACTACCATATCTATGAAAATTCCACAAACCCCTTCTGTGATGTCATTATCATTAAAAGATTGGATGATTTTTACTACAATATGGCATTATTTAAGTGCCTTGAGTTCAATATCTAATCGGCACATCCACTCATACAATTAGATAGTTAAATTATTTTTGAGCCAATGACTATGGGAGTAATAAGCTAGCCAACAACTTGCTTGGGAAGTTTCCCATTATTACCTCTAAAACTTCATTTGAAGTGGTATGTATTAGAATGCCTACTGTTGCTAATTTTTAAGGTATAAATTGAAAATAGTGGCCTTCCTGAAACTATTAATAGAAAGTTCTTATCCTGCACTAGAATTGAATTAGAGGCCCCATCTGGCTATGCAGAAATTCTGCGTTGTGGTGACAATCGCTGCCATCTTATGGTGAATCGCAATTTTCTGTGATTGGTGAATCAGATTTGGATGCTAAAATGCAGTTTGTCAAATGGGACATTACATCAAAGAATATACGATTAATTTGACCTTTCCTGAGATTTAACTTAATAACAAAAAGTTTCGTAAATTTGACAAAATATTAATTACTAAACTCCCTTGTGGTTTATAATTGTATCCCAGGTAAGAGTAAAAATTACAAGAATGCTGATCAATGAGCAATTTTGGTCTTAAGCGTTAGTCATTGAGGTCTATTCTCAGTAATTTTGTTCTCTTGCTCCGCGTCATATTTAATTTTTCATACTTTGACATATTATTGGAAGGGCAATTTTGATATTAAGTATCTAATTGTAACAAATTTATGAAACTAATTGGAGGTGAGTGTAATTTACCCAATATTATAATTGTGACTCTTCCTTTCTCATTTGTGCAAGTAAAAGTGAAAGATTTGACCCAAATAATTAAGCTTCAGTTAGAAGAAACACACATATGCAGTACCTCAAATTCTGATTTTGAAAATTGGTATTTTCTTGGCAAAAATTTCCTTAGATAATTAAATGATAAACAGCCACTTTCTTAAATATAGCCTTAACATGCAATTTTCAAAAGCAGGACAAAATGGTAAAAACACAATTCATGCCATAATTTGGGAATGATCATGAATATGTTCCCAAGTGTCTCCTAAATCATTTCTTAAGAAATGAAATATAGTAATAATGAAAGATTATGCAGTCCTAATAATGAGGTGTCATGCCTCTAATTCATCTTATAACGAAGATTAAGAAAGTTCTTTATTTTATTTATTTATTAAATGCACGCGAACCTAGAGTTTTTTTTTTTCCCCAAGAGAAGGCAATTTGTAATGATAAGTCATTATTTAATTGTGTAGATATCATTTCCCTTTGGTGTAATTTACAAGCGATTAGTGTATAGTAGCCACCTAAGAATGTATTGATTGTTAATCTTTTTTGGGTGTTTCAAATTATTTAGGAACTAAGCCTAGTATAATTGTTAAAAAAAAAAGGTTTGCCATAAAAATAAAAAATACATATAAAAAATTCCTTTGGGGCCTTGTGGTTGCAGAATGGTAATTTCACAAAGAAACAGGTCTCTATTATCAATAAGAGTTCCGGTACAATGTAGATGAAACCTTCAAACTGATAAAAACTAAAATTACAATTTTGGCCCTTTTGCCATCAGCTTATTAACTCTCCAAGCTAAGACAAAACTAACTAATTGAAGACTCAATAAGGTAGACTTACCAAGTCTCACAATTACAAACAATCTATTCAAAAAAAAAAAAAAAAACTGAAATAAAATAAATAAAATAAAATAAAATAAAGATATCTTTGTTTGTTTGTTTTTTTTTTTTTGCTGAAAAAGATATCTTTGATCTGTTCTCTAACCAATTCACTATTTTATGCTTCTTCAACCTTTCCTCAATACAGTCTGGTAACAAATGCAACTAACATAAAGCAACATATATATATAGTTATATATCTATATGTGGAGAGAGAAAGGTGAAGCCAGAGAGATTTGGTCCAATATATGTAGCTTAAGGTACCACCACTTTAAGAAGTAGGGACAATAGTGCCAATGTAGCCAAATCCCATAATAGTGAAGGTTATTGTTTGGAGGAATAGGTATATGTAGTAGTTGTTCTTCCCATAGAGAAAATCAACCCATCCACAGAAGAAGAGGAATGCTCCAAAACACAACTCCAATACATGAACTCTGTAATTTAAACAAACCAAACAAGGCACAAGACATCATTAGATTACAAAAAGAACAGTGAATTCAATTTCCTAAATCAAGTATTGTTTGTGAAATTTGATTGATTAACAATGTCTAAAAATGTAGTAATATTCAAATGATAAAACTATAGGGAATAATGTTAAGTGGGGACATTGAATATTAACTAATCTTTAACTTCTTTGTTTGCCATTCAAAATAAAGATACAAAATTGAAAAGATTCTCAAAATCTATAAGCCTTCACCCTATAATAAAATAGATTTGGTAGCATTATCAATTATGTATTGCTTCAAATACATGGATTTGGTTACAAGTTCTTCCCCGGATTTGGTGAACGCGTGCACACGCACATGCTTGCACGCATATATATATATATATATATATATATCTCAAAGTATGCATTTTCAAATGGACAAGTAGTTTGTGTCACTGTCACCTAATGAGATAGTAAAGTAAAATTTCAAGGGATCTAAAATAAATTACTGTAGTGCACTCATTCTAAAATTATATATTTAACTGCCTTATTTTTACGAGATAGTAAGAACTTTTTACCTGTCTCCAATCCTAAATCGAGGTCTCTTCGTTGTTTTGGAGTTTGCTTTGTTTTTAAGTGCATCTCCGAGTTTTTCAGTGACAACCCACTCATTAGCTCTCCCGGCTTCTAGTAGACCGATAAAGGTCGCCTTGGTCCGGTGCATAGACATCACATTCTCAAACAGAATCCAATAAAACAGCAAGTGGATTGACCTGCAAATTCAATTAAAAGAGTTTCTGAATTTCTGTTTCTGAAAACAAAAACTAGATTTTATTTCTACTTTCTGAAAACGAAAACCAAATTCCATTTCTTTTCTGAACGAAAAAAAAAAAAGAAAAACAAACATGTTCTATACATGGACATAGAAAACAATCGTTTTTTCAATTTTCTCTCCTAATTTCGAAAACGGTTTAACAAAACTGAAAACCAACATCAATCCAAACAAGTTTTCAAGTAAAAAAGAAGCCCAATTTATAAAGGAAACTGAAAACAAAAAACGTTACCAAATTAACAGGCACGTAAGATTACATATAAAATTCGGTAAGTACGTAGATTAGGACCTTGGAGTTCCAACGGAGTTCAAAGTGGTGATGATACAGGGAATGTAAATGGAACCCCATTTCGGAATCTGAACCTCGGGAACCAAAATTGTCAACGGAAGCACGACGCAGTAGAACATGAAAGTGACCATGTGAGCTATGATCTTTCTAACAAAGAAGAAGCTGTAGATCACATACAACTTCTTAAACACCGTCACTTTCTGCAGAAAATGTACAAAAACACAACAAAAGATTTGATTAAATAACTTAATTAACTCAGAAATTTGAAATTGTCAAAGTAGTAATTAATTATATAAAACTGACCTTGTTCCTAACAATTTCCATCACCATTTTCCTGAACAAATTAGCAGGACCACAAGACCATCTGTGCTGTTGGAAACGGAAGGCATTGAAAGTACTTGGAAGTTCACTTTTCACCTATTCCACAGATTTTACAATTTACATTAATCAATGAAAAACACACAAAATCGAAGGTTAAAGTCATTAGTCATGATACAAATTGTGACCTCTTTTATTTTCTGTAAATGTTGATGTGGATTTTTTTATTTTTTATTTTTTATTTTTTTTTATGCTGCCTTTGTACGGAATTGACTTTTTGTTTCATGGTAGAGTATAACTAAACTTTAAACAAAGAGAGAAAAATAAAAGGGAAATTAAGAAGGTTAGAGATTGAGATATAAATATGATTGAGTGCGAGTTTCTATAAAAGTAACAAAATTTAATTAAATAAAATTTTTTTTTTGTGAGAAAGTAAAAATTGTATCACAATTCATCTTGAAAATTAGAGGAAAATGTAATTATAATTAGTTAGAATGCATTCTAAAAATGACATTCCAATCACACCCTAAATTGTACAAGTAGAAAAATTATAGAGATAATTAAGCAAAATACCTGGAGGTCACCAAGGTAGACAAATTTCCAGCCCTTGAGACTAGCCCTGACAGCAAGATCCATATCCTCAACTGTAGTTCTATCTTTCCATCCCCCTGCCTCATTGATTGCAGCAATTCTCCAAACACCAGCAGTCCCTGCATATATATATATATATATAACATATAAGTATACATATATATATACACATATATACTCGGTCAGGCTCTAGTGCGCACTGGGTAGGAGCACTATCTAGGCTAAAAAAGCCAGGAATCCGCCCCGCTAACCCGCGCGTGTATCCTTGCTATTTAAACTAGAGAATTAAGCAATAGGGGGTTGGGCTATTTAAACCTAGTGCGTTCGCCTAGTGTGTTTTACCCAGTGCGCAGTAGAGCCTAACTGCATATATAATGCAAATGAAATTAGAGAATTAAGCAATAGGGGGTTGGGTTTACCATTGAAACCAAAGAAGGCATGTGTAGCTGACCCAACTTCTTGCTCAACAGTGAAATGGTAATCAAGTGACATCTCTTGCATCCTTGTCATCAAGCACTCATCCGCATTCACTGCAAAATTATCAACCCCACATTCATATATACGTGAGTGCATATTTATATTTATATTTATATATACACTATGGTATTTTATTCTTGAAAAGAAAGGAAGAACAACTAGCTGTTCTTATATATGATTAGTCCATATAAATAAATTTGCCAAAATAAAACGTACTCAATTATTATTATTATTAATTTTTCTGATTGTTAGCTCTGTTTGATAAAATTTAGAATTAAGTACTGAAATTTTTTAAGTCAAGTGTATAAATAGTCAATAAGTAGATTATTCTAGATTGAAAATATAGCATTAGTGATTTTTTTTTTTTCCGTACTCAAAGTTTTCAGTAGATAGGTTTTCGACAACTTTTTTAATTAAGTGGCGAGTAATTGTACACTAGGAAGCACCGACACTTCTAAGAAGATAACATGTCAAGTGTCGGGTGTCGTATCGTGTCCGACACACAGACACGACACTTTTCGTGGAGTGTCGATGTGCAAATTTTTAAAATTTTGTCGTGTCGTCGTCGACCGTGTTTTATCCGTGTCGGTGTGTCCATGTCTGGAGTTCATAGCTTTTACATTATCATACACACCAGAAGAAAATATAAATGCTAAAATTGGAAAGGAGACAAGTCATTTGTTTTCCCTCAACAAGGAGACAAGTCATTAGGTGAGGGAAGAGTATCATTAGTGGGCCCTCCACATTAATTTCACAACTATATAGAGTATGAAAAAAATTCATGGCAGTACAATACTTATAAAATAAATAAATAAATAACCTCATCAGATTTTGAAAACAAATTTACTTTTTGTCTTCACATTACCCCAAAAAAAAAAAAAAAAATTGCCACGTCAGCAGTTACCCCTCCATTTCCTTTTCTTTTACTCAATCATACACCTTCATATTTAGTACAAAACTACGGTGAAATACATATACTATATTGTATGTATACACATGAGTGTCGGTGAGTGGAGTGAGAGTGAGGCCCACAGCTTACGGTTCAGTGGTTTACTAGAACCAGTTCCAACTTTGGAGTACAAAGCCACCACGTGGAGAAGGGCAAAAAAGGACAGCTCTGCCCTCAACTTTTTCGTCAGATCACTAAACTGTACCACATGCTCTCATTCAACTACTACTGTCCCTACTACCAATTTTTAATGACACTTTGTTTTCCACCCAAAATGACAAACCTACCCCGGATATCTAGCACTTCAATCCCGGTTAATCCGGCAATTAACCCGTAACTTTCAGCAAAAAGGTTTAGACATATACGTCATTTCACATGGCACCACACCACCTGAACTGGTAATCAATTTATAAAAAGGCTTAAATACAAATTAGGCCCCTGAAATTTGGTCCCCATTTCATATTCGTCATTCTATTTCGATTGTATCAATTCGGTCTCTGAAGTTATTAACTAGAAGCAATATGATCCAAATGTCCCATTCAGTCAAAAAATTGACGAAATTCATCCATTACTACATACAATTATGCTAATAAGCAGGTTAAGGAATTGGTGGTGTTTCACTTTTCCCCTAAAAAGTAAGACAGTCCATAGCATTGAGCAAATTCCATCAATTTTTCCCCAGAGAATTGGACTATTTAAAATTTTCGAGGATCAAAGTGATGCAATTAAAATTATAGGGACTAAAATGAGACATATCAAACTTCAAGGGTATAATTTGTAATAAAGCCACATAAAAACTAGTATACATCTGCCTTGGTTATATAGCCCTAAATTTGTAATTTCATTAATTGTGGATCACATCAATGGCCATAACTTCTCATCTTTTGTTGTTTTGAGTATGGTGACTGGGTTAGTCAAGTGATAGGAAGTATTATTTTTGGTTTTGTGGGTCAGTATCACGTGATCAACGGTTATAAAGACATACATGTGTCACGATCAGAGCCGCAAGTGAGTGGTCCCCACCACCCGTGATTGATGGATTTTTAAGAGGGGGATGCCCGTGGAGTCTGCAACAAATCCGCAACTAAAAAGTACTCCAAATGCGTATACCTATTTATATTTTAATATCCCATCCGTCCCATTTTATGTGTTCATCTTTTTTTTTTTTTTGATGTTCCAAAATTGTTTGTCATCTTCTCTAAATTAGTATACAAATTTTACTTAATTTCCCAAACTATCCGTTCTTGCCATCAATACCAAAACAAAACAAAAAAGAAAGTGCAATGATTATGGACAATTGTGAAAAGTATGTGTAGATTCTTTTTATCCCCTTAAATAGTTGGATTTCCCAAGATGGACACATAAAATGAGACAGAGGTAGTAATACATAGTAGTATTTTTTTTTTCTTAACAGGAAAGAAATATCTTTGTAGTTATTAAAACACTAATATAAATCTTTTTTTTTTTAAAAAACACTTATATAAATGAGTAAACATTTGGTGATATACCACCTTATCGGTATCATTGTACTAATACATATTCACTATCTAAAAGTATTACATATTTTCAAGGGAAAAAAAAAAATCATTCCTACTTGTTTTAACTAATGGCACCAAGGGACTTCTTTTTACAATATAAAGAATTGGTTCGGTGTATCAGTTCTATAAATTCAAGAATCTAGATGTTCATTTATAGAATAGGAGTACATACCCAATCTCATATATCTCTACCACTTTGTCTAACTAATATATTCTTGGTTTCTACTAAAATAAGATAGAAGATGAGACTTTGATTAACCGGTCATAGTTTAAACATTTCCAAACAAACACTAAAAATAATATTATAAAAGACCTAAAATAAAACACTCTATTCCTCTCATTTATAAAGGAGGTTAAAAGACATTTCCAAACAAGTCAAATATTCTGCAATTGTAATAGCTAGTTCCATCTTTAAATATTGAAAAATGCTGACTTACAACATATATATATACACATTTTTTTTGGACAAAAATACCCATACCACCTCATTTATATGAGAGTATTCACATAATTTTACAAACTAACTTTATTGTAAAATTACTCTATTAGTATTATTTTAATGTAGTGACATAAACTTTCTTTTGTTCTCAGACAGTAGCCCCCATTTTATATATAGAGTCTGGTTCTAGTGCGCATCAAGCGCTAGGTAAACGCAATGGGCTTTTAAGCTAAAAAAAATTACGGTACCCAGTGTGCATACTCAATGCGCACTGGAGTCTAACTCTATATATATATACATATATATATATATATATATACAAAGATTCTCTAAAGAATGCCACCTCTCTTTATTAAAGAGATGACATCTGTTTTGACTGTCGGATCATCTTTAAAAACTGTGAAATCACAAAATTGTCCTTAATGAAAATACGATTCAATGGTCAAAATAGAAGCCCTCTCTTCAATAAAGAGAGAGCGCCCTCTTTAGAGCTGACTGTATATATGTATGTATATATGTATGTAGATGTAAGTATATTGTATAAATCTAGTAGAGAGAAATGTATAATGACACAGTAGAGTAGACCACCGACACTTCTCAAACTTGTACTACTTTTACTAGTTCAACAAATCATTAAAGAGAGAGAGAGAGAGAGAGAGAGAGATTAAATATTAAACAAAACTTACCAAACCTCCAACGAGCTTGAACAAGTGCAATGTTACGGTTGTTGACCAGAAAAGGGATGGCTCGCCGGAGAAAGTCCGGCTCCGGCCGAAAATCGGCGTCAAAAATTGCCACGTACTCACAATCTTTCACATACTCACGTTTCAAACCTTCCTTTAATGCTCCAGCTTTGTATCCCACTCTATTCTCTCTAATTTGATACGTTATATTTAGGCCTTTACTTGCCCATCTTTTGCACTCTTTCTCCACCATATCCTACAAACATTAAATCTTACTTTTAATGATTACATATATTTATTTAAATTTAATAAGAAATTAAAATTATGAAATGTTGGTTTTGATAAATAAATAAAAAAAAAAAAATTTCATTATGTGTCTTAAATTATTGATTGAGCTTTAAAAAGTGGACAGACATTGTGCTTGGAACATACTCCTATATTTATTTATATTTATGGGATGTAATTATTGTGTAAAGATGTGGTGAAGTTGAAGCTAAACGCCAAAAAATAATTGACAAGCTCAGATCTAAAGATTGATTGGATAACAAAAATTCAAGCTCAAGATAGGAAAATCGATAATTAAATAATTTAAAATTGCTTTTTTTTCTTTTTTTTTTTGAAATATGTATATATGTATATATATGGTAATACGTTACTAAATTGAACTGAATTTCATGAAAGAACATTTTGGGTATTATTAAGGACTTGTTTGGATAAGTGGGTTTTATATAGGAAAATCAACAAGTTCACATTAAAATTGCTCTGTTTTCCAAAATATTTAGACTACACTAATGCGTTACTAATTGAACTTAATTTCGTTAAATAACATTTTGGGTATTTGTTTAAGGACTTGTTTGGATGAGTGGGGTCTTTCAAGTACCTTAACGGCAGGGTCAGTAGAATCATCAAGTACTTGAATCACGAGACGATCGGACGGCCATGAGAGTCCGCATGCTGCTCCAATGGAGATCTTATAAACCTGTCCCAAACACATCATAAAGAAGATGAATATATATACACACACACACATATATATTGGATTAAAATAAATAAAAAAAATCTCCAAATCTCAGCTTTTTCTCACATTCCCAGAAGCCAAAAGGCGAGAAACTCAACAATGCCAAAATCATATCTAAGACAACACACACACACACATATATATATATATATATATAGAGAGAGAGAGAGAGAGGGGCAAACCTCTCGTTCATTGTACATTGGGATTTGAATGAGGACCAATGGAAAAGCAGAATTTCCGATTTCCAAATCTTCGCGAATGGGCTCCCAATTGTATCTCTTATCAGGCTTTTTCCAGAAGATCTTAACGAGTATAATCACAATACCCATATATAGCCTCTCCATGAACAACATCAGAGACATAGCTAAACATATATATACTGCGAGCCTTAAAAGTGGGACAATCAATGGCGCTTTGATTAATTCCCACAGAACCCCAATTTGCCCAGCAATGTCAGCCCTCATCCCTTGCAAACTCTCTGGTATAAATGTGTTCACATTGACATCCGCCATTTTCTATCAATAGAAAATCTCTCTCTAACTCAAAACAGGGGTAGAAAAACAGGGGACTAAAAAAAGGGGGATTTAGTAATGGGTTTAACTGAACCAACTAAACCCACTAGATCTGTTCACTTTTTCTCTCTAAATCTATGTCTAATTGATGCTGAATTACACAATAATGTGGACTGTGATAAACCCAGTTCAGATCTCTCTGTTTCTCTCAAGGTCTCTTCTCTCTTATAGCTTCTGCCAAAACACCTCTGTTTCTCTCTCTAAGACTCAGACCAGAAGAGAGACAGAGTAGTGTTGTGGCATTGTAAGAGAGAGAGTGGAGTTGGGGAGAGAGAGAGCAGAGCAAGTATGGAGAGAGAGAGAGAGAGCAGAGAGAAGGGGGACTTTTATAGTCGAGTAATTCTTTGGTGACAACTTTCATACAACTTTCATACAACCCTTTAAAATGATGTGTCTATATCTCTCCTGTGATGTCAATGGACCCCACAATGACACAGGAGAGAGATAGACACATCTTTTAGGAGGTTGTATGAAAGTTGTATGAAAGTTGTCACCAAAGAATTACTCTTTATAGTCAGTTCTTAGTCTTTAATTTTTATTTTGATTTATTTATTAGTACTAACTTTTCAGTTTCTCTCTCTTTCTTTTTCTAGAGTACTGTGTGATTTGTTATATATATATATATATATATATTTTTTTTTCGATGGGAGTGTGTGATTTGTTATATTGACTCTTAACTGTTCCAACTAAAAGAAGGTTGGGGTCTGTTTTTACGGAGTACTTTTTTTTTCTTTTTTTTTTTTTTTACCACAGAAACTGTTCAGATTACTATTTTTGGTCAACGGCCGGCGAACGGTGAATGATTCCGGCGAAGGATGTAAGAATCCAGGGAATATTCCGGTGATGAGCCCTGCACCCATTCCGCTATAGTCATGTGGCAGCGTTCACTTGTATTCTTTTGACTAACAACCAATCAAAATTTGCCATATCATGATGCAGATTATGTGTCAAGTCTTATGGGAGAAATTTTTGGATACCCTCAAGGTACCACATGGCATGCCACTTGGTACCCCATACCCAATAGATGCGCGCCACACGAACAATGAAATCCACCACAAAAAATTTAAATGGCCCAACAATCCTGTGTGGCGCTATTTCATTGGGTATGGGGCACCACATAGGCGCTACCTTTAAGGTACACAAAAACTTCTCGTCTTATGGGTAAAAATTATTACATATGCGTATGATGTCAGTGTGATCTCTTTATTTCTATAGGACCTACGTGCGACTCGGAGAGTACTCAAATCAAAATGAAACAATCGGCAGATGGAATCATCACACATTTATGGCAACTCACCGTTTCATTGGTGTACAATTGAATAGGTTTTATGAGTCTTTCTTATCTCCTCCTGCAGATAGGATTGGCTTCGGTATGTCCATTGGTATTGGAGTTTCGCAAATTGGACGAGCTAGAATCGTCAAGTTGGTTGTTCAAAAAACTTTCTCTTTACCAGTCTCTACATCTGGAGTATCCGTAACATGATATGGAACTCAGTATCAATCTAAATCTCTATTTCAAGTATTCGGGGAATCGTCCTTAATAGACGAAATATTCCTATTATGTCAATGTCAATTGAATCAATGTTATTAGCTGACCAACCAATTGAGAAATTGGATTAATTACACCCGTTAGAGATTCACTAAATGTGAAGCCAAATGCCACTAATTCAATTTGACTGCTTGGAATGTTCTATCTTGAATGAGCTAAACTTTATTTTACAGGAGGAGATTCAATAATGTGGACAGGGTGAAAGCGCGAGCTATGGAACGAGAAAGACTTTCACCGACTTTGAGAGCTTCAACAAAGAAAGGGAAAATTCGTCTACATTGGCTCATAGTCAGTCACGAGGGCGCCTACTCGCTGAAGGATTTCGGATAGGCAATCTATACTTCTTCTCTGCTCCAATTGTCCTAAAGAAAACATCAGAGCTCGAGGAACCAGCTTAAAAGTGGCAGCCTCGACCCGAGTGGAAGTGCAATGTGTCTGGAAACTCAGGATCGTAAATGGATTCGAGTATGTCTGACCTAGAAAAAGCCAGATTTAGTTGGGTTAGCTTTCGTGATCGGGTATCAATATTGGATACAATTCTGTGCTTTTCAGATTTGAGTCCAAATCAATCTCTAAATATAATTTGAAGGTGCGACCACTTTTAACAACTTACACATGAAATTAGGTGGTTCCTTAGAACAAATCTGGTAAAAACAACTCTCCACGAAAATTCAAATTCAAGTGATCCTAATATAATTAGTGTGTTTGAAAATTCAATGATCCAAGGATAATTAATATGGTAAAAAAAATTTTAATGCAAAGTCAAGTGGTTATACTATAATCAGTAAAGTTTCTCTGACATATATGTATGTGTGAAAACTAAATTTGAGATTAAAATTTGAGAAATATAGTACTAATACTCATCAATAATAGGATATAGCTAGATGAAAATCCATCTTTGGGAAAAATGTCTCTTAGAGGGTAGCATGGCATTTTTTCGGCCATTTGTGATGAGTACGAGTATAGAAAATCTTCATAATATTTAATTGCTACATTTTTTATTAAGATGAACAAATGTACATCACCATACATTCGTAACTTGGATTAATTTAGTAATGTTAGAGACACTCAATGTTTACCTAAAATAGTCTGATAATTGCACCATTCACTATTTTCTCCATATTGGGTTTACAAGCACTAAAAATTCTATAATCATTATACGAGAGTTAAAGATTTCATTAGACATAAATGGTAGAATTTTCTCACAATAAGAGTCACCTCTTGAGACAGTCATATAGAACAAATTTAACAGTATAAGGGCTATTAATTTTACATTTTGGGACCATTCAATTGCAAAGTTGCCGTATTGCTTTGATTCAACTTATATTAATTGACTCAACTTTAATTGCACCAAAAGACCAAAAAATAAAAATAGAATTAAAACAAAAATAAAAATAAAAAATTCGTAAAGTACACTATTCACTTTAGGGGAAAAATAATAAGTCCAAAAGAGGGAAGATTCATGTTAATTGCTAGGGAAGAGGTTAGATATCCAATCATTGACCTCCACGATTTGTGACACCAAATGGAGATCCTTACAGCGGGCAGGAGTGCTGTTGGGTGGACAGCACTTGTGTGACAGTTGCTAGACTACAAATTTTTGTTGGGTATTTTTTTAAAATGTGAAAATATATATATATATATATATATGATTCTACCAGTGCCACACCGGTGTTGTCCACCTAACAATAACCCAATTGGTTGTGGAGGATCCCTCCCCCACAAATTTGGTACACTAATCAATTGGCAATGCGTGCCTCCACATATAGTCTCCAAAAGTTGATGGCACACTAGAAATTTAAATTTGTTAGTACCATGGCAATAAATTCAAAGGATTTGAGTGTTTACTTCTTTATTTTTCCTTTTTTTTTTATTATTTGAGTGATATTGTTCGGGAACATAAGTTTCAGCGTACATGGGGCAAGGTAATTAAGAACCCCGTAATGAGCGTGCATAGATAGTCGATTTGAGTGTTTCTTTCATATAGATATGTTTCAATTCGTATTACTTTCCGTTCTAATTTAAAAGTTCTTTATTCTATTTCGGGTTATATTTTGTTGGGATTTGATTACTTGTGGAAACAATCAAATCCCCTCTAAGATCGTGTAAGGTGCGAATTAGCAAATGAAACAACAAAGAAAACAAATCAAGCACAAACTGAATACCAGATTTCTATGTGGTTCGGCCAAATATGCCTACTTCCACACTTTGTAGTATCTCATTGTACTCTAGGGCTACAAGAGTGGCTCTCAACTTGATCTCACATGGTTGATACGGTGGTGGTGGCTATCACACACCCACACACACAAACACAATAAATATAATGGATATACATAGCCTATACAGTTTCCTAACCCTAAATAGTTTCCTAATTCAAATAGGAAACAAACAATCTCTTCCTAAACCGAATAGGAAAAACTAAAGAGTTTCCAAATCAAAGTAGCTTTCCCAAACCTAATAGTAAACTAGAGAATCAGCGACAGCTCATTAATCTCGCCCCCGTGGCCCACTCAAGCGGCGCCGCCCGCTTCGCGCGGATCTTCTCGCGAGCAACATTCCAGTATGTCAATGGAAAACTCTGTTCCCAAGCTCGCCCCTTGCCCGCACAGGCGATAATGCTCCGCCCAGATTCTTTCGTCTTTGATTGGAAACACTTTAGGAAACACTTCCGATGGAATTAGCCTCGACAATCCCAACAATCTCCCACTTGGAAACTAATTAATGGCATCAATGTATTTTCCACCACTGAATACAGCCCTTTAAAACAAAAACCCATTCCGAGCACGAACTCCCACTGCAAGGTAGCAAGACTTTCACCTTCAAGATTATTCCTTCTCAAGAAAAATGCTTCCATCTTTGACACCCAAAGATCCGGGCCTTCCAAAAATCAACTTTTCCAAGACTTCAAGCTGCCATATTTTTCTTCCACACGGAGAATCTTCATCAACCCGATCACAGCCACTGTGTATTGAATCAACGGCACACAGTCCTCCTCGTCCAAGCCGGTTTCACCACTTACAAGAATTTTAACCATGACAAAAAACACCATTCACCACTTACAAGAAATTTTAACTCGTGAAGAAAATCCTTCACCACTTGTAAGAATTCCACTTGCAAGAACTTCAACCCCTTCTCTTCAAATCTTTTTCCCTTATGTGATTTTAATAGCAAAAACATAGATTTCTACGCCGATCTTGGGCTATGTCACACCACCCAAACAGTGCAGCTACTCCAAAAAATATTTGATCGTCGTTCCTACGTATGTAGTATCCTAATAATTACCTCTATTGGGTGATTAAGCTTGTGTCTGCCACCGCGTCTTCTTGGAACCCGTCAAATTATTTTTCCAAGAGTACCTACGTACCATTATATCGTATTCGGAATCTATCAAGCAAGATGTCACACCCGTCCCGGAAAATGAAAATGTTTTAAAATGCAAAATCAGTTTTTTGAGAATTATCAATGTTATTTGATAATTGTGAAATTGGTTGACTGTGGTCAACGAAAGGTGTCAAGTGAGGACACGGCAATCGAACACTCGATGAGGCATTGACATGACTTAAATGATATTTATGTGATTATATGTTATTTGACGTAATCTAGTATATGTGAATAGTTACTTTACTTGTGTAGTGTAATTTCTGATAGTTTTGATCTTGTTTAAGATCATTTTGATTGGTTTATTGATAATGTAAATGATCGTTGCATAAAAGGTAGGTTATCTAGAAATTCTACGAAAACAGTTTTCAGAACGTAATTACGAGGACAAACGAAACTTAGATGAAAACTTTTATAATTTATAATTTTCACTCATAAAGCAATGAATTAGACGTGTAAGACATTTCGGGGAATAATTAGAAGTTTTGAGAACTAGTAGGGAGGTAAACGTAATTACCGAGTGTCGTGCCTATATATAGAAACTCATGAGATATTTTCATTTGTCTCAAAACATAAATTGAAATCGAGAGAGGAGATTTGGTGGCTTAGAGCTTCAAGACTCAAATCGACGTTCATTGTTCGTCTGTTTTTCTCCAAATTACATATTCGAACTCCTAAAGGTAAGAGCTTCATTTTGATACCACTTAGGTCTTGTTTGGTTAAGTTTCTACGAAATCCTAATTCTAGAATTTTGGGAAAAACATGTAAATGCATGTAGGAATCAATTTTAATTGGAGATTTGACGTTTAATCGGGCTACTAGTACTTTCCTCAAAGTTATAGGATGACAGCTCGAGGTATGAATTCTCAATCTATGTTATATAGAGAATTTTGGATGTTTTAGATATCATGTATGATATTGTGATCCGGGCAAAACTCATGTGTTAATTTAGGCTCGTTAAATTTAGCGAGTACGCATGAAAAGCATGTTTGTATGACTATATGAGTATGCTAAATGACTATGTAGATTAAAGGAGAGTTTGGTACACGTTCATGCCGGGTACACCTCTCGATGTTTGAAAGTTATAGTAGCGATGGCTACTTACTTGATTTGAGAACCGACCCTGCCAGAGCAATTGGGTGCAATGGTTGATAGACTCTGGGCTTGCCATTGGCATCGCGGTTAATAGACTTTGGGCTTACTGATATACCGAATGAATGGGTGTCTCTCTCCCTAGAGACTAAATTATGTGGTTTAGATGTTTAAAGCATGAATTGCCATATATGCATATGTTTAGAATTGTACACTAATCAAATAGCTTAGCAATGGAGATTTACTCCATTTAGCTTAGCAATGGAGATTTACTCCATTGTAGGTATGAAGAAAGGAAAGAATAAGGCGAAGAGTGAGGGTGTTGAGATCACCCGGGACAATTCTCTCCTATTAGGATGTGGTAGTATCATTTCTATGTTGAAATAAGTATTTTGGAAGTTAGAACTATGTCTTAACTTGGAAAACTTCATAATGGATTTGTAGTGTTGTAATATCTAACAAAACTTTCTTTGGTTATGTTTGAAACTCATTCGAACTCTTAAGTTCGCATTTTGAACATTTAACTTATCAAATTCGAGTTGGAAGAAATGTTATTAGTGTTCTATGAATTAAGCCAAACAAGTCTTAACTTGTTTCATTTTTGTTTCTTTTCTAATGTTTGGCAAGGTTTTTTTATAAGTTCTTATAACCTTGATATGGTTGGGAAGGTTTGAATTGAAGTATGGTAAACTTGGAAGGGTTGTTTGACCCTTAAGCAAACTTCTGCCAAAGGGGGTGGTATTCTGTAGCAAGGTCATTCGACCAGTCGAACTGAACAGGGCAGTTCGACCGGTCGAAATTGGTTTTGCCCGTACAATTTTTGTACCCTTTCTAGAAAATATCTAAGTTTTGCTTGGTTCTTAGAGTACCTTTGGGACCCCTTTTAACATAAATTCATTCGTTTCAAAATATATTATGTTTTCAAATTTATACGGATTTTTACAACTCGGAGGATATTGTCTTCAAAAGAGTTGTATACTCAATGTTATTTTAAGTTTCTTTTCCGCTGCTATAATCATTTAAAGAATTGAATGAGCCTTAGTAGCGTGTCACGTGTCCTATTTCCGCCCATAGCAGGATGGGTCATGACATAAGACAAGTGTCACTTTGATTTTTTTTCTTCTTCTGCAGCCATTGCTCTCTCATTCAAACCAAAAGCTCTGATACCAGTTGTTGGGAATTTGATTACTTGCGGAAACAATCATGTCTCCTCTAAGATCGTGCATGTGAGGTGCGAACAAGTAGAAGAAACAACAAAGAAAACAAATCAAGCACAAACAGAACACCAGATTTCTACGTGGTTCAGTCAAATATGCCTACGTCCATACCTTGCAGTATCTCATTATACTCTAGGGCTCTCAAGTTGATCTCACATGGTTGATATGGTGGTGATGGCTATCACACACCCACACACAAATATAATAAATATCATGATACATAGCCTATACAGCTAACAATTTCCTAATTCAAATAGGAAACAAACTATCTGTTCCTAAACTGGATAGGAAAGACTAAATAGTTTCCTAATCAAAGTAGCTTTCCTAAACCTAATAGTAAACTAGAGAATCTGCGGCTGCTCCTTGATCCCACCCGCTCGAGCGGCGCCCGCTCGCGCGGATCTCCCAACGAGCGACATTGCAATATGTCTATGGAAAACCCCATTCCCAATCTCGCCCCTTGCCCGCGCGAGCGACAATGCTCTACTCAAATTATTCCGCTTTTGATTGAAAACACTTTAGGAAAGACTTCCGATAGAATTTGACTCGATAATCCCAACAATGTTATGAAGTGAAATCCTTTTTGAACAGTCGAAGTATCTTAAATAGACATTTTTTTTTAAATATACCCTTAATTATTCAAAAGTATCTTATTTTTCATTTGATGTGATATATGAAATTTTAAACCTCGAAGAAGAATAATTAAGAAAAGTCAACGATTTTACTCCAATAAATAAACTTTTTTTTTTGTAATCAGGGGTGTCTAGTCTAGCTTGCGCGCCCTTGACTAATTCCCCGAAATCCTGGAGTAGCCGGGTGAATTTCCCAGTGGCCACGCTCCCCACAACTCGAACACTAGACATCTTGAGTAGTATACCCAAGAAGTTTACCACTCGACCATAAAAAATGTGGTTACAATAAAATAAGCACACCTAAATAATTTTAAATTCCACGCAAACACAACACACACACCCAACACACACACACACCACCCCTAACACACACACACACACACAAACCCCCCCCCCCCCCCCCCCCCCCCCTCACAAATTTATGACAAAGAAAGTAATTATCTTAGTTGATTCAGCTAAGTATATCAGTTAAATACCTCAGCTAGCTAGCTACTAGATTTGGTCAAACTATTGTCCAAAAAAGTGATTGTAACAAATAAGAAATTCACAGTTTTGAAGTGGAGACAATTGAAATCCAACCTTTAAACATATAATGGATATTAGGTAATAGCATCACGGCCATCACCTAGAGTAGTTGAGTTCCAAAGGTGCTTTTTACAACCCTTATGTCTTTTCCGTAGGAAAAAATAAAATTGAAAATCAATCAATTCATAGAAGTCCCATGAGGATCATTTGAATAGTGATTTTGCTAGTACTTGTTGAAAGAAGCTCTGCAACTTCACACCTAGTCTTTAGGATGATTTCCTATATTTCAGCCTATTCTTTGTTTTTCTTATCTGTAACGTCTTTTAGGATGATTTCCTATATTTCAGCCTATTCATTTGTTTTTCCTTATCTGTAACATTGTTTCCTTTTTCTTGTTTTGTAACTTAGCCTATATATTCAAGGCACACACTGAATGAAATACACAATCAAAAAGTTCCAAAATACATCTCTATATTTATTATGGTATCAGAGCAGTGATAACGTTTCTCATTTCGTCATCATGTCCGGCGAAAGTAATGTCGCTGCCAACAATCTCTCCGACGATAACCCCACTGTCATTTTAGCCAAACCCAATCAATATGCCATCCATCACTCTGATAGTCCCTCAACTATTCTTGTCACCCCTCTTCTCATAGGTGATAATTATGGCACGTGGAGCCGCGCCATCACGATGGCTCTCCGGGCTAAAAGCAAATTTGGGTTTGTCGATGGCTCTCTTCCTGCACCAAAGGACAAAGATGATCTCGACAATTGGACACGCTGCAATGACCTCGTCAGTAGCTGGATCTTGAACTCGGTTTCGCCGGAGATACGCCCAAGTATCCTCTACGCCAACACTGCTACTCAGATCTGGACCGATTTGCAGGAGCGATTCTCCCAATCGAATGCGCCAAAGATATACCAATTAAAGCAATCAATCACAGCTTTAAAGCAGGAAGGTATGAGTGTTTCGTTGTATTTCACTCAGCTCAAATCCTTATGGGATGAGTTGGGCTCTATTATGTCTATCACACCATGTATTTGTGGAAATGCAAAATCTGTTATTGAGCACCAGAATCAAGATCGAGCCATGGAATTTCTCCAAGGGCTCCACGATAATTTTTCTCAACTAAGAAGCCAAATCTTGCTGATGGAACCTTTCCCATCTACCCACCGCATTTATAATCTTGTACGTCAAGAGGAGAAACAGCAGGAAATCAATAATCAATCCACACCTGCTGTTGAATCTGCTGCATTTCAAGTCTCCAAACAATTCGATCGGACTGCTGGAAAGCGTCAACGTCCATTTTGTGATCATTGCAACAAGATGGGACATACTCGGGCTACGTGCTTTCAAATCCATGGCTTCCCCGATAAGCAAGGAAAACGACCAGCAGGTACATCTAATCTGTCCGCTGCTCCGAATAATCAGCTCACTCAGGCTCAATACAACAAGTTGATGGCACTCTTGGCGAAGGATAATTCCGCCGAACCTTCCGCTCACTTCGCAGGTACAATTTTTTCTTCAACATCTTCTTGTTGGATTATCGATTCTGGCGCTTCAAACCATATATGTCAATCACTGTCATTATTTTCATCTTACTACGTGTTACAAACAAAAAAATCTGTTCAATTACCAGATGGTTCTCATGCGATTGTCACTCACATTGGTACTGTCAAATGTTCACAGTCCCTTATTCTCAAGGATGTGTTTTACATTCCATCCTTCAAATTCAATTTGTTATCTATTTCACAGTACACCAACGCAACAAATTGCAGAGTAATTTTTGTTCAATCTCACTGTCTTTTTCAGGACCAACTAACGAAGAAGACGATTGGTCGGGGTAGTCTCCATCATGGCCTCTTTTATCTGGATGATGTCTCCATTTTACATTCTGTTTTTTCTTTTCAGCATTTGAATAATTTTGACCTTTGGCATTCACGCCTCGGTCATCCATGTAATTCTCGTTTTAATTTTCTTGCTAGGACTTTTCCGGAAATTCATGGTAATAAAAGCTTTATTTGTGATGTTTGTCCTCAAGCTAAACAATCTCGCAAAGTTTTTCCTCATAGTGTTTCTAATTCTTCAAAATGTTTCGAGTTAATTCATGTTGATATTTGGGGACCTTTTTCCGTTCCTTCAACAAATGGATCACGATTTTTTCTTACGATTGTGGATGATTATTCTCGTTGTACTTGGATATATCTAATGAACAACAAATCTGAATCTTTTCGTATGTTAATGCAATTTTTTCACCATATTACTCGACAGTTCAATTCAACAATTCAACAAATTAATTCGGGAAATGGCGGTATTTTTCTTCCGCAACTTCAATCTATTCGCTCTGATAATGGGTCTGAATTTCTTTCTTCTGATTTTCAATCATGGTTTAATAAACATGGGATCATTCATCAACGTAGTTGTGTTGCAACCCCCCAACAAAATGGCGTTGTTGAACGTAAACACCGTCATCTCCTTGATGTAGCTCGTTCATTACGTTTTCAAAGTCATCTTCCTCTTTCCTTTTGGGGGGAATGTGTCCTCACCGCCGTTTTTCTAATAAATAAAATGCCGACACCAATCTTGGATTTTAAATCGCCACACGAAATTTTGTTTGGTACTCCTCCATCATATTCCTCTTTACGAGTGTTTGGCTCCTTATGTTTCGCCAAAAATATGTATATCAAGACCAAGTTTGATGCTCGTGCTCACCCTGGCATCTTTGTTGGATACCCTTATGGTCAAAAAGGATATCGTGTTTATGATCTTACCACTCGCAAAATTGTTGTTTCTCGCGATGTTGTTTTTCACGAATCTATTTTTCCATATCGAGATGTTCCCTCCACCTCACATCCTTGTCCAATCACTATTGCTCCATTGGATGATGTTCCTATTGCTCCATTGGATGATGTTCCCATTGCTCCATTGGATGATGTTCCTATTGCTCCAGTACCTCCTTCATCATCTCTGCCCATTGTCACAGCGCCTTCTTCCTCTGGTGCTGATATTATCATTGACAATGTTT
Organism: Hydrangea macrophylla; assembly: GCA_033977485.1. NCBI lineage: Eukaryota > Viridiplantae > Streptophyta > Magnoliopsida > Cornales > Hydrangeaceae > Hydrangea > Hydrangea macrophylla. The sequence goes on along the minus strand of CM066997.1, from coordinate 95,954,385 downwards.
CTACTTCACCAGTCCCACTGGAATCCGACCTCCCTAAACGGGCTAGGAAACCACCATCTTACTTGAGTGATTATATATGTTCCCAAGTTTCTTCTTCCACTGCCTTTCCACTCGCAGATTCTTTTTCCCTGTCCACTTTGAGTCCTTCTCATCGTGCCTTTATCTCCACCGTCATTAATCACAATGAACCACGAACTTTTCTACAAGCCAGTAAGTCTCCACACTGGAACTCTGCTATGTCCGATGAACTTCAGGCCCTTGCCGCTAATCACACTTGGACTATATGTTCGTTGCCTCCTGGTAAAACCCCTATTGGTTGTAAATGGGTATATAAAATCAAATATCGCTCCGACGGCTCAATTGAACGCTATAAAGCGCGCCTCGTTGCAAAAGGATATTCTCAAACTGAAGGTGTCGACTATCATGACACTTTTGCTCCGGTCGCCAAGCTTGTTACGGTTCGACTTCTTCTCTCCATTGCTGCCATTAAAGGATGGCCCCTTCATCAATTGGATGTTAACAATGCTTTTTTACAAGGTGATCTTGATGAAGTGGTTTTTATGCAACTTCCTCCCGGTTTTTCCGGTAAAGATGATAATCGTGTTTGTAAATTACACAAATCTCTATATGGGCTTAAACAAGCTTCTCGCCAATGGTTTTCTAAATTTTCCTCCACTCTTATTCACCATGGTTTTCATCAATCTATTTCGGATTATAGCCTTTTTACATATATTCGTGATAACATTTCAGTTTTTGTTCTTGTCTATGTTGATGATATTATCATCACTGGGAACAACGTTCAATTTATCTCTGTCACAAAGCAACTTTTGGCCAATTCTTTTTCCATTAAGGATCTTGGTCCTCTTCGTTATTTCCTTGGAATTGAGGTTTCCCGTTCCAAGACTGGTATTTTCTTATGTCAACGCAAATACACCCTTGACATTTTATCTGATTCTGGTCAGCTGGGATCTCGTACATCTTCCTTTCCCATGGAACAACACCTTAAATTGCGACCCGATGATGGCACTCCGCTTCCCGATCCCTTTATTTATCGTCGCCTCATTGGCCGCCTTCTATACCTCACTGTCACTCGTCCTGATATTCAATATGCAGTCAATTCGCTTAGCCAGTTCATGCAACAGCCTCATTCTACCCATCTCGATGCGGCCCATCGTGTCCTTCGATATTTAAAAGGTTCTGTTGGTAAAGGGATATTCCTCTCGGCCTCCAGCTCTCTTTCTCTCGTCGGTTTTTCTGATTCCGATTGGGCCGGCTGTCCGCTTACCCGACGATCCACTACTGGTTATTTCACGATGCTTGGTTCTAGCCCGATATCCTGGAAAACTAAGAAACAACCCACCGTTTCTCGTAGCTCTGCGGAAGCCGAATATCGCTCTCTATCTGCTCTTACTTCTGAGTTACAATGGCTACATTCGCTTCTCTCGGATCTCGGATTTCCGCCTCGCGAACCAATACTTGTTCATTGTGACAATCAAGCTGCCCTTCACATCGCCAACAACCCGGTCTTCCATGAACGCACCAAACATATTGAGATTGACTGCCATTTTGTTCGTGAGAAGATTCAGTCCGGCTTGATCTCCCCTATGTACTTACGTTCTTCGGATCAATTAGCCGACATTTTCACCAAACCTCTAGGTGCAGATACTCTTCATCGTCTACTTTCCAAGTTGGGTGTGATCGATATCTCGTCCCCACCTCCAACTTGCCGGGGGGTGTTGAAAGAAGCTCTGCAACTTCACACCTAGTCTTTAGGATGATTTCCTATATTTCAGCCTATTCTTTGTTTTTCTTATCTGTAACGTCTTTTAGGATGATTTCCTATATTTCAGCCTATTCATTTGTTTTTCCTTATCTGTAACATTGTTTCCTTTTTCTTGTTTTGTAACTTAGCCTATATATTCAAGGCACACACTGAATGAAATACACAATCAAAAAGTTCCAAAATACATCTCTATATTTATTAGTACTATTTTTTTATTATCCATATTTGATTTTTTGGTTGTTGTTGCAGCTCATTCACTCTACTTAAATATGTATGAATAATTACTTCAAATAACTAACCAAAAAAATTTAATAATTACATCAAATAAAAACTATACTACTAGTTATCAAGAATTAAAGGGAGGCAAAGCTTATCTTTATAGTTTGAGTGTGTTGCATTCAAAAATACGTTTTTGTGCCTTTGATTATCATTCTATCTCTAACTATATTAAAAAAACGAATGTCAAAGGGAACAAATAGCTATTGGGGGCAATTTCTACCTAACAAGTTAAATTACAATTCGAATATTTTTGTTTCCCACCTATTTATAACCAAGTGGCAAAATAAGAAGGGAATTGCTAAGTACATCCGTGTATTTGTTATGTGTATCCAAATTTTTTTATTTTAATAATTTTTCTTCTAAAATTCTCATTTTTATAAAGTTTAGCGGTGTACATAGCAAAAAATTAGCAGTGCACATAGCAAAAATAGCAAAAAGAAAATATTATTATCATATATACAGCTTTTATTTTTTTTATTTTTATTATTATTATTATTTTTTTTTTACAGTTACTTAATCTGACTATTCTGCTTGGATCCATTTATGCAAATACTTTTGCTCACCCAAAATATGGTACACCAATGCTCACCCAAACATCTCATTGGACAATGGGTCCCACTGCATTGGCCAATAGGATATTTGGGTAAGTATTAATATACCATTTTTTGGGTGATCAAAAATGTTTTCTCCATTTATATAGAACATTGGACTTGAGAAGTTCAAATCTGAGACAAGCCTAACTTTTGCTCAGTGACTATTCTCATACTCTTAAAATTCGCAATTTCTTGTTTGCATTTCACCCTGAAAGTGGGGAAGCTTAGTATATCTTAAGTCATTAATAAGTTTAAAAACACTAGATTGTCCAAATTTAATTACTTGGTCACACCCCTAAAACTCTCTTGGAGGAAAAATAATAATAATAATAATAGTAAGGGTGTCACTCTGCCTTTTGCTACCAATCCTTCTTTTATTTTATTTTTCTTTGTTAATTAATTAGAAGTTGGAACAATTAGATAACAGGCTTCGTACATCTAATCATGCTCAAGCACTGGCGGAGGCACATTGGGACCAGGGAGGGCCCAGGCCCCCCTGAGATTTTGAGAATTAAAATTTTATCCTAAGTTTTTTTTAGTATTTTATATTTAGGCCCCCCCTCAATTATGTTTAGGCCCCCCCTCAAATTATGTTTAGGCCCTCAAAGGGGTCCAAGGCCCATTTTAGTGCTATCAACTACATATATATTAATATACATGTATATACAACTCAAAGGAAATGTGCCTAAAATTTTAAAAATTACACTTTTAGTGTGATAATTTTATGCGTTTTAGAAATAGACCCCCTTAAAATTTTGAAAGACACTATACAATATTTACGTGTCACCGAATAGACTTATATTATAAGTATATCCCCAAAAAATCACAATTATAGACAAGTAGACCCTAAAAAAATTGTCAATTATGTATGAATAGACCCCAAAAATTCCTGGCTCCGCCCTTGTGCTCAAGATACGAACAAATTTCTTAATTAGTCACCATTTAACATAGCTTATTCCAGCTTAAATAATCACCTTCAAACTATAATATTAGTAAGATTTTTGGGTCTTTGTGCAGATATATAAGAATAACAGAAGCTGCCTTGTGTAAGATATTTTGATAAGGACCTCTCGACCTGCTTATCCAAGAAACTGTCTTTCGATGAGCAGATCATAAATCATACCAAACAGTCCTTAATCTCACTGACTCTATTTATTGTGCTGTATAATAACCACGGAGTATAAGATGGGTAATGATATTGTAAATAGCTTCTTATATAAGAAAGTTGTTTTTAACCGTTGGATGAAGATTTGATATTATTTAATATGAGTAATATTTTATAGTTATTATCTTCGGACCAAATCATAATCCAACGGTTAAAAGCTGATAATATCATTATCTGTATAAGATATATACTTCGCTTATTTTGAAGATTAAAAAACAATTAAATTACCAAGCGGGCCTAACCCAATTGGTATAACCTCTCTCTCTCTCTCTCTCTCTCTCTCTCTCTCTCTCTCTCTCTCTCTTCAGTGGGGAGATTGAGAGTTCGAATTTCCTTGGGGATTCCTTTACTTGCTCCCCTATTGTTCGTCAGTTGAAATAAGTGTCCCTTGTTGAGCTTTATTGTGAGTTATTGTGGAGCTTTGGGGTTGGGATGAGTGTGTGTTGTGTGTTCTGTGTATGTTTTGCCATTATATTCAGGTAATGATTAAAAAAAACAATTAAATTGTGATAATTGTTATTTTCTTTTTAATAGTAACAAACACAAGTACAAAACCTAGGGCTCGTTTTCAGCATAATGCTGTGTCAAAGTACTCGTTGGAGTTTGCAAGTGAGCAACAATTATGTGGCGCCAATCTCTTACTCTCACTCTCTCTCTCTCTCTCTCTCTCGGGAAAATAAGATCATAAGTGTTTATAACGTAATTAACGAAAAAAAAACCACCAAATCTAGAATTGTAGGCTTTATTGAATAAAATAAGAGTTAATTGCAAAAACACCTCCTCATCTATGGCCCGTTTCTGAGTACACCCTCTGATTTAAAAAAGTAAACAACTTCACCCCCTCAACTATCAAAAATTATTTAGTCTCAAACGCCGTTAACGGAAGTAATAAAATGACGCATATACCCTTGGTCTGAATTGCAAAAACACCCCCTCAACTATGACCCATTTTCGAGTACACTCCCTAATCTAAAAAAAAGTGAACAACTTCAAACCCCCTCCCCCCCCCTCCCCCCCCCTTCTCTCTCTGCAACTTCTCTCTCTAAATTATATGGTCCCAATTTAAAATATAATAAAATAACTATGTGTAATATGTTGGTCCAAAAGACCAACCCCACAATTTAGAAAAAATAATTACATATAAAACATTGGTCCAACTGTAATCCAACACACCCTAAACATTTGTCCCAACTCATTTTCATCTCATTTCTTAGTTTAGTCTACACAAAATGTTTTACCATCATGCCAAACTTTACAAATTTCAATCAACTATCAACCCTTATTACTGTTAGGCTTTATTTGATTCATGGATTTAGTGAGGGAGAGAAAAGAAGAAAGGAAATCGAAAAAGAAAATTAATTCTCTGGTATTTTCCCTTCTATTTCATCCATGATTAATAATATCGAAAACTAATAATATTTAAAATATGAGTAATGCTATGCTTATCAAATTTCGTATCCTAAGTGGTTCTCAAACACATGGTAGTAGGCCCACCTGATTCTGATTAGAGGATGTTGAAGTCGTCCCACCATTATTGAAGGTGGTTCTGCCGTTACATGTATTTGGGAACCATTTGAGATACAAAATTTGGGAAGCATCGCATTACTCTTTCCTTGTAATTAAGCCAATGTATTACATATAATAAGGTTTTTTGGGTCTATTTGTAATTAAGCCAATATATTACATATAATAAGTTTTTTTTTTTTTTTTTCAAATTTTGGGAGAATGAAGTATAATTGGACCAACATCTTACATATAAAAATCATTTTCTTTTAGCCTAACTAATATTTTTTGGGGGGCTATATAGCAAGTTTACTTATTTTGGGGGGACAAAGCTTAATAAAATTTAAAAATTTCCTAAAATACACATGTAAAAGTGTAATTTTCCACCCCACCCCCCCACATCCGCCACTAGTCGTGGTGGTGTGGGGCAAGGGAATGAGAGAGAGAGGGAGAGGGGAGAGTGAGAAATCAGGGTAGACTGTAGAGAGAGATCAAACTCATTTTGGACATAAAGGGTAAAAGTGTCCATTTTTGCTCGCACGTGATGGGCACATGCCCATTTTCTTTTGCAAACAAACGGAGGGGGTCAACTTGTCGAATAAAACAAACGGAGGGGGTCAATTTGTCGAAAAAAAAAGTTCAGGGGAGCGAGTTGAAAACGGGTCATAGTTGAGGGGGTGTTTTTGGAATTAACCCATAAAATAATCAAGTAGTACCCTTTGATTTTGGAGTACTTAAAAATGTACATGGCAGTGGAAAAGTCCAAACTCAAACCATAATAATAATTGGAAGGGAAATGATGTTGTCAAGTTGAGGCTAAGTTGGTGTCAGCAAAGAAATGAGCAGCAGTCAGCATATGATGGTTTCTCAAAGCTTCGTCCTGCACAGGAAACAGAAGAAAGACTCAAGGGGGGTTAACTTCCCTGAGTCTCCTTTGATGATAAAGTTAATTACTTGGGAGAGAGAAAGGTTATGAAGGATAGTGAGAGGGAGAGAGATTGTGTACCTTCTCCAGACTTTGTCAATGTATATATAGTGATAGGCTATAACTAACTGCGCTTACTTTGGCCTAGCCGCCTACTCCCCAAGCGTGGGCTGGGAATTAGTTTCTTCCGGTTGGGGATAACCATCCGGATGAATGCCAAGTGTCCTTCGCCCCTAGTAAGTGGGATATCATCTCCTTATTATTAGGAACGAAGGCAAGTGTTCAGTTTAGGCTTAACAATTTGAGTGGACTCAGTTTTGGACCGGTATCTTAAATAGGGGTCATATCCAGTACACTTATAACATATCTCCTATGCCACGTGTTACATTATGGATGAGTGGCAAAATGGTGTCCTATCAGCTACTCCCCCCTCTGGTCTCAATTCGGACCGTTGGATTGAGGCTTCGATCTCGAAGCAACGGGATGCATCTGCCTATGCTTCAAAGTTAGGTTAGAAAGGTTTGTGACTTTAATGATGACAGTTGGCGTTCTCGAGATTCGGATTCTAGATAATAAAAGGGGGGGGGGGTGCTTGTTAAGATCAGTGTTTTCGTTGCATCACTTACCCTGAAGGATCTGCCAGTGCTCAAGAAGACGATTCGCTTTTTCTCAACCATAGGTCAGATCTCGTATCTTTTATTCATGTCTTCCTTATCAATTTCACCCGAATACACTGGCTCCAAAGGGCCTTCCACTCTGACTCCTCGTACTAGGATAGCTGACGAATTCGAGCCAAAGGCTCGAACGGAAGGGTCCCATCTGAGATACGATGGGCCTAAGAACACCTCTGGGATGACCGAGAAGAAATTAGCCCTAATTAGAAAAAATGTATAAGATTCCTGACAGCCTAGGATGCAGAGTTCCAGGCACTAACCAGACTATTCTTGATTTAGAGAACGAGGAGGTACCGTTCTACCCTTACGTTTTTAAATTGGGGGTTAGGCTGCCCCTTCACCGATTCTTCTACGAGTTCCTGAACTTTTTTGGGTTACCCCCTGCCAACTTGTCCCCAATAGTTCGGTGATATTGATAGGTCTCGTAGTCTTGTCTCACCTGCACTTGGTGGAGTTGGACTTACAAGCTCGCAGGACCATTATGGCTTTAAGGAATAAAGTTGGGTCTGGGTATTTTATAAATATGGCGCCTGGCCATCACGCTGTGGATGATTTGGAGTCATGCCACAAGAAATGGAAGTACGACTTTTTCTTCATCCGTGGCTTCAACGGAGACGTTCCCCATCTTGCCGGGACACCACGTAAGGATGACTAGCATCAGAGTTTTTTATTTTCCTTTAACCGTTGTGTTTCCTAATCCGCCCTTTGTTTCTGTAGCACGCAACTAACATCGAAGGCCTGGGATAACCTCCGTAGCACGGGCTGCTCTGAAGACTCTTTTTTAAACCGCGAATAAGAGCTGACTTAGCCTTCTAACCGGTGCGAATCTTACAGGCGCGGGGCTGATACCGATGGATCATATCATGGCAATGATCCTGGCCACCACCGGAAGCAAGAAGAGGGGTATGCCGGAGGCATCAGGTTCTGCTCGGCATACCCAGCCATCAACACGCCTCAAGAAGAGGGCATACAAGATTATTAAGGAATTTGATCCCTCTGAGACTGAGAAACAAACTGGCTCTGCCCTAGCCCCCTAGGCCCTTCCTCAATTTGAAGCTCAAACTGCCCCTACAACTAGCACTAAGGAACAGAGTAAGGGAAAAAATCAGATAACCGGCCAACCTGTACTATGGGGTGGCAAGTTTGTAGATGCATACATTGCATCGTACTGCAAGAGGCTGGCCACAAAGTTTGCTAGTACGGTTTTGGTGAAGAATCCTAGTTTTCTCCAATCTTGCATCAATGCCCAACTTGAGGTAATTCCTAACATGCAGTCCTTTGTCATTATTATTTTGTTGTGACTTTCCTTATTATTGATTTCTGTCTTCTCCCTCTATTGTAGGGTGTTTTCATGACTGCTGCTGTTGGCAAAGCCAACCTCTAGGGGTCTAGCATGGAAGAACTCCTGGCTAAGTAGGTAGAAAACGTTTCTGCTGAGTAAGCCGGAGCTGACGGTCTCCAAGTCGACCTTGCTAGGATCAGTTTGGAGAAGGTGACTGTAGATTCCCAGTTTTTGGAGCCTTAGCTTCAACTTAAGGAAGCAATCAGAGGGCCGAGCATTATGAAGGGGCTGCGGAGGCAGCTGAGGCACTTCTCAGGGTTGAGAAAGAAATTACAGCCAAGCTTAGAGAAAGAGTGGAAGAGGAGAAGAAGACTGTAGCCCTGGCTTATTTTATAGAGAAGAATGGTGAGCTGGTAAAAATGGTATCCATATTGGCCAACAAGGGGTACGAAAAAGGTTGGGCTGAGTGTGAAGAAGATATTTTAGGAAAACTGAAAACCCGGTTCCCTGAAATCGACTTCAGCCAGATCTTTCTAGATGCAGAGGGGAATAATGAGGAGGATTACAAGGTTCCCCCCTTCTATAACGGGTCCTGAAGCTGACCCTTTGGTTGAGACCCTTCCCAGTGGCGTTGCTCCTTCTGCAACTGCTGATACTTCTACTCACTCAGGGCAAACATTGTAATGACCATGGTGCTGAGTGTTATAGGGGGAGTTCGTCCCACATCACCTGGGGAAGGAAGGGTAATGTGCTATATATGGAGGGCCATAGTGGAACCTAGTAAAACGCATTTTGGGTAGGCTTGTGGGCTTGTGCCAGGAAAAATCCATGCGGGTTGGGCCCAAAGCGGACAATATCTTACTGGGGAAGACTTGGGTCATGACAGAATGGTATCAGAGCCTGCCTGACCCAGCCGAAAGTATGCCAACGGGAACGTTGGCCCCTAAGGGGGTGGAATGTAACGACCTTGGTGCTGAGTGCTATAGGGGGAGTTCGTCCCACATCACCTGGGGAAGGAAGGGTAATGTGCTATATATGGAGGACCATAGTGGAACCTAGTAAGACGCATTTTGGGCAGGCTTGTGGGCATGTGCCAGGAAAAATCCATGCGGATTGAGCCCAAAGCGGACAATCTCTTACTGGGGGAGACTTGGGTCGTGACAAACACCTCTTTCAGAGTAGCCATAGTACATTTTTTTGTGGTTGTACAGACAGGCTGGGGCCCTACTCCCCCCCTCTAAAAGTATAATGAATATAATGGTTGCTTATGCACATTGCTTGTATTGGCATTGGATATCTCTTGGGTTGAATGCTTGGTCTGATCAAAACATGCAGATTGAGCACGTGAGTTTTATGGTAAGTATTCCTCTAAGCTTGAGGTTAGGTTCATGGCACTATATCCTGACCTGAGTTGCATATTTAGAAAAAAAAAACTTTTTGTTTGGGATTTTTCCAAATTTAGGGTCAGGTCTTGGGCGTGGTAGCCTGACCTAAGCCGAACACTTGGAATAACCCTCCTTGTTTGGGATTTTTCTAGATTTGGGGTCCAGTCTGGGGCGCCGTAGCCTGATCTGAGCCGATCACTTAGAATAAATCTCCTTGTTTGGGATTTTTCCCATATTTGGGGTCAGGTCTAGGGCATGGTAGCCTAACCTGAGCCGAACACTTATAATAAATCCCCTTGTTTGGGATTTTTCTAGATTTGGGGTCAGGTCTAGGACGTGGTAGCCTGACCTGAGCCGAACACTTAGAATAAATCTCTTTGTATGGGATTCGTCTAAATTTAAAGTCAGATGCAAGGCACTATAACCTGATCTAGGCTGATCATTTTGAAAGAAAACTTAAGGATGTGGATTAACACGTGTGGCCATGTACCCCCTTACTTGATTATGATGCATGTTGTCACGTCTCATTAAATGCGCCCGTGTTTTTAGAACCCTAATCGCTGTATTAGGGGTTAACTTCTTTGAATCCAGCCGTCCAGATCTTCTCGAACATTTGAACGGTGCAAATATATGCCCGCCATTAATTGTGATCATCATTTAGGCTATTGGGAGACGTGCCTCTACAAACGTCTACCCCTTTATAACCTCTTAAGCATTCCTAGAAGCAGTTATCTTTTCAAAAAGTATCTTTTTCTTCCTCTGACTCTTCTAATACATCAAAGTCCTTCTTGTTCTTCATGGCTTCTTGTATTAATTTGCATTCTAAAGAAGGTTTGGTTGTATTTCGGAAGGAATGCGACATTCCTGGCGACGACGTGGTTCGTCCTTTCGTTGAGGGGGAAGCTATAGTCTTCCCTTCCATCATTATCAGCAGTTATCTACTGGTGGTAAGACTGTGCTTTCCTCTTCCGGCTCTATTCTGCAATCTTCTGAGTGGACTGCGCTTCCCATTGTCCATTTGTCATCCGAATCTTGCTCGTATCCTTTGGGGGATTGGTGTCTTGTGCCAACGTCTAGGCATAACTCTTCGCTCTTGCGAGGTCACCCGCTGTTACACCCTCAACATTAACCGAGGGTTGGTATTGAAGGGATGCATCTTGTCCAGGGTTTAGATTTCCCAAACAAGAACTGGCATCAATTCCCAAAAGTGGTGGTTTTTGGGAATTGGCTAGTTGACCCCTCTATTCATCCCCCACAAATCTTTGAACCTGAGATCTGTAATGAGTCCTACGCCGCTTTCTAGCTGATGAAGAGGCAATCAACCGAACTGTTGGGGCTGGCTTTTCATTTGACGACTTGATGAGGCGTCTCGGTGGTGATCCTGCTGAGGGAGTTGGGGCTGAAGCAGATGAGGCCCCAATTTGGAATGTTGCAATGGTTACTTCAGGCTCTCAGCGCGTGACGAGGTCTATGGCTTTTGGGTTATGCTAACGAGGCAAACCCTAGCAAACTAAAGGAATGGTTCCTTGTTAGGTTCGTCTGAGGACAATGGGTCTTCTGATTGTGATGGGCCTCTTGCTTGCTCCAGGAAAGGGAAAAAGGCTGGAGAGGGATCCTCTGCTCGAGCCGATAAAGGAAAATAGAAAGTTGGGGATGAAAATGCTCTTTCTTCTCTTGGAGCTGGCCGAGGCTCTTTCCCAGAGTCATTTGAGGGTTCTCAGAAGAGGGCTCGTACTAGTGAAGGCCCCTCTGCCTTTAATGCTGGGCGTAGCTCTTGGACTAGGCTTTCCCTAGCCAATATGGAAGAGCGTCTTCAGAGGGTGGAGAAGTAAAGTGTCCTTCGGGAGACAGATTCCCTAATGCAGCAGGTAGACATTGGCGCCATAGATGCTATTCTAAATAGCTAATGGCCAGGATGGGGGCACTGGAAGCCAAGGTGGAGATCCTCAAGAAAAGGGATGCCTGAGTTTTAATTTTTGTTTTGTTGGATTTTGGTGGTGGAAAGGGGAATTTCTGTAAAAACTTTCTTTGAATGAATAAAAAATTTCTATTTTTGTTGATCTATTTGACCATGTTTGACTGTTACGCTTTATTTCAGTTTGCATGCTTGTATAAAACAGAGCATTCTAAGACATTAAAATAAGCTAACTGTAGATCATGTAGCGAAAACACTTCATTCATCATTTTATTTATCTGGGGAAGCACATACATGAATTGAATGCTCTAAACATATGCTTACATGTAATACTTTTTAAAATGTTCGCCATGCCAGGGCCTTAGTACTGGTCTGTCTTCCATGTCCTGCAACCAGTATGTCCCTGGTCTGTTGATCTTGACCACTTTGTACGGTCCTTCCCAATTTGGGGCCAATTTTCCATCCATAGGATCTTGGGTGTTCTAAAAAACTCTTCCTAAGACCAAATCCCCAATGTGAAAAGTTTAGGGCTTTACCTTCTTATCGAACTACCTTAAGATCTTCTGCTGATAGTGTAACACCCGTACCCGGGGAAAGGAGTTAATTATCATTTTAAATGCATTAATTAATATAATTAGTGTATATTATGGAGTAAGGGGAGGCTTGAACTCGCCCGTATGAAAAGTGTTCAAAAAAGGGACACTAGTTGGAAAAAGTCCCCAGTGATTAAATGCATTTATATGATTAAATGACCAATTGTTTAAATGCTTTCATAATATATGATAATGCGTGTATTAGTAACTTGTATTAGTTTGGATATCCAAATAAGGGTATAACTGAAAAAGACTTATAATTAGTAGGTACGATAGCAATTTCACAAAAGATGTGGGACCCACGTTGGGACCCATACGGAACTTAGACAAATACTCATTAAATAATTGGGTAGTTAATGGAATGTTTGGGGGATTTCATAATAAGAACTTAAGAAATTCTGGGGGTATAAATGGAAAAAGAACGAAAACATTGCCAACACACTTGCATGTGTGTGTATGTGTCAAGAGGGAGTGAGAGACTCTCATATTCACTGAATTTAACAAAAGAAAAAAAGAGAGTTAACCGGGAGAGAAGATGAGGTCGAGACGCCGACGTCGAAATCTCGCCGTTCCGTCGCCGCCATTCGTCGGATTCACGAATCGAAGCCATTTTCGGACTCGTGGAGGTGAGACGAACGTTTCTATACCTTTAATTTATGTTTTTCTCGTCATAATTTTGGTAGCTTACGCCAATAGGGGACATGAGGTTGTCGAATTTGTGTAGGATTTACTCCGGGGAGAGGATTGAGCAAGAATTGCTAAGAAATTCTGCATAATTAGCTTGACTTGGGTATAATCTGTGAATAAGGTGAGTTTTCTACACCTAAAACTGATTGGGTTTAATGGGTTCAAGACTTTGATGATGTTAGGAATAACTACTCATGCTAGAGGCTATTTTGTTGGTAATTTGTGAATTCTATTTCAATTCTATGAAAAGTATATGTTGATACATGAATATATGTTTATGTATTTATATGTCTATGTGGTAGTCAATGAGCACTGGAGAAATGGTTCATTAGTTGGGAGTAATAAGGGTGGTGTAGAGGAAGAATCCGATAAATACGGAAGAAGCCCAAGGAATAGAAGTGGCCACGGGACCAAGGGAGGTCTTCGGGTCTGAATGAACCATATAACCGGTGACTCGGTGATAACGTTTATGTTTTGTGTGTTAATTGTAGCATTGCACGTGTTAAACATACAATCATGTTAGAATGCTCACTAAGCGTAATGCTTAAGAAAACCATTTTTCTATTTCTGTTGTGGTACATAACCACCACCGCAGGTTCAGAGCAACACCTGGAGAGAAATTAACGGGAGAGATGGGAGAGATGGGAGTTATGGGAGAGATTTGGGATTTGTACTTGAGAATCTCCTTTTGCATTTGTAAAAGGTTGTTAATTATAGTTTCTTTTATGGTAAAGTTGGTGTTTTGGTTGTAACTATGGGACTTAGATCCTTAAACTTGTATTTTGGTAGTTTGGAGTTAAATTGGGAAGAATTATGTAAATTTCTATACTTTGGTTGTTTGTGAAGAAGTGGCTAACTTGGACCTTTCCGGCAAGTCCGGGTGGTGTCACAAGTGTTGTGAACATGTTTCATTTGTGTATAAAGTGTTAGTTATGACTTAAGTTCATGTCTAACTAGTTTAAAAAACTTTTGCTAAACATTGGGTTTTAAAGCTTGATTTGATTCAAAAAGTTGAGTTCATGAATGAATTTGATCCAATTTTAGTTGTGGGTATGTGGTACATGCTTGGTTTATGTTTTAAAGTGTTTGGGAATGTGTTTGAATAGTTTTCCCAAAGTTTTATGAAGTTTGATTATGTTTTGGACATGTTTGAAAACTTGTAGCAGCAAAATTTTGCAGCAGAAACCATTCTGCAGGAACCCGGATCGATCCAGGTACAAAGGGTGGATCGATTCAGGGTTCTGGAGGGACATTCTGCTAGAAAAACAACAAATTGGATCGATTCGGATTTTGTAGGCGGATTGATCCGCCCCTGTTTCCAGCAGCCGTCCACTTTTACGGAAACGTGCATATCTCTCTCTAGACAACTCGGATTCGTCACCGTTTTTTTGTTGGAACCAAGACTCAAAGACCTATCTTTTGGTATAAAAATTTGATATACTTATTTATGACTATTTTGCCCTTGGGTTGGTTTTTGTCACAATAAAGCTCTTAAAGGTGGTTTAATTCATACTTTTTAGTCCTAATTAGTGTATTTTGGGTGTGTATCGCCTTGTTACATGTGTCCTAATCCGCTGGGCAGGTTGGGGTGTGACAATTTTTGGTATCAGAGCATTAGGCTAGAGGCTTTGGGGGACGAGTGACGTATACGACGCGTAGGGTACACATAACGACACATAGTTGCACAAGCATGCATCCACGTTTATTTAGCATGCTTAAAAAAGTAATTTAGCATGCATAGCATGTTATTTATAGTAACATGCATGGGAATGCTCTTGTGAATGTCAGGCTAATTGTCTATTAGTAATGGATTCAGGAAAAAGACAAATATCACCGTCAAGAATGGACCGAGTAAAACGAGTCGTTGAAATAAAGGTAAGAATGGTGGAAATCAGAATGTCATCAGTTGAGGAAGAACCCAAAAACCCCAAATCTCGAGGTAAGAACAGAACAACCGACCGCAGAGGAGTTTCCAACAGAGTCCTGACAACATCAAGAAGGTAAGAGATCAGGAGAAAATGCAAGTGAAAGTTAAGGTAATAGTAAAAGAGAAAATGCTGGAAGTTCATCAACAAGTAATACACCGAGGGAGAGGAAGCCACGTTGTTCAACGTGTAATAAGCAACACTGGGGTGTATGTCGCAAAATTATGGTCTGTTATGCTTGTAAACGGGTTGGGCATATAGTAAAGAATTGTCCAAGCGTGAGTGCAAAGTTTAAGGGTAAGTGTTATAAATGTGGTCAACCAGGCCATCAGGCACACGACTATCCTAATCGATGACAGGGAGGTCCAAGTTCTTCAATACCTATAGCCACTTCAGTATCTGAACAACCGCCAAAAGGGAAAGAACAACAAGAAGATAGAAGCTCATAACTTATGTTTGAACCTCTATGGACTTCAAGTAGCAGGTAAAAAAAATATTATTATTTATTTATATTTTATATAAGTAATTCCACAAGTTTATTCTATCGTAGCAGTTGTCGGGTAATCAGAGATATCGTAAATCATTAGACTTGGGATTCGATTATTAATCATTAATTGAGATTTCTTTGATTGGCTCTAATATGCCAGGGGTAAATGAAGTAAAGGTAATACAGGGCAAGCTACGATGGGTGTAGTGTTGTTAATGTGATAAACTATTTGATATGAAATTGCTATCGAATAAGTAAGCTAAAGTTGATTGGGTATCAGTAAGGTGTTGAATTAAACAATGTTTAATCTCACGGAAGTTAATATGATGTCGTTTTTTGTGAGATGATAACCGTTAGAATTTGTCAATAATGGAATATGGGAAGGCATTAACTTGAACTTAAAAAAAAATGTTTGGGTAATAAATGAATTGCCTAACTGCCATCAAACCCGCTGAGTTAGTTTGATGGGAAGAAGACAATAGAGATTCCATCGATAAAGCAATGGGATTATAACTAATATCTGGGGTATTGTATTGAACAAATTTACGAGACTTACGAGAACGGGAAATACAGGTTGTGACAATTGTATGATAGAGAATCTGTTCATTTGAACATGTTCTGATAGAGATTATTAGAATTGTTGTGAAACAAAGAAATCGGGTAAAGGAAATCAGCAGTAATGATTGGGGTCGAATGAAGCTACAGTTGAGAACAAGTATCTAAACTACGAGAAAATAGTTTGTTGATTAATCTCAGAGATTTAAGTATTCATTGATATGATCTTAGATATGGGTGTTATTAACGAAAGATTAAAACAAGGGTGTTGAGAAGACATCATTAAGGCCATCATGGTTATTCTAAGTATTTCTGATGCTATCCTTAATGAAGTGATTAACCAAAGTTATTTCTTTTGAATGAACTTGAGATGTGAAGGAATTGGTGAAAACTAAGCCAATCACCTAAATTCATAATTGTATGGAAATACTAACTACTTTGCTGAGTATCAGAAATTTGTTATCAATAGAGAGTTGGTAGTAAATATGTTTGTACTACAGCTTCAATTATTTGAATAGAGACATGTGTGAAATCTATACCGGCAATAGAAATTTGTCGTTGTGGTGAAATCTTGTATTGGGATTGGATTGAGTATTGGTGCTGGAATTGTTTATAGTTTATCAAAGGGTAGAACTACATGAGACAAATTATCAGATGTAAGAATTGAAATTTGGTAGTATTATTTTTATTGAACACTTAGTGGTATTATTCCTACGAACAAGGTGTATGTGGATTGCAGAGATTTAAATACTTGCCTGCATTAGAAACATCAAAGGTACAATAGAGAAGATAACTGGAACCTATGTTAGGCCACGATATGAAAAAAAAATTCAATGCTAATTGGGTAAGGTCGGTGTAGTTGCTAATATTTGAAGCGAGATTGGAAGAAGTATTATATACATATAATGATCATTTGAGAATAATTGCGAGGAGACTTAGAATTATCACAACAAGAAAAGAGACTGGATTCCACTTCACAGTAGGATATGTTGGAATCTAGAAGTCGAGTATGTGATTTGAATGAAGGTTGTTTATGGAAGGAATTTCAGATGAGATACTGAATATTTGACAAGATTGTAGGATGTGCTACCAATTGGGAAATTCATGGTACTAACTACATATTTATTATATGAGATGACTTATTAATCAACTACAGGGGATATCAGTCTTTGAGGATTGATTTAAAGTCCGAGCACTATCCGTTCAAGTCAAAGTTGGGATGTTGAGTAGATTACATTCAGATGGGAAATCATAGACATTCTTTGAAATGTGAGATAACTGGTAATAAAGACAGGATCATGGAGATTGGCAGAGTTATTATAGTTGATGTTAATAATTGTTAAATGGGAATGAGTAGCTAATACTTGCAATGAATTTCATGGTAGGAACGCTCAAGTTGACGAGATAAGGTGTTGCCATATGAATGATTGAGGACATGTTAACCAGGTAGCAAATTCGTTGAAGTTAATCGAGTTATGTGTGAAGATGAATTGTGAAGTGATATGAAATAGAAGCCTATCATTGAAGGGTAACATTTGAATTGAATAAAGGTTCTGAATCTTCCAAGAGGCAATGGAAAAGAAACTAAACCATGGTAGAATATCTTACTACAAGATGAAGATGGTTGGAAAACATATTTCAGGTAAGTAAGTTAATTTTTAGAATTGTTGAGGCCATTTGAAATACCGGGGGAAAGAGAACAAGTTATTTATCGAATGAGACTCTAATCAGAATCAATCAGTATAATTCATTATGTGATACAGGGTCAGAAGTCAGACTTACATCAAGTTATTATACGTGAACTGTTGAAAGTTCAAGAATGAACATTTATAGTTATCTACTACTATGAGGTGAGGAAAGTATCGCCTTTGAAAGGCATAGCACGGTTTGGTAAACGAGGAAGCTAATTGGGAGCAATAGGATGAAATCCGAGATAAATACATGCATCCATTCGAGACTTGAGGTAAGAGCAAGTTTGGGGACCAAACTTTCTTTTAGGGAGGGAGAAATGTAACACCCGTACCCGGGGAAAGAAGTGAATTATCATTTTAAATGCATTAATTAATATAATTCGTGTATATTATGGAGTAAGGGGAGGCTTGGACTCGCCCGTATGAAAAAGTGTTCAGAAAAGGGACACTAGTTGGAAAAAGTCCCCAGTGAGGTGGGACAGGTATTTGAATGGGACCCAGTGAAGGGCTGAATATTAATATTTGCATTTTATGTGATTAAATGCATTTATATGATTAAATGACTAATTGTTTAAAATGCTTTCATAATATATGATAAATACATGTATTAGTAACTTGTATTAGTTTGGATACCCAAATAAGGGTATAACTGAAAAAGACTTATAATTAGTAGGTATGATATCAATTTCACAAAAGATGTGGGACCCACGTTGGGACCCATACGAAACTTAGATAAACACTCATTAAATAATTGGATAGTTAATGGAATGTTTGGGGGATTTCATAATAAGAACTTAAGAATTTCTGGGGGTGTAAATGGAAAAAGAACAAAAACATTGCCAACACACTCGCATGTGTGTGTGTGTGTGTGTATGTGTCAAGAGGGAGTGAGAGACTCTCATATTCACTGAATTTAACAAAAGAAAAAAAGAGAGTTAACCGGGAGAGAAGACGAGGTCGAGACGCCGACGTCGAAATCTCGCCGTTCCGTCGCCGCCGTTCGTCGGATTCACGAATCGAAGCCATTTTCGGACTCATGGAGGTGAGACGAACGTTTTCATACCTTTAATTTACATTTTACTCGTCGTAATTTTAGTAGCTTACGCCAATAGGTGACATGAGGTTGCCGAATTTGTGTAGGATTTACTCCGGGGAGAGGATTGAGCAAGAATTGCTAAGAAATTCTGCATATATAATTAGCTTGATTTGAGTATAATCTGTGAATAAGGTGAGTTTTCTACACCTAAAACTGATTGGGTTTAATGGGTTCAAGGCTTTGATGATGTTAGGAATAACTACTCATGCTAGAGGCTATTTTGTTGTTAATTTGTGAATTCCATGTCAATTCTATGAAAAGTATATGTTGATACATGAATATGTGTTTATGTGTTTATATGTCTATGTTGTAGTCAATGAGCACTGGAGAAATGGTTCATTAGTTGGGAGTAATAAGGGTGGTGTAGAGGAAGAATCTGATAAATACGGAAGTCCAAGGAATAGAAGTGGTCACGGGACCAAGGGAGGTCTTCGGGTCTGAATGAACCATATAACCGGTGACTCGGCAATTACGTTTATGTTTTATGTGTTAATTGTAGCATTGCACGTGTCAAACATACAATCATGTTAGAATGCTCACTAAGCATAATGCTTAAGAAAACCATTTTCCTATTTCTGTTGTGGTACATAACAACCACCGCAGGTTCAGAACGACACCTGGAGAGGAATTAACGGGAGAGATGGGATAGATGGGAGTTATGGGAGAGATTTGGGATTTTTACTTGAGAATCTCCTTTTACATTTATAAAAGGTTGTTAATTATAGTTTCTGTTATAATAAAGTTGGTGTTTTGGTTGTAACTATGGGACTTAGATCCTTAAACTTGTATTTTGGTAGTTTGGAGTTGAATTGGGAAGAATTTTGTAAATTTCTATACTTTTGTTGTTTGTACGGAAGTGGCTAACTTGGACCTTTTCGGCAAGTCCGGGTGGTGTCACAAGTGTTGTGAACATGTTTCTTTTGTGTATAAAGTGTTAGTTATGACTTAAGTTCATGTCCAACTAGTTTCAAAAACTTTTGCTAAACATTGGGTTTTAAAGCTTGATTTGATTCAAAGAGTTGAGTTCATGAATGAATTTGATCCAATTTTAGTTGTGGGTATGTGGTACATGCTTGGTTTATGTTTTAAAGTGTTTGGGAATGTGTTGGAATAGTTTTCCCAAAGTTTTATGAAGTTTGATTATGTTTTGAACATGTTTGAAAACTTGTAGCAACAAAATTTTGCAGCATAAACCATTCTGCAGGAACCCGGATCGATCCGGGTACAAAGGGTGCATCGATCCAGGGTTCTGGAGGGACATTCTGCTAGAAAAACAACAAATTGGATCGATCCGGATTTTGTGGGCAGATCGATCTGCCCCTGTTTCCAGCAGTCGTCCACTTTTACGGAAACGTGCATATCTCTCTCTAAACAACTCAAATTCGCGCACCGTTTTTTGTTGGAACCAAGACTCAAAGACCTATCTTTTGGTATAAAATTTGATATACTTATTAATGACTATTTTGCCCTTGGGTTGGTTTTTGTCACAATAAAGCTCTTAAAGGTGGTTTAATTCATACTTTTTAGTCCTAATTAGTGTATTTTGGGTGTGTATCGCCTTGTTACACGTGTCCTAATCCGCTGGGTGGGTTGGGGTATGACAGATAGGCTACAAGCCAAAGCATAGCTTGTTCTCTTACCCTTCTAGCAGATCCAAGTTTTGCAGTAAGCCGTCACTGTTCTGTGCTCTGGCAGCGAGCTGCAAACCCTGATCATCCATGGCCGTTATGGATTTGGTCCTGGTAGTTGGCATACCTATCTCAACTGGCAGGACTGCTTCTGTTCCATAGACTAGAATAAATAATGACTCTCCAGTAGCCGTCCTCTTGGTTGTTCTGTAAGCCCACAGTATTTCTGGCAATTCATCCAGCGATCATCCTTTGGCTCCTTCCAGTCTTTTCTTCATGGCATAAAGAATTGTCCTGTTAGTTACCTTAGCATGGCCATTAGCCTGTGGGTGTCTAGGAGAAGAAAATTGATGTCTAATCTGTAGGCCTTCACAAAACTATTGGAAGACTGACCCTTCAAACTGGGTTCCATTATCCGTGATTAGGACATGGGGAACACCGTATCTATACACCACGTTTTTCCATACAAAGCCCTTCATATCAATTTTGGCCAATGCCTCTGCATCTGCCCACTTTGTAAAATAGTCTACAGCAACAACTACGAACTTTTTTCCTTCTATAGCTGTAGGAAGGGGACCCACAATGTCCATCCCCCATTACATAAAGGGCCAAGGGCTCTGGATAGGGGTCATAGGTTATGGGATTGATGCACGTATTTTGAAAACCTTTGGCACTGGTCACATTTATTTACCATCTCATGGGCATCAAGCTTCATATTGGGCCACTAGTATCCTAAAGTCAAGGCTCGATGTGCTAGGTTTCTAGTACCTACATGATTTCCATAGAACCCCTCATGAATTCCCTGAGGACGTAATCTGCTTGGTACGGGGTTAGACATCTAAGCTACGGTTGTGAAAAAGATCTTCTGTATAATACTTCATCTAGGAGAATATAGCAAGCTGCCCTAATCCTTAGTTTCTTGGCCCGCTGCTTATTGTCAGGTAGCTTTCCATGCTTTACGTACTCATAGATAGATTCCAACCAACATCCTGGAAGGCCTTCTATGTCGTTGAGATGTACCCTTCTCGAGTACTGAATGATCGGGACTTCTAATAAGACGATCTTGATCATAGAATCCTAAGTCTCCTCTCCAGAAACTGCTAACTTGGCCATCCGGTCTGCCCTGCTATTCTTCTGACCTGGAATTTTTAGTATGCTGAACTCCTGAAAAATCCCGAGCTAGTCTTCGGACGATTGAGTGGTATGCTTGTATGCTTGCTTCTTTGACTTCAAATTCACTTTCTGCCTGGCTAACCGCCAACTGGGAGTCACAATAAGCTTTGAAGGTTGAGGCCCCACATAGCTTAGCTAGCTACATGCCAATGATCAAGGCTTCATATTCCGCTTCGTTGTTTGATGCTCTGAAGCCAAAAGCCACAGACTTTTCCAATATTTCCCCTTTTGGGGTTCTAAGGACAATGCCTACTCCTCACCCCTTTTTACTTGACGCTCCATCAGTGTACAATTCCTATTTCTGTGATCCTGCTGGCATATCTCTAACAGATCCTTCCCCTATAAATTCAGCCACGAAGTTAGCCAGGGCCAAAACCTTTATTGCTGTTCTCGGGATGAACTGAAATTCAAACTCCCCTAGCTCTGTGGCCCATTTGGCCTATTTTTTTTACATCTCTGGTTTGTGGAGCACAGATTTGAGGGGGTGATTAATGGGTATAATGACAGTATGCGCTTGGAAGTACGACCTAAGCTTCCTTGTTGACATAACCAAGGCATAAAGTAATTTTTTGAGGCTGGTGTACCTCTTTTCTGGATCTAGGAGTGGTTTGCTGATGTAGTAGACATGCTTCTGCACTTTCTCTTCTCTGATCAAAGCCGAGCTGACAGCATAATCTGAGACAACTAGGTACAGGTACAGTGGCTCATTAGGCTCCAGTGTGGACAACATCTTTGGGCTTCCCATATAGGCTTTGAGCTCTAGATAAGCTTCTTCACATTCTGGAGTCCACTCGGCTATTACTCCTCCCCTTTTAAAGCTTTGAAGAAGGGGAGGCACCTATCTGAGGCTTTCGAAATGAAGCGGTTTAATGCTGCCAATTTTTTGTTTTAGCACTAAATATCTCTCTTAGTTTTAGGGGACCTCATCTCTAACAGGGACTTGATTTGACCTGGGTCACCCTTTATCCCTCTCTGGGACACCAGGAACCCCAAGAACTTTCTTACTAAGGCTACGAATACGCATTTAGCTGGGTTCAACTTTGGCTGGAACTTTTGGAGAACCTTGAAAGTTTCTCTTAGGTTGTTGATGTGGTCTTCACCTTTTTTAATTTTCACCAACATGTCGTCAATGTATATTTTCATTGACTTCCCAATCTAATCTTGAAATATTGTGTTATCTAACCTCTTATAGGTGGCCCCTGCATTCTTTAATCCAAATGGCATGACCTTGTAGCGATAGAGACCCTTTTTGGTAATGAAGGAGGTCTTTTCTTGGTCCAAGGGGTGCATCTTTATTAGGTTACATCATGAATATGCATCCATACAAGACAAGAGCTCATTTTCCACTATTGAGTCCACCAATTGGTCTATCTTGGGGATGGGGAAGTTGTCTTTCAGGCAAGCCTTATTGAGGTCCATGTAGTCTATACAGACTCTCCATTTTTTTTCCCTTCTTGGGTACCACCACAGAATTAGCCAACCAGGCACAGTAGTGCACTTCTCTAATATGTTCTGCCTCTAAAAGCCTTTTCACCTCTGTGTTAATGATCTCATTCCTCTCATGAGCAAAAGTCTGGCATTTTTGTCTACCTGCTGGATGAGTTGGATCAATAAAGAGACGATGTGTGATACCTCGGGGTCTATGCCAACCAGGTCGTGCACTGACCATGCAAAAACTGACTTACTTTACTTTGAAAACGATATCAAAGACTCTCTCTATTAGGCGTCAAGACGCATAACAATTTTACCGTCCTCTGGGGATGGAGCTCACTGATCTGGATCTCCTCTACTTTTTCATCTAGTTCCAGAACCACCGGTCTCTCTGTATCCAGATCTTCATCCGTCGTTGATGCTGATTTGTTCAAAGCCGTATTCTGGACAGGAGGAAGATGCAGTGATTGCTATCTAAGATTCGAAGCTTTGAGTGTAGTACAACCACAATCTCTTGCTTTTTTCTGATCTCCTCGGATGGTCACACGGCTTCTTGGATGATCAATTTCATGCATTGATGGAAGTATGACAGTATTATCCCCAAGTCATGGAGCCATTGTCTTCCCATAATAATGTTGTAAGGGGAAAAGGAATTCACAATGTGAAATTCATCCAGAGTTATGATATAATTAGACTCTCTCCCAGAGTGATCGGTAGCATTACACACCTTTTCGGCACTTTAACTTCTCCACTGAAACATTTAAATTGGATTTGGCAGGCTCTATCCTCCTCATATCAAAATCCATTTTCTTTAACGTAGACAGAAAAATGACATTAACTGAGCCACCATTATTAATAAGGATTCTCTTGATATCGAAGTTAGATATCCTTAAAGAGATACCAGAGCATCCTTATACGAGAGTTTAAGTCCTGATTGGTGAAAGTGATATGTGGCTCCACCCTAGGCACTTTTTCAAAACTGAAAATTTGCATAGGGGGATACTGAGCCTCGCGTGCAAGTCTCTTCCTAGCTCTATTGGAGCCTCCTGAGTATCTGGATCTTTCATGGATGGCATGTATAATGTTGGGCTACTCATGCTGTTGTTGGGGGATCTGCTTCTGGTTCTTGTTCCTCTAGGCATCTCGGTCATCCCTTCTTTCATCACGCAATCCAGACCTGTCATCACGCCCTGCAATAAACTGACGGAGCTTTCCATGCTTGTTCAGTTCCTCAATTTCACGTTTGAGGATCTTGCACTCATATGTAGTATGCCCATGATCTTTATAAAAGTCATAATACATTAATCTGTCTCTTTTTTTAGGATCTCCTTTTGACTAATCCAAGATTTGGGATAGGGGCATGTTGAGGGGAGTGTATAGTTCCGCCCTTTTGAAATTCAGCTTCCTGACTGGTTTATCGGGTGACCTCTACCTCTTTCTCTCGTCCTTGGATTCCCTCTTAGGGGGTTTTGGATCTAATATGTTTCTCAACTCCTTCCTGGCCATATTCATGTCTTCCACTAGTATGTATTTATTGGCCCGAGCCAACAATTCCACATGACTTTTAGGAGTTTCTTGCTGATAGACGTAAGGAGTATTCCAGGGTAAAGCCCTGCCTTTAATGCTGAGTTAGCGAAGCCCTGATCGCACCCTCTGTCGTATTGAGCTCAGCATTGAACCTCGTTACATAATCTCTCAGACCCTCACCTTTGGCCTCACGCATAGTCAACATGTGATGCAGTCCCTTCTTGATTTTCTTCCTAGTTAAGAATTGGTTGACAAACTTCACCCCAGGTCATCAAATGAAGTGACTGATCTGGGTGGAAGCCTATTAAACGAAGATAGAGCCGTATCGGTGAGCAAATTTGAGAAAGCTCGGCACATCAAAGCATTGCTATGGCTATACAAGGCCATGGCTCGCTGGTAATGGCTCAGGTGTTCTGCAGGGACTATTTTTCCATCATACATGGTGAGCTTTGGCACGGTGAACCCTTTTTTTTAGGGGGAGGGGGCTCATTAGTGTTGATCTAACGAATGGGGGTCCATCTTGCCCCAAAAGTTCGTGCATTTCCTGTTCAGCCTTAATCTGCAACGCTTCAAGTGTGTCTTTCTCCTGTTGATCTTTCTTTTGTTGATCCTTTTTTGAGTCACCTTTGGTATGATCCGTCGGATCGTCGCTACGGTGATCTGCAGATTCGTCAATCTGCTCTCCATTTTTGTTACACAACTTGTTGGTGCCCCTGGCTACCGAGCTGTGAGCAGTTCAGGTAGGATAAATGTCCTCCCTATGTTCCTTTGGGGGATTGAACTGACTGCCTACCAACTGGGACATTGCCTATTGCTGTTGGACCAAGGCTTGCACCGTATCCGTCAAGATCTTGATCTGTTGCATCATTAGCTCCATTGCAATTAGCGGCTGAGGAGGCTGAAATGGTGGGTTTGCCCCAGTCAATGCCTCTGGAGTGATAGGATTTAATTTCCCTGCAGGATGTGACGAGGACGATCTGGTGGAAACCATCGTGTCGAAGAGGGAAAAAGTATGAGGATAAGGAACTATCGTTCCCACACATGGCGCCAAGTGATGTTGTCAGGTTGAGGCTAACCTGGTGTTAGCAAAGAAATAAGTAGCATACGATGGTTCCTCAGAGCTTCGTCTTGCACAGAAGACAGAAGAAAGACTCATGGGGGTTACCTTTTCTGAGTCTCCTCCAATGATAAAGTTAATCACTTGGGGAAAGAGAGGTTATGAAGGATAGTGAGAGGGAGAGAGATTGTGTACCTTCTCCAGACTCTGCCCATGTATATATAGTGATAGGCTATAACTGACTGTGCTTACTTCGGCCCAGCGGCCCACTCCCCAAGTGTGGGCAGGGAATCAGTTTCTTCCCGTTGGGGACAACCATTTGGATGAACTCCAAGTGTCCCTTGCCCCTAGTAAGTGGGATATCATCTCCCTATTATTAGGAACGAAGGCAAGTGTTCAGTTTAGGCTTAATGGTTGAGTGGACTCAGTCTTGGGCCGATATTTTAAACAAGGGTCGTATCCAGTACACTTTTAACATATCTCCTATGCCACATGTTACGTTCTGGAGGAGTAGCGAAACGTCGCCGTATCAGGTAATATTATGGTTATCAAATTTGTATATATATGTAACTATCATATGCATATTTGTTGGGATATATTTGGGATCCATTATTTTTTTTGTAATTGTAATATATGCAAGTTTGTTTGGGTGATCAGAACTCCACAAGACCATGCCGAGCTACCTAATTTTGCAAGATAAACCCTTACACTACAGGAAATCAGCATTTTTTCGACAGTTATTCAACGGCGGTAGCAAAAAATCGGAAAATAAATTTTTCCAACGCAACTTTATTGGCTGTAAAAAAACCGCAACTAAAAGTATAACCCGACGGTCCATTGTGGCGGTATGAAAAGTGTCAGATCGAAAAAAGTAGTTTTCTCGACAGTAATAGAGATGCTAAGTCAACCACCAGGAAAATTTGATTTTTTTCGGTGGTTATTTCCACGGTAGTGCTATTGACGCCAAAAAGTCAATTTTTGGGTAAATTGCAATAACACCACCTGAACTATGATCATTTTTTTTTACTAACACCAGCCAAACTTTAAAACTGAACAGACTCACACCTGAGAAGGAGGTGAGTTTGTTCATTTTGGATAGCTCAGGAGTGAGTCTGTTCAGTTTTAAAGTGTAGAAGATATTAGTGAAAAACGATCATTGTTTAGAGGGTGTTACTGTAATTCACCCTTTTTTCTGGGACTTTTTGCGGCACTAGGTGAAGAGTGAGGATGATTTTTACGGAAACAATTGATGGGCTAGAAAAAGTGACTATTTCCTAAAATTTGTGGTGATACTGCTATATTTTATTAGTTTTAATTACTGGATAACAAAGTTTATTTTGTTTTCTAATTTGTCAATGGTTGTGAAACAGCCACTAATCAATAACCAAACAAGTTAAAATAAATTTTATCTGTTTCAGTTTTAGATTGGGTACTTCCAGTTTAAATGTATACACACATCACATAGGAATAATACAAATAGCAAATAAAAAATGACCAAAATAAAATTAAAATCCCCCAAAATTTTGCATTCCCCGTATTCATATTATCGCAAAAAAGCTAAGATTGATATCGTATTTGAGTTGAATGGCACTAACTTCTTCTCTTCACCTAGTGCACAAGTTTGAATCCCACTTCCCCCATTGTAATTAAACCAAAATATATATATATATATATATATATATATATATATTCTGTACGCAAAAACGTTTGAATTTGTATATCTACCCATAAAGAATATATTTACCTTTTACAATTAGTAGGTAAGTAATCTGTACTTGCGTGTTGCCAAAACACAATTAATAGATTATTTCTTTGAAGTACTCAACGTTAAAACGTCATCAAATAATAAAATTCTGTTTGCTGTAGCTAGGTGCCAAAATTTTTAACTTCATTATTTTATTTTATTTTTTAAAAAAAGTGGAAATCTAGAGAGATAAAAGATATAAAACTCTACATGGGAAATATTGATGTTGAATATTTTCCCAAAAATATGTGATTAGAAAAAGACCCCAAGTCAAAAATGAGAAGCTATGAAAAGGCGCAAAAAATTGCGAGATTTGCTGCATGTGTGGGCCTTATAGACGAGTCCTTTTCTTTGGGTCGACAATGTTCCTTTTGGTTGTTAGAGACTACTAATACCTTAATGGTTGCTGCAATTTGTTGCGCAAATTTTGTTAAAATTTTCAAAGAAAAAAGTTCTGCTTGATAAGAGTTTTTGAGATTACTCTACATATGTTAATAGTCCAAGTAAACATCAAATCTGTGTCTATCTATATATGCATGTATATATCAGAATCAGATATAGGTGTTGTGTTGTAATGGCCTTGTCCCTCAGTGGTAGCGAGACTCAAAAGAGTTGGTCATTTAAGTGTAAGAGATGCCCTCCTTCCTAAGAAGTTATCTCAAGTAATCGTCATACGGTGTGATTGTAGGTCCCATGTGAGGTTCATATGATCAACGGTCCACTAATGGGCATCACATGCATGATTGCCAGTTATGATAATTTCTCTTTCTTCATTGGAGTAGGTAGGAAAATTTTTTTTTTTTTTTTTTTCAGTGTTGTTATTCCATCATCTAAAACCACGTTACAAAATATGGATAGAGTAATGATGAGTTCCAAACATTAGAAAAATGTGGATTTATGTTAGAGATTGACACAACCACCGAATATGGGTATACTTCACGCACTAATTTGATTGGACACATGAATCGATTGAGAAATAGAATGGTGTTGTTTGAATCTCATCAAATTACAAAATTGACACTCTCTCTTATTTTTCCTTTATTTTAGTGGTGCATCTTGAAAAAAAATATTTTTTAAAGCGTTAAATTGTGTATAAATGTGTTTTTCCTAATTTCAATAGGTTCAATTAAACTGTGCCACTGAAACAACATATAGCCCCACCAGTGCCTTGAGCCTTGAGATGGCCTTTATATGTTGTTTCAGTATGACCTTTAGCATTTAAGCCTTGAGCATTGCCAAGTGTTTGTATTTGGCTTTTGAGTTTTGACCAAAATTTAAACTGAAGTTGACATTCTTAATTTGTAGTAGAAGTTTAGGATAGTTGGAATCTCACAACAGTGCTATCTAGGAAGGTAGAGTTCTCGTATTTTTCCATGAAAGTGTGTATGGGCCCACATATTTATGAAGTGCTTAGTAGTAAATTAAAATTATACCATTGATAATTAAGCTCCTTCGCTAATATAAATTAAGCTCCTTCTCTAACATAAACTCTATTGGCCGATTGGATTGGATGTCGCTTTTGCGTTACACAGAAGTATAAGTCCTCCTCACAAGGACAATTTTGAACTTAAAAAATAACAGAATACTCATTAAAATCCAAATCTTCTTCTCGAATTATATTTCGACAGAAGCACTTTTGGATTTTTCGCCTGCCAAAACGCGAATTTAGAGATTAAAATTACTTCTTAAAATTCATGGAGGCTAAAATTTATATTTTGGGTCTTCATTAGAAGCATGATTGACCGAAACGTCTGTTTGAAAAGCGTTTCCAAACAAGGCCTAAATATTGCTGCAACTTAAACACACACATGCTACCATTGTATGTAAAGTGTAAACAGTACCCACGCAAATAGTCTGTCGGCAATTCTTCTTCTTCTTCTCTTCTTCTCTTTTTTTTTTTTTTGCTAGGGATCTTATCTATCTAGCTACTTCACATTTGCATCTTTGAGATAGCATGTGATAGTTGAAAAGAACATTATAATATAAGCCTATAAGTAGACATTTGTTAGTATAAAAAAAAATAAGTAGACATTTGTTTTTTTTTTTTTTTTTTAATTTTTTTTGTTGCTTTTATGTTTGTACAATTAATATTAAAATTCAGATGATTTACATTGGTTGAAGGCAGGTCAATCCAGCTTGTTTAGAAATTCACTGTTAGCCAACTTCCTTTCTTAAAAAAGAAAAAGAAAAAGGGTTAAAGTTAATTTTCACTCCGAGTTTAAAAACTGACACTTAACTTCTTCGTTGTGATTATATTGAAAATTTTAAGCTTTTACCAAAACAAACAAAAATTATTAAATTCATTTTGGAGGGGGAAAAAAGTTTGACTAAATTCTTCAATTCTTTTTTTCACCATGTTTTTTCTTCCTCAAACCACCGATAATTACTACAACCCTCACCAACCTTCACCACCTACCATATAAAAATAACTATCAAATAATTATTAATTTAAGCAATTTTGTTATGAAGAAGTAAAATAAATGAGAACAAGCCTGTAAACGGATTGGATTCAGACGGGATTCATGAAATCCAAATCCATTTGTTAAGAATATCGGATTCGAATTTGGATCAGATTGACTTCTATGAAATCCAAAATCGGATTTGTTAATTATCGGATATACTAACAAATATCCGTTAAGCAACCTACAATTTTTTAAAATTAAAAATATTTTTTTTCAACTCATAACTCCATATTTAATGTAGATATAAAACTCTTATATATTGTATAATATATTGCATATATAACATACTTATTGTCTAAATACTATTCCCATTGTGTATATAAATACATATATTTTTTTTATAAATGTGTGTATAAATTTATTGTGTGTAATATATTTGTTGATATAATTATACAAAATGATATGAACCACTGATTTCCAATGATTGAGATTGTCAAAATTAATTATGAACTAATGAAGTCAAATATTTGTTGATTCCTGTAAAATTTAAAGTGTTTTGAGGCTGTGTATTGTATATAAATCTACTTCTACATGTAGCATGCGTAAATGACTATTGAATTTGGGGAGATGCCAATTGCACTCACCTATACAGTTACTCTCTACATCTACTTGGATACATTGAGGAGATGTACATTATGAAAAACTAGTTGTCTAAATTAGTAAAGAAAACAATTAGGTTTGTATATTTAGTAAATGATCCCTTAAATCTATATTCGCTTGTCACGCCCGTTCCAAAATTTGCATGATTTTATCTTGCATATTTAGATTTTGTGATTTATCAATGTTACATGATAATTGAGGATGAGGTGTCAACAGTAAGGTGTCAGTAAGGACACGGAAAAATTGGTAATTGAGATTGCATTGCCATGAATAAATGGCATTTATGTGATTTAAATGTTATTTGAGTTATCTGGTATGTTATGAATAGTAAATTTACATGTGTAGAGTAAATTCTTGTAATTTGATATTGTTATATATCATTCTGAACACTTTGGTGAGAACGTGAGTGACACGTTAAATAAAAGGAAGGTTGTGTAGAAATTCCACATAATTTAGTTTCCGAACGTAATTTTGGAGCCAAACGAGACTTAGTTGAAAATTTTTGTAATTTATAATTTTCACTCGTAAAGGCATAAAATGGACGTGTCCGACGTTTTAGGAGTTAATTAGAAGTTTTGGAAACTCGTTGGGAGGTAAACATAATTTACGAAACCCGTGCCTATATATAGATAAGTTTGAGATAATTGTTTATGTATAACTGTTTATGTGAGCATGTTATATGTCTACTTGGGTCAAATGAGGTTTGGTGCAATTTCATCCGAGGTTGTAAGCTCCTCGAACCTTAAGGATTTGATGATTTTGATTGTGGTTGTGTGGTATGGAGGAAGCCCCAACCAAGACACGGTACCTAGTATAAAGGAAGGTCCAACCAGTGTACGGGAGGCGTGGGAGATGTGTGCCTTCCAAGACATTGGTTTCATTTACCGGATAAATGTGTACCACTCACCCTAGAGACTATTCCTATGTGTTTTAGATGTTTAAACCATAAATCGTCATATAAGCATACATGTAGAATTATACACTCAACATATAGCTGAGTAGTAGAGATTTACTCCATTGCAGGTGATAAGAGGCGAGGAAAGAAGAAGCGTGAGGAGTGAGGCCGAGGAATACCGGGGGAACACTCTCATTTATACTTTTGTTTTCATTCCAAACATGTAATAAGAATTGGAATATGTAATATGTTATAATAGAATCTCGACTTGGATTAGTACTTGTAATTCCTAGTAAACGCTTTTGGATATATGTGTTGAATTGTGGTTTATAATCGTGTTGGTATTGGGAATTGGTTTGGAGATCCTTGGTTTAGAAGACTGCAGAATTGGGCATTTCTGAGAGGAATCAGTCAACTGGTCAATGTTTCAGTCGACTGGACCACTGCGTTCTTGAGTTAGTTCTTTCAGATTTCGAAGGCTCCAGTCGACTGGATGGGTTATCAGTTGACCGTTTTCTGCACAAAAACACCACATTCTACCTGTATAGTGCCCAGTCGACTGGACAAGGCACCAGTCGACTAAAAAATTGAGGCCCCAGCTGACTGAGTCCCCGACATAGTCAACTGGACAGGGCTGTTAAACTTTTTATACTTTCTGCTTTAGGTCTCCAGTCGATCGAACCCTCGATCAGTCGACTGGACCTCTGTTTCAAAAATTGATTCTCTTGGAACCTTTTCAATTGGGAAAAAACTTTTTATAACACTGATTTTAATGGAATTTACTTATATTTTCTGCTGCTATTTTACTTTAATGGAATTGGACGAACCTTGGTGGCATGCCACGTGTCCTATTTCTGCGCGTTAGCGGGATGGGTCATGATATTTAGTGATATCAAAGTTATTGGTAACAAACCTTTGGGATTGTTCGTCGACGAGTGGAGTGTTGAGTGAATTGTCATAGGTTCTAGAGTGCATCCATACATTGTAGAGATGCTTGATGCATATGTATATTATTTTGCATACATGAGATGTTATTGTTGTGCATGCATAATGTTTATGCATCGAGACTTACAGGAATTACAATCATGGGTGATCGAGAATTATCGCCTCATATTTGATGTATGAATGAAATGACTTAAATGGTTGGGACTATGGGAGATATGATACGAAATATAGCAGAATGATTGCCTCCAACACCTCCAGTTGAAGTAGCACCACTAGCTATAGTACACGCACCCGAGAATAGAGGTATGAGGCATGTGTCAGAATAATTTACTAGAAAGAAGTAGACAGAATTTCATGGGACTTCTGACACGACACTGGTAGAGTATTGGGTTATGGATATGGAGAGGATATTCAAGACCATTCCAATGTCCGATACACTAAAGATAGAAAATGTAAGTAATGTGCTGAAGGGTGATATAACACCCACATTTGTGTTATTTCATTTGCATTACATTGTCATGCATGATAATGTGATGTGGCGTGTCTTATGACACATGGTTGAGTGAGTTTTGACTCACGAGTTGATTTGGGTGTCTGTATTAGAGAACCCTTTGAAACTGTTGTGATTGAGGTTTTATTGTTTGTGAAGTCTCTCCGAGTATGAGACGGTCACTGTAGAACATTTTAATGTTTAGGGTAAATTGCATTTTGCACCCTCAAACTATACCATGTTTTGCACTTTGGTCCCTAAACTATCATTTTTCGCATTTTGGTCCCTCAACTATCATTTTGTGGCATTTTGCCCCCTCAGTCACTTTTAGCGTCACTTTTGGTGTCACTAAAAAGTGACTTTTTTCGTCACTAAAAGTGAGGGAGGGGGCAAACTGCCACAAAATGATAGTTGAGGGACCAAAATGCGAAAAATGATAGTTTAGGGACCAAAGTGCAAAACATGGTATAGTTTGAGGGTGCAAAATGCAATTTACCCTAATGTTTATCTGAAAATAAATGTTTACCTGTGTATTTCAATATCTGTATTATTTTCTGTTTTAGAATTTATTTTTGTTGTTAGATTTAGTATCCTGGTGAGGACGAATGAACACGCTATTAATTTGGTAGACTAATTAGCAACTTCGGAAACGTCATATAGAAATTCGCGTTTTAGCGACCAAACGAAACTTAGTCGAAAACTTTTATAATTTTGAGGTTTAGTTGCTTAGATCTTTGCGACGCCAAACGACGACCTTCCGTCAGTTTGTTTTCTCCCAGATTTCATATTCGAGCTCCTCGAGGTAAGAGCTTCGTTTTGATACCTATTAGGGCCTGTTTGGCTAAGTTTTCCGAAAAAGTTATTTTCTAGAATTTTTCATAAAAGTTGATAAATGGAATTTTGATCCATAGGAATTGTACTAGACGGATTTCTGCACGTTCTTTGTGCACGGGTTTTCTTCAGATTGAATTATAGGAGCGTTATTTGGAGGTGAGTGATTCAACTATGTCTTTGGAATGATTTCTTGACATGTATTCATGTTTTGTGTGAATAGCATGTATTAATTCTTAGAGATATATTGTGTAGTTCATATTATATTGATAAGTAGGCTCAATAGCACGGTGATATGTTTTGATTACTGCGAGCATGGTGATATGTATTTGAGCATGTTAAGTTGCTTATTTGGGTCAGAAGGAGCACGTGGTCACCGTGCCATTTTGTGGAGCCGATATAGGCATTAAGGTCGCACGATTGAAGAGAAGAATCGTGGGTCTTACCCTTTCGCGTGGACTTATTGGTGAGGAGTCGCGGATTGGGAGTATGGACGGGCACGTGAGTCTCCGACGACTAGTATGAAATGTAGAGATGTGAATACGGACATGTTTATCATTCATGTACATATGTTGATTTATTCACTAAGCTTTAGCTTAAACAAATCGAAATATGTGTGGTTATTCAAATAACCATTTCAGGTGTAAATGCTGGCGAGAAATCGCAGAAGTAAGCACGAGGGTTGGGAGTTCACTTGGGAGGCAACTTAAATGTTAACTTTGTAGTTTTGGGACAATAGGATGTTGTAATAAGACCTTTTTCTTGTTTTAACTTATGTTTAACTTCGTATGATAGAATGGATTTTAAACCGTTGTAATAGTTAGTAGCATGTTGTAATCCTGCTTTAGAAATGTTTTAATACAGTTAAGATTACTTTGGATTGAGTTTGGATTGAGTGGTTGATCATTGGTGATAGTTAGAAAGCTTTTAAACTTGAAATTCTGCAGACTGGGCTGCTGTCAGGGGAGCAGTCGACTGGTCCTGTGTTCAGTCGATTGAACCCCTGTGTTTGCTAGCTACTGCTTCTTATTTTAAAAAAAGCAGTCGACTGGACCCCGCCTCAGTCGACTGGACCCCCTAGCCTCAGTCGACTGGAATTGCTATTAAATTCCCTGCCTTCCTCCGTCGACTGAGCAGTCGACTGAACCTCTGGTTTGAAAATGTGTTTTGTTTTTTCGCTGCGTGGGTTCTTCAAACCTAATTTTGGGAACATTAATGAATTGGTTTAGCCACGGTGGCGTGCCACGGGCTCCGGTTCCGCTATTGTGGGACCGGGCTGTGACAGGTGAAGCCTAGAATTAGTGGGTAAATGTGTTGGACCAAGGGGCACCAATAACTTGGGAGGGATTCAAGGCAGAGTTCAATCGCTGATTCTTTCTGCGAGCCGCTCACAATGCAAAAAAGATAGAGTTTGATAATCTTAAGCAAGGGGATATGACCATAACTGAGTATACTTCCAAGTACAACGCATTATTGAGATTCGATAAGGGTTCAGTGCCGAAGGATGAGGATAGAGCAAGGAAGTTCGAAGAAGGGTTGAGGGAGAACATTCGCCTAAGAGTGGAACCATATGAATACTCAACCATCGGTGCAGTGCAACAAACAACACTTGTGGTGGAAAGCGGATGAGAAAGATCGAGACAAAATCAACAAGGCAATCGGGGTTATGAGGGTAGTGACCGACACCAGGGTGGATCTTTTAAGAGGTCATTTTTGCGAGGCTCTGGTTCTAGTTTGAGTGATTCCCGAAGAGCACCCAGCAATATACCATTGTATTCGCTTTGCAATCGACCGCACACTTGCAGATATTTTCTGACTAACTCTCAGGGTAAGACTAGAGGGGGAAATAGTGCAGGTTCTGCATCCTATCCACAACTCAAGTGTTTTGATTGTGGTACTTTGGGACATCGAGCAAAAGATTGTCCGAGGAAGCGTCCTGAACAAGGAGCGAGTTCTATAGCTTCCAGTGGTTCGAAGCTTCAGCAGTCAAGTAAGAGGAGACCAGAGATAGAACAGTGTGAGGGGAGATCTTTTCAAATGAACCATGGAGACGTGGCTGCTACTGATATAGTGGTCTCAAGTATGGTGCTTGTATATTCGCACTTAGCACCCATACTTATTGACTCAGGATCTCCGCATTCATTCGTATCACATAATTTTGTTGGACATTTGAATGTTAAGTCTGCACCACTAGGATATGATTTATCCATTGCCATGCCACTTAGTAAACCAGTGGTAATGTCTACGATTTATAAGAATTGTAAGATCAAACTAGACGAAAAGGTGATGACTGTAGACCTTATACCGATTGTCGTGAACCAATTCGATATGATACTAGGAATGGATTGGTTATCTATTAACCAAGCTACTATAGACTGTGAATGGAAAGAAGTTAATTTTCGATCACCCATATATGGGGAATTTTGTTTTCAGGGAAGTAGAGTTACACCGCCTCCGTACTTGATTTCAGCTATCTGAGCGGGTAAGTTGTTGAAAAAGGGATGTCAGGGATTCTTATGCTCAGTAACTGATACTTCGACCACCGAATTGAAAGTAGAAGATATTCTAATAGTGTTAGAATATTTAGATGTATTTCCTGATCACTTGCTAGATGTACTGATTGAGAGGGAAATTGAGTTCACCATTGAGATAATGCCAGACTCAAGATCTAAATCGAAAGCACTGCATAGAATGGCACCCATAGAATTGAAAGAGCTAAAAGTGCAACTATAAGAATTACTTGATAAAGGTTTCATTCGACCTAGCATATCACCGTGGAGAGCTCCAGTGTTGTTTGTGAAGAAGAAAGACGGTTCAATGCGTATGTGTGTTGATTACCGAGAGTTTAACAAGTTGATGATCAAGAACAAGTATTCGTTGCTAAGGATTGATGACTTATTTGATCAACTCCGTGGGGCACAAGTATTTTCCAAGATAGATCTTAGATCGGGCTACCATCAGTTGAAAGTGGAGGCCGAAGATGTTAAGAAAATAGCTTTCAGAACGTGCTACGGACACTACGAGTTCTTAGTCATGCTATTTGGAATTACAAATGCACTGTCACGACCCATCCCACTACGCGTGGAATTAGGACACGTGGCACGCCACCAAGGCTCATCCAATTCATTAAACAGTTATACGCAGCGGAAAAAGAACATAAAACAACCTTGAGTATCTAAAACTTTTACAAACAATACTCTCTGAGTTGTAAAATCCGTATAAAATTGAAAATATAATTATATTTCAAACCGGATGAGTTTATGTTGAAAGGGGTCCCAAAGGTACCCTAAGAACAAATCAAAACATTTCAATTATTTTCGGAAGATATAGAAAAAGAGTTCTCGCAGGAGGTATTTTGACCGATTGAACGATCCCATTCGACCGGTTGCATGACCCTTTAGCAGAATCGTTCTCAAAGCTGCCGAATTTTGCTAAGGATCCAATCCGACTTTCACTTCTACACTCCTCCAACAAATAAACCAATTCCAAACTTCACAAGCTATAATATGCTATCAAAAACAAAGTTTAAACTTATAAATCCATGAGTAAAAACAGTAGCGGATCAAGCTAAGGATTGTTTGGCGCGATTCCCTAAAGCTCTAACCATATTCCTTAAAAATCCGAATTTGACAAGTAAAGTTTACAAAACACGAACTTGGGAGTTCGGACGAATTCAAAACTAACTATAAGAAATTTGGTTACATATTACAATATTACCAAAATCCTTCCAAGGTTTCCAATTCAAACAAAACATGGTTCTAGCTCCATAATTTCATTATTACAACATGGGAAAGGAAACCAAAAACATAATAAAAGGTGATCCCCGACATTCCCACGGCCTCACTCTTCATGCTTCTTCTTGCCTTTCTTCATACCTCAAATGGAATAAATCTCTATTACTCAGTTATATGCTGAGTGCACAATTTCTAACATATGCATATATGATAAATCATGCCTTAACCTCATAATTCATATCAAAATAGTCTCTAGGGAGGAAATACGCGTTTATCCGGTAGCGGCAAGTCCAAGCCTTAAACCGCAATGCCAACGGCTAGTCCAAGCCTACAACCATTGCATCCCCAAGTGCCATGGCAAGTCCACGCCTTAAACCATGCACAGTAGCCATCACTACTACAATTCTCCAACATCGAGAAGCTTATCCCAGTATGAATTTGTATAAACTCCCCTTTGACCCACATAAACAACTCAACGTGCTCGCGTAAAAGTAAACATGCTTTTCACATTCAAGCGCGTGCATATATAATTAACGGGCCTAATATTAACACATGAATTTTGCCCAGATCACAATTTTGTTTTCGAAATTTAAAACATGAAATTTTCCTATATAACATAGGCTAGAAATTCTTACCTCGTGCAAACGTCCTATAATTTTGAGAGAATGACTAAAAGCCCAATTAAACGTCATGTCTCTGATCCTATGCAAATCCTACGAGTTTACACGTGTTTCCCCCAAAATTTCAACATTAGGATTTTATAAAAAGTTAGCCAAACATGGCCTAATAGGTATCAAAGGTACCCCTTATCTTGGAGAGTTCAAATATGAAGTTTGGTTGAAAACAGACATACGAAAGGTCGCCGATCATCGTCACAAAGTCCGTGGCAACAAATCTCCTTTTCTCTCTCTGCTCTAACGATATTTTGTAATGTTTAAATGAAAAATCATCCCCACCTATTTATAGGAAATTTTTTCAAAAATTACATTTACCAACCCGCGAATTCTCGAAACTTCTAATTAACTCCTGAAACATGGCACACATCCATTTTATAACTTTACGAGTGAAATTATCAATTACAATAGTTTTCAACTAAGTCTCGTTTGGGTCCAAAATTACGTCCGAAAACTAGATTCTGTGAAATCTCTACATAATTTACCTTTTATTTAACGTGTCACTCACGTTCTCACCACAGTGTTCAAAATGATATCTAACAATATCAAAATTACCAGAAATTATACTACACAAGTACAATTTACTATTCATATAATACCAGATATGTCAAATAATATTTAAATCACATAAATGTCATTTAGTTATGCCAATGCAACATAATTCTCCATGTTCCCGTGTCCTCGCTTGACACCTTCCGTTGACCCACGGTCAACCTCATCCATAATTATTAAACCACGTTAATAATTCCATTTAAAACATTTATGCCTTTAAAATAAAAAGATTTTTCGGGACGGGTGTGACATGCACATGCCGCGTTCATGAATCTTATGAACCGAGTCTACAAGGACTACTTGGATGATTTTGTGATTGTGTTCATAGACGACATTCTTGTCTACTCGCCGAGTGAGCTAGAGCATGAGAATCATTTAAGATTGCTACTTCAGAGATTGCGAGAGAAGCAACTATTTGGTAAATTTAAGAAGTGTGAATTCTGGCTACCTAACATTATGTTTCTTGGTCATGTGATTGACAAGAATGGAGTTTTGGTTGATCCTCACAAAGTGGAAGCAATATCGAATTGGCAAAGATCCGTATCTAAAATTCGAAGTTTCCTAGGATTAGCAGGATATTATCGTCGTTTCATAGAAAATTTCTCAAAGATTTCATTTCCCATGACAAAGTTGATGAGGAAAGGGGTTACATTTGAATGGAGTCAAGAGAGTGAAGACAGTTTTCAAGAGTTGAAGTCACGATTGACAAGAGCACCTATCTTAACAATACCATCTGAAACCGAGGGATTTGTGATCAGTAGTGATGCTTTGCATCAAGGCTTGGGGTGTGTACTGATGGAAGGTGGTAAAGTAATTGTGCACGCTTCAAGACAGTTGAAGACACATGAGGTTAATTATCTGACTCATGATCTGGAATTGGTCGCAGTAATCTATGCTTTGAAGATTTGGTGATACTATTTGTACGGGGAAAAGTGTGAGATATTCACGAACCACAAGAGCTTGAAATACCTGTTCACACGACGGGACTTGAACATGAGACAGAGAAGATGGTTAGAGCTAATGAAGGATTACGATCTCTCGATAGAGTATCATCTAGGAAAGGCTAATGTAGCAGCCAATGCGTTAAGCCGGAAGACAACAAGAAACTTAACCGACGAGCTAACACTACAAAAAGAATTGGTAAAATAAATGAAATGTTTGGAATTAGATGTAATCCCAGAGACTAGTGGTGGTCTAATGATTGTGATGATAGTATACCTAAATATTATTGATGAGATCAAGAGGGAACAGTTTAACGATGTCTACTTGTGCAAAACAAGAGACTAGATACCTTTGGGAAAGCGACCTGGTTTTGTATTGGGACAAGGAACGTTGAAACTTAGAAATCGGTTATGTGTACCAAATGTGAAAGGTTTGAAAGAGAGAATTTTGGAGGAAGCTCATAGTACTAGATATTTAGTGCATCTGAAAAGCAACAAAATGTACCGGAACCTGCGGGAAAACTTTTGGTGGAAAGGTATGGAGCGTGAAATTGCTTAGTATGTTTCTGTGTGTTCCGTATGTCAGCAAGTGAAAGCAGAAAGACAAGTACCGGCGGGACTACTACAACCATTACTAGTATCAGAGTGGAAATGGGACGAGATTACTATGGATTTTGTTTCGAGATTTCCTCTAACAAGAACGATAAAATTTGGGTCATTATTGACATATTAACAAAGTCAATGCATTTTCTACCGATCAAGACGACTAAGCCTGCAAGGTTAGTGGAGTTGTATGTGAAAGAGATTGTGAGACTGCATGGGGTTCCAACAGTGATTATATTGGACCGTGATAGAAGTTTTATGCCGAGGTTTTGGGGAAGTCTATAAAAGGCTATGGGTACGAAGTTAAGTTTCAATATCGCATTTCATCCTTAGACCGACGGATAGTCAGAACGTATGATTCAGACATTAGAAGATATGTTGAGAATTTGTGTTTTAGATTTTGGGAGTGACTAGGGGAAACACTTACCGTTAATCGAATTTTCTTACAACAACAGGTTTCAGTCAAGTATTGGAATGGCACCGTATGAAGCTTTGTATGGTTAGAAGTGTCGATCGCTGGTTTGTTGGACCGAGGTTGGGGAAAGAAAGTAACTAGGACTCTGAGTTAGTACATATGACTATTGAGAAGGTAAAGTTGGTACAAGAACGACTTAAGGTAGTTTAGAGTTGATATAAGAGCTATGCGGACTCTAAGCGACGACCTATGGTGTTTGAAGTGGGAGATTTTATATACTTCAGAGTATCGCCTTCGAAAGGCATTGTTCGATTTGGGAAGAGGGGAAAGCTTAATCCGAGGTTTATAGGACTGTTTGAGATCCTAGAAAGAGTAGGACTAGTGGCTTATCGATTAGCCTTGTCATCAGAGTTGGAACATGTGCATAATGTATTCCATGTATCAATATTGAGACGTTGTATGACAGATGTGAACAAGATCATAGTACCTAAACTATTGCAAATCCAAGAAAACTTAACTTATGTGGAGCAACCGGTAGAGATCATAGATCGAAAAGAGCAAGTATTGCGAACGAAAACGATTCCAATGGTGAAAGTGCTTTGGCGTAGTCATACAGTTGAGGAAGCTACGTGGGAGAACGAAGAGGAAATGAGGAAAAAATATCCCTATCTTTTCAACCGGTGAGGTATAAGTTTGGGGACAAAGTCCTTTTTGGAGGAGAGAGTTGTCACACCCGTTCTAAAATTTGCATGGTTTTATCCTACATATTTAGATTTTATGATTTATCAATGTTACATGATAATTGAGGATGAGGTTGACTATGAGTTAACGGTAAGGTGTCAGTAAGGACACTGAGAAATTGGTAATTGAGATTGCATTTGCATGAGTAAATGGCATTTATGTGATTTAATTGTTATTTGAGTTATCTGGTATGTTATGAATAGTAAATTTACCACTGTAGAGTAAATTTCTGGTAGTTTGATATTGTTATATATCATTCTGAACACTGCGGTGAGAATGTAAGTGACACGTTAAATAAAAGGTAGGTTGTGTAGAAATTCTACAGAATTTAGTTTTCGGACGTAATTTTGGACCCAAACGAGACTTAGTTGAAAATTTTTGTAATTTATATTTTTCACTCGTAAAGGCATAAAATGGACGTGTGCGACGTTTCAAGAGTTATTTAGAAATTTTGGAAACTCGTAGGGAGGTAAACGTAATTTACGAAATCCGTGCCTATATATAGATAAGCTTGAGATTTTTCATAAGTCAAACTTTCCTAAAATATCTTGAGAAAGGAAAGAGAAAAGGAGATTTAGTTGCTACGGGTTTTGTGACGCCGATCGACGACCGTTCGTCCGTTAGATTCTCTCCAGATTTTAGATTGAACTCCTCGAGGTAAGATCTTCATTTGATACATCTTAGGTCGCGTTTGGCTAACTTTCAAAAATATAATTTCGAGGAATTTGGGAAAAACCCCTGCAAACTTGTAGGAATCACCTGAAATCTGATATCCGACGTTTATTCGGGCCTCTAGTTGATCCTTCAAAGTTTCGGAGAGATCGCACGAGGTATGAATTCTAGATCTATGAAATATATAAAAATTTCATGTTTTAAATATCGACTTTGATATTTTGGATCCGGGCGAAATTCATGTGTTAATTAGGCCCCTTAATTATGCATGTGAAACTGCGATTAAAGCATGTATAACTGTTTATGTGAGCATGTTATATGTCTACTTGGATCAAAGGGGGTTTGGTGCAATTTCATCCGGGGTTGTAAGCTCCTCAAACCATGAGGATTTGATAATTTTGATTGTAGTTGTGTCTAGTTTGGAGGAAGGCCTAACCAAGATACGGTACCTGGTATGGAGGAAGGCCCAACCAGTGTACAGGGATGCGTGGGAGAGGTGTGCCTTCTACGACATCGGTTTCATTTACCGGATGAATGCGTACCACTCACCCTAAAGACTATTCCTATGTGTTTTAGATGTTTTAAACCATGAATCGTCATATAAGCATACATGTAGAATTGTACACTCAACATATAACTGAGCAGCGGAAATTTGCTCCATTGTAGGTGATAAGAGGCGAGGAAAGGAGAGTGAGGAGTGAGGCCAAGGAATGCCGGGGGAACACTCTCGTTTATACTTTTGTTTTCATTCTAAACATGTAATAAGAATTGGAAGTTGTAATATGTTGGAATAGAATCTCGACTTGGATTAGTACTTGTAATTCCTAATAAACGCTTTTGGACATATGTTTTGAATCGTGGTTTATAATCGTGTTGGTATTGGGAATTGGTTTGGAGATCCTTGGTTTAGAAGACAACTGAATTGGGCATTTCTGAGAGGAACAAGTCGACTGGTCAGTGTTTCAGTCGACTGGACCTCTGTGTTTTTGAGTTAGTTCTTTCAGATTTTGAAGGCTCCAGTTGACTGGATGGGTTATCAGTCGACTATTTTCAACATGAAAACACCACATTATGCATGCATTGTGCCCAGTCGACTGGACAAGACACCAATCAACTGAAAAATTGAGGTCCCAGTTGATAGAGTCCCCAACAGAGTCGACTGGATAAGGCTTTTGAACATTTTATACTTTCTGCTTCAGGTCTCCAGTCGTTCGTACCTCGATCAATCGATTGGATCTCTGTTTCAAAAACTGAATTCTTTTGAAACTTTTCTATTTGGGCAAAACTTTTTATAACTCTGATTTTAATGAATTTTACTTATATTTTTCGTTGCTATTTTACTTTAATGGAATTGGACGAGCCTTGGTGGTGTACTACGTGTCCTATTTCCATGTTTTTTTAGTGGGATGGATCGTGACATTGCTCAAGCTTAAAAATTCGGAATTTTGAGCAAGGAATAACACATAACATTATGTTTGGATGGATGGAAGGAAGGAAGGAAATACAGGAAAATCAATCGTACTTGAACAAAAATTATGAGAGAGGAAAATGATATTTCCTTAATTATTTACGAGAAATGATATGTTGACAGAAAAACTGCACAGAAAGATCCTGGTCACAGGATGCAGTGGGTCCCACTGATTTTGGCAATAGGTCCCATTGATCCTGTGGCCAGGATTTTTCTGTGCAGCTTTTCTGTGCACATAGCATTGTCCATTATTTACATAGAGTTTTGAACAGAAAGGAATGGGAGGGAAATAAATCTCTTATATTCTAACTCTTTTTTTTTCTTCTCATTTTCTCTCACATAATTTGGAAGAATTGAGTGAACGAAAACTGAGCTAGTGATTACTCCATTTTGCCTTTTAATTTTATTGCAATTTAAGCCTTTATTGTCCTTCCTACTAATTAATTAACAATGCATTTTTCCTAGTCCATTCTTAAACAAGGGGAATTGCAAATGATTATACCTTTACATTCCTCTTTCTCTTTCCTAACTCGATCCCCAAACATTTATCAAAAAAAAAAAGGAACCATGATGCTTTACTTTCTTTCCTAATATTTATAATTATTATTCTAACGCCTACAGATTGAGTCAAGCCAAGAAATGTAACACTAAAAAATAAGCACTACAAGGACTTGATAACACTCTTTTTTAATGGATGATGATGTTGGCTGAGAAAGGTTTTTTGTTACAGAAAATGATCACGGAACTAAGAGTGCGTTTGATAAAACTGAAAATTAAGTGA
Organism: Hydrangea macrophylla; assembly: GCA_033977485.1. Lineage (NCBI taxonomy): Eukaryota > Viridiplantae > Streptophyta > Magnoliopsida > Cornales > Hydrangeaceae > Hydrangea > Hydrangea macrophylla. The sequence goes on along the minus strand of CM066997.1, from coordinate 95,910,483 downwards.
TGAATTTAAGCACTGAAAATTTTAAGTGATTTGTATTTGCAATCTTGAAAACAGTGTTTCAAAAAATAAAATAGATTGCATTCAGTGATTATTTTCAGTAGAAAATTTTCACTTAACGTTTTCAGTGGATTTTTGGCTGCTTTTTCAATTAAGTGGTATATTATCAAACGCACTGAAAAAAAAAAAAAAGTGCTAAAAATTTTTATTTTCACCACTTATTTGGGTTATCAAACACACTCTAAATTTAGCTAATTACATGATTTTTTACCCACTAATGTGTCAATGACAACTGTGAAACTAAATGTATATATATATATATATTTTTATTTATTTTTAACTTTGTAACTGAAGAACAATATTGCTTATTACATCCTCAAGTGGCTTTTTTTCTGGTATCTCTGGCTTTACTCTTTTTCATCTGAAAAATTATCATAATTAGAGGTTAACATATAACTATATACTATTTGGCAACCTAATATGATGTTTGGCACAAGACATGTTGCCTGTTGTTATATTATTTTAATTCTCAACACTTTGATGACATGAAATTCTATGTTATAGCATAAACAAAGAAAAGAAGTAAAGTGTCAATTCTATCTTCATCACTATATATATTGAGTCATATGTTGCTTATAACTCATGGAAAAATTTGTAAAGGGGCCTCTCTTTATTAAAGAGAGGGCTTCTGTTTTGGCCGTCGGATCGTATTTAAAAGTCGTGAAATGATAAAATTGCCATTAATAAAAATACGATTTGACGGTCAAAATAGAAGCCTGACTATATATATAGTGACGGTATCTCTTATATTCTAAATCGTGTTTTCATTAATGGCAATTTTGTCATTTCACGGTTTTTAAACACGATCTGACGGTCAAAACAGAAGCCCTCTCTTTAATAAAGAGAGGGCGCCCTCTTTAGAGAATCTTTATATATATATATATATATACAACAAAGATTCTCTAAAGAGGGTCACCTCTCTTTATTAAAGAGAGGATCTTTGTTTTGGCCGTTGGATTGTGCTAAAAAACTGTGAAATGACAAAACTGTCATTAATGAAAACACGATCCGACGGCCAAAACAGAAATCCTCTCTTTAATAAAGAAATGGCGTCCTCTTTATAGCCTGACTGATATATACAAATATATATATATATATATATACACGTTTAGGCAAACTATCCTACTTTCATAATTGTATCATTTGCAGTACATTTTTAAGGGTTTTGGGAGAGTTAGGGTACGTCCATTGATAAAAATAATAAAAATTAAAGTGTTGAATTATAAGTACTGAAAATTTTAAGCGATTGAATTTGCAATACTGAAAACAATATATTCAAGTATTGAAATAGATATGCATTCCGTGATTATTTTCAGTATTATTTTTTCATTTAAAGTTTTCATTGGATTTTTATTGCTTTTTCAAACAGTACATTATCAAATGCACTGAAAAAAAATTTAAATACAAAAAAAAAAATTATTTTTACCAATTAATCGAGTTATCAATACACCACAGCGTCGGTAGATCTTTAACTCCTCCTTGACAGCTAGTCAATATAGTTCACATAAACCTATGGGAAGTTAATGTCACGACTCAAGTCTCACTCAGTAAGATATTGTCCGCTTTGAGTCCAAACCCGCACGGATTTGTTCTTGGGTCACTACCCAAAATGCCTCTTACTAGGAGACTTGGAACCACACATATATAGCACATTATTTTTCCACACCTAGGCAATGTGGGACGAACTTCCCATAGTGTATAGCCTGCCAGCACTTACTGCAACCACAAAGGCACCTACAGCAGCCCGCCCACAGCACTAGGGTCGTTACATTCCACCCCCCTTAGGGCCCAACGTCCACGTTGGCACACTTCCGGCTGGGTCTAGCTCTGATACCATTCTGTCACGACCCAAGTCTCGCTGAGTAAGATATTGTCCGCTTTGGGCCCAAACCCGCACATATTTATTCTTGGGTCACTACTCAAAAGGCCTCTTACTAGGAAGACTTAGAATCACACATATATAGCACATTACTTTTCTACACCAAGGCGATGTGGGACGAACTTCCCATAATGTGTAACCTGCTAACACTTACTGCAGTCAGAAAAGCACCTACAACAGCCCGCCCACAGCACCAGGGTCGTTACAGTTAAGGTAAAACAAATGACACAATGAGCCCCCAATTGCAAATTAGAAAGCTTTACCACAGATATTTGTGGGTGAAACCTACCAATGTTACTCTACTTGCATGTTTGTCTTATAATTTTCTCTCACATTCTTTTTATTTCTGTGTGTATGTAGATATATGTCTTTTTATATGTAGTGTATGTCTCTAGCATAACGTTAATCTATTAAGATCCAAATGCGCAAACTTTTAGAGAGTAAAGATTTAGGCACAAACACTCTATAAATAAATTACACTAATATCAATGGAATACTGTCATGTGACAGATTTGTCTGCGGAACAAAAATATATCAATTCGGCCCACATAACAGTCTCTCACTGGTGTTAATTAGATGCAGAACAAGTTTGCCACATCATTAAACTGAATGGATAGCATGGTTTCTTAAGTATTTTGGATCATTGTTCTAACTTCTATATAAGCAAGTGTTGTCTATGTACATATTATTTAGACTAACGACATTCAGGCATAGCACCTAAATTACATAAGGAACAACTAGCACCATCGAAATGTTGCCCAAAATGAACACAACAATGAAACTTCTCAAATTAAAGTACTTAGAATATATTACTTTTATGTTCTTATTATAAGTTTACTTTAATACTCTTTTTTAATAATGTGAATTTTTTTTTATTCATTTAAAATGAACACAATATTATCCTATAACTTCGTTCATTTAATTAATATAAGGGTGTTGTTATTGCCACTCTATCATTGAACTAAGACACTCAATGGTACCACTCTTAAAACATATGGTACCATACATGTCATGCATTGCATGCATGATACCACATGCTCTGAGAATGATACCATAGAGTGCATTAGTTCAATGATAGTGTGACAATAACAATTCCCTCAATATAATATTAAAACCCCTACAATCATTGTGTATAAATACACATCTATGCTTAGACGCCTTCATGTAGAGCCTACTATTTGGTACAAGTTTGAGATCTACCAAACAGGGTTGGGTAATTTGGCCAGACTTGAATGGGTCCATATAAAAACACAAAAAAGTTGGTATCTTCTACATATCTCCACATGGAAAGTTCATATCTAACCTACTGTCGGTAGTGTTAGTGAATTTCCTTAAAATTGGCAAAGCTTATTTCTTCTTAAGATCAAAGTAAGACAAAACACGTACAAAAAGGAGGGGAAAAAAAAAAATTTAAGAGATGCTAAGGTGTCTAATAGCCTATTATGTTTATATAGATTAAAGAAAGCAACTAGAAAGAGAAGAATATAACATTGAATAGAATATTTAAAGCAAAGGGTTGAGTGGGTGAGGTTCAAGGAATACACAAATAGTGTAAATGATTATTCTACACACTTCTAGCAAAAAAAAAAAAAGGGTAATACTTGGTTGGGGGCACAATCAAAGCCACAACTTTTTGCTCACAATCTCTATTTTGTGTCTATTTCTCTCTTGATGGGTCCTACATTGTCAGTGATCCCACAGTGCCCACTAGGAGAGAGATAGACACAAAATAGATGTTGTGAGCAAAAGATTGTGGCTTTAGTTGTGCCCTAAGTATTACTCAAAAAAAAAAATTACTCTACACACAACCCCATACAGTTAAAAAAGGTTAAAAAGAAAGATAAGATAGATATTAATGAAGCTTCTATCCAATAACTCTTTCTGACTTCTCACTTACTGAACTAATCAACCTCTCTCTCTCTCTCTTACCAATGTTTTGTAATTTTAAAGTAGGGGGCTGGTACTCCCATCTGTGGATTCTTTTTTCTTGTATCTTGTGTTATGTGGTGGTGTTTTTACTTGTTCTTATACAACAAATGAAGTCATTCAATATATCTATCTTCTATGCCCAAGTTGAAAAGTACACACCTCTCTCCTATTTAATATTTGCTGATAAAGAAGTACCAACACACTGTGCATGTCAATAATGGGTAGAATCATTATGAGAAAGGAGAGAGAGGGACTTGTGAACAAACTTTGGGTACATTTTATTTTCCTATGGATTAAAAAAGTGTTAATGGTGAAATACTAACAATAACACAACTGCATCACCTAGTTGACCAAAAAAATAATAATAATAAATGAGAAAGCTATACTTAGTCTAGGTGTGATACAAAAAATTCTCTAAACTAGCAAAAATTAGAGAAAGGGATGTCCTACCTTAGAGGAGTATAAACTTTTTAATGTCTCTGAGCTAACAATTCTTGATCTTTTAAAGCTTCTTATGCACACTTGGGCAGTGGCAAATCCAATTGTAACGACTAAGTGAGCCGTGTAAAAATTATATAATTCAGATAGGAGAAACTTAGTTTTTTTTATAAAAAAAAAACTATGTACAAAATATATTATATATATGTATATGTATATATCAATCTGGCTCTATAGCGTACAAGGTATGCGTATTGAGATTTTAAGCCTTAAAAACCGTGGATCAGAGGGGTGGCGGGACGGGGTCCTAGTCAGCAGGGTGGCCTGCAATTTTTTTTAGGCATAAAATCCCAGTGCACTTTAATTTAGAGCCTAACTATATATATATATATATATCTTGGGGTGTCGGGCGCCTGCCCTCCTAGATCTACCACTGCACTTGGGGGTTGTTTGGAAGGCATAGATTCAGTATTATGCAATGGTTGTTTGTATATACAGGATTTTGTGTCTGAACCGACAAAAAAAAAAAAAAAAAAAAAAAAAAACCCCTTAAATTAGGTTTAAAATTCAATCAACATGATGTTGTTTTTACAAAAGTCGGATAGAAAAATGATTGTGACCTACCATAATTTTTTTTTCACATTTCCAACTACACCCTCCTCAATTTTTGTAGTTTTTGCAATCAACAATACTAGGGTGACAAACACTTTTTACAAACACACTTTATCTCTCTCCTAGTGGCACTGTGGGGTCCGGACAATTTCAGTGAACCCCACAGTGTCACACAGGAGAGAGATAGAGTGTGTTTACAAATATTTATAAAAAAATATTTATCACTCAAATATTACTCTTTTTTGCAACTGAATAAAACTAATACCTGTATATACTAGCTTTCATACGTGGAAATTTTGTTGTTGAATTTTAGTATCACCCAACATATTTATTGTTATTTTTGTCATGACATAATTTTATATGAAAGGTAGCCACCAATTAAGTGTGCTACGCCCCCCCCCCCCCCCCCCCCCCTTAATTGACATTGTCCTCATACTAATCCTCCTTTAATTGAAGCCGTCCACTATGACGATTAATGAAAGTGAAATTTAGACACTTTAAACAATTTTCTCGTGGCCTTGGTCTTTTCATGTCTAGTAGTATGTTGACAATTAAATTTTTCTTTGTCCTCTATCTCATATATGAACGTTATTTATGCTTGAAATTAACGGTCCACTGTGACGTCTTAGATTGTGAGGTGGAGTGACGTATATATGTGGACCCTGTTTGGCAAAAATAAATTTGAAACCCATAAATGATTGTAGACCTCTAAGAGTTAAAATGTAACTATTTGACTTACCAGTTTCTACGATTGATCCATGTAAAAATGTGCGTCAATCGCACATTTTAGATCAACCAAAAACTGTTTAAACTTTAAAGGATAGCTTTTATCCAAAAGCAATTTTCTACAAGTGAATTGTAGAAGCATAACCTAGTAAATGAATCCATAGTCTCTTTTATTATTAATAGAAGAAAAAAAAATTGAAAACGCTCCAATAGTCTACAATTTTGCTTATGGAATGTTTTGCGTTCCACGAATATGAATGAGCTGATTATTTCACAGTTTTTAAAGTATTTCAAGGTATAAACCAGTCCGTCATCTTGAATTGGCCCATGGAATTAGGTCATTTGAGAAAATGATACCTATCTGAATATAAATACTTAATAGTCATTAATTATATATATCATTTCTAGAAGTCTATGAACAACCATATGTGAAGAAAGATTATGAAGTTTTTTCATTTTTTTTTTCAATCAACTAGTTTTAAACGATGAAATTTATTGTTTAAATCGACTTCGACTAATCTTCAAAACTGGCTTTCAAGAAAACAAATGATAGTTTAAAATTTTTAATTATAAGCTCTAGTGTTGTAAAACCAAATCTAAAAATCTGTTACACTAACCATAGTCTTTTATTTAATGTTGATGAATAAAAGCAAAAAAAACAAAAAACCATAAAACAAAACAAAACAAAACAAAACAAAACAAAAATGAGGCTGCTCCAAGGTGGAAAATTGAAACAGAGAATTTCTTTATGCAAATAATAATAATAATAATAATAATAATAATAGTAATTTGGGAATTAGATGCAAATAATAAAACTGAAACAAAGATTTTCTTTATCCAAATGATGTGGCAGTGTCAGGTCTAATACAGTGAGACTAGTTGAATTTTGATTGAAAATTATTTATCTGACCCCACTGCCACATCATTTAGAAAACACTTTTAGGATAGAAATTTAGGAAGCATAACATTACTCTAATAATAATAATTACTCCACAAGAGAATTTTTAGAATTAGTCATGACATCAAATCTAAACCCACAGTTTGGAACTTTGAACCCATTTACTGGCACGAATAATGCTATGTGCACCGAAAAGTGCACATAAAAGTGCACCGAAAATGATCAAGGCCATTGATTGCGCGCGGGGTCCACGCCTGCGCGCATGGGGCCCGCCGCAATCAATGGCCCTGATCATTTTCGGTGCACTTTTATGTGCAATTTTCGGTGCCCCTAGCATTACTGTTACTGGCACATGTATAGTAATTTACGGAAGATGTAATGTTTTAAAAAAATAATTAAGTTAGAATGTGAGTAAGATTCTATATATCTGATTAGTGTAATTAATGTTGATAGCCGACCACTTATATAAGGGGCTTTCATATGATCAAAAAAATCTATGTACAATGTATATATCTATGTGTATATCTCTATGTGTATATATATATGTACATGTATATATATATATGCATATTTTTATGAATGTATGGTAAGTTCAAGCTGTCATCATCCATGGAGGTTCTAATGTCACGTGACAACTTATCATTTGCATGTTATTTCTTTCAAAAGAATATGAAATGGCACATGCATTATGTACAGTAAGTGACACTGTGACAGCAAGACAGACCACTCCCTATGCAAACAACAATCATAGTAGTAGTAATAAAGACAAGAATTTCTTGTAATTTTAATTTGTTGGCAAGTTGTTTGTGTTTGGCAATCCCATGTGTGCATGTTCAATTGCTCATACTATCAGAACTTATATTAACAGTACTTATCACTATAAAGGTGGCATTTGGCAACAACTTCTACTCATGCGGTACAATTGCAAGAAAAAACTATGATTGGTTTAAAACTATTCAAAGTTATTTCCGACCAATTGTAAATTTCTATTTTCTACGGTTGATAAATCACGAAAACTGATTTGTCAAATAATTTTATTATAACTTTCGGAGTTCATGGACTCTAAAAGTTGTTGTCAAACAAGAATTAAGTTTATGAGCTTCAATAATCAACGGAGAAACCAGTAATGTGCATTGGTGGGGGAGGGCAAGTTCATTGGCCCAAAGTCCCTCAGGAAGATTCCTCCAAGAAAAAAAATTTGGGTTTATTTATATAAATTTTTTATTTACGACTTTTTATATCAGAAAAATTACTATTTGCTCTATGAGGTTTTGCCGTTTTGAGAGTAGAGATGTTTGGTGCTTGTAATTTTATATCATGTATGAGTGGTTTTGATCTTCCTGTCGCCCGGCTCTTTTTATAATTATGTCCCGACCTGCATATTATCACTATTTTTATTCAATAATAAGATATAATCATTGATTTTAATTTGTAAATTAAGGATGAGTTTATGGTAAAATAATTTAGATTGCACTAGACTTAGAATTGAAAAGAAAATGTGTTGGACCAAATATTTAATGTGTGATTGTTTGCATTTGCATGCGCCAATACATTTCAACTTCTCTTTAGTTAGATATCGTGACCCAACTAATGGTATAGGGTAGGTTTGATCACAATTAGTGTTGCATATGTATAAGTAAAAATATAAAATTAAGACGAGACAATATGTAAATTAATTTTTATTTTGGACAATTACATGCATAATCAATATTTTCAAAATTTTACAGGGGCCAATTTATATAATATTTATAAATTTTAAAAATATTGTAGGCGAAATCAAAATTTTAAAATTGGGGGGTGGGGGGGGACCCCTTCAATGCAAATTTTTTTTCTCATTTTTTATTTCATACTTAACCGTACACATTTTTTTTACCATATATATTTCCTTTTACTTCCTATTTTTCGATTATTTCCTTATTAACCAAGTAAAATATTTTTTTTTTTTAATTTTTTTTTTCACTAAATCCATGAACCAAATATAAAACCTGGTAAAAACACAGGACAATGAACTTGGTTGCGGCCTTACAACAAGTTGACTTCTCTTCTCTCTTGCACATGCACCATCTTTTTTGTGTTTAAAATAAATAAATAAGAAACAAACAAATAAATCCGCTCATGTTCTTGAAAATAGATAGATTGAGCATAAGTTTAAGAAGTGCAATACTATTGGTTTTGTTCCCCTTACATTTTTGGGTTTAAATGGCACCAAATCCACTATATTTAGGAACAATTGCTTAAATAGAACGTTTGCTTTTCATTACATGATTAGTATACATAACACTTTTATATGTGGATCAATCACATTTCATAATATTGTAAAAAATCTTTTCCAAGTGAATATGTCTCCTCGATCATACCTCTATGAGTTTAAATCATTTGTCAATATAAATGCAGTGTTTTAATGTCCCATTGGGAATTATTGAATATCTCGCTTTTATTTTTTGATAAGCAAATGAAACTCAATATTATGTTGATTTGAAAGAGCCTAATTTTTGTGGCATTTTTAAGCCAGACTAAACTCCCATGTAACTAAAAAGTAGATACACAACACAACTATTTAGAACGAATTCTCTTCTAAACAACAAAACTTATTTATGTGTTTCACAAAAAGTCTCTAAGAGTGTATTTGCTTGAAACAATCTCCAAGATGCATGTAGGGGCGGAACTACACTATTAATGGGGGGTGCCATGGCACCCCTCAATCTATGAAACCTTAAATTTTATAAAAATGTTAGGGACCTTCTATGCTAGACCCTAGTGATTTTGGTTGTACAATACAACCAAGTTACTAGACTTTGGCACCATTTTTGGTGCTCAAATATTGTAACTTTGTGTCAAATATGGTAACTTGAATAATGATTTTGTTTTTGAAAAAATACCTTACCTTGAAAAATGTTTTTTTTTTCAAATGTTATTACACTTTGGCACTAAAGTTACAACAATGTAGCACCAAAATCATTAGAATGTATGATACATCTAAAACCACTACGATATTTCCTAAAATTTTCCAACATAACAATGTATGAAAATATATGTCCAATTTTTTGTAGGTCTTCTATTGAAACCCCAGAATAATTAAAATATACGATTCTGTTTAGTGACGGAACAAAATAAGGTAACTAAATCTGATTTGAAAAAAGAAAAAAGAAAAAGATAAGCAAGTAACATATATATCTTTATGGATTGTTTTTTAAATTTTGGCACCCCGGAGACAAAATTATGATTCCGCCCCTAGAAGCATGGACACTATGAATTAGTACTAGCAAAACAAGTGTCACTTGCTTTTCAATTGACTCAAAAGAAGATCAGGAAACAAATTGCATAGTTAAAATGAACAAGCTTTTGTTTATATGGATTTTTCATTTCTTATTACTTTTATATATCTTTCTTTGTCATGCAACTTTTTCAATTTTCCACCCGCATTTTCCTCCAAGGGCCGGCTTGACTATTAATTACTATTAGTATACCTTTGCTTTTATTGTCTTTAATTCTGTAACTTCTTCCAAGAGCACAAGCCCTGATTTTCTTTATAGTTGTCACAATCTAAGAGGACATATTGCTTCCTAAAAAAGAAAGTAAGATGATTAATTAATATGCAGCAACTGTGTTTCGTGTTAAATGCAATGATTTTAGAAGTAATTTTGAAGCTTTCTCAGATTAATAACAAATCTATATAAACAAACACAAAACCAGCTGCATGTTGGCATGTTGCATTTCCATACCATATAAAATGCAGATAATTGAAAGAATTATATACTACAGAGAGAGAGAGAGAGAGAGAGAGAGAGAGAGAGAGAGAGAGAGAGAGAGAGAGAGAGAGAGTTCTTTTGTTTTTGAGTTGTAGAGTATCTTTAAAACTTTGGTAGTGATAAAACTCTCCTCAAAAACCGACTTGTGACCTTAATTATGGTCTAATATGGATTCAGTTATGTTTTTTTTTTTTTTCCTTCTTCTTTTTTATTTTATTTTATGAAAAGGATATTTGTTGAGAGGTGACATTACATGTTTTGAAGAATGCAGAAAACATGGGTTTCATGTGGTTAGTCTTAGTCACATTGTTATCTAGTGAGACGTCCCCCAAAATTATTTGTTAATTTGTTATGTTTAGGAGTAGAGGCTCCGGAGATTGAAAAAAGGAGTCCCAAGATGGTGTTCCTTGTGCGCGCCCCGCATAGATCAGCTGCTCTGAGGGTACTCTGCTTGGAATCACTTCCTAATTAAATACATGTTTTGGCTCTAAACGTGTTTATGGGGTGTAATATTGGCTTGTGGATTAAAATATTAGAAAGCATGTATTGACTGAAATAAGTCCAAAGGTGTTTCAGTCCAACGGTGATGCATAAAGTGACTTGAGATTTTAACGAATTTTTTTCTTAATTCTCCGTGTGCTTAGTGATTAGGGCTTCTACTTCTATATAAACACAAAAAAAAAAAAAAAAAACACAAAGTCAATCCAAATGGTTAGTCCATCAACTATTAGGAGTCTAGCTAATAAGAGAGAACAACTCCTTGTATGATACATGCCTAGTTTGGATTGAAAAGTTCAATGGACAAAGAGTGTGACCTAATCTATTTATACTAATTAACCAAAGCGAACAATAATGTATTGCAGGAGGCAAGAACCGCTCATCAAATCATGTGTACGTGAGACTCACACCAAATTTATTAATTAATTTATTTTATTTTTTTATAACTAATATGGGTAAACAACATGGCTCTTTTGGATTGAAAATCCACAATGGACAAAGTTGTGAGTCCTGCTTTATACTACTCCATTTGACCCAAATTAAAAGGTATTTATTCTATTTTTTGATGTCTCAATTTAAGAATTATTTTTGAACAATCAATGTACAATAACTACATGTTTTTCAAGTTTACCCCTTATATACATATATATATATATATATATGAGATTTACTAACTTACAGCATAGGAGACTTTTAGCGACGAAAAACTAGGTTTTAGTGACAAAATTTTTTGTCGCTAAAAGTTGGAACCTTTAGGGACAAAAAATTCGTTGCTAAAAACCTATTTTTTGTCGCTAAAGAGCTGTTGTAGGCTGCTAACTTACAACCATCATGTTGTAAGTTATCAACCCCCTATATATATACAGTCAGGCTCTAAAGAGGGCGCCCTCTTTTTATTAAAGAGAGGACCTCTGTTTTGACCGTCAGATCGAGTTTAAAAACTGTGAAATGACAACACTGCCCTTAATGAAAACACGATCCAATGGCCAAAACAGAGGCCTTCTCTATATTAAATAGAGGGCGCCCTCTTTAGAGAATTTTCGTATATATATATATATATATATGGGGGCTCGGCTGCTATCCTACAACATGAAGATTGTAGGATAGCATTGTACACCAACTTTTAGCGATCAATAAAAATATTTTTAGCGATAAAAAAAAAACTTTTAGCGACAAATCTTTTTAAAATATTTCGTCGCTAAAGTTGAAAAAAATTGTCGCTAAACGTGAAAATTTTCGTCGCTAAAAAGGGCGTCGTGCTGTAAGTTAGCATTCTCCTATATATATGTGTATATATATATATATACGGCCAGGCTCTAGAGTGAACATACCCAGTGAACAATTTTTTTTTTGCCTGAAAAAACCCACGGGCTCCCGCTGACCTGCGCGCACCCCACTCATGACCCGCGGGTTTTTTCTGGCAAAAAAAATATTCACTGGATATGTTCACTCTATCATGTTCACTCTAGAACCTGACCGTGAATATATATATATATTAATTTTTTTTAAGCTTCCACTTTTTTTTTAATGTGACTCTAGAATTTTGAAATTTAAAAGGATAGTAATGAAAAACAAGGAATATTACCACAGTTAAAAAATTTCTTAAAATTGAAATTTTCAAAAAAGACTCTAATATGAAAGAAGTTTTTGGCTGCATTGACACCCAAAAATTGGGAAATGTTTGGTACACACACTTTTTGACACACTATGCTTTAAACACATGTACCTTGTACTATTTGAATTTTTCACACTGTTCTATGCACCACTTACACAACACGGAATACATGCATTTAAAGCTGTGTGTCAAAAAGTGTGTGTATGTAACACTACTCCCCAAAAATTAGAGTGAACAATCTAATATGTAGACAGGCAAAGACGGCTCAACGGTCATGTGCATGGCGGCAACTTTTTGGCTTTAAGGATATTTTAGTCACTAAGCATCAGTCAAAAGATTTGTGCTTGACCTATATGAAAATCAATCAATCTTAGATAAAGAAATAAGAGTGGATTTTAAAGTGATCCAATTCCTAAAGCAAAAGGTGATTCAATTTCTTCATTACAAGCATGGTATAATATAGAGTTCGCTTTTACATTGAGACATACGTCTACTCGTGTGTATATATATCTACTACGGAGTACATTATAAAAGAAGCTTAATAGTTAGTGAAATAAGATCTTGCTTTCTCACAAACTCATATATGTACACTCATTATAAGAATAACATTGATTTAAGAATAACATTGATTTAGGTGAGGGTAATTTTATGATTTTAGCCGACCAAGTATCTTCAAGGAGACTTATAATTACAAGTGTACCATTTTACTAAACCATAATGGTCAACTTTTGAAATTTTATTTAATATAATAATAAAGATTTAATTAATAATATTATGTCTAATTACACTTGAGTCAATAAATTTTTGCATTAGTCAACAAATTTTGAGATATTTATTATTCGTTTCAACAAAAGTAAAAAATAATGGCTATTTACAAATTGGTCATTAATATTTACGTTCTAGTCAACTTTTTGCATTAGGTCAACAAGTTTTGGGATATTCATTATTTACTTCAACAAAAGTAAAAAAATAGTGGCTATTTATGCATTGGTCATTAATATTTATATTCTGGTCAACTTTTTCCCTCAAATTTAGAATTTATATATTGTAATGTGTAATTACATTTACGTCAACATTCTGTTGCATATTTATCATTCACTTCAACAAAAAGTCAACAATAACAGCTATTACAAATTATACATCTATTACTAATTCAAAAGGCAATCAATTCTACCAAGAAAAAAAAAAAGAAGAAAAAGAAAGAAATAAATAAAAAGCGTCAAAATTAAGTTTAGTTCAACAAACTCAAAAATCCTTCGTAATCTTATAACCAAATCCATATCAAATTCACTTCTACTCAAATCTTGTACCAAATTGAAACAACATTATTCAAATCTTAATACTCAAATGCATAAAAATAATAAACTTATATCCTTCAAAAAAGAATAGCTGATATCAATATGACAATTGCAGAGGTACAGACCAAATGAATGTTTTACTTATTTTAATTTAATTTACACACACATGCTTCTAAATTTAATTTTGTTTCACACATGCCTAACATTATTACTTTAGAAATGAAATAACTATAAGTAGTAACTTTCCAGTCCGTTGTATGTTTCATCTACTATTTCAGAAATATTGTCCATTGAGGAACTTCGAATACATGGAGACGAAAATAACTCATCAAAATATTGTAGTACTTTCTTGAAAGGAAAAAATTTTTTTGCTTGAAGACGTAACAATAGACACATAAAATGGGACCACACAAAGTATTGTCGAAACATATTTTGGAAGTATGGCTTACTCAGATTTCATTTTGCTGACATTGTATTATTAGTTGCAACACTTGAATCCTATAGCACAATCCAAAGAAGAGAAAATACCAATAATATAGAAGTAGTCACACTGTAAACTTCAATGAAGATAATTTGACAAAAGATAATGTTTTTCATTAATTTATTAAATTATTATACAATTGGTAATGAATAGGGATGACAACGGGTCGGAGTTGGTATAGAGTCCTCCAATACCAACTCCTACTCTGTTTATTTTCCTCCTACTCCGACTCCGCCCCGTCCCGTTTAAGTAAAATACCAACTCCTACTCCTTTTACTATCGTGTACTCCTATTACACTCCCACTCTGTTTGTTAATCACCATTCCAAAATTAATTGTTCTTGTTATAATTCAAAACCCACTTATATTTTAGCTTAATTTTCTAAAAATCACTTTCACACAAATGATTCTAAATTTGTCAATCACAATTCAGAATTTATATATTAATACTGAAGAGAAAGAGATGTATATATATGCCCTGATTTGTTGTAAATAACCGTAAGTATGAGGGTAGTTTAGTAACTTAATGATTTAATCGGGGCGGGGCGGGTTTTAATGGTAGTATTTCACGGATACTACCAAGAATGAGAAAAGAAATAAAGAAAGTCTAAACTAAATTTGCAAAATCATACCAAATTGACTTTGACTGAAAATACATACCAAATCATCAACAAAATTATCTATTACCAAGAATGAAAAAATAAATACAAACCGTTAAATTTTAAAATCTGCAAAACCATACCAAATCATCTACAAAATTATCTATTACCACTTCAAAGAAGAACAAATAGTACCAAGAATGAACAAAAAAAAAATCATAATATAAGGAAAAAGAGAACTAAAAAATTCTTATTTAACAATTATTACATTCAATGTTTTTCTCAAAGACGATGAATGGACCATTTTGGTGGTAAATAGTTCACCTACATGATAGTAGCTACGACCAATAGGGAACTTCTTCCATTACTTACAACATTTGGACAACATTTTAGTACTAAAAATGTTCTAACTTGGTTTGAAATTGCTACAACCTAGCAAGCACACCACCTCAAATATGGCCTCATACAACATGTATCGGACATCAACGATTGCTCGATAGACATTCAACGCGTATCAAATGTGATGAATACGTTTCTTGTTTCTGTTATACGATTTGTACAAATGGACACCTTACCTATATAAAGCCATCCCGATAAGAAAATTGGTCTTAAGAGGTAATTAAGCAACCTATATAAAGCCATCCCGATAGTGGTGCTGTGATGGCAGTGGTGGTGGCATGGTGGCAATGGGGTAGTGTGGTGCAATGCTGGTGGTGGCGACGACGGTGGCGATCGTGCTGGTGGTGAAGATGACAATTGTGGTAGTAGTAGTGGGGGTAGATTTGTCAACAAAAAAAAATTAAAAAGAAGGGACTTAGCTTAAAAATAAATTAGCACTTTGATTTTATGTTGAAAAATAAGCCTAGTTGGATTTTACAAACTATAGACCAATTTTAAGGGATTTATCTCAAAATTTCTCTTGAAAATATGGAGATGGAAATAACTCATAAAATATTATTACTTAGATGTTTGTAAATGCAATCATTAGTGATTAGGTTGAAATGGGAAAATTTGGTTGAAAACGCAAAGATAGACACATAAAATGGGACCGCACATACTATTTTGGAATCATATTTGGGAAGCATGACTTACTCAGATTTCATTTCTGACCCTGTATTATTAGTTGCAACACTTGAATGGCATAACACAACCCAAAGGGAGAAAATTACCAATAATATAAAAGTAGCCACATTGTAAGATAATTCGAGAGAAGTTAATGTCTTTTCATTAATATATTAAATTATTACACAATGGATAAGAAGATTGAACATTGCATAAATAGGTCAACGAGACTAATACGAGGGGAATAGACATAATTGCATAAACATAAGCACAGACAAACAACCCCATTACCTTTATGAAATGGGAAACGCAAACAAAACGTGAATTCCTCTCATTACACTGTGAATTAGTGATAGAGCCAGGATTTTATGTGAGGGGAGATCAAGTTAAATGGACTTGGGTCCACTAGTAAATAAGTTCTTTGTAGTCTATTTATACATTTTTTTAGTGCGACTATGCGAGACAAGGAGTTGAAAGAGTAGTTTAGTCGATTAAGTTCAGGTCATTTTTCACGTGCTAGGTAATTGGGTGTTCGTGTTACTCTTCCTCGTCACTATCACGGGGGACGGTTAATGACACACCCCTAACTAAATAGTCCTACATATAAAAACTATTAAGTTAATATTGACAATTAAATTGACACTATTTAATCTACCAAACAAACAATGAACTGTTAAATTACAAATAATTATTAATGTCCGACGTCTTGTGTTCTTAGCCTCCACATGGGTCCGGCCTATTGTGAACCTGGCATATAGGCTTCTTGACATTTAAATCAGTTAAAAGGAGTTGTTTGGGAGGCAAAAGAACTAACGTAATTTCAATCAATATCAAAAGAAAGTGCTGGATGATTTTTTTCTTCCTTTACTTCTTACTTGTCGGTGTTCAACGATGCCCTTTTCAATAGAAAATTCATTAAAAATAGTATATTCTCATTAAAATAGTATATTCTCACTAGTATTAGCTTCGGGCAAGAAACTAAAAATCGGGTGGTTTATAAGTGAATTAGTTTCATAAATTTAAGTGTTTGATGGAGATATTTTTTTTTTTTTTTTTTTGCACACGAGTCTACGCCGGATCCAAAAGGTCTCTTAAAACAAATTCTTTGTCAAACTAATACTATAAATTTGATTCTCATGAAAGCCCATATAGAAATTGAAAGGCTACACACTCTTCGTCAACAGAACTAATAGTAAATACTCTCTTCCATGTTACACACCCGAAAACAAAAAAGTAAAAGAAGGAAAAGGGAATGAAAAATAAATTCTTTGCAAAATGTGATCACCGAACGATGCATCCTAGTGGTTTTGGATGTATGACACATTCTTAGCGATTTTGGTTCCAACATGCTATAGTCGGATTCCAAAATAGTATAAGTAGGTCGAATATGTTACCACTTTAGTTTTAAAATTATAGTGATTTTTACAGTTACAACAAGTTGGGACCAAAACTAAATTACAAGAAGTTGGCACCAAATTGGACTGTATGATACATCCAAAATCAGGAGAACTCTTCAGTATAATCAAGCGGGTCCCTTTATTCCAAGGTTAGTTTTGATGGGAACAAATATTTTCCTACCATGGAATAAAATTTTTTACCGGGAACAAACTTTTATGACCCGAAAACAAAGAAACGTATGTACAACCAAACCACTTATTTGTACCAAATATCGATAACTCCCCAAAATCATATCATAGAATATTCCAGAGTGACATATATGTGTGTCAGTGCATTTTATGTGAACATATAGCTACATACATATAAGCCCAAACTTTAAAGTAGGGGTGGAAAGTTCCAGCTAGACCTTCACAATCCACTGATAAATAAAAACCAAGATTATATGTAAGGTTTTTAGTACAAAATTATTGTTCTTTTTTGGCAAGTAGTACAAGTATAATTATTTCTTTTTTTCTTTTCTTTTCTTTTTTTTTTTTTTTTTTTTTTGGGGGAAAGAACAATAATAATTTAACTTTAGAAACATGAAATGTGACAATAATTGCATCAACAGAAAGCCCCAAAAAACAGCCTGCTAAGTGGGACCAGTCTGACTCTTTTGTTCATTCCTCTCTACTGCATGGTTCTTTCAATTTTCACAATAAAAGATCATCTTATGGTTGCTGCAATGGAATAAAGGCACCGACTATAATAATAGTACTCGTAATAATTTCATGTAAACCTATAAGTCATTGACAACAAATGTAAACCTTCCATTCTCTATTGAGTGATGGAAAATTTACTGCTAAAATGAACTGCAAAATCATGGAATCATCTAAATTTACAAACTTATGCTCCATTTTTATTTACCAGGATCTCATCCCATACACACACACACACACACACACACACATATAAAAACAAAGATATATTACATACACATATAGGGGCAGAATTAGAAAGTTGCATCTAGGGGTGGGTGAGTTTACTGAGTCCAGAGTAGCACTCACGAGGCGGTTTTTTAGTGGTCCATTTAGAAATATTTTCCGTCTTAATGATATAAGCTAATGCTATATATAACAATTAACATAAGAACTCAAATACTTATAAAAACAAGTAGTTTTCTAAATCAAGCCTTCCCCCCTTTCTCTCAATAGATCCACATGGAGCATATAGTTATTTACGCCACTGAAGCAATCAAGCAGCTTTGGTAATGAAACTTTTCTAACCAAAAATACACACACCCCACATGTAATGTGTATGTGTGTGTGTGTGTGCGCTTGTATATATATATATATATATATTGCGGTGGCTGCAAAAGGGATGAAATCTTCATGATGTAAGACAATATCAATAACAGATTCACATGTGACATCAAGAAATCTGGGAAATGTTGCTTACAAAAAATAATCACTCTTGAAAAAGCATCACTCAGAAAAAAGTCATACTGTTAGAAAAATCAAGTCATTTGGACATGCACAGAGACATCCAATTTAAGTAAAGAAAAAAAGTTGCATATTTCCACACCCAAAAATCTAGGCACTTGCCCAAACACTATAGACATACACATGCACATTATTTTCCATGCAATACTACATTTTATTTCCTTGCATTGTCAATTAGAATTTTCAATCAAACTTACAGTGAGTGAAGTATTACTAACCTGAAACTTTTCCGTATGGACCACGTTTATCAAATGAAATGTAATCCACCATCATGGATCATATAGCTGATAATAATATACATCCTTCTGTCTGTTAAGTCTCAACTGTCAAGTCATGAACACTATCAGAAATTCCAAAGAAAGAAAAAGAAAAATAATAATAATAATAATAATTCATTGCTCGTTCAGGCATGATCATCAACAAGACTCTGGTGTACTCCAATACCTACTTAAAATCTAGGGACAATATAGTTGCAGTTGGCTTAACAAACTTTGCTAGGAATATTTACTATCCCCTTCAAATAAGCAAAACCCAAGTCTCAGAGATCCAAGGGGGCGGAAATTCCTATTTCTAATTTCTTAGAATCCCGTTTCGTAGGCTTTGAAGTTTCCGACTACTCTGTGTGTGTGTGTGTGTGCATGTGTGTGTGTGCAGGGTTGAGTATATAACTTATCTCACCTGCTCTTGATTAACACTTCCAGTTGATTCAAGGCAATGTCATAAATTTTTTTAGACGTCACAATAAAATCCAAACATAGACATCACCTATTACAGAATTGTCAATGTGCAAGGGTAGCAAGTAATTTAATACAAAACTTAATCAACTGCAACAACCAGAATTCATCTCCTATATAAAATGGCAGCATCTATATTTAAACTGACTTCTGCAATAGTAAGCTCGCATGGAAAGCTTTATTATGTCAATAGAAGATTTGATGGCACGTTCATTGTGTGCAAGGGTCAATTATAACATCAATCAATAGTCTGCGAGAAACAAATCAAACAAAGAACCAAACAACTTATAGATTAATCGCGCGCACAAGACAAATTAAATATATGTGATTCAGCTTAAACTCTACGTCCATGGGCAAGGACGATCAAAAAGTTTGATTATTAGGTATGAAGTCGAAAACAAAATAGGAGCTCCTCGAATTCTCCTCGTGAAAAACTTCATAATCAAGCTCCTCCTTCTCTTTTGACATTACGGTCTTCACCTATATCGACAGACTCATTTAAATTAGCCATATCTACTTTAATATTGCCAAGAAACTCAGATCCCACACGATAGATCACCACAACCTATATCCTTTCACCCAATCTGTATAGCCTACCATCACATACACGAGCACAAAAAATACTACTAAGCACGTGTAAATATCTTGATTGCCATGAAATAAACACAACTCCTCTTAAATAGTCCAATAAACCAACATATTAACTGTTTTAGCCCAATATTCCTTGACCAACATTCAGTAGCGCACACCATGCTTTCCCCAGTGGTCCAACCTTTTTTGCATCCCCATTCTCTGTGGTGTTTTCTTCGCATGGACCTCACATTTTGCCCGTTTCTTGAGAACTCATGGAAATAGAACTCCACGAATTGTCAGCGTACAGAAGTTTGATTTTCTTACCACTCAGTTTTCCGTTCAAGTCTTTCCAATCCACACATTACAGACATCATTTTAGTGCTTTAACATGCATGTACTCCTCTAACTTCCTTGCACAATCATAACCAAGGTAGATATACCAAGAACCAACCTATGAGAGGGGTCTAAATAGACCTACATGGCTACAAGGATGTAATTCACAACACCTCTGATCAAGGGCAGGGCTATGTGTAGTTTAGTGGGTTCAATTACTAAAATTTGGGAAGTTATGTACACATTTTAATGCTTTGAAAATTATGACTTACTAAGTTAAACCGACTAAAAGAAATACAAAATAAGAGAGGGGTGTCAATTATGTAATTTGATGAGGTTCAATTAGACCTGTTCTATTTCATAATTGATTTGATGTGTTCAACCAAATAGGTACGTGTAGTGCACCCACAATTTGTGTAATTCTATAACCTAAAGCCGTATTTTTGTGATGTTTGAACCTCATCAAAGTGCATTCTACTACACCCATATTTTGTGGTGTGGTCTTAGATCATAGTATGACACCACTGAAGAAAAAAATTTATGGCTATGCCACCGCCTCTGATATATTGAACAGCAGTATTAAACTTGATTCCACACTTCTCAAATACATAATAATGCTCACAGAAATCTATCTTCTCTATGGCATAATTGCCTGAGACTATCACAGCTCTCTCAAACATATGGCCCAGCCACATACTCCATAAAAAAATTAAGTGATTAAATAACATAGCAACAAAATCAATTAACCATGTGACACTCGAGCGTCATCACAACCAGAGCACCCTTTGAGACTCTCAACGCACTAGTAAAAATTTAGTTATTTAAGAAACCACAACAAAAAAAATCAATTGATTATGTGGCACTCGAGCATTTCAATGAGTTTCTTCCTCTTCGTCACAACCAGAGCGGCCTTTGAGTCTAACAGTCCACTTGCGACCTTACAGCTGCAATCAATGGAGTCCAAAGTACCCAGAGATACCAAGTCCTTTAGTTCTGGGACATACCAACATATATCAGAGTCCTCGTAAGTCACAACACGATTATACATCTCAAGTTGAATTACTCCTACTACCAAACTTCTACATGAAGCATTAGCACCAATCAAGATACCATAATCTACCAATTTGACACATCGACGTAGAGGCATTGTGAACAACAATGCAAATCACGATCCAGTCATCAGCAGTGTAGCCCTTCGAGCGATTTAGCCTCATGAAAACTCTCACCCTATCTCCATCGATAACAACCCCATCAACATAATTTCCTTTCTTGTCCCATTTATCTTCAGAGTCTAGACAAGCTTGCTAAAAATTCCTTCTTTTGCAATAGGAAGTATCTTAAAACTACATGGTGTTCAACTTTGTCCCAGAATGATCCCTTCCATTACTTGCCTCCTACTACTATTCTTTTTCCCCACAACTAGTCCTTCCGCCGAATCCTCTCTGCCAAGACCCCTTTTTTTCAACTTATCATAGCTTAAACATAAAGGTTCATTGTGCAAGCTTCTATTGCCTAGCAATTTATGGTTGAAGTCAAATGAACCAATCACAAAAATCATCCTTGAATTCAAGACTACATCCACAGCAAAGACAATTTGGAAATTTCACTAGCAAATCAAGTTGTGCCTAAATGCAACCCACCCGAATTCGTCTTGAGAGGCTCCACCTAATTGAAAATGTATATGAAACTAAGAACCCTCATACTGTTTGAATACCCTTACAACCACACGGATCCTTGTAGGAGTAGGGTTCTGTCTAAATACTAATCGCTCAATTGGGCTTGATTGGTAATGTTATTAGTATGAAGTTAAAAACACCCAAAATTTTGTTCTCTCAATGCCACTGCCCACTGGCACCAGCCACCAGGGTTTAAGGTCAAGGCACCACCACCACAAGTAGCTTACTGAAGCTCTAACAATCAAATTCTAGAAATTTTTAACCTGAGATGTGGTAAATTAATTGCGTATCTCCATATCTCACCTCATCCTTTTCTCCTCGTGAACACCCACACGTCCATAAAATGTAAGAGAGGAGTCATACCCAACTTAGAGTCTATTAAGGGTAAACCTCTGCTTAGAAGTTTCTTGCATCTTAGATGACCGTGGAGAAGGAACTCAAATCAAGCTTCATGTAGAACTTAAGAAGTACATGTACTTCTCTTCTTATGCACTGCCAAATTGTTGGTTCTCTTGCATACCTCACAGTTATCCATCCTAACATTAACAACACCAACCAACTAGTTGAGATATATATTCATTTTATCTCCCTCGTACAGGATTGAGCTAATGTTGTCCTCGTTTTGCAATATCCATAAGGAATCTAATTTTAAGCTCCAATTCACTCTCCTAAGTGGATCTCTATACTCGTTAGAAAATTACTTGATAGAAAGACTCTTATTACACGATCATCTAAAAGCTTCCCCTAATCCCTATCATTTCTTAGAAAGAAGAACAACAAATCCTATTTATAGTTAATATCGTACAAAAACACTGTAAAGTCATCAATTATTTGGTAAAAACCAATAACTTTATAATGTATTCACTCTTACCTTCTAACCCTCTACAAAATTCATGCTTGGCAACAAAGTGCTACCAAGACTACCCAAGAAGTTAACCTTTAATAAGTGGACTAGACAGTATACTTATAGTCATGAACATTTGGCATATGTGAACAACTTAAAAACATATGTGAATAACTTGCCACTTTCCTTTCTCTCCCGTAAGTTTCAACACAATAGCCTTATTCTCCTCTCACATCAAGCTGTTTGAATCTTGCCCTCTTTGAAACTAGTGCTGCACAATCATTCACTTCTTGCAAATTTTTTTATATTTCTTTTCTTCTTCTTTCATTCCTTTAGGGACTCTGACATTGCAAACTTGATGGGTTCATCAACATGTTCTAATAGTGACGTAGGTCCTATTAGCTTCTTAACCGCATTTACATAGAATTTGTGGCCCCAAGTTTATTCATTCCATAGTTGTTTCTTTTTCGAAGAAACAAGCTACGAAAAATTGGTTTAATCATGTTTTCTAAGAACTTAGGATTATGGTTTAAAAAGTAGATATTTCAACATTTTAAGGACAATGGAAAGAGTGTTTTAGGAGAGAACAACCAAATTAATTAAAGGAAGCTACAGCTTCTAAAGGCTTCATATAGAAAATTACCTACCCAACTTGATCTTTCCTTTTCTTTCCCAAACTCATTTCTAGCTAACTTTAGTCATTTTCACCCAAATCTTGCCCTTCTATTGTTGTTATATTATCATTATACTTCCTAAAAAAATCTCAAATGCAATTTTATATGCTGTTCGTTCTCAAAATTCATCGCTTTCTTTCATGCATTTCCTTTTTTTTGGGGGAAGACGAGGATAAATCCCTCCACCTGTCCTCCGTAGCCCGAATTCAGCGTCATTGTTTGGATGGAATTACTAAGACCGTTTGTATCGGAGTAGGACAGAGGCCAAACCCCGAGCAAGTGCACGGGTTCCGCAACACACGCCACCATGTAAGTCAAGGAGGTAACTGGGCAGTAGGATTCGAACCCACGTCAAGCTCTGTGTTAGTCCAGCTACTTTAAGTACGTCCGTCTAACCCACATAAATTGACCCACGGAGCTCTTGCCAAATGCATTTCATCAAAGCCTGTTGCCCTTCTAAGCATTTTTCTGTGTTGTTGTCTAGACAATATACAATAGAGCCATAAACAATTTTTAAAGAAGGCCTAATTGCACTTTACCCCCTCGTACTATACACATATTTTCAATTGGGTGCATGAACTTTTTTTATTGCAATTGGCCCCTTGAACTTTCAGCCTCTTTTCAATCTCATACATTCGCTAACGCCATTAGTTTAAATCTAATGGAATTGCCCAAAAATATTTTTTTTTTTTTTGCAATTGGCCCCTTGAACTTTCATCCCCTTTCCAATCAGATCCATTCGCTAACGGCGTGAGATTTTGTTGGATGGAATTGCCCACGTGTCCTTCCCCCACATTTGACCATTTTTAATAAAATTACTACTTTTTGACATCAAAAGAAGAGAAAACCCCCTCGCTGGAACCTCATTTTTTGATTTTATATGTCAAAACAGATGATCTCATATGTCAAAACAAATAAGGCTGCAACGTATATTTTTTTGTAAAATTCGAAGCCCATTGCGTTGATCTCGAACAAATTCTTGAAATAAAACAATCATCCAAAATGCCAAAAGATAAGAAAATTAGGATTGTTTAGCTCAATAGTATCTGGCTGTCAACAGATAAAATCATCTGTTTTGACAGATAAAATGATAAAAAGAGGTTCCGATTTAGCCATTTTGGGGGAAGGACACTTTGGCAATTCTGTCCAACAAAATCTCACGCCGTACGCGAATGGATATGATTGGAAAGGGGATGAAAGTTCAAGGGGCTAATTGCAAAAAAAAAAAAAAAAAAAAAAAAAAAATTGGGCAATTCTGTTAGTTTTAAACTAACGGTGTTAGCGAATGTATGGGATTGAAAAGGGGTTGAAAGTTCAAGGGGCCAATTGCAAAAAAAAATTAAAATTCATGTACCTAATTGAAAACACGTGTATAGTACGAGGGGGTAAAGTGCAATTAGGCCTTTAAAGAATGTTAAATTAATAGTACATGAGTAATGCAATATTTCTCAAATTCTATTCCCAAATTCGCATCCCGAATGAAGTGACAATGGCCAGTAAATTTTGATTGGATGATATTGAAATAGTTCATCATTAGTGTTAGTAGACCCACTACCACATCATTTAGGATGAGGATTTAGGAAGCAGAGCATTACTCATAGTACATATCACATAAACTAACCTGAAAAAATAGAGGTATTAACTAAAAACTAACATAAAAGACTATTTCTAAAGAAGAATTCAACTTGATTTAATCGCCAAAAAGACATAAACCCAATTTAGAGTAAGAGTTTTGTGTGTTATTCACCTGAAAGTGTACTTATAAAGCAGAAATTGGAGACT
Source organism: Hydrangea macrophylla (assembly GCA_033977485.1). Lineage (NCBI taxonomy): Eukaryota > Viridiplantae > Streptophyta > Magnoliopsida > Cornales > Hydrangeaceae > Hydrangea > Hydrangea macrophylla. The sequence goes on along the minus strand of CM066997.1, from coordinate 95,885,148 downwards.
CTAGCTTTGAATTGTATCTGAGTTGAAAAAAAAACGCAGCAGAGACGCTCGAAACCTGCGTTTCCTGAAGAGAGAGAGAGAGAGAGAGAGAGAGAGAGAAACGGAGGGAAGGTTTCCATTTCATTTCTTCTTGAGTTTATTGGGAATGAGGATAATTGTTCGGGTGGCCCGACCCAATCTGACCCGACCCACTTTTGATTTTCTTTTTTTTTTTTCCGAGTAATACTCCATCCGTCTCATTTTATGTATCACTTTTTGGGAATTTAACTATTTAAGAGGATAAAAAGAATTTACACTTATTTTCCACAATTGCCCATAATCATTGCAATTTCTTTTTTTTTTTTTTTTTTGTTGATTGTAAGGAAGGATAATTTGGAAAACTAAGTAAAATTTACATACTCCGTACTAATTTAGGAAAGTGAACATAAAATAGAACGAAAGGAGTACAAACTAGAGGTGCTAAACGAGCTTGGATCCACCCTGGACAAGTGGCCTAGGCCCAAGAGGGCCGGGATTTTGGGGGGACTTTGAAAGTTTAAAATTAATGTTTCGGAGGAAAGCTTGAAACAAAAAATGACAAATTTTCTTTTATATGTTTAGTTTATTGATTTACTCTTTCTTATTTAATAAAAAGTAAAGATTACTAAAAAAAAGATTGTATATTGAAAAAAATAAGAAATCAATATTATTTATTCTTTAAAAAAATTAATGAGATTACTAATATTTGATATTTAAAAATTAGAATTTAATACAAACTAAAAGATTACTTAACATTAATTTATGTAACAAAAAATAAAATTACATTTTACAAAATTGAATTTTTTTTAAGTCGGTCACAGTTTATATTCATGCATGCCAGGAGTATTACATTTGCATGAGAATTACCTGACGCTCTTGAACTTAACTCAATATTAGAAGTAGAAGAAAAAGTAGTACTTTCTTTATTTATATATTTTTCATCGTAAATATGACATAAAGTTTCCAAAGTATTTTTCATTTAAAAATTAGTTATTCTAGACCAGGTTCGCCTTCTGGTCCTTGCAACAATTCAGATATGTTGCCAACCACTTCACAAACACCATCGAAATTGAGTTTAGGATCCAAGATTGCATATAAGTAAAATACGGTGGAAGGTTAGATCAATATTTTTTAAACATTTTTTCCATATCAATAAAAATATCATTTTGTTGTTTATAATGATTAAATGTTATTAGAAAACTGTGTTCCCAGAAACCGTTGACGGCGCGTATAAATTAGTACTGCAAAAATTACGTGAAAACTACAATAACCCTATAAGGATGGAACTAGGGTTACCTTTGTTAGCATTGAATTTCTTTAAGGCATTATTTATATTTATTTTGATGATGACAAATCTATTGATAATAGCATGTTTGTAATTGTTCTATACTAAACTATTATCAAGTCATTTTGATTGTGCTAATCTCTTGATTTATGCATTTAAATGTTCTAACTTTGTTTAAGATCATAAGATAGCATATTGTGAAGTCCAAGAGTGATGGAGCTCAACAAGGACCAAGCTTGAAGACTTGAAGACTTTCATCCTTGGTTGAAGACTAGGATTTACTTATAAGCATTTTGATCAATCACTCATAGGGGCTCAGGTAACTTTAATTGGACTTTTGGATTCTTGCTCTTACACTTTAAATTATTTTCAAGGACCTAAACATACTTAGACCACTCAATTAAATTCATTTCACAAAAGGTTTCTGTCACGCCCCGACGTAGCATAAATATGGAAAGCGTTTAATTTCCTTTATGGACTCGTAGGTCGTGACAGTTTGAAGGATCGATTCTGTCCCAAATGTCAACAACAAAACATAATAATCAGAGCAGAGCAATCAAGGCTTATAAAATTTTTCTAACTTATTACTTATTACAGTACGGGTCATCTAAAGGCACATACCGCTTTGAAACAAAACAATAACTTAACGTCTATTACAGTCATCCTTAATACAAAACAGTTCATAAATTAAAGCATAGGATATTGATAACAGTTCTATCATCCAAAGCAGCCGTTCTCAGTTTGCATAATCATAATGTTCCGCTTGATCAAAACCTGAAAAGCCTGAACACGAATGTCCAGGGTGCATCAACGCCGTCAGCTTCAAGAAGCTGGTGAGTATTAAAAACATAACTTTGAATGTAAAACATACTCACTTACCATTTTCAAATTCCCATTTAATTCAATGAGTTTACATTAGAGTAAAGAGTTCGTTTTAGAAAACAACAACAATATCATTTGAAAGCTATAATTGACATATATGTGACCGTGTATGAAAACAATGCACCAAACTCATCTTACCGACTCTTTTCTCTCGACAAATTCCAACAATCCACTATCACACACCAGTATCTTTGAAATACTCCGATAGCCACACTTTAGCACAGGGGTGACAGGGAATGTCCAGTTTGCCTCACACTTTGGTCCAGAGTACCAGGGAGTGTCCAATGCCTCACACTTTAATACCTAATCTGTCATGCAAATACCGGAGGAACCCTCACGCAGTATCCAGACTCGGGTATCAGGGAGTGTCCGTAGGCCACACTTTAGGACTACCATGGGTGCCAGGGAATGTCCAAGTTCGGCTTCACACACTTTGACATTACCATGGTCGTCAGGGAGTGTCCAGTTTTGCCACCGTCACATTTCAAAGACACCCTCACCGCAATCTCAATCATAACACACTTTGGTACTCACTTACCAGGGAGTGTCCACAACACAATCTCAACTGCACTCACTATACCACACTGTCCATTACTCTTTTCCATACTGACCAACACTCACCATGCATGTACAACTGACTCCACACGAATGATATGTGACTTAATACAGCAATATAAAGTACTGGGAACGATAATCATGGATATACGAGAAGAAATCAAATCTTATATGAAACAACCGGTGAATTCATCAAAGAATGCTTTAATATGCTTTTATCGCTATTAGAACACAAGTGGGTCTACTTTGAAGTAATGCCCTAAAAAATGATTTATAATTTGTGTACATGAATTACATATCAAAAGAAAGGTCTTTGAGTCTAGTTTCCAACGCTTCAAACCGTGCGCGTTTTCGAGTTTCCTAGAGGAAGTTATGGTCGTTTTACTAAAAGTCGTCAGTGCTGAAAAATGCCAATCGATTGGTAAAAATGTCAATCGATTGGTAAGCATGCCAATCGATTGGTAATGATTCCAATCGATTGGTAAACATGCCAATTAATTGGCATCAGCAGTTTCTCCCCTGTTACGAATTTAAGGCTGATTTTTTACCCATTTTAATTCCGAATGAAAACATGACTTGTAATATATGGTTCTCTCCTTTTTTTCGCAAGGATTATGAATACGCGATCGGTTTTAACCAATTTCAATCGTAGCTCTCGGATTTTACGAAAAACCGAGGGGTGACAAAACTTCAATTCTAATATACTTTCATATACGAATGAATTAAGCTCCAACACTTTGAACATAGCTTCTATGAACTGTAATCTATCATTATTATCTATCAAAACGAATTTTGGTCAAGTTTTGGAAATCACCATTTTTTCAAGCTTCAAGCTTCCATGAAAAATCAACAATGGCAACTACACATAAGACTAATACAAACAGCAAACTAAAGTATAATTTACATTCTGAGTGAGTTGGTAATACTCACAGAGGTGATTATACAGAGAATTTGAAACCGAGAATTTTCTGCCGAAGTTTTCGTCGTTAGATTTTCCACTCCTCCGTTTCTTGAATTATATATATGTATCTGTGTATGTATAACTGTGTGTATGTATATATCATATATAATCTGTATATGTGTGTGTGTGTGTGTGTGTGTGTGTGTGTGTGTGTGTGTGTGTTCTTCCTTGAGAAAACAAGAGAGAGTTGAGAGAATTTGAAAGAGATTGAGAGAGAGAGACAGTGAGTTAATATGAGAGAATACAGTGATATATATAAACTGTTAAAAAAAATGTGTAGCCTCCAATCAATTGGTGGATATCACCCGGTGTGGTTGAGCTCACGTGCTCCCACACCCAAGACGCGGTGAAGGCGCAGTTTTAAAATAAAAACTGGTATATTACGGTTAAAATAAAAATACCAAAAGTTATGATAACGTAGGAATTAAATTCCCAGTTGTTTAAAAAGTATAGATAGAGTTTTCAAATCTATGGAAAGAGTTTTCTATATTTGTGGAAATTATGTTTTGACCCCAAATAAAAATTCTTAATAAAATAAAGAAAGTAATACCAATTAAAATTATGAAAATCACCTTTAATAATTAAATGAAAATACAGGTTGTTACAGTTTCAAGTGGCTAAGTCAAAATCAAGTACCCTTTGCAGATTGGTCATCTTTAAAGGCAAACCTAATCTAATTGGTAAGGAAATAGATGTTGAGTTTTATATGGTTGGAAAGGTATTTGAATCTAGTTTCTGAATCTTCAAACGGATCGCAAAAAGGAGTTTTTGTAGAGGGAATTATGGTCGTTTTAGTAAAGAGCTATTAGTCTGACAAAATAGTCGACATAGTCGACTCGACTGTTTATACAGCCGACTGAAGGGTTCAAAGTTCAGTCGACTGGACCATAAATCAGTCGACTGATTTATGTTTTTATTGGCAGCTACTGCTACACTCATCTAGTCGACCGGATCGCTTATTCAATCGACTGAATCGCGCATTACAACATAACAACTAGTTTTTTAAACTCTCCAAAAATTATCTTTACACCCCCTAACCACTCCCAACGGCTATACTCTTTCAAAAGTTATATATAGGGATGTTTTTAAGGGCTGTGAAAACTAAGAAAGATTAACAAAATCATTCAAACAACTTGGTTAATCATCGTTTCTATTTGAGCCCTAGTTTGAGTGAAAAATCAATTTGCTCTAGATTTCAATTATAATTCTTAAGAGAGCAAATTGTAATGAGTTTTCATTTGTATTGTCCACTCACTAAGGAGTTATTGTGTGAGCTATAATTGTATCCATCCACTCTAGAGAGTGTAATATCTATATTTTTTGCTTTATTTTGTTAATGAACTTCTAATTTACCGGACTGTAATTGTACCTATAAATTCTATTTTAAGACGCTACCTGATATTTATACGACTTTTATAATTTTTAAATATCGTTGATTTTATTAATGTTAGTAATATTTATATTTATATTAAGTTTTATTTCTATCACATGTTAATTATACTCGGACTGTATTTAGAACCCGGACTGGGTTAGCACGTAAACCCATAACAATACCAGTGTTTCACATAATTCCATATAAGCGCACTTAACGAGACGCATTGCGTTAATCACATTGGTCACATCCCATGACTTGAGGGAGTTGCCCAACCACCCCTCTCACTCCCATGCTTGTACCCTACCCACTCCCTTACATAACCTCACTTCCCTAACCACTAAAACCCTCTAACACTCCACCCCTCACATCACCATATCACCACCATACCTCCTCAACCAACCCCTTACACACTAACATATGGACATGAATATGAGTGTGTGCAGTAAGAGAGAGTGAGAGAGTTAGTGAGTGTCGTGTGTGTGTGTATGTGTGTTACGTGTATGGTGTGTGTGGCGTGTGTATGCATGTTTGTATGTGGTAGGGTGGCAGTGTGGTGATGTGATGGTGTTATATGCTTGTGTGTGAGTATGTGCTGTGTGTTTGTGGAGTGGTGTGCATGTGTATAATATATGTATGTATGTGGTCTCTGTGTATGTGCATTATAATATATATATATATATATATATTATGCATGTGTGTGTGGTTATATTATATATCTATAGGTATATATATATATTAAGTAAACCCAACCTCCCCCTCCCCCCTATAAATACACTACCCCTCCTCCTCATTTGGGGGTTACCCAAAAACAAAGAAAGAAAATAGAAGGGATAGTTAGCCGAGAGTGAGAAGAAAGGAGAAGAAAGAAAGCTTAGCCCCCGAGCCACACTGCGACCCCAACCCTACGGTGAGTTCCTAGCTCACTCGGTGTACTAGAATAATGCCCGAATTATTTTTCATTTATTATGATTTTTTTAGAATATTGTGCTTAACATGTGGTGTCCCTAACCTAGATCCATGTTATCAGTCTGTTGTTACTATCATTATCTTGTTATTATATTCTGGTTGATACCATGCTTAAATCAGTTGTACCGGACTAATGCCCGTATTATGTGTTCTGTTAATATTATTATTATTTTTGCTAATTATTATTATAGCCCAGTAAATCTCATATTTAACATATGTACCCCAAAGTTTTATGTCCATCTCATTATTCCGGGAATAACATTATTATTATTATTATTATTATTATTATTATTATTATTATTATTATTAGTAGTAGTAGTAGTAGTAGTAGTATTTATTCCGGTTAGAACTCATGTATAATATATTGTACCAAATTAATGTCTGTGTTATATCGTCACTACTATTATTATTGTTCTTATTATTATTATTATTTATTCGGAATCAACCTCTTGCTTTAATATATTGTACCATGAATATATTAATGTCCGTATTATTATTTTGTTAATATTATTAATATTATTATTTATTCCGGTTTTAGCCTTTTGTAATATGTTGTCCCCCGAGCATATTATCCTGTTAACATTATTATTATTATTATTATTATTATTATTATTATTATTATTTCTGTTGGTTATTATTATTCCAGTTAGTACCATGTTTTAACATGTACTACTACGAGCTTCGAGCCTGTACTATATTTCAATAATAGCATCCGTTTAATTAACTTGTACCTCGTGCATGTCATATGAAACACATCACGTAGAAGTCGGTGTCGTGACGTCAAGTCGACGTGTACGGGTATAGAGTCAGACGATTGCGGAGACCAAGTCCGTATGCATTTGGAGTTATGTGTAGTCGACCGCGGAAGTCCGAAAGTTGATATGTAGTGAGTCAGTACTATCAAATGGAATTACAGGATCGCATGTCGGCGATGATTGCTACTATGGCCACGGAGAGGCAAACACGATAGCAAAGTAACCATGTTGATAAGAACAAATCGAGAAATGAATAAACACAATTAGCCTGTAAGGCGAGATTACTACTGCGGTCGCGATGACCAACGATAGTAAAGTAACCGTTTCGCAAATCGGCGACGATATTCATAAGGCAAGGTCCCGGGAATCTAGAGTATTTGGTTAGCTTGTAAAGCGAGATTACTACTGTGGCCACAGAGAGGCAAATAACGATAGTAAAGTAACCATAGCTCGACCCACTGGGCGAGTCACTCTAAGCCAACGGCGTTATACTGGTAATGTAACAAGGTCAAGTGAGTCGGATGTTAAGTCGAGTGAAGTCGAATATATCGATGATGCATAATTCACGCACGGTCTCATTATAATTCATTCAACAATCATAACTATTCGCTATGTACTTTCGGATACGTATTTTATATTAGGAGTGTTTGGTTAGGACACTCACTTAGCTTTTATTAAAGCTAACGGCATACTACGCCCTGGACATTCCCACGTCTAGACTTCACAGGATATGACTACCCGAAGGAGCACTACCTAGAAGAAGCCTATGAAGAGGAAGCATTCAAAGGGAAAGCCTACAATGATGAAGGTTATGGCTACGCCAGTTAGAGGCACGACTTCAAGAGAGAAGACTTAGTTGTTCTTTATAGATTTTTGTCCATTTATACTAAGATGTAAATGGCGTCTAACGCCTTAATCTCTTTTGTCTTTTATCTACAAATCTTGATGTAATAGCTAGTAATCTTTTGATGTATAAATTTAGTTTGTACTTCCGCTTAAGCTACTCTATTGTGATCTAGTGTGTTGTAGACAGTCAGTTAATGTAACTAGTCATAGCTTACGGACCAGAAAGGAAAATTTTATTTCCTCCTAATTTCTGCTACTCTGGGGCGTGACAGAGAGAGATAGTTCAATTTGTATTTCATTTAATTATTTGTAAAGAGTGAGGGTTAGTAGCCCTTGTGTGTAAAGAAGATGTGTTCTTCTTTGGAGAGATTGAAGGCTCTAAATAACGGTTTGATCTACACTCGTAAGTAGGTTGATAAAGGAATCCTCAAGAGATGTTCTTGAGGGGTGGACGTAGGCTGCGGTGTGCGGATTGTCAAACCACTTAAAAACTCGGTTTGCAAGTTTCTCTTTCCTTCTCTCTTTACATAATTGTTTGTGATTGTGTTTAATTTGCATTAAGTTTTAAAAAGGGTTAAATTTCCACTAAAACCTTATTCACCCTCCTTCTAAGGTTTCAATTTCGGGCCAACAACCTTGAACTGCAAAAACGGACTGCTGTAGTAGACAAATCGACAACACGGGCTCGACAACAGCTCGCGATCTTCTACCGTATTTCTCTGCTGCCAGAATCTCGACCCGAGTATGGGCTCTTCCAAAATCCTTTTGTTTTCTGATCTCTCCCTTTTACGCTCTCTTTTCTATTCCGAGTTATAATACTTTTGATGCAAAAACGCAAACTGAGAGGAGAGCCAAAGCAGCATATATATAGGCTACGATTGGGACCATAAGAAGTCAATAGGGAATAGGCTTCCTTATGGAATTAGGAAATCCTAATCCTAATTCGAATTGAATTAGATTCCAATTTCCATATATTATAATCTATACCACTAAAGAATTATAATTATACTCTTACCCTTATCTCAAAAATATATTTCGAGCTCCATGTTATTAAATGCTTATTGTCTCCCCACGTTAAGAATATAGATATTCATTAATTAAATATAATGATTATGTCAAAATCAAGTAATTTTTTTTAACCCTCGTAAAAACGTAGTATGTTGGAATTAGGGTGTATGTTGGAATTAGGGTGTCGAGTCCACATGGATTGATACAAGAACAACGTTTGGAAAGTTTAGAAACTACGTATAATGCTAAAAGGAATAAATAAGAAAATATGATAAAAAAAGGAAAAAAAAATTGACTTTGCGTCTTTTGGGGTTTTTAGAGGATAAAAGGGAAAACTAATCTAAAAGGCAATAGGTTGGGATCATACCCCCCATCTTGGGTCACAACAAGATGAAATGGACTAATGTTTCAAGCACACTCTAAGGTAACACCTCATTGTGGCATATTATCAAACACAAGGAGTGCATCTATGTGTTAGATGAAAGGAGCTTTGAGATTTCTATAGAAACGGATTTGAAGCTAACGTTTGACTATCAAGGATGCAGAAAATACAAGATGGCACCTCCGTGGCTTCTAATCCGAATGATTTGTCCACCCTACACTAACTAATCTATTTGGTGAACAAATTACCTAAGAAGCCTTCAAAATGTAGTATTTAAAACCCAAGAGTTTAAACAATCAAATATGCTTGACATCAAAGATGAAGACTCCAAGTTTTAAATCCCACACACAACATTCATCAAACACATGGAGTGCAAAACACAAGGTTACATAATATTCCATATGAAATACATAAGGTGGGATTCAAAGCCTAAGTTTTGACAATCAAGGCAAAAAAGATGAAGCCCCTAGTTGAGAATCCTACACAAATTAACTCTAGAAATGCTACAACATTAAATCCAAGAGTTTATGAATTACAACCAAAGTAAATCTAATTAATAATGGAAAACATAGCAATATTATCAAATGCAAAGAGATAGAAGATGTACTTAGCCATTAAAACTTCAATCCAAGCTTCAAGTTTACAACAATGAAGAAAAATGGACGAAAACCCAAGGGGGTTCCAAAAAAAAAAAGAAAAAACAACCTAAAAAACTTCATATCCTAAAAAATGACAACTCTTTCTATTTATATTCATACACTCAAATGGAAAACTTGTAAATAAAATTGGGGTAATCAACAGCATGGGCGGATCGATCCCAGTGTAACGGGCGGATCGATACACTATTCTTATATGCCAGCAGAACCTTCGTTAAGGATCGCGGATCAATCCGCCCTTTGATGCCAGATCGATCTGATTTTAATAATTTGCACAGTGGATTCCTCAAAGGACGCGGATAGATCCACGTTGTAAGGCCAGATCGATCTACCTTTCATGGGATGGATTCCTTCCCCTTTTTACAAGATAAGAACCAAACGGGGTTGGTTCTCACTTTGAAAAAGTCGCCAAACCTACAAGAAAGAGACTTTTTATTAACAAAAAGTGACAACAAAAAAATAAACAAAAGTGCAATTTATCCATTAAATCTCTTGGTGTAAGTGATAATTCGCGTCCAATAAGAGTAAAATCATGAAGTTAAGAATACAATATTAGACACGAATCATATAACTATTGATAGTCATATTTAACTAATCTCTAAATATTTCTTTGTGATTCTCGCCTTAACTTATCTGATATGTCGGATACAAAATTCACCTGCAGGGTTTGACATAATCAAAACTTATAAGCTTACTCAAGGGAATATAATCAATTCCAAAATTGAGATATGGATTCCATTATTAATTAATATCCACCACATAATTAATATTGTCACCCATCCAATGAGATATTGATCCATTTAAGTATCTCACCCTTTTAGGGATCAATGTGTAAATTTCAAATGTACTTGTCTATAAATTAACTTAGAATTTAGACTATAAGCACTCAAAATAACCATGAGGTATTAATTATCTTATAAGTCACTATAAAGATAATTATCCCAAGTCGGTTCTTTTTAATACACAAAGTCTACCAGTATAGTGAATTTAAACTATACTGTTTCTCGTAGTCAAGACAAACCTACTACACTACCATACTGCATTTAATCCTACCGATGGTGTGTCCAATTCCATCTAAGACTGTAAACCAAATCTTATATTCTACAAGATCCGATAGTCTGATCTTCCGTGTGTAAGCCGAACTCTACACACCAAACCACCTACTATGTAGAATAAGAGACACATATGCACGATATTACATAAACAATATAATGCAGACATTGCCCACACAGATTCTCATAAAAATGGAATAACTGCTTTTATTAAATGAATAATGAAATTGAAATGCCATATCCCAATCATTTGAAGTCAAGTTTAGTATAGGATAATTAAAATTACCAAATTGAGTAATAATATCACTATACTTTTTACAAGATTCTATCATAAGATAAGTAGAATTCCAACGAGTTTAAATATCAATTTGCAATTTACGAAAATTAAGACGATTTTGTTTATAACATTAAAGAAATGCTCGTACATGGGTAGGCGTTGAAGAACAATAGATCAATGCCTCTCTAATTTTAACTATGTGATGATTAATTTTTTATAATCTATCTTGAATAATCAAATTGATAATATGACATACACAACGACCACGAAATAATCTTTCATTCAACATTGGGTGCATATGATCTTTGTTAGGAAATTGTGTTGTCATAATCCATTACCAATTTATCACGTATAAATTGGTATTGCAAAATTTTATGTGAAAGTTACAATAACCCTACAAGGGCGGAACTAAGGTTATCTTTTTTTTTTCGGAAAAAAAACTAAGGTTATCTTTAACTACAAAAACGGATTACTGTAGTAGATGAATCGAGAACACGGGCTCGATAATAGCTCACGATCTTCTATCGTATTTCTCCCCTACCAGAATCTCAAACTGAGTGTGGACTCTTCTGAAATCCCTTCTATTTTCTATTATCTCTTTTCTATTCCGAGTTATAATATTCTATATGAAAAACGTAAACTGAGAGGGGAGCCAAAGCAGCATATATATAGGCTACGATAGGGACCATAAGAAGTCAATAAAGAATAGGTTTCCTGTGGAATTAGGAAACCCTAATTCAAACTGATAGGAAACCCTAATTCGAACTGAATCAGATTCCTATTTTTATAAATTATAATTTATACCACTAAAGAATTATAATTGCACTCCTACCCTTATCTCAAAAATATATTTCTAGCTCCATGTTATTAAATGCTTATTGTCTCCCCTCGTTAAGATTACAAACATCCATTAATTAAATATTATTACTGGCAATCATATTTAACTAATCTCTAAATATTTCTTGAGATCCTCTGCTTAACTTATTAGATATGTCAGATACAAAATCCGCCTGCAGAGTTTGATATAATCAAAACTTATAAGCTTCCTCAAGGGATATCATCAATCCTAAACTGAGACGTGGATTCCATTATTAATTAATATCCACCACACAATTAATATTGTCACTCAATCCAATGAGATATTGACCCATTTAAGGATCTCATCATTTTAGGGATCAAAGTATAAATATCAAATGTATGTGTCTGTAAATTAACTTCAGATTTAGAGCATAAGCACTCATAATAACTACGGGGTGTTAATTACCTTATAAGTCAGTATAAAGATAATTACCCAAGTCGGTCTCATTTAATACACAAAGTGTACCAGCAAAGTGAGTTAAAAATGTACCGTTCTTGTAGTTAAGACAAAACTACTATACCACCATGCTGCAGTCCTATCGATGGTGTGTCAAATCTATCTAAGACTATAAATCAAAATCTTATATTCGATCTACAAGATTTGATGGTCTGATCAATCTTCTGTGTGTAAGATGAACTCCACACACCAGATCACCTACAATGTAGAATAAGACACACACATGCACAACATTAAATAAACACTATAATGTAAGCATTGCCTACACAGATTCTCATTAAAATGGAATAACTGATTTTATTAAATAAATAATAAATTGACTATATAAAGCATAACTTTTAGTATATATCCAGCCTAACACTTTAAACATATTAATAGCACTTGTATTACCACTAGCATTTTCAAAAGTAATGCCCATAATTTTTTTCATAATATCATACTCATTAAAAACGTTGATTATATAATTAAATATATTTCACTAGTATGAGGATAGTCTAATGCACGAAAAACAATGATATTTTCATTCATATTCCAATTTTCATCTACAAAATATGTTGTTATTCATATATATATATATACATATATATATATATATATCCTGATTTATTACAACCAGTCCACAAATCAGAAGTGCATGCAATTGTACAATTATAAGTAGAAAATCCCTCAATTGATTTTTTTTTTGTTTGTTGAAAAATATATTGTATATCACTTGTAAAGGTATTTCTAGTAATAGGTTGGTAGGCGAGTTGTAAAAAAATTTGAATAAAACGTGTAAAACACTATTCTTCAACCAAAGTAAAAGGCATATCGGATGAACAAACAAATTTTGCCAAGCCTTCCCTCATTTTTTTTTTTATAAATAAAAGTTCCAACACTTAAGTAAAAGCAGAAATTTGGGCTTGTACTGGGCCGCCCGCTTGAACGGTACTGGCCTCCCACACTGTCACGCCCCGACGTAGCATAAATAAGGAAAGCGTTTAATTTCCTTTATGGACCCGTAGGTCGCGACAGTTTGAAGGATCGATTCCGTCCCAAACGTCAAGTAACAAAACATAATAATCAGAGCAGAGCAATCAAGGCTTACAAAAGTTTTACTAACTTATTACATCTTACGATACGGGGTCAACTAAGGCACAGACCGCCTTAACTCAAAACAATAACTTATCATCTATTACAGCCATCCTTATAAACATACAGTTTAAAACTTAAAACATATAACTTAAATATACAATGATGATAACAGTTCTCTTCCAAAAGCAGCCATTCTCAATTAGCATAGTCATAAGGCTCAGCATAGTTGTAACCTGAAAAGCCTGAACACGAGTGTCCAGGAAGCATCAACGTCGTCAGCTTCAAGAAGCTGGTGAGTATTAAAAACATAACTTTAAATGTAAAACATACTCACTTACCTTTTTCCATTTTTCAGTTTTGTTAAAACAACAGTTTAACCATAGGAAGATTTCAATTATAAAAGTAACAGGGAATATATTTAAGAATCGTTCATTCATTTAAAACAAATGATCGTGTATGAGACAATGCACCACACTCATCTTACTGACTCTTTTCTCTCGATAAAACACAACAACCCACTATCTCACTCCAGTATCTTTGAAACACTAAGGTAGCCACACTTTAGCAACAGGGTGCCAGGGAATGTCCAGTTTGCCTCACACTTTGGTCCGGGGGTACCAGGGAGTGTCCAATGCCGCACACTTTGAATACCTAAACCGCCATGCAAATACCGGAGGAACCCTCACGTAGTATCCAGACTCGGGTATCAGGGAGTGTCCGTAGGCCACACTTTAGCACTACCATGGGTGCCAGGGAGTGTCCAAGTTCGGCGTCACACACTTTAACGCTACCATGGGCGCCAGGGAGTGTCCAAATTTTCCACCGTCGCATTACAAAGATACTCTCACCGCAATCTCAACACGTCACACTTTGGTACACCATAACCAGGGAGTGTCCACCACACAATCTCAATCTCAATCTCAATTTCATACTCTTTCCACACTGACCACTACTCTTTTCCACACTGACTGACGCCCATATGCATGTACCACTGACTCCACATGTGTGTCATGAACCTTAAAAAGAAGTCACTGTATTAAAGGGACAACGTACGTACGGGGATTGATAATTCATAATACATTGTTTTAATCTTTCCAATATAACCAAATGTATTCTGTTTTAATAGAATTCCCAAACAGAACCTTAACGGTGCTTTAAAATTAATCCAAACAGTCCCTTATACGAAAACACACAAAAACTAGAAACTGCTAGAAGTCGCGCGCGCGGGCCGCTCGCGCGATCTGCCTAATTTTCATTTTATTATAAAAACTTTTCTGTCTGCCAGAAACCACGCGGCTCGCGCGTGCGGCTCGCTCGCGCAAAAGGTCGCTCGCGCGATCGTTGCGCGAGATGAAGCAGAGGCTTCATCTTCTTCGTGGAGAATGCCCTGTTTCAGATTTTCAGGGGTCTTTTGACCCATTTTCAATTCCGAAAGTAAATGGGGCATGTAATATATGATTCTCTTCGATTTTTCACAAGGATTAAGAATCTATAACTAATTTAACATGAATCAATCTATAACTCAAGAATTTTATGAAAAGCTAAAAGATCACAAAACTAATTTTCATATATACTTTCTCATGTGATCAAATTAGACTCTAAAACTTCAAACATAGTATATATGATATATAATCTTTCATAATCATCTCTAAAAATGGATTTTGGTTAAGTTTGAAAAATCCAAGTTTCTAAGCTTTGAAATTCCAACGTGTGATCATCAATGGAGATTAACAATTACATACACTCAAGTAGTAACTAAGCATGAATTACATTGGGAGTGAGTTAATAATACTCACTGGTAATAAGAGATTGAAGGAATTGTTGAGAAAGAAAGCTAAATAAGAATCCAATTGCAAGCTTGAAAGCTATGGTGATGTGTTTCTCTCTCTATAATATTTTCAGTAACAAGAACTCTCAACCTCTCTCTTTTCTCTCTGGAATTCAGTAAGTAGAATTCAATGTGTGTGTGTGAGAGTGTGTAGTGTATGTATATTAGATAACCAAACTTGGGGGCCAAGAACTTTGAGTAATACTCAACAAAATGAATTAGTTTCCTAAATTAACTATTTGCATAGCATATATTCAGATATACATACGTATATACACAAATATATAACCCACGAATCCTCCAAGAGCCAAGCTAGATATGTAGGGGTCAAAAATTGGAGGGTTTGGGAGTTTAAGCTTATGGCACTAGCAATGTACACTCACAATTGTATCAACCAAACAAGGCCTATACAATCATTAGCAACATTAATTAGATACAAAGCAATTGTCCAATCAATCACCTCCAAAATCTGTGGAAGTTTAGCACCGCGCGGACAGTTTTGAACATAAACTGGTATTTTCGTGACGCGGTGTCCGTCACAAAAATACAGAAAATTCACTTTAACGTAAGAATTGATTTTCCGGTTTTATAAAAATACTGATTGAGTCAAAAGCAAACATTTTCCACTGTTTTGAAATACAGTTTTAAAATCCACCACAGGTGTTATTAATATTTACAGAAATTGAAATTTGGCCCTAACAGTAATTTCAATAGAAATTAAGTCAAGAATTAAAATTTAACATGTGAGAATTGAAATTAAAATGAAAGCAATAATACAAGTTGAATTTAATTATGACAATGCCATCACAAATTAAATATGAAAATGTAAGTTTTAATTAAATGGAAATGCAGGTTGTTACACACATATCTTTATGCCTGCCTGTGATGTGCCTTTTAAGTGTGTTATTTCTACTACCTTTATAAGAAAATGGCACTTTGCATATTTTGCAACATGCTTGAATTTTTTCATCATTTAATGTAAAAATAACCAAACGGGTGATTTTAATTTTCTTCAGCGGTGGGAGTAGGATTTGAAGGACATGGATTACTCCCTATAATTTCAACTTCAACATCATCCTCCTCCATTAATTCCAAATCATTAATCTCCCCATAATCTATATTTTCAAGGTCAAAAGTTGGCCCTTCTCAATTTTTTGAAGATCTTGAATAAGATGCTAATTTTTTTTTTTTTTTTTTGAAAAAAAGATAGCGGAAAGAAATATAAAAGATTAAAAATAACAACAATAAAATAAGCAAGAAGTGAAACAACAAATAAATTTATCTCAACTGATAGTAGTAGAAGAGGAAGTGAAGAACTATGAATAATAATAAGACTTAAGAGCTTCTTGTAAGTTGTAGAAGTGCTTTTGCAAACTATAGTAAATAACTAGAGTTATAATCTTGTAGAACAATAGAAGTACTAGAAGCGCTGAGCAGGTTGTAGCCCAATTGGCAGAGCCTCTCTCTTCCCAGTGGGAAGGGAGAGGGTTCGAATCCCCATAAGGGGATTCTAGTTGCTTGCCCCCCAATTATTCTTCAGTCAGAATGAGTGGCCTTTGTTGGGCTTTGCTGTGGGTCATTGTGAGGCTTTGGGGTGGGGTTGGGGTGGGGTTGGGGTGTGTGTGGGGGTATGTGTATCCGGTCCGGATCCAGGTAAGTATATATAAAAAAAGAAGTACTAGAAGCCTAGAAGAACTTTGAATCACCAACTTATAATGTAGACTGTAGAGAGAATGTAGAGACTAGAGGGATTAATTAATTTTGGTAATTTGGTGTGAGGAAATATGTTGTGGGAGGTTTGATATTTATAGAAAATAGGCTAAGGGGCATTTTGGGAAGTCAAAAATCACTCATACATATTTACCCCCCAAACTAGCTGTTTTATAACCATTAGAGGAGTAAAAAGTAGAAAAGTGGGAAAAATGGCCAAACTAGCCGTTATAGCCACGGGTAGGCCTACCGAGCTGGACTAGGCCACAACGACTAGTAAGGCTAGGCTCACATCGGGGGAGCTCCAAAACATACAAAATATTGTCCTGATTAACATATGAATTTGCTAATAAATCGGCACACGCAAATATTGACCCGCTTTTAATTTTTGGGTAATATTACTAATTATCCCAAATTCGATTTAGAATGTAGTGTTCCTATATAATGGGAATTGATTTTGGCACTCCAAAAGTTACGATTGGTACTCCATGGTACCACATCCCGTGCATGTGGTACCATACAGTTAATGCACTGTATGAAGTGCCAATGATAACTTTTGGAGTGCTAAAATCAATTCCCATAATTTAATTTATGAATTTGAGCTTGTTCGTTATTTTTAATGTGCATGGTATTTTAGTCATTTCACGCTTTTGCTTTAGTCTTGTTTGAGTATTGATAAAGTGTTACTTGAGTTAAAAGATGTATTTTTGCTATTTTAAAAATGTGCTGAAAATTTTCCACTTTAAACATATATACTTAATGGTGTGACCTATATTTCCACCACAGGCAAAATGTGAGATTTTGACCATTTTTCCTTCATCTCTCTCTTTTTTATGTCATAAAAATTTTGGAAAGAGTAATGCTATGCTTCCTAAATATTTTATCCTAAATTTATATGGTAATGGATCCATTGATTTTTTATTAGCGGGCGTTGAAAGTGACCCCACAGTAATCCCACTGCCACTTGTATTTGGGAAGTATTAGAAATTTGAGAAGCATGGCATTAGACCATCTCCAACCCCATGCCATATGTCATGCCAATTCCATATTATAGCATGAACAGCAAACATGGCTGCTCCAACACCATGCCATATGTCATGCCAAATTTTGGCCTGACCACTTTTCATTCTATATTTGGCACAACAAATGTCACATGTCATTTGTGCCACATCATCATATGAGTATTGAAATGATATATTTTGAATATTTTTCTTGCTATGTTTTACAAATTGTGCATCCCAAATACTTCCCCAATACATGTGGTAGTGTTGCCACTTGATTTTGATTGAATACTATTGAAGTCCCATTGCCACATGTTATTTATTTATTTTTTTTTGAACTATGAAGTTCCCCACTCACATGTATTTGAGAAGTATTTAAGATGCAAAATTTGGAAAGCATATACATTTATTAAATGACCCTTTTGCCCCTTAACAAAAGACTACTTTGAAAGGTAAATAGTAGTTTGGCCAAAATATATCATTTGAAAAGGCATGTAGCATTGGAGCAAAAATGTCAAAATATAGCATTTTGACACTGTAACAATGCCAAAAAAAATAAAATTGGCATAATAAAAATGGCATGTAACATTGGAGTTGCTCTTACTCTTTTGGAAACTTCAGTACCTTTTACCTCACTTATTTTTCCCTTCAACATCTCTTTCTCTTTCTCTAGTGTAATTGCCTCATTTGATGCAGCTTAAGAAAGACTGTTGTAGTGATGTTTTGAAAGCATAAGTTCTCAAATAACATAGTTTTGCTATATGATTATCTAAAATGACTACAAAAATGTCATGGTGTTTTGGGTACGTGTATGTTTTCAATTGAGGGAAACTGATGTCAAAAAGAAAAATATGAAGGACAAGATTTTCCCATAAATGATTCATTAAATAACAAAATAAGTTATAAGTTGAAGAAGCACATCCAACCCAAATTTGAATAAGTTGTTGGCTTTTGGGCTTTTAAATAAATTGAAAAAACCTATAAGTTCTACATCATCTTAGCACACCAAACACTTCAGTTCAGCTTTTTTTATTATTATTTTTTTAAACTTATAATTTAGGACAAATTACACAAACACACTCTTATATATGACCTGTTTTCACTCATACCCCCTAAAGTTATAATGTCAACAAATTGGCCCCCGCAACTATCTGAGAGCTATTTTAACAAACGTTCATGGACGGAAAAAGCAAATAGACATAATTGCCCATTTCATGTGTCAGATTCTACGAGAACTCTTTGGTACAATTCCCAGCTCATAAATGTTTGTTCCCAATATGAAATTTTGTCTAGGTCATAAAATTTTGTTTCTATCAAAACCACTTTATTTCTTATCGAGAACAAACTTTTATGTCCCAAAAAAGAACGTACCTACAACCAAACTACTTAGTTGGGCCAAAGAAGGCTCCCAAATTCTAATTCATTACTCAGGTTACATATAGTGCTGATCTTCAAACGCCACCGACAATGGCTTAGGAGAGAGAGTCGATACAGTGACATTGATAGTGAGGTATGTAAAGGTCAATTGTAGAGGCAGACTGTTTGTACAGACTTGGTTTCTTGACTAAAACATATATGTATATATATATATATATATATATATAGAGAGAGAGAGAGAGAGAGAGAGAGAGAGAGAGAAAGAGTTATATAGGTCAATTGTTAGGTTTTTTTATGTTTAACAAAACTTAGGGTGTTGAACTTTGAAACAACTTTGGTCATTTCAAAGTCATTCATATTCACATATATGTCCATTATATACATATGAACAAATGTTATATTTTCAAATTTTGCATACTAAATGCTCCTCAATACATGTAGTAGTGGGATCACTTCAACATGTATTAAATCTACAGCAAAAAGTGAAAGAATAAGAAAATTGTTCCACTCAAACATTTCTTCAAACAAGTGGTATACACATACATGTACGATTGTACATTATATACATACGCAAAGTAATCCATACAAAGTGGGACAGAGATGTGGAGAAATAAGAAGTTGAGGCTAGACAGAGATATGAAGTTGAGGTTGGAAATAGAGATGAAGTGATTACAAACACTTTATACAAATATTTTACAAACATATTTTCTCTCTCTTAGGTGATATTGTGGGGTCTACTGAAATTACCAAACCCCACTGTTGTGACGCCCCGCAAAAATAAGCGTATTTCCATTGAAAAATTAAATAAATCACACTTGATTCTTTAAAATAAAAATACAAAATTTCTTTAAAACTCCCAGCAGGTCCATATTCTCCACGGATCTCCTATATCATCCTTAACCTTATCTCCCTTCTAGGCTTCGGTTACCGGCACTGCCTGCATCTAAAAACCATACCGGGAAGTATACAATATGACATGAATAATAAAGGCTCAAAAGGATAATGACAATCAAATACATAGAATGACATCAAATCAATTGACCAGTCTCACAACCCAACTGCTCACACTACCCAAACGCTCATACCAATAGCATCATACCAGGTTCCTCTTGATCACATAGCAAGAGACACCTCACCTCACCTCACCCGTCTCCAGTACGTCGGTCCCTGAGGCCTGTTGGACTGTTGGTAGGTGCTCCTTGCTCATGACCCTTTAGTCCCATAGCACTTAGCAATAAACACATACTCATTGATTCCAAATGAAAACACAACATAACTGCAAAAAGAGTACAAGTAGAGATAACAAAGAAATACTCCGGAGAATTTAGAAAGCATATTGTACACAACCCGGTACCTATAAATGATGTTGAGCAACTCCCAAACACTTCTCTTCTTCTTCTTCTTCTTCTAACTCGAGGTGTATGTATATCTATAATTGTGTATATATATATAAATCTCTCTCTATGTGACTCTCTCAAGCTCTCTATGCTAGAAGTGTAGAATGTGTGTGTTTGAGAGAGTATTTGAGTGTATAAATAGCTAAGCTTCCACTTGGAGACAATGGCCTAACAATCCACTTATTAACCACTAACTTCTAATTAATGGGTAGTTTATAAGGAATATGCAAGATGATGTAAACATACACTAATGCACCTATAACTCCACTAATATTAGTGTATAAATAACCAAACATAATGGCCTAACAACCTAATTATTAACCACTAACTTCTAATTAATTGATAGTTTATAAGGAATATGCAAGATGATGTAAACATACACTAATGCACCTATAACTCCACTAATATTAGTGTATAAATAACCAAGCATAATGGCCTAACAACCCACTATCTTCTAATTAATTGGTAGTTTATAAGGAATATGCAAGATGATGTAAACATACACTAATGCACATATAACTCCACTAATATTATAAATAACCAAACATAATGGCCTAACAACCCACTATCTTCTAATTAATTGGTAGTTTATAAGGAATATGCAAGATGATGTAAACATACACTAATGCACATATAACTCCACTAATATTATAAATAACCAAACATAATGGCCTAACAATCTAATTATTAAAAGAGAAAATATTAGATTTAATTTCTGATACACTAAAACTGCTACTGTAATCCTCGTTTTCTGCCCAAACGGTGCAGAATCTGAGAAAATTGCATTAGACAAAAAGTGTGCAGAATCGAGTTTTGCTTGGGACAGCGCGGGTAGAATCTTAAATTTCTTTCGTTTTCCTAACAAAAATCTGAAAACAATATTCTGCTACTGTTAAAATTAAAAGAGAAAATATTAGATTTAATTTTAAATATGACTCGAAAAATCTTAACTTCCAACACGAATACCAAATCATTTAATCTCACGCAACTTTTCCCAAAAAAAATATGTTTTTAGTTCATGACTTATAAATTTGAAAAAATGACCAAAATACCCCTGTGACCAATTTTCGCTAAAATCGCACACGAAGTCTAAATCGTCAATTTAAACATGAAAACACGGGTTACTACAATCTACCCTCCTTAATAGAGATTTCGTCCCGAAATCTAGAGATAAAAGCATTTGGTAAATAACTTCGTAAATTTCTTAAAATAATGTTTAAAACAAATATAGCATATTTTGTTTTATAAAATAACAAATTTTTTTTTTTTTTTTTTTTTTTTCAACCTTCTCTGACTCCTCCCAGGCGATGTAGACTATCTAACCTTGACTTAGTCCTACATTTCCGGCTGGGGACAGGCTCTGATACCATTTGTGACGCCCCGCAAAAATAAGCGTATTTCCATTGAAAAATTAAATAAATCACACTTGATTCTTTAAAATAAAAATACAAAATTTCTTTAAAACTCCCAGCAGGTCCATATTCTCCACGGATCTCCTATATCATCCTTAACCTTATCTCCCTTCTAGGCTTCGGTTACCGGCACTGCCTGCATCTAAAAACCATACCGGGAAGTATACAATATGACATGAATAATAAAGGCTCAAAAGGATAATGACAATCAAATACATAGAATGACATCAAATCAATTGACCAGTCTCACAACCCAACTGCTCACACTACCCAAACGCTCATACCAATAGCATCATACCAGGTTCCTCTTGATCACATAGCAAGAGACACCTCACCTCACCTCACCCGTCTCCAGTACGTCGGTCCCTGAGGCCTGTTGGACTGTTGGTAGGTGCTCCTTGCTCATGACCCTTTAGTCCCATAGCACTTAGCAATAAACACATACTCATTGATTCCAAATGAAAACACAACATAACTGCAAAAAGAGTACAAGTAGAGATAACAAAGAAATACTCCGGAGAATTTAGAAAGCATATTGTACACAACCCGGTACCTATAAATGATGTTGAGCAACTCCCAAACACTTCTCTTCTTCTTCTTCTTCTTCTAACTCGAGGTGTATGTATATCTATAATTGTGTATATATATATAAATCTCTCTCTATGTGACTCTCTCAAGCTCTCTATGCTAGAAGTGTAGAATGTGTGTGTTTGAGAGAGTATTTGAGTGTATAAATAGCTAAGCTTCCACTTGGAGACAATGGCCTAACAATCCACTTATTAACCACTAACTTCTAATTAATGGGTAGTTTATAAGGAATATGCAAGATGATGTAAACATACACTAATGCACCTATAACTCCACTAATATTAGTGTATAAATAACCAAACATAATGGCCTAACAACCTAATTATTAACCACTAACTTCTAATTAATTGATAGTTTATAAGGAATATGCAAGATGATGTAAACATACACTAATGCACCTATAACTCCACTAATATTAGTGTATAAATAACCAAGCATAATGGCCTAACAACCCACTATCTTCTAATTAATTGGTAGTTTATAAGGAATATGCAAGATGATGTAAACATACACTAATGCACATATAACTCCACTAATATTATAAATAACCAAACATAATGGCCTAACAACCCACTATCTTCTAATTAATTGGTAGTTTATAAGGAATATGCAAGATGATGTAAACATACACTAATGCACATATAACTCCACTAATATTATAAATAACCAAACATAATGGCCTAACAATCTAATTATTAAAAGAGAAAATATTAGATTTAATTTCTGATACACTAAAACTGCTACTGTAATCCTCGTTTTCTGCCCAAACGGTGCAGAATCTGAGAAAATTGCATTAGACAAAAAGTGTGCAGAATCGAGTTTTGCTTGGGACAGCGCGGGTAGAATCTTAAATTTCTTTCGTTTTCCTAACAAAAATCTGAAAACAATATTCTGCTACTGTTAAAATTAAAAGAGAAAATATTAGATTTAATTTTAAATATGACTCGAAAAATCTTAACTTCCAACACGAATACCAAATCATTTAATCTCACGCAACTTTTCCCAAAAAAAATATGTTTTTAGTTCATGACTTATAAATTTGAAAAAATGACCAAAATACCCCTGTGACCAATTTTCGCTAAAATCGCACACGAAGTCTAAATCGTCAATTTAAACATGAAAACACGGGTTACTACAACTGTACCACTCAGGAGAGAGATAAAGTATTTGTGCCCTGAGCATTGCCGTTTACTAGAGAGAGATGTGACAAGCGGGGGTATTTGTAAAATACAACCGCGCTAAAATAAGGAAATATGCTCATATAGTTTACAATTCCCTATTATATCTGCAATTCGTGCTATAATGCCAGTTTATAGACAATATGATGAATCTATGATAAGTTGTGTTGTTTTAACTGTTGTTTTGTGCAGATATGCTGCTGTGTTGTGATCAGGAATGAATAACAGGATAAAAAGGAAAGCTTGATTATAAGCAAGGCAATTCAAGATGAAAAGTGGAGTTCGAGCGATCGAAGAACACTCAAGCGATCGAGGTTTTGATCGATCGAAGTATGTTCAAGCGATCGAGTGAAGTTCGATCGATCGAACATGCCTTTTATCAGAATTTATGCGCACGCAAACAGAGAAGTATTTGTAACCATAGCCTTAGGTTTTAGTATATATATATATTAGTTAAGAACACGTTGATTCGAGGTGAAAAGTGCATGTTTATAGCGTAATACATGGTCTTTTATGCATACTTTTATCCCCAAAGTCCCTATATTTAGGTGCATTCTAATAACAATGTTCTTTTTATGGTGTTAATGCTAAAATATATGTTTTTACATTGTTTTATAGGTATTAGGATGTAAATCAATGAAGTGGAGCTAAAGAAAGTGATTCTGGTGAAGAGAACAACGGAAGCAGCTGAGAAAACGCCAATTTTGACAATGAAAACTTCAGATTTGGAAGATTTTCCCAGATATATAAAGTGTAGATCTTTGAGTTATGGTCGCGTGGCCGCAAACGGGAGGTCAATCTGAGGTCCGAGTGAAAAGTTATGGCCATTCTCCCATCGGTGCGCAGAGCTGTCAAAATCAGAGAAGTTCAAGCGATTGAGGAGAGTTCAATCGATCGAACCTTCGATTGATCGAACTAAGCTCGATCGATCGAACTTTATATTCACCCAAAAGTGCGTAAACTCTGTGAGAACCCTATATATAAGTCGTTTTGACGCCAAACGAAGAGAGGACGCTCCAGAACGCAGAAAACAGCAGCTTAGGGTAGTTTTAGGGTTAGATTAGGAGTAGATTAGGTTAGATTCATGTTCTTATTCATCTTTTCTATTGTTATATTGAAGATTCAAGTTAGTTTCATGTTATTTACAAGTTATAATCAGATTATATTCAGGTTTTTCCTTTCCTTTATCTTTATTTCATTGTTTATTAGTTTATATGTTATGATTGCCTTGTTTTACTATCTCTGCATTAGATTTATTATGTTTTCGTAGTTTAGACATTGGAAATATGTGATGAAACATTGATTCCCAACCTCTTCCATGCAACCTTTAGAAACTTTGGGCTCGATCGATCGAAGGTATTTCGATCGATCGAACCAGGGCCATAGTCAAGCGATCGAAGGCATTTCGATCGATTGAAGGATGATGCAGTCCGATTGATCAAGAGCGCTTCAATCAATCGAACTTGTTAATTCCTGAGATGATTCTTTTAAGTATTCCATGACTTTCTGTTTTAGAAATATGTCATCAAATTGTCCCTATAAGCTCAGTTTGTCATAACAGTTTTTAAAACTTAAAGCCTTAAGGCTATTTTCTTCAATGACTTTTGAAAACCACTTTGAATGCTAACACCATTTAGAGTGCAAGTAATAACCATTGTTTTAAACCGTCTTCTAAGTATTTTTAATCACTTGTGATGATATAGTCCCGGTCATGAAAGGGCTATTGATTCTTTATCTTTAGAAAAATACGGAATGCTGAAGAGGGATGTACTCCATAGAACGTTAATGAGTATGCATGGTAGATGGTTAGGATCAATGTGGATTCTCGTGTTTCCAACACCTTTAATTTACTAGTTTAATTAATTGTGTTTCTTTATACTTTAGTCTATTATTTAGTTTAATTTAATTAATTAGGATTCATTAGAACCTCCACTCCTTTATTCATATTTTCATTTTCTTTAGGTTATAACTTAGTAGACATTCTCCCTATTCCTTCCCTATGGGATCGACCTGGACTTATCCAGTATTACTTGCACGATCACCTACACTTGGGTGTTGCACAAGAGCGCACAACTTTTTAGTCGTGTCACACGTCCCAAAGGATGCCTAACTTTGTTTTCATTAGTTTCATAGAGAGAGAGAGAGAGAGAGATAGAGAGAGTTTGCTTTATTTTTGTAGGTTTCAACTTTTGATATTGCTTGGTTTTGGAGATTGCAACGTTTAATATAAGTTCTATTCATTCCAGGTTTTTATATATTGGTTTATTTACATCCTGCGTGTAGTTTATATAGCTTTCATCTGTTCAAAACATAGATTTTCATAGTAGTAGCGATAAAATCACTAGTTTTCATAGTTTGCATGTTTAAATCACAACCAAACAAGACCTCAATGAACTTTTACGTTAAAAACGAATTTGCAGTACACCAGACCATGTCTGAGTAGTCCTAGAGTTGGGAGATCACGATGAAACAGTGATCTCCACCCTCTTCCATGCAGTAGAATAAAATATGTGTTCGATCGATCGAATCAAAGATATAGTTAAGCGATCGAAGACATTTCGATCGATTGAGAGATGATGATGTTCGATCGATCGATCGAAAGCGCGTCGATCGATCGAACCTTCAGAATCTTGAGATGGTCCTTTGTAGTATTCCTAGACTTTCTGTTTTTGAGATTTGATATCAAACTATCCCCATATGCTCAATTTGTCAAAACAGTTTCTTAACTTTAAGCCTTAAGGCATTTTTCTTCAATAACTTTTGCAAACCACTTTGAATGCTAACACCATTCAGAGTGCGAGTCTTGACTATTGTTTTAAACCTCCTTCATGGATTTTTAAATCAACTGTGATGATCTAGTCCCAGTCATGAAAGAACTATTGAATCTTTATCTTTAGAAAATACGGAATACTGTAGAAAGACGTACTCCATAGAGCTTAAATGTAACTGCATGGTAGATGGCAAGGTCACTGTGGATTCGTGTAATCCCAACGTTCCCTTTTCGTAAAGAAAAACCATTTTTAGTTATCGATTTAGTTAATTAGTTAATCATTAGTTTTATTTAGTCGCATTATTTTAGTAGTTGTTAATTGTGGAACTGTGTGTTCCACATCCTTTTTAAACATTGAATTTTCATTTCCTTTTTGAGTATAATCTAAGTAACTAGTTTAAAACCTTCTCTGTGAGATCGACCTGGACTTATCCAGTACTACTTGCACGTCTACCTACACTTGGGTATTGCACACAAGAGCATACAAAATATTTTCGTGTCAAGTTTTTGGCGTCGTTGCCGGGTAAGGCAACCAGCTAGTATTTAGATTACCTCGCTCTTTCTTCATCTATTTCTATTTTTCTTTTTCTTTTTCTTTAGGTTTAAAATCTTTTTAGTCTTCTCCCTTTCATGTTCGATAATTCTATGGAAGGAATTTTCGAAAATCCATTCTACTTATCTGATTCCTTTAGTTCAATTAGCCCCGTAGCCACACCTACAGATTCAATGGGTGACACTCAAAGTGAAAATGGTGAGAATGTGGTTGAACCTATTGATGACTTGCTGCGTCCCTTGCGCGATCTCATGCAACCCGAACACGCACTGACGCCTTCTTGTATTCTCATTCCACCTCATGTGGGCGAATTCCAATTTCAAAACGGAATGATTCAACTCCTTCCAACCTTTCACGGAATGGAGAGCGAGAAGGCATATCTACATGTCAAGGATTTCGAGGATCTTTGTAAAACATTCTCCCAAAATTGTCATGTAGATGTGACACGCTAATGTTATTTCCCTTCACTCTGAAGGATAAAGCGAAAGCGTGGTTGCTCACCCTGAAGCCAAATTCAATCTTCACCTGGCATACGATGAACACTGCATTTTTAAAGAAATTCTTCCCATCTCGCAGGATATAAAAATGATATAAAAGCCAATTCATTGGGTAATTCACTCAACCCAATTCACTTAAGAGCCTGACCGCCTATGTGGCAGCTTATGTGGAGTCTCTCTCTCTCTCTCTCTCTCTCTCTCTCTCTCTCTCTCGACAAATTGCAATTAATGATAATAACTATTCAAGATTAATGCTAATAAAATTTAAATGAAAAATGCGCGCGCGCACATACACACATATGTTCATATAGATTTATGCTATTTTATATTAATTTTTATTGCCATGTGTCACGTTTTAAAAAAAATTACTTATTTTGATTTTTATGTATATGATATAAAAATTGACGTTTGTGACTAAAAATGTAAACTATCTAAGCCATACATTTCTCTCTCTTTTATCCCTCCCCTAATTCCACTCCCATATATCTCTCTCTTACCATGTATATGTAATTGACTATTCAACCGTCCATTTTTTTATTTTTTATTTTTACTTCTAAGTTGGAATTTAACACACACACACACACACACACACACACACACTCTCTCTCTCTCTCTCTCTCTCTCTCTCTCTTAAACAAAAAGAAAAAATTATTATCTCCACTCATCACGTAATACCATAACCAATTTAAATTAATCTCTCCTTCTAATTCTTTTATTTCCAAAACAATCATCACAACCCCCAAACACTTTTTATATCTGTCTTTCTCTACTTCCCTAAATCTTAATTAGTTTTTTTTCTCTACCGATTTCTACTGATACATGTTTATGCGTTCACAAAAAACACATAAGTTGGTCTCCATTTTTCTAGATTTTTGTTCTAATATTAATTCTACTATTGCTCTCGGTTTTGAAGACTCTAGATTAACAACCAATCGTGGTTTGCAAGAGAGAAACCAGTTATTTAAATCAAAGTAGTACTCTTTATGGGTATGTGTTTCATAAGACTTTTCCTAATATGTGGTGGCTCAAATCGTTTTAAATAGCTTTATATATGTATGTATTTCTACTACTGAGATTATGATGTTGTTTCATACTATTTGTTTTTCTATTAAAGTATTATTTCAAATAGTAGGAGCATACTATAATGGAGTGAATACTAATCTATCTCAAATGGTGTGCACATGTGTGTATATCCTTTATATTAAAATATTGATTGAAATATTGTTTTATAAGACTTTTCCAAATTTATTCTTTCGATTATGATGTTGTTTCATAAGATTTTTCCTTGCGAGTTATTTTGCTCATAATGGCGAAAGCATGCAACTATGGAGAATTTTATCTTACCATTTCACTTAATTTGATATGGTTTGTATTCATAACTTTCGTTTCTATTTTGTAAAAAAAAAAAGAAGAAGGTGTTAAATAATAAAATAATAAGTAAGTTGCTATACTGTTTTTTTTCCTTAAATGAATCAACATATGTGATGTACAAAATTCATGCGAATGAGTGTCTTTTTTTTTTAATAGAGAAAATGAACTTTTAATAGAACTATGTCATTGCGTTTTAATTTAGCTCATGCATTGCACGGGCTCACGAAAAGGAAATATATACATGGGACAGGCTGAGTTGCTCCTTTTTCGTTTTAACTTAGCCTGTCCTTATAAGTTATAACTGCCAAGTCATTGCCACACTTTGTTTAGATGGATTGGAATGGACGAATTGCATTTAAAAAAAAATCTATGCTTTCTATGTGATTTATTTATTGTAAATACATTTCTTTATTTTCGGTGATTTCCTTTAGGTTTTTTTCCCCTCTACGTGTCCTCCTCGAGGGCACGGGCAATTTCTAGTTGATAGATATTTTTCATATATTTTCATCTTTAAGGCACACCAATATACTTTAATTTTTTCATATTTTCTTACTTCTCTATACACTTGTACTAGGTCCTTTTGGCATCTGCTAGAAAACAAATTAAAAAATAATTATTAGATTTAAAAAAAGGCTCAGGAATAAAAAATTAGGGCAAAGATGGTATCATAGTTATTTTTTAAAGAATGATGGAAATATTGTAAAGCTTTATCCAACATGAAAGAATTCATAACACACGGAGGGTAGCTGTTTAGCCAAATTGCTCTGTCCTCTATCGATAATATAAATTTAGCTAGTGGATCCTTTAAATAGAGCAATAATATGATTTCCAAATTTGAATCTCAAATTTATTCTAAAATTCTTTATCAGTTGTACCACAATCAGAGGTATGTAATATTACCTCACTGCGATAACATGTGTTATAACTATTAAAATATTTAGGATTTATTCTAAAATTCTTTATCAGTTGTACCACAATCAGAGGTATGTAATATTACCTCACTGCGATAACATGTGTTATAACTATTAAAATATTTAGGAACCAATTTAAAATTATTGAAATATTTAGGAATCAATTTGAAATTAAATTTAGAAAGCAGATAATAATCCTTCAAATACTCCTAACACTTTACTCATATCTTTAGCTATCATATCCTACCGGTAGGTCAAACCATATGGGACAAAGCCAATTTAACGACTGGTCCAAGCCCAAATATATGAAGTTAGGTAGAACTTTGGAGGTGGAGGGGCATTGTGGTTATTTTATTTTATTGCACTAGAAACATTTTTTTTTTTAAATAGCATATTTTTAAAATAATCAGTACAAGTATTAGAAGAAAGAATAAAACATAAAAATAAGTACAATAAATTTTTTGAGTCGCACTGAAAATCTCCAAAATCTTCGATCTAATTTATTGTGGCATAGCTCGAGACTTAGTCGATTGAGGGAGAATCTGCCAACAAGACACGCATCATAGATTACCTTAAAAAATACCATGATTAGGAATAAACCCCATCAAAATACCCGAAAGATCATCGAATCTACAACTATAGATGTCAAATCAAACCATACAGCAAGAGAAGAAAGAGATCTTGAGTGAAAACCAAACCTAACAACGAAAAACACACCAAAACAATAAGTAAAGGACAGGAAGGACAGGATTCGCTGGAAGGGGGTTGGTTTAGAGAGAAGGCACATTCTCTCTCTATTTTACATGTTGGAAATTAAGAAAGAAACTATTCTGTGAGATGCTCCAATAATAATATAAGTTTATGCGAACAATATTTTTATGTGAGAATGATGTTATATTTTTCAAGCTCGATTCCTAAATATTTTATCTTTTTTTTTTTTTTGCTGAGACCTAAATATTTTATCAATCATATCATATGTTGGGTACTGATCAATCGATGGTATCACAACCATTACATATGATTCAAATAACAAAGCATTTTGATCCTATTTTGAGAAGTATAGCATTACTTGTCATGTGTCACCTATTTTTAGAGACGTCATGACCTTGTGTGATTGAAATATAAGTTACGTCAATATTATGACAATGAATCATGTGGTGTGACCGTCGTACTGAATTAAGAGACGCAAAAGTTGAATTTTCCTCTTTTGTTCAAGTGAGAAAAATGGAACGTACGTTTAGAGCTGTTTGACTTCTTTTTACCAAACAGCTGGTATATATTAAAACCATATATATATATATATACTCAAATTAAATAAGGTGTATATATAATCAGTGAATTGTTAGGTTGTTGATAGAGATCATTTCCTCATCTCTTGGAGAGAGAGAGAGAGAGAGAGAGAGATGGGTATTCTTGAAACGGACTCCACAGGAGTACATGAAGGACAAGATGGTAAAATATTTCATCAATCTTCCCCACAAGATCAGAAGCTTGACGCTGGTGCTCTATTTGTACTCAAATCTAAAGGTAATGAATAACTGTTTCTTTTTTTCTTTTTCTTTTTTATACTAAATAACTGCTTTAAATTGGCTCTCTCTCTCTCTCTCTGATGATCTTAAATATGGCTATTTTTTTTAAAATAATACTCTCATTAATTAGCTGCACTTATTTCATTTAAGTGAAATCCATTGAATGATTCAAATTTTGATTGTGCACTTTATTATGTGAATTATGCAAGGTCAATTAACATTAAATAGCGCATTAAATTGCTCCAATCATTGTATACAGTGAAATAGATTATGGAATTAGCCATAGGACAGTGATTTTCGTTCTTGATCAGGGTATTCCCACATACTCATTTATTGTACGTGATTAGCTCCTCTCAAAAAAAGAAAAAGAAAAAAAAGAAAAGAAAAAGATACTTTATTTATAGTATATTGGCCCAATTGTAATTCAACACTCCTTAAATATTTATCCCATCACCTTTTATCACTTCTTAATTTAATCCAACTCAGATTATTTTACCAAAGTTTCAAAAATTAAAATAAGGAATCAAACTATTATTGTAAAAAGAAGTGGAATACAAAAAATCCAAACCAAAAATTATGAATAAATAGAATAAATAAAAATAAAATTAAAAAAAAAAAAAAAAGAATAGGCATCTGGGGTACTGCCCCCGGACAGTGGCGGAGCTACTTGGTCTCTAGTGGGATCAATTGAACTCACTAAAATTTAAAAAAAACACATTTTTATATATTCACAATTTAATGCTTTGAAAGTTATTATTATATACCCCACTAAAATAAAGTAATAATAAATTAGGGATGTCAAATTTGTACTTTTTTTTTTTTTGGTCAAAAAATTTATACTTTGATGAGGTTCAAATACACCTTTAATTTTACAATTGATTCACGTGTTCAATCAAATGCTACACTCGGTTGTGAATATGTGATTAAAAAAAAAAATTGGTACACTTGATACTTCTCTCTAACAACATTTTGCAGTACTAAAATATTTCAGGTCAATTTGTCACACACACATGTAAATCAAGCACACTTTCATGAAGTAAAAAAAAGTAGTATACTAGTATAAATAAAAGCAGGTAAAATTCTTTTCCTCCAAATATTGTTGTCTCAAATCGGTGGTGGTGTTATCACTTTCTTAGTTTAGAGAGAGAGAGAGAGAGAGAGAGAGAGAGAGAGAGAGAATTAGTTTGATGAAGTAATGATGTGTGGCTGTGTGTGCAGGTTCATGGGTGCACTGTGGCTACCACTTGACAACTTCAATTGTAGCCCCACCACTACTGAGTCTCCCATTTGCTTTTACATTTCTGGGATGGACTGCCGGAGTTTTGTTGCTGGTCATCGGAGCTCTTGTGACATTTTATTCATACAATTTGATTTCATTGGTTCTTGAACACAAAGCTCAGATGGGTCACCGGCAACTCCGCTTTCGCGACATGGCTAATGATATCTTAGGTAAGTAGCCCTTACTAAAATTTTTGGATGGACTGAATTACAATCGGGTCAACATACTTATTAATTACAAAATTTTTGTTCTGGGCTATGTCAATATTTTTGGAGATCATATAAAATTCACAATTTTTAAGATGGTCAATCTTAATAAACGTGAAATATTTAAGAATTACATATATACTTCAAATTTTAAAATTTCAAAAACTTGGGGTCTTAGCTAAAGCCAAAAAAAACAAAAATACAAAAAAAAAACAAAAAATGCCAAGTGATGTTACAGGGCCCTTTTCGTCCACAATTTCATTAAGATTTGTCCGTAATTGAAACTCGGATAAAAATGGAGGACCTAGTCTTTAGCCTTATATTTTTTGGCATTCCCACATAGGCCACGTCTCCAAATGTGTCCTATCACAAAAAAAAAAAAAAAGAAAAAAAAGAAAAAAAAAAGAAGGGATATTTATATTTCAATAAGTTTTTTTTTATGAAATTTAGAAATCAATCTACTACTTTTTTAATATTAAAAAAATATCAACAATAATTGAAAAATTTAAAAGTCATCAAAAAAAAAATATCAACTTTTGAATAGTTATTTTGTGTTTTAGTCTACTTTATATTTTCAAGGTTGTTAGCTTGCACTAATACGTTGTGATGATTGTTCCTAACGTTATGAAAACTTGCTCCCAATGTTGTGAAAGATTGCACCCGACTTTGAAACGAGTTGCTTTCTGCGTTCTGAAGAATTGTTCCCAACATTTCGACGAGTTGCTCCAAAACGTCATGTAAGATTTGATAATTTTTTATTTTATCAAAAAAGTAGATATTTTTTAAATTTTAAAAAAACAATAAATTAACTTTTAAATTCTATACAAAAAGTAGACTAAAACTTAATTATCCAAAAAAAAAAATGTCTCCTAATCCTAATGTGAAAGTGCTTAAAGAGGAATTGAAAATGAAACCACTTTTTTTGTTTTTTTCCTTTACCAAATGATAAATGATTGAACATCACCGAGAATAAAAGTGATAACAGAACAAATGGAGATACGCAAGTTGGCCCGTTATGCCAAGACCCACAAAGGAGTTTTTTTTTTCATCATTCTCTTCCCACTTGGTTTTTTTTTTTTTTTTTTTTTTTTTTTTTTTTTTTTTTTATGATTTAGCACTTGTTGATAAGGGTGAAATCCTCAGTTCGATCGATTTTTTAGGGTTTTTAATCGACCAAAATCGCTCGACTCGATTTCAATTTTTATACTGTAAACATTTTATGAGAATCGACTGAACCAATCGATTCGATGCGATTCGAATGATCGGTTTTTGGTTCGATCTTTCACCCCTACTTCTTGATGCAATAACTCATATTTCTGATGTTGGTTTGAATGAAAGCCTTCTTTCCCATTAAATAATAATAATAATAATAATAATAATAAGGAGGGTAAGTTTATTGTAAGAAGTTTATCATATAAAAATGTGGGTTTTAACCATTGGTCAAGAATCTAGTCATAAGATTCTAAAAAATCTGGAGATGCATTTATTGTCAGATTATCATCCAACGATTAAAATCAGTCTTCTTATATGAGAAACTACTCACTATAGACTTGCTCTAATAATAATAATAATAATAAAAAAGTAGGAATCTGAAAAATAAAAAGAGTGATTGTAGGCTTGCTTATCCAAAAAAAAAAAAAAAAGAGTGATTATAGGCACATGATTGTAAAAATCAAAGCAATCAATACAAAAGATTCACACAGTTTCAATTATTTAAATCTTCCTGTACTCTATCACTTAGAGTGGTTATGAACCTTAAAGTATATATACATATATGGTCAGGCTCTTAAGTGAAGTGGGTGGAGTGAACTTACTTAGGTTTAGTTTGACCCCTACGTGGCTTTTTAAAAGAAGCTTATGAAATTTATTACTAAGTTGTTTGATAATTTTATATAAGTGACACACTACTCTTCAAAAAGACATCATGAAACCAAAAAGTAACCTTGAGCTTTTAAAAGCTCCATTCTACAGCTTTTAAAAGTTCCCCCAAAAAGTCCTAAGTTCAATTTTAGCAAAGCTCATAAACTAGTTACCAAATGAATTAACATGAAATTATGCTTTAAAAAAGGAGAAGCACCAAAATGGGGGCCAAACTAAGCCTTAGTAAACTAGTACTCCTTTTAAGCTAAAGGAATTCGAGTTCACTGGATAAGTTCACTCGACTCAGCTCATTTAAGAATCTCTCCCTATATATATATATATATATATATAGTCCGCTTCTTGTGCGGACGTCCACAACTTATTAAGTTGCGGACTTCTGTTTCAGCCGTTGAATCTAGTTTTTATTAAGGGTATTGTAATAATTTCACAGAATCCAGTGGTTGAAAACAGAAGTTCGTAACTTAATAAGTTGCGGACGTTCTTATGAGAAGCGCTCCGTATATACATATATATATATATATATCAGTCAGGCCCTAAAGAGGGCATCCTCTTTTTATTAAAGAGAGGGCTTCTGTTTTGGCCATCGAATCGTGTTTAAAAACTGTAAAATGACAACACTGTCTTTAATGAAAATACGATCCGACGGCCAAAACAGACGCCCTCTCTTTAATAAAAAAGAGGGCGCCCTTTTTAGATAATTTTCGATATATATATATATATATATCCAAGGGTGTTGGTTGTAGTTGAAGTTACTGTCAATAGGTCAAGATTTCAAGATTAGCATATACTTATAAAATTAGATACTGTAGTTGAATGGGATCTCGCTGGTAACACACAAAATAAAGCATGCACATTTACCCAAAAAAAAAAATACATGTAGCGAAGGGACGGATTCAGGTCAATAAACTTAAAGTATATTTATGTATAATACTATTATAAATATGAACCTTTTTCTAAAATCCAAGGAGATCGATTGCCCCTGCTAGACCCCATTTAAACCACACCCCAAATCATACTCTGTGCTTTAAATGCATGTACTTTATGTTATTTGAACTTTTCACACTTTTCTGTGTACCACTCACACAGCACATGGTACATATATTTAAAGCAGGGCCGACCCTGACCATTTGGGGGCCCTAGGCGAACTCTTCAAGTGAGGCCCCTTTGTAACGGACCAATACGGGAGTTCATGGCAGTGACCCCATTTTTATTTTATTTTTTTGAATTATTTACCTATTTGTTTAGGTAAGATTTTCGTATTAACAATATTACAGTTTTTTTTTCTTTTTTTCTTGTGATGTTTTCCAATCGTTTTAAAAGTTGTGAGATTTGGTGTTGGTAAGAAAAACATTTTTTTGTTATTTAATAAGGAAACTAGGAAAGTGTAATGCTATGCTTCCCAAATTTTGTGTCTCAAATGGTTTCCAAATACATGTGACGGCAGGATCACCTTCAATAATGGTGGGAGAAGTTCAAAATCCTCCAATCAAAATTAGGTGGGCCTACTACCACGTGTTTGAGAACCACTGATGATACAAAATTTGATAAGCACAGCATTACTCATATTTTAAATATTATTAGTTTTCGATATTATTAATCATGGATGAAACACAAGGGAAAATACGAGAGAATTTATTTTCTCTTTCGATTTCCTTTCTTCTTTTCTCTCCCTCACTAAGGCTTAGTTTGGCCTCCACATGACTTTTTAAAAGGAGCTTATGAAATTTATTACTAAGTTGATTGATAATTTTATACAACACTTTACTCTTCAAAAAGACATTATAAAACCAAAAAGCAACCTTGAGCTTTTAAAAGCTCCATTCTAGAGCTTTTAAAAGCTCCCCAAAAAAGCCCTAAGTTTAATTTTTGCAAAGCTCATAAACTAATTACCAAATACATTAACATGAAATTGTGCTTTAAAAAAGGAGAAGCACCAAAATGGGAGCCAAGCTAATCCTAAATCCATGAACCATATAAAGCCTAATAGTAATAAGGGTTGACTGTTGATTGGAATTTGTAAAGTTTGGTATGATGGTAAAAATAACTTGGTGGGCTAAACTAAGAGATGAGATGAAAATGAGTTGAGACAAATATTTAGGATGTGTTGGATTACAGTTGGGCCAATATTTTATATGTAATTATTTTTTCTAAATTGTGGGGTTGGTCTTTTGGACTAGCATATTATACATAATTTTTTTTTTCAAAATTGAGTCCTTATAATTTTCCTTGATCAAATTGGGGCCCTAATTAAACACCAAAAATTGGGAGCCCTAGGCGACCGCCTACGTCGCCTATGCCCAGGGCCGGCCCTGATTTAAAGCAAGTGTGTGGTTTGGAGTGTGATTTGGAGAGTGTGCCTATCATTTCTCCCCATCCATCCTTCCAACTTCTTAAAAGTTTACCTCTTTATTGGTATCGTATTTACTATCCACGGAGTATATATTTTCCTACCAATAATGTTAGGTATACATATTTTTGTACACACGTTTTAACACATTGTGCTTTAATTTCGTGTATTTTATGATGTTTGACTTTTTCATACTTTTTCTGTTCACCTCTTACATAACACATGATATATGTATTTAAAACAGTATGTCAAAAAATGTGCACAAAAGTGTGTACACCTAACATTATTGATTTTCCTACATGTCATATAAAACTCTTCAAAAGTTAAATTTTTTTTTCTTTGATACTGTATGTATTTAGATATTATTTATGTGTGTAATTAAATACTGAATTTACTATCTCTCTGGTTTTAAATACATTTAAGAAAAAGTTGTGTACTTGTATATATAACATGAAATCAAAAATGAAACCAAGCAATATATATCTAACACTTTTGAGGTGGACCTCTTTACTTTTTGGGCTAAGTGCATTTATCCTTTGTGCATTTATCCTTTTTGGTTTGAGAAAGAAAGAAAGAAAATGAAAAAAAGAAAAAACAAAATTGATGAAAATTAGTTAATGGGATCAAAATTGACATTTAAATTCAAAATTGGTCAAACTTTTTCCCTCCAAACTGAATTTGAAAATTTTGTTAATTTCAACCAAAAAAAAAATAGTTGCGTCAATTTTTGAACCATGATAGATAATAAAAGAAGAAACATACCTAACAACATGGTGCAAATTTGTATTTTACGTTTACTCTTTTTTCTTTTTTTTTTTCTTTTTTTTTTTATTTTTAAAATGTTATGCACTTAAATACTTTGGGAATTGGCAGGGCCGAGATGGGGTCGATATTATGTGGGCCCAATTCAGTTCATGGTCTGTTATGGTGCAGTTGTTGGTTCTACTCTCCTAGGAGGACAGTGCATGAAGGTCCAATTCCTAGCCCAATTTCTTTGTCCTTTTTCTTTAAGTTCTGTTTAACTCATAGATTTAATGAAGAAAAAAATTACTTTAAAAAAAACATGTGTCTATGTTCGGTTAATGAGGATAGCAATGTAGAAAATAAATTGACTAACAAATTAAAATTTTCGAATTTTGTGATTCATTATCTTTCCTCTTTTCTTAAGTTACTATCGAAATTTGCAAAAAAAATTAATTTCATGTGCAGGGGCGGATCTAGAAAACCAATTCAAGGGGGGCTTGAGTACAGGAGTTCGAGGGCAGCGCCCCTAGAAATTTTTTTTTGAATCTATTTATACATTTTTTGGACTTTTATGCATATTTTGGATATATTTATACATTTTTTGTGTATATTTTGGACCTATTTATACATATTTTGTACTTATTTATACATTTTTTGTGTATATTTTGTACCTATTTATACATATATTCTATATATATTTTTTATAATTAACACAAAAGCATAAGAGAGGGGGCTTAGTATGATATTTTTATAATGTTAGGGGGAGCTTTTATAATTTTCAAGGGGGCTTAACTGTAAAAACTTTTTTTGGTGTAAATCTTTAATTTTCCAAAAATCTGGGCGGGGCTTGAGCCCCCCTTTTACCCTTTTTGGGTCCGCCCCTGTTCATGTGACATGCAAACGTGGAGAAAAACATAAAAGATGTGAAGCAAACCACCATTACAAATAGGAGTAAAGATTGGGACACACCCAAATACACAACTTTTGGGACACAACCCTAAAGATGTGTCTACATCTCTCCTGTGATGCCACTGGACCCCACAGTGACACATGAGAGAGAGAGACACATCTCTTGGGTTGTGTCCCAAAAGTTGTGTATTTGGGTGTGTCCCAAGTATTACCCTTACAAATAGTAATACTCCCTTAAATTCATGGCAATTGGTGTGGCTATTACTTAGACACTTGAAAATTCAATGGCAATAAAGCACACACAAATAAACATTCACACAAAGGGACACAGATATTTCAGGTGGTTCGACAATTTGCTTATATCCACTACGGAGGGGGTTCATATATATATATGACTGAGAGAATATTACAACCCTAGTATTCTCACCTTAACAATATGTTTTAACACACTGACAGATTTCTCACTTAGAGCTCTCCGTCTAATCTCTCTCTCTCTCTCTCTCTCTCTCTCTCTCTCTCTCTCAGTATTTTCTCTATTTCGTCTATGTTGTGGTGTTGTGTCTTATTCTTATTCATTGAGAAGATGCTCAATTTATAGACATGAGAATGCCAAGAGCATTGATTGCTCAATATGTGTGACAGAGACATGGTGTAGGCTTTGGAAAAATGAATGGTAGCCTTTTTGACTTCTTTGGCTTTGATGAAGACATCCATTAGCAAATAATTCATAACACTCCTCCTTGGATGTCTACTTCGAAAGTAATATTCTTGCATTATTGACTCCCCCTCATCATAGCATTCGGAAATCTTTAACAAAACTTCTTTCAGCCTGCGCATTCCAATACCACGCACTAGTTTCTTGAATGTTGCATGCCTTTGTGAATAAATCTGCAAGATTGTCAATGGAGCATATTTGCTGAACATTGATTTAACCTTTTCTCTTGGAGTTCGTGAGTATAAAAGAATTTTGGTGAGATGTGCTTGGTTCTATCACCTTGAATGAATCCCCCTCTGATCTGTGTAATACATGCATCATTATCTTTGTATAATGTTGTTGGGCTGTCTTTGATCGAAGATAAGTCACATGACTCTCTAATATACTGTATCATGGATCTCAACCAAATACATTCATGACTGGTTGCATGTAGTGCAAGAATCACATAGTGATTTGAAAAGGTGGATGTCAACGTCTGCTTCACAGATCGCGATGATATAGTAGTATCGCCACAAGTAAATACATAGCCTGCTTGAGATCTAGCTTTGTGTGGATCAGAAAGATAACCAGCATCAGCATATCTAACTAGTGGTGCTTTGGATTCTTTCGGATAAATTAACCAAAATCAATTGTACCACGAAGATAGTGAAAATGTGCTTGATACCATTTCAATGTCTTCAACTTGGAGCTGAGCTAAATCTTGCCATAGCAAACGCAATATCTGGTCGTGTACAATTTGCAAGATACATTAGAGCACCAATTGTGCTCATATATGGTACTTCAGAACCAAGTAACCCCTCCTCATCATCATGAGGACGATATGGATCCTTCTTTAGATCAAGTGATCGGACTACCATTGAAGTACTCAATGGTTCAGCCTTATCCATGTAGAAGCGTTTCAAAACTTTTTCCGTATATGAGGATTGATATAAGAGAACTCCTTCAGGGAAATGCTCAAGTTGCAATCCAAGACAAAATTTTGTTTTTCCGAGATCTTTCATTTTAAATTCCCTTTTTAAATAATCAGCGATTCTTGTGAGCTCTTTAAGAGTTCCAACAAGATTTAGTTCATCAGCATATACCAGAATATTTGCAAAGCCAGATTCTGATCTCTTAATGAAAACATATGGACATATAGAATTATTCATATATCCTTCTTTCAACAACTATTCGATCAATTGATTGTACCACAAGCATCCAGATTGCTTTAATCAGTATAGAGATCTTTGCAATTTTATAGAGTACACATTTTGTGATTTTAAAGTATATGCTTCAGGCATTTTAAATCCTTTGGGATCCTCATATGTATGTCACTATCTAGTGATTCATATAAATATGTTGTAACCACGTCCATTAAGTGCATATCAATTCTTTGGAGACTGATAGGCTAATCAAAAATCGAACGTAATAGTATCCATAACAGAAGAATATGTTTTATCATAATCGATGTCAGGTCTCTACGAGAACCCTTGTGCTACAAGTTTGGCCTTATATCGTACAATTTTATTCTACTCATTACGTTTCCGTACAAATACCCATTTGTACCCAACGGGATTTACATCTTCATGTTAGGGCCTACAGGCCCAAATACTTCCCGTTTTTCTAGTGAATTTAACTCAACTTGGATAGCCTCTTTCCACTTTAGCCAATCCTATCTACATCGATATTCTTCCACACTATGTGTTTCAGGAACTTCATCACTTTGGGTGATTTCACTTCGGTCCCACATATTTCCAGTGGACATATAATTTATCGAGATCTCTTCATTATCAAATACATGTGCCTTTCAGGGGCTACTTGTTCCTCTTCAAAGGAACCATGCGTACCAACGTTGGATTTATTAAGTATTTTGATCATGTTCTTGAGGACTCTATAAGAGTTTCTACCTCATTAATCTGCCCTTTTAGTTTCCTCTTTCTAGGAATTTTGTCTTTTGCACCACTAGGTCTACCATGCTTCAAGCTTGCCGTAGACTCACTTACCACTGCACTACCAGTTGTCCTGTAAGGACTTCACATATCGCTGGGGTGTTTACAGCTGGTACATGTGATTTTATCACTTTCTTTGTATCAATGAATGCATCAAGCAATTCATTTTCAATTTCTTGCAAATGAATGATCCTATGCATTTCAAGTTCACATTGATTAATACGGGATCAGCATAAGACAGAGTCGGTGTTTGCTAAGAAATTTCATGTTGAGCTTTGAGCTCAAGTTTTGCTCCCCCTAATGGTGGGAATATTGTTTCATCAAAATAGCAATCTGCAAGCCTTGCCTTACAGAGATCACCTATTAGGGATTCAAGATATCTTATTATACATGGAGAATCAAAACCAACATAAGTCCAAGGCGTCGTTGAGGACCCATTTTTGTACGTTGTGGAGTTACAATAGGAACTTGCATAGCACAACCAAAAATACTCTGAAATGAGAAACATTGGGTGGTTGTCCAAAAACAAGTTGTAAAGGAGAGTATTTATGATAAGCAGTTGGTCTAATACGAACTAATGATGCAGCATGTAATATGGCATGACCCCAAGCAGAAACAAGGAGTTTTGTCCTCAAAGTAAATGTCTAGCAATCAATTTGAGACGTTTGATAAACGATTCATCTAACCCATTTTATGTATGCACATAAGCAACAGGATGTCCAAGATGAATACCAATAGACATGCAATAGTTATCAAAAATCTTAGATGTGAATTCACTAGCAGTATCAAGGCGTATAGCCTTTATAGGGTAGTCAGAAAATTGTGCTCGTAATCGAATGATTTGGGAAAGAAGCCTAGCAAATGCGGCGTTACAAGATGTCAGTAAACAAACATGTGACCATCTAGTAGGAGCATAAAAGTAAGACAATGAAGTAAGAAAATGGTCCAGATGCTGGATGGATAGGTCTACATATATCTCCTTGGATGCGTTCCAAAAAGACTGGGGATTCAAAGTTTACTTTTGTAGGAGATGATCTTATAATCAATTTTCCTTCTGAACAAGCGGCACAAGGATTCTCACTAGGTAAAAGAATTTTTTGGTTCTTTAAAGAATGTCCTTATGAGGCTTCAATGATCCTACGCATCATAATAGCCCCAGGGTAACCAAGACGGTCATGTCAAAGTCCAAAAATCTTTGGTTCAGAAAACTTTTGGTTTATCACAACATGTGATTCAATAGTTTTAATCGTTGTCTGGTACAACCCGGAGGGATGAGCATGAAGTTTTTCCAAAATATGCTTTTGTTTGAAACAACTTTAGTGATACAAAGGTAATCAATATTACCTTCGTTAACAGTTTCAACGTGGTATCTATTTTGGCGGATATCTTTAAAACTACGCAAATTTCTTTGGGATTTGCTGGAGTATAAAGCATTTTTGAAATGAATTGTTATTCCTTTTTGATAAAATAATGCTTTCTTTTCCAATCCTTCAATGAGGCTAGATGTATTGGATATTGTGTTCACACTGGCTTCTACTAGTTTTAAGTTCAAGAAAAATCTCGGGTCTCAAAGAATGGTATGTGTAGTTGCACTATCAACCAGACATATATCTCCACCTTTCATATAATGGAATTCATATATTCGTACAAACAAAATGTTTATTCATTGTTCAAGAAAAGTACATGCATAGTACTACAAGCCAAACTTTAATACATAACACACATGGTCTAAACAGATTCATTGTTTAAGGGATCAAGGTATGGATCAGAGTCAACCAGGAATCAGCCACATCAAGGTGAATGATATCCAATGGGTCATCGTGGTCAGCAAAATTTCTCTCTGTTTGATTTTCTTTTCCTTTTCATTTTATTGAGGCTTGATAGAGATCTACTAATTTTTTTTGGCATACGACAAGTACGCGACCGGTGCCCTTGCATGCCATGTGTGTAGCAGTCATCTTCATCTTTCTTGACAGCCTTTTGTACACCTTTGTCTTTGTCATCTCTATTCAACTTCGGGTGGTTAGGTGTGTTGTTCTTATATAGATGATAATTCTCATGGTACCAAATGTTTATTTTTTCCTTGACCACGACCACAACCATGACCATGACTATGATTATTCTCATGACCATATCCATGTTTTCCCCCTCGTCTAACTCTTTGATTATTGTGTGGAA
Source organism: Hydrangea macrophylla (assembly GCA_033977485.1). NCBI lineage: Eukaryota > Viridiplantae > Streptophyta > Magnoliopsida > Cornales > Hydrangeaceae > Hydrangea > Hydrangea macrophylla. Next base: position 95,841,432 of record CM066997.1, on the reverse strand, counting down.
CTACATCCTCTTCAGGGAATGTGGTTCCATGTGTTTCGGGCAATGGAGTAGAGCCAGTTGGACGCCGATGATGATTTTTCATTAACAGGTCACTATTTTGTTCTACCACAAGAAGACATGATATTAACGAGGAGTATTTCATGAATCTCCGCTCTCGATATTGCTCCTGCAATCGCACACTTGAGGGATGAAAAGTAGACAGTGTATTCTCTATCATCTTTGAATTAATGATAGTTTCTCCACACAATTCCAATTGATAACTAATTTGAAATAAAGCTGAATTATACTCTCCCACTATTTTATGATCCTGGAATCACAGTTGGATCCAGTCATATCGAGCTTTTGGTAAAGTAATTAATTTTATGTGTTGAAAATATTCCTTTAAATTGGTCCAGAGGACAAGAGGGTTTCTTACTACAAGATATTCATCTTGTAATCCTTCATGGATATAGTGTTGAATAAACTCTAGTGCACTGGCTTGGTCTCGCTCTAATTCATAATTTTCTTCTACAACAATACTCTAAAGATCCTTTGCTTTTAGTCGTATTTCAGCATTTTGAGCCCATGATAGATAATTGCTTCCCGAGATGTCCAAAGGCATAATTTTAAACTTGTCAAGATTCGACATTTTAAAACACTATATAGATAAATGAAAATAATGTTTAGAATCAAGTAAAATGAAGGCATGCAAATAAACAGATTAATGTCAAATAAAAGATGTAATAATACAAAATAAAATTTCTTCTTCGGGAGGGCAATTAGTTTGATTCTCCAATCTCTTCGAGAGATTTCCTCTTCGGGAGGGACACGAGTTATCTCTGCGGGAGACTATCCACCACATGTATATATATACTGATGATTACTCAATCGCATGATAGCAGAATGGTGGGGACTGAGGACCTTTAACTCTAAGGTCTCGGGTTCGAACCTGGCTATTCGTGATTCCAAGATTATAAAATAGTTGGTGAGTATAAACCGGTAAATAAAGCAAGTGGTAAAGGAAAGGCGATCACACAAAGGAACACAAAGATTAAATTGGTTTGATAATTTGCCTACGTCCACTGTTGCGGGGGAGCAGATCAATTATTGAGGGAGATTGTATAACTCAAGCACTCGATAAGATATACACTTTTGTTCTTGCTTCTCTTACTCTTTTTTTGTGTTTTCGTACTGAGCATGGTAGGCTATTTATACACTAAGTTTATCCGACACACTACCATAAATAATGCAAAGGCAATTGCTCGTGCTATATGGAAGGAGAAAGTGTAAAGTTTTCAACTTTGCATTTATTTTGATAAGGACATCCTCCTAATTCCTACTATTTATAACACGCCCTATTGTAAATCGACTGCTCGCCCTCATTTCATGAGAACTCTTTGAGTTGGTGCATTCCAATGTTGTGCACTAATTTCTTGAACGTTGCAGTTGGTAATGCTTTTTAAAATAAATCTCTACTAGATTGTCCCTGAAACGTATCTGCTTTAAGATCAATATTATCACCTCTCTTTTGAATCGTGTGAATTATCCTCAATCAAAAATAGCCCGACGACATTATACGAAGATAGTGCTACATGCATAGCACAAACAAGAGTGCGTTCATTAAAGGAGACAAAACTAAGCACACCTGACCGAAGTTCTTCTACAAGCACCAGCTCCAAAAGCGCGGTGATATTGATGTTCAGTAGATACGTTCCAGTGTCAATCTAGCAGGTTTATTATAAAAAGCATTAGCGACTACAACGTTCAAGAAATTAGTGTACATCATTGGAATGCGCCGACTCAGAGTGTTCTCATGAAGAAATCATACTCGTGATGAAATGAGGGGGAGCTATCGATTTACAAGGAGTATTATTCTCAAATAAGACATCCAAGAAGGGATGTTTTGAATAGTGGGAATTAGGTGTATGTCCTTATCAAAGTAAATGAAAAGTTGAAAAACTATACACATTCTCCTTTTATACATCACGAACAATTGCTTATGCATTATTTACAATAGTATGTCGGATACACTTCGTGTATAAATAGCCTACCATGCTCAGTTTCGAAATACAGAAAAAAAAAGAAGAAAAAAAAAAAGAAAAAAAAAGTGTATATCAAAGTGAGTGTTTGAGTTGTACAAATTCTCTCAATAATAAATCTGCTCTCCTTCAAAAATAGATGTAGGCAAATTGCCGAACCACTTGAATTGAATATTAGGATGAAAAAGTGATAGAACCCAATTATTGAAAATGACCAAACAACATTAATTGAATTACTATGCTATTCACAACCTGGGTAACTCATTACTAGTAATGGAATACCCAATGCCATAATTGATTACTGCCATCCAAACGTGGCATTACTTTACCAATTGCTTTTATTTCCTTTTTCACAACACTAATGTCAATTTTCAGAACATTTTTATTTACTTTACCAATAACTCTGCCACATGGGTGGCACATTGGATGCCACATCCTTTTGTGAGTATCTCTTTGTGACTCTAGCATTACTCAATGAAAATGTATAAGTCAATAGATACAAATACACGTGCTTCAATTTTGATAAATCAGTCAAATTTTTGTGGTGTGTTCGTATATTAGGGAGTTTCGGCCATAGCCCCTCAAATAAAACTCTTCCAACATAAAACTCATATTACTTTTCTTTAATTCATTAGGTCATTTTTATGCTTAAACAATACAAATTGCTATATCTTTTGTTCTACAAGTCCGTTTTTCGTAAAATTTGATGTTTTGGAATCAGCAAAATGACATCTATCAAACGAGATCAATATTGACCATGAAATACTGAGGGGAAAAAAAACTAAATTTTTTTTTTAAAAATATGGAAAATTACATATTTTTTTCCACATAAATATAATAAAAACATATTCTTTTCGTAAAACTGGCACCATAAATGCATAGATCTCAAAAAAATATGTAGGAAATAAAAAAAAAATCCGAAAAGCCCAAGAATTGAGAACGTTATGATGGTTTAGAGTTGACAGATAATATTATCTGTCTGCAAACAGATAATATTATCTATTAGACAGATAAAATCTCAAAGTCAGGCTGTAACATTTTTTTGTTGCAAAATTTTCAAGTCCAATGCGTAGATCTCAAAGAAATACATGGAAAAAAAAATGAGAAAATTATGGTCGTTTTCATGAATATTATTTGTCTGTCAACATATAATATTATCTACTTACAACCAAATAATATTATCTGTTTTTTATCTGATAGACAGGCTTTTCGCTGAACAAAAAAGTAGCGAGGGGCTTGTTAAAAAAATGGTCAAATTATGTGAGTTTTTGACTAATACACTTAATTTTTAGGGGTCTATGACAAAATATTCCCATATATTATTTATCAATTTTTTTAGCCCTGAATTCTCATCCGAATAGATTTTACACAGATTTGTATGGTCATGACTTATGGTTCCAAATTCTACCCATATATATTACTCTATTATTTCTCTCCTGCAAACTATGTACCATTTATCATGCAGACTTACATCTCACAGAAATCCACACACATTCTTTATCAATCAAGCTGCATATATATATATATATATACACATTTACGTATATATAAACAATTATACACAATGGTGGGTCTTGATGCAACAGTAAGGTTGGTCCATTGTGACCTGATCGCAAATTATTTATACCTCTTAATCTCAAATAAGGTTGGTCTACTCTGACCTAATTGCAAATTGTTCATACCTCTTAATCTCAATTCCCACTAGACCAAAATCTTGAAGTCTTGTTTGTAAATATTTGTTGTCACAATTCACAGGCAATCTATTTGCTATCAAACCCAAATGGAGATATGAAGCTATATGAGTTTGTAGTAATATTTGGGTGCTTCATGTTGATTTTAGCTCAAATACCATCTTTTCACTCACTAAGGCACATCAACTTAGTGTCCTTAGTACTATGCATTGTCTACAGCACTTGTGCCACTGCTGGTTCCATTTCTATAGGTAAACTATGCTCAACAATCTATTTTTTCTTGTTCAATTTAGAGCCGTTTGGGTTAGCTATAAAAATAATCATTTTTGAAATAAGAAATTATTATTTTTATTATTATTATTATTATTATTTTAAGCTACAAATTGGAGCTTTATACAACCCCCCCCCCCCCCCCCTCCCAAACCAAAAAAAGTGTTTTTTTAGAAGGGGGGGGGGGGGGGGGGGGGGGTCTTTTTTAGCTTTAAAAAGGAATCAGTTCATTAGAGACGAATCAAATTTTTAGAAAGATGTGAAAAACCTAATCCAAAAGGTCTCTTAAACTGATTTATTCAAGAGAAATGCATGAACTTGGAGTAAATCTTCAAAGTAATTATTATGTTTCTTTTCGTAGGAAGTTCCTCAAAAGGGCCAGAAAAAGACTATTCCGTGAAAGGTAATAGCGAATCTCGCGTTTTTGGTGTATTCAACGCAATTGCCATCATTGCCACAACATTTGGTAATGGGATCATTCCTGAAATCCAAGTATGTAAAATAGTTATACATGTAATTATAGCTTGGGTGAATATCCCAAGTATGTAAAATAGTTATACATGTAATTATAGCGTGGGTAAATATCACCGACTTCTCCTAAACTATGTCAATATATTAACAAACTTTCTAATGTTCAAAAAAAAAAAAAAAATCAACGATCTCCTATGAAATAAAACTTTGTTTCAATAACCGTCCTTCATTTAATGGTTGTAAAAGGAGTCAAACGTATGTTAGTGACGTCACCATGTATCAAAATTTAAATGTCAAAATTACCTCGGAGTGAACTCGCTTTGTAATGGAATTTTGAGATTCCGAAATTTTCAAATCAGTAGCGGCACGAGCTTTGCAATTCCAAAATTTTGAAATTTTCTTTAAATGCCTCAATTGCAATTCAATCTATCCAAACATTCAGCCTATAAGCTAGACGGGAGGTCGATGATATTTTTCGAAATACGTGGGAGATTGGTGATGTACTTTACTCTTGTATTTTTCAAGGGCAATTTCAGCAAACTACTTTATACTAGAATGCTACCAAATGCAAAATAATTGTGTGACTTGTAGGCAACATTGGCACCACCAGTGAAGGGGAAGATGTTCAAGGGACTGTGTGTTTGTTATTCTGTAGTGACAGTGACTTTCTTCAGTGTAGCCATTTCTGGCTATTGGGCATTTGGAAACCAAGCTAAGGGTCTTATTATTAGCAACTTCTTGGATAATGATACACCTCTGGTGCCCAAATGGTTCATTTTGATCACTAACATGTTCACTATTCTTCAACAATCAGCCACTGCTGTGGTAAGAACCTCTCTCTCTCTCTCTCTCTCTCTCTCTCTCTCTCTCTCTCTCTCTCTCTCTCCCGTGAATCGTGATGCATATAAGCACATACTTGTGCACACTACACAAAGCCTACTTTTGTGCACATATTAACACTTGTTATATATGTTTTTTACACTAAATTAATACAAAATTAATATTAAAAAAAAATCATATTTGTCCTTATCAAAGTACTTAAAGCCCGTGTTTGTAAAAAAAAATTCCAAACACCGTAACATAAGAAGAAAAAATGTTTTCATTCAGACAAATGATTTTGCATGAATAGTTTTCTCCATCTTAAAACATTTTCCGTTGAAACAAACGGAGCGATAAGCTAAAGAGGGGAAGGCATTGTTTGGCAGGTATATTTGCAGCCTACAAACGAGGTTCTCGAGCGAACATTTTCGGACCCGACCAGCGGTGAATTCTCTGCCCGAAATGTGATCCCGAGAGTGATCTCTCGCTCACTATCTGTAGTGGTTTCAACTACAATTGCTGCAATGCTTCCATTCTTTGGGGATATCAATGCAGTGATTGGGGCATTTGGGTTTATGCCACTTGACTTTGTTCTGCCTATGGTTTTCTTCAACTTGACGTTTAAGCCGTCCAAACGAGGCATTATTTTCTGGGTAAATGTCATCATATCTGTGGTTTTTTCCACATTGGGAGTGATTGCATCAGTTGCAGCAGTTAGACAAGTTAGTCTTGATGCCAAAGAATACCGTTTATTTGCTAATATTTGATATAAAAAAAAATGTATCATTCTTTTTCTTCTTAGGAAGAAAAGATAAGACGGGGGGTTTTACTTGTAACATTTAAGGGGCTATTTTGAAAAGCTCAGAATGAGTTATGTGGTTCATAAGTGAACCGGTTCAATACATGCAACCTTTCATTAGATGGTCTTTTTTTATTGCTTAGTAGTCATTGTCCGATCTGTATCCATATTCTGAAAAGGTTATATGCCAACCTAATAAACATAATGCTTGTTTTCTGGAAAATTGATAGAAAATATGAGAGTGAAACTTGGTATAATTATATGTTGTGCATATCCGAACATGACCTTTAGGGGATGTTGGGAAAAACTCACAAGTCACAACTGATTCAGATTCTATTTTCTTTTCTTTTCTATTCGTTATTTATTTTATTTTTTTTTTTCTTTTCTGAGTTCTTGGTACATGTTATTTTATTGAATAAGAGTCTGGTCTACTATTACTCTTAAAACTGGTTCTTTAGCAAATTAGCATGATGTTGGCCTTCAAGAAAACTAGATTATAAGAAATAAGAACATGACTAAACCTGATCCAAATTTGGGCATTTCCAAACAGACTCTTACATTGGACTCCAAAGCATACCAAAAAGGTGTGTGTTTTTGCTGGGGTGTGTTGTCTGTTGTGTGTGTATCTGTGTGTGACACACTACTAAACAAGGGTGGATGAATGACATAGGACAGCATAACATAAGCAGTAATTGGAAAGAGAGCATTTTTGCTCACCCAATTTTTGGTGCACCAATGCTCACTCAAGTCTGTCATTGGTCAATGCAGTGGGACCCAAGATTAAACACCATTAATTAAATTCTGAGTTCCACTGCATTGACTAATGAGAGAGTTAGGTAAGTATTAGTGCACCAAAAATTGGGTGAACAAAAGTATTTTCAATTAGAAAATGAGACTTTTGAGCGAAAACAAAGAAGGAAATAAATAAAAATAAAAAATTTTAGAGAACAAATTGAACTTCCATATTATTTTTGATCTTGCAAAGAACTAAATGCGAAAAGTTGCTATCTGATAACTATGTAATGATGAATGATCCACATCATCATCCTCTATGGACTTTCAACCTACCCTATCTACAAAATCATTTTTTTTTTTTGGTAATCGGGGGTGTCTGGGCCAGCTTGCGCGCACCTCAACTAATCCCCCGAGGCCTGGAGGCGCCTGGTGAACGATTTATAGGTTTTCTCAACTTAAATACGGAGTAACAAAGAAACATAAGCAGAAAAAATAAAATAAATAAACACCATTATAGTTTCAAATTTCACAGTAAAATCTGTAAATGGGAAAAAAAAAATTCTTGCACTGCCAAAGCGATATTCAGTTAATCCATTCTTCGCCTTCCACCACCACCCTCTGATATCAAACACTAATATCTAAAATATTAAACACAAAATCACCCATCATTTTCATTCCGATTATAAGCAAAACTGGAAAATTTGAGAGAGAGAGAGAGATCAAACCTTTATTTATCGAAGACACGGTTGATGTGAGGTGTTCTTTGGTCAGGCTCTGAGGGTTGTGAAGCATTTCGATCGACACGAGCATGAGAAGCACTATTTCCATCAGCACTCTTTGCTTTACCATTTGGTGCTCTATCTAAGTTGCCAGGCATGTCTTTAGCTCTTAAAGATTCAGAAGAGTGCCTCCTTTGAAGCTGGTTCTTGATACTCTGCTTGAAACTGGCTAGAACTAACTGGTGAAAATGAAAAGTAACAAAACATAAGGCCTAAGGGCAATGTTGTCAAATCGTGAATCGATCGGTTTGCCAAAATTATGAATTATGGATCGTAAGATTCAATTTTTGGGAAAATAAATTATAGTAAATTTGTATAGGCATAAAAGGAGAATGTATATACATGATAAATGTGTGTGCTTTTTTTAGGATGTGAAGCCCAACACTACATGTACAACATGAATGTCAATAGGACAATGCATGAATAGCATTAGTACTGATTTCGTAATGAAAAGCTTGGCAGCATCCGAGTAGTCACACATTTAGTCACACACAAGCAGAAGCTTCATATAATGAAATATCATTAGTACTTAACAACCTGTTAACAAATAAAAGTAAAGAATAGAAGGGCATGTAACACGGACAAAAAATAAGACACCACCTTTTTCTTTGCGAAATTTGCGAAACTCAAACGTTTTATGAATCATATGAATTGCGTGAATTGTGTTGTGAATCGTCCATGAATCGGATGATTCAGATCGATTCAATGTGATTCTAATTCAAAGGCATGATTCGAATCTTTGGGTTTGAGAATCGAATAAAATCGTATGAATCGAATCATGAATCGTCGATTCTAACAACCATGCCTAAGGGTACATAGATTTAGTAGATATCAATCTAAAGTAACGCAGTATAAACAAAAGAAAAGAAAAGAAAAGAAAAAATCAGGAAGAGAGGTGGCTTCGGATTAAGCGACCCCAAATACAGATGAAATGTATGTATTTAAGTTCTTTTGCCAAAATAACCCTTAAGAAGAAGAAAAAAAAAAAAAAAAAACACTTCCATTCACTAAGAAGAACCACTTATATTCTTTGTATGATTTGTAACATGTCAGAATGAAGAGAAAGTGTATCTCCGTATATTTATCTATCGATTTGTCCTTAAAAATTAGTATTCAATTCTCGATTTTTTTCCCTGGTTGGCACACTTTGGATATAAAGACAAACATAAAAGAAAAATGAAAGAGCAGTAGATATGGAGAGATAAATGGGATAGAAAGAGTGTCTTTTGTAGTGGAGGTTGAGGGAATGGGCTTCCATTAACTCCAGACTCAATGTTCAAAACCTTATCTCCCACTTAAATGCATACTCAAGTGGCATTAACATTTGTGAAAGAACTTAAGTAAAAATTGGAATTAAAAACCAAGTTGAAGATGAAACTAATGTAAAACAACAGGGAAGAAGTTGTTCCAAAGTTGTCTTCCAAACACACTCCAAATGATTTTTCAGAAACCATTTTAGCAGAGATATAAAGTAAACTTGGTTTGAGGAATAACAAAAGTACAAAGTTCAGATAAAACTCATTTCCCCTTTTAGCTTGCATATGAAGAAGCGACTTGGTGGTTCATAGAACCACACGCTTCTCATCTTCTATTGTAAAAATAACTCTCACTCCGACATGTTTCTATCCCTATCCTACCTCTACCCCCTCTTTCGTTCTTTTCCCTCTCTGTATCTAATCTATATCTAACCTATAACAATATTGTTACATGTACCATGAAAAGTTAAAACCAAAAGTCATTTCCATACTAAATGCACCAGTTATTGGAAACAACTATATAATAAATACACCTTAGGTCTTCCCGCCATATGTGCGTCGTAAAAAGGGTACTTATTGACTATTTGTTAGAATCTAAACAAATCTGTAGAATCTGTAGAAAGTGATAACAATCTAAGGCAAGAAATTATTAATGCCAATATTTGTTAGTACTGTATACGGATTCAATTATATCAGAATTAACTTAACAGGTCTTAAACTCGCATCTTAAGTGCTTTAGAAAATTTAGTCTAAACTTCTCATCTATTACCAAGTACTAAGGTATGCATACATCAAGGTTTATAAATATGAAATATGATATAGTCATTAAAAGTAAAATATCACAATTATAGAATTATAACACATACTAAAAGGTAGCCATTTCATTTAGAGATAAAAGATTACATAGATGATTACAATTCTCTTCTACTTCGAAGACCTGTGTGCCCAAAAGATGGGCTATTATCCCAATATACATCTTCCAAAAAGTGCAAGGTCTCTAACTTAGCATAAGCATTAAACAAAAGCTGGGACTATTGGTACAATAATACATATGTATATTGATAAGCTAGATCTTAGGAAATCTAGTACAAAAGTCTCTTATGTCTTATTCGTAGGGTGGAGCATCTTCCAAGTCTGTGGCTCTCCATCCATTCACATGTCGAAATCATCATTTTCTACGAACTTGTCCTCATGGAATTCACAACGGTGGTCCTTCCCTTCTCCTTCTGAGTTAACCGGCGGAAATTGACTGATGCTTCTTACTTCCTAGCAATACTTGCAGACGTAGCCCATCTTGACACATTGATAGCATTGCGTATCTTGTCTTTTTGTTCTCCTGGGTGCTACGCAGTTCTTGGAATGATGTCTGGGAATCTGACAGTTATAGCAAATCGAGAGTGACTGGTTCAGCAGTTTGGTTTGTATTGTCAAATTATGTTCCTCTATACCAATTATGGGTCCCTTGTGCTTTTGTTTGTCATCTTTGTCTCTCCTTTCTTTGTTTGAGTTTCAATTTCCTATCCTTGGTGCCCAGCATTTCTTACTAAGGTGTGGCCCATGTGTTGGGTGTGTGCCCTCAAACCATTACTTTATGTATGAGACATTGACATTTTAATATATGGATATCAGCTTTACATTTTATTATGTATGTTTCTTTCATGAGATGATTGTTAATCCTTAAGTATCATAGTAAGTAATTCATGTATGTATGTATCTCATACATACATCTACCATCTTAGTTACAGTGGATGATGAGACTAGATACCTCATCAGGTTTACGATGTAGCATGATTAACTACCATTGGATGGAGTGATGAATCTGAATCACCGGAGTATGACTCTTAGTTAATATGCTAGTGCTTATAGTGCCTTGACGGGCCTGAGCTTTCCTATTGACACTCAAGACTGTCTACAGTTGATAGGAACTCATAATTTGTATAAGGTACATGTTCTCAATCTTGAGATGATTATGGACACAGACTGTGGATATGACTGCTTTGACTTACCAATCAGTAAGGTCTATAGAAGACCAACACCTGGATATCTTGGGTATGTCATGTTCATAAGGTTGTGAACATATATTGTCAAAATAGAATCTACCCTCTATTATAGAGTAAGCATTCCCTTGAGAATGTCACCAAGTTAATTATGAGAACTGCAGTCTTGTTGATAAGTAGTTATCAACATGTTTGGTAATCATGAGAGGTGAATGAGACTCAAGGAATACAAGAAGTAATCATAATTTAGGTTGACAGTAACCGTTTATCCGACTACCTGAATATGATTGCGAATGCTGATGGTAAAGGGACATTAGTAGACCATACAAGTCTAGACATCGCTTCGTATATGTTCTTTTGTGTAGGAGTTCCGTTATCGTTATATAGTGGAGTAAACGTTAACTGATCAGTTGGTTAGTTTGCTGATCAAAGAGTTTGATCATAGGAATTAATAGCTAATCTAAGCCAACAATAAAAAGCCTAAGAGGTCCCACTCTTAGCTCCGCTAGAATGCTTGGAAAGGCACATGAGAATCTTGTTAAGACAAGTTCGTTCGATCGATCGAAGGAGTCTCGATCGATTGAAGTCTAGACAGGTTTGATCGATTGATCGAAGGTGGTTCAATCGATCGAAGCTTCGATCGATCGAAGCCACTTCGATCACTTGAACGTTAGGTCGGTTCTGGGAATCTATAAATAGGGCAGCTCCGTTCAGAAATCAGAGTTCGTCATTTCATTATTCCAGAAGCTGTAGAAACTATTTTAGGGCTTCACAAACCTTCTCTATCCTCTCTACACCAACCCTAGTCTCTCCGGGAGTATCTATAGGAGTCATAAGAGTGAAGACCATCTAGTGGAGGCTGGTGAAAGTCAGAGATTTTAAAATTGGGTTCAAGACACTAAGGTATAATTCTTGTCCCCTCTTGTACGCATCTATAGAGTTAACGAGTATTAGATCCAAGCTACCAATAAAGTTTTTGAAACTTAATCTTTCCGTTGCGCGTTTAAAATAATTTTTAAGCCCTTTTTTTCCTTCAATTGGTATCAGAGCCACGCTTGTTTGGATCTATAGATGCGTTTTGAAACACTAGTTTTGATTTGCATGTTGATTTTAGAACTGTTTTCGAAACTACATCATCACATATCTGTTTCTGCAACAGTCTCGAAGCGGAATACAAATCTGTGATTGCATTGGATGCATGGTGGGTTCGATCGATCGAAGTATGTTCGATCAATTGAACCTCTCTGTTCTCAAGCGATCAAACTGGTTTCGATTGATCAAACTTCGTTTTGTTCGATCGATTAAATGTGTTTCGATCGATCAAGAGGGATTCTCTGTCCAGGTGTTCCTTTCACAGTTTTAAAAGATTTTAAAATTATTTACTTTAATTTTATATTATTCTATAAGTTTTTTCAAATTGAACGTTCAATCGATTGAACTATATTCAATCGATCGAAGGTTCGAGCGATCGAACCTTTGTCGATCGATCGATCAAAGTGTGACAGAGAACAAAATTGTTTTAAGTTCTAATTCAGTACGTAAAGAGTTTATGTAATGTGTGAATCAAATAGGGGTTCCAATAGTTACATATATTTGTTATATATGCGTGGATGTGCGTACGACTAACCCTTTTGCAGCAAGTTTAGTCCACTATCTCCCATGCCACCAAGATTAGTTTGTATATGCTTGTTTGTGATTGGAATATTTAATATGTTATTACTACATGCATAATAAAAACAAGTTTCTGAAATAAAATTCAAAAATCGTTTTAACTCATTAGTAGATATTGGATGTCTATGGGCAATGAGTAGAAACATTTTTCCAAAAGCAAAATCCTTATTTACCAAACTAGTAGGAGAGGGTCTTATAAATAACACCCACGATCTTCCATTAACGGTTCACTGTAAGATTTGTGCATTTTGTGTCACCTCGCCAGGGGTGATCGTTCCACACGGAGGGTACACTACTCATTCATTACTAGATGTGAACTTCCTATGGATAGGATTAATCAAACGTGTTAGAGGGTGACCACCACACAGAGGCACTACTTGAGGCGGTTGTGATTAGATCGTAGTTAATGGTACACTATAGCTAAGCTATGGATAAGGGATCCCACACGGGGCGTTATTCAGAAACTTAGAGATCAAATAGGTTTGGGAGTCATAACTTGTTTTGCAAGAGTTGCACAGTAGACAAGTCATGATTAATCAAAAGATCGAGTGTTGACCGCCACACGGAGGCTTTACTCTTTCGTTTTGATATTCCGGCGACTTTGTTTTTAAATAAGAGTTTTAAGGATTCTTTTATTTCAAATTGTCAAACTCTGATATCCATATTTATTTTGTCTTTTGATTTTTCCAGTAAATCATAATGTCTGGATCTGCATTTAATCCACTTGCCACTATACTCACTCAGAACAAGTTAACTGGAAATAACTACACATAATGGAAACGTAACCTAGACATCGTGTTGACTGTGGAGGATCACATCTATATCCTTACCACCCCATGCCCTGAAGAACCCGCGGTAAATGCTTCGGTAGCTGCCAGACGCGAGTTCGACAAGTAGAAGAAGTCGAATGGAATGGCTTGCTGCTACATTCTGGCCTCAATGGTTGGTGTGTTGCAACATCAATTCTAGTCGAATAATTTTGCCAATGATATTATCAAATCCCTGAAAAAGATGTTTAGAGAGCATGGCAGGCCTACCAGGCAGGTAGCTATGCAGAAGATAATGAGTGCCAAGATGTCGGAAGGGACTCCAATCAAAAAACATGTTTTAAAAATGATTGGTTATTTGAACGAGCTGGAAACCCTAGGAGCCATCGACGCACAGACCCAAGTTGATATGATCCTCAATTCGTTGTCGCCTTCATTCGCTCAATTTAAACTTAACTATAATATGAATCAAATGAATTTTTCAATGAGCAAATTGATGAGTTTTCTTCTGGTAACGGAAGGGGTGATCAAACCTGGGGGCAACGTTTTGAACGTTGAGAAAGGCTCTTCCTCCTCCCAATCTACATCGAAAGGAAAGAAGGGGAAGAAGAAAGCTGGCATTGGTGGTCCAAGTGTTGGACCAATCCCTAAGATTGCAAAATCTAAGGGAAAAGATAAGGGTAAGGGGAAGGTGGGTGGCCAAGGCAAAGGAAAGTGTTTCCAATGCAGTGAGAAGGGCCACTAGAAGAGGAATTGTCCACAATTCTTGGTTACAAGGGTTTAAGGTATGATTGAATCACATGTGATTGAAGTAAGTTTTATAACGGATACTTCAAACACTTGGTGCATTGATTATGGTGCGACTAACCATATATGTAATTCGTTGCAGGGGTTCAGATCAACCAGGAAATGCAGTGATGGAGAAATCATGCTGACTCTGGGATCTAGCGCAACCATTTCCGCGGTTGCAATAGGAGTAGTAGCTTTAGAATTTTCAGACAATAATGTTTTGATTTTATCATATGTACTTTGCGTCCCTTTAGTGAGATGTAATTTAATTTCAATTTCTAATTTATCAAATAATGGTTATTCTTTATGATACGTACACAAATATCAAGTCAAGGTCTTACCGCCAGTTCAGTAAGGAAATGCGATGTCATCCGGAGTAGGCGCTTGCTACTAAGCCATCCCGGGCTGATTGGCCTATGACCGCCCGGTCTGGACCCATAGCTCAGGCTTATGAAGCAGACTCGTCCCCCAGTGGACGCGACCCTGGCCTGCCCGTGGCTTGCTCTACAAGGTCCCAGGCAGTTTCCTAACTCAATCAGAAGACTAATGGAAAGTACAAGCTATTTCCTAAACCGCTTAGGAAACTTCCATGATTTATGCCTAATCACTTGTAATCAGATTAGGCCTCCTAAATTAGCTAGTTACCTTGTATGGGTGGTCTCTTACATCTATAAAAGAGACAACTCACCCCCATTAAAGGGGATCGCATTCTTGTTTCACAGAATAGTAAGATAAATCACTTATACGCATATACTCGGCCGATTTTCTGGTAGTGCCATCCTCTTTGTTGGTTCACCAAAGGCCTCCAGTGATTTGTTAGTGAACGAGTTCCGACGCACACGTGGACGTAGGTCACCTAGTTAACAGGGCCAAACCACATACAAACTGCTTTTGTCTCTCTTTCTCCTTAAACTATTCTTCTTGCTCGTACCCAAATTTTGGCATCATCTATGGGAACTATAAACTCTCTCAGAAAAACAAATCTGTGACTGATCAATATGCCGCTAAAGAAGGGTAAGAAGACCACTGCTCCAACAGGTCAGGCGGACTCATAGCCTGGGCATCCAGCCGCCTCCATGACCTCCGAGCAGATCACCACGGATCTTGCGCATCTACTGGAGGGCCAGTGACAAACTCAGCAGCAGATCAAAGCGTTGCCGACCCGACAGGATAAGCTACCTCAAATCGAGGATCAGCTCGGGAAGGGCGCGAACGACCAGGAGCCCGTACAGGTCTGAAGGTGTGCCCACACTGAACCTGTATCTCCGCCGGCTTTGGGGAAGTTTGGGAATGATGAACGTAGCCAGGCTCCCGAGCTGACCCGACGACGTGCCCGGGCCAACTCGCGCCGGGCGAGGGACGCCAGAGAGATCATCAACAGCAGACGCGCTGCCAGAAGGGAGGGGTAAGGACAAACAGCCCAGGATTCGGTCAAAGATCCCCCGGCCAAGAGCCGTGGAGATCTTGGGCACACGATTGCCCAGAGTCGAAGCTGAGTCCCATCCTCGAGGACAACGCACTTCGAGGAAGAGGCCTCATCATCTGACCCGATATACTGCTCAAATACAGAGCGGAAGATCGATAGAAAGATGTCAAAGCCCAGATCGAGGACCTACAGAAGTAAATTGAGAAATTGAGGGGCAAATCGGGCCATGACCACATCAATACAGAAACTGAGTCTCCCTTTACCGTCCAGGTCACAGGATTCCCCATCCTGCGGAAATTCAAACCACCGCATCTCGATTCTTATGACGGTTCGAGAAGCCTAGTGGATCATGTCCGAACTTACAAGGCCCAGATGGCGCTGGTCACCATCGTCGATGAGCTACTGTGCCTAGCCTTTCCTAGCACTCTCAAAGGCCCTACTGCGCAGTGGTTCTACGCACTGAAACCTCGAATAGTTGATGATTTCAAAGCACTCAGCAAGCGCTCCATCAGCCAGTTGGAGGGGATGCTCGATCGATCACAGCCAGACACCTAATTGCTGATCGTTAAACTACGCAAGGGAGAATCCATGAACGATTACGTGACCGTTTCAATCAGCAAAGGCTCCAGATTTGCCACCTAAACAAAACGGTCGCTATCACGGCCTTCTGCTCGAGAGTACAGCACACCAAGGTTGCCACGTCATTTTACCATGACCGACCGGCCACCTTGGTTGAACACTCAGAGAGGGTTGGAAAGTACATTGACATGGAGGAGTTCCTAAAGTCCAAGCGTTCTAGCTTTGCAGGAGATGAGTCCCCGAAATCCAAAAGCAAATGCGAAGGCTCCGAGAAGGGTTCAGGAAAGAAGCCGAAGCAGGATCAGCAGAGAGGTGGTCAGGACTAGGCCCCGATTGCCTTCATACCTATTTCCCGGCCTATCCACGAGGTCATGGCTGCCACTGAGACCCCGAGGCTGCTCCAATAACCGAAAAAGTTGAAGAGCCCACCCGGTAAGAAAAACTGGGATAAGTTTTGCCGGTATCATAAAGACCATGGTCACAACACAGAGAACTGCTTCAAGCTTAAGATTTCTATTGAGAAGCTGATTGAACAGGGTCATCTAGTCGAGTTTATCACGGTAGAGAGACGACCTCGGCCAGACACCCGATCTCCCGAGCAGCCACAACCCCTCGGGTAAATCAATGTGATCTCTGGAGGAACTGTAGACGAAGGGGACTCACAGTCGGCTAGGAAGAGGCATGTTCGGGCATCCCGATCAGATATCTGGCATGTCCAATCTGCCAGCTCCATGCCGACCGATGTCCTAACATTCTCATCCGACAATATAAAGGATCTGTATTGCCCCCACGATGATCCGCTGGTGGTGACACTCTCTATAGAAAATTATGTGGTCAAAAGGGTATTAGTAGACACAGGCAGCTCCTCTGATATTTTGTTCATCTCAGCTTTTGTTAGTTTGGGATATCAAGGGATTGACTCTGACTAGTAGCCACTCCCCTGGTATGATTCAATGGATCTAGTATACAACTGCTCGGTACAATCGAGCTTGCAGTTCTCATGGGGACCTACCCCCAACAAGTTTCCATACTTGCAAAATTTATGGTAGTAGAAACTCCATCTGCCTATAATGTCATCTTAGGAAGGCCAACGCTCAACAAGGCCAAGGTGGTTGTGTCAACATACGGCCTAGTAATCAAGTTTCCAACCCCCCAGGGTCCCGGGAGCTTGCGTGGAGACCAAGTAACTGCCCAGAGCTGTTATATCAGCTCCTTGCACAGAGAAGCAGTTACGAAAACGTTGAATGTTCAGGAGATAGACCCGAGGGACATGAGGGATGGAGTAGGCCCGATAGAAGAGCTAGAACAAGTGGTGCTGGACCCCTAAATCCCCGACTGGTCCGTCAGTATTGGCACTCTCTTGGAGCCAGGCCTCAAGGAGAAGTTGATCTAATTCCTGCAACAGAGCCAGGACGTCTTCGCTTGCTGCCATGAAGACATGCTTGGGATTAACCCCCGGGTTACGTCCCACCATCTCAAATCCGACACGGACTCCCGACCAGTCAAGCAAAAGAGGAGGGGCATGGCCCCTGAAAGACAAGCACCAGTGCGTGAAGAAATTTAAAAGCTCCTAAAGGCAAAGTCCATTCAAGAGGTCCACTATCCCGACTGGTTGGCAAATGTGATACTAGTCAAGAAAAGTAACGGGAAATGGAGAATGTGTATGGATTTTACCAAACTGAACAAAGCCTACCCTAAGGATTGCTATCCACTGCCTAGGATAGACCTCCTTATGGACTCCACGGCCAGTCACTCACTTCTTTCATTCATGGACGCCTACTCGGGGTACAACTAGATCAGCATGTATCCCGGGGAAGAAGAGAAGACTTCCTTCATCACAAACCAGCATACGTATTGCTACAAAGTAATGCCCTTCGGTCTCAAAAATGCCAGGGCAACTTATCAATGCCTGGTCAATTACATGTTCAAAGATTTGATCGAGAAGTCAATAGAGGTGTATGTTGACCACCTCTTGGTCAAAAGCCGAGATGAGTCCGATCATCTTAAGCATCTGGCCGGGGCCTTCAGCATCTTAAGAAAGTTTGGAATGAGGTTGAACCCAACCAAGTACACATTTGGAGTCTCATCCGGAAAGTTTCTGGGTCATTTGGTAAGTCGGCGAGGAATTGAGGCAAACCCCGAAAAAATTCAGGCTATTATTAATATGCGATCACCCAGGTCCACCAAGGAAGTTCAGAGTCTGGCTGGATGGGTAGCCATACTCAACAGGTTCGTCTCCCGAGCTAACGACCAGTGTCTACCATTTTTTAAGATCCTCCATAAAGTCTTCTAGTGGTCAGAGGAGTGTGAAGAGGCGTTTCAGGACTTAAAGAAGTACCTGACGTCGCCTCCTCTACTCTCGACGCCCGTACCTAAGGAAGAACTATACTTGTACTTGGTGGTGTCACCCTCGGCGGTAAGCTCCGCACTCATCCGAGAAGGGCACGAGATACAGTTCTCAGTTTATTACACCAACCGAGCGCTCTAAGGCGCAGAAAGTCGGTACTCCCGCATCGAGAAGCTGGCCTTTGCCCTCATCACCTCTGCCTAGAGACTCTGCCCGTACTTCCATGTCTACATCATTGTGGTCCTCACAGATCAGCCTATTCTACAGACCCCAGACGGTAATCAAGGGACAAGCAATGGCTGATTTTCTTGTAGAGTTCACATACCCAGAAGACGCAGTCGAAGAACTCAACTCGCCGATTATACCACCCGGTCTACAGCCTGACACCCCTACCTGGGTACTTTATGTGGATGGGTCATCCAATAAGCAAGGCTGCAGGGCAGGGATCATCCTTACCACACCTGACACAATCCAGTTAGAGTATGCACTAAGGTTTGGATTACAGTTGGCTACTTCGATGGGTGCACAGTAAATCCAAGGGTATAGCGACTCCCAGCTCGTGGTCAATTAAGTTAATCTGGAGT
This sequence comes from Hydrangea macrophylla, assembly GCA_033977485.1. Lineage (NCBI taxonomy): Eukaryota > Viridiplantae > Streptophyta > Magnoliopsida > Cornales > Hydrangeaceae > Hydrangea > Hydrangea macrophylla. Next base: position 95,822,434 of record CM066997.1, on the reverse strand, counting down.
ATGAAGCTTGGGAAGACAGCATGGTAGCCTACCTAGCCCTCGTCCGAACAGTTTCAAAGAAGCTTAAAGGGTTCTCCATTACACAGATCCTGAGGGAAAAGAATACAAGAGCCGACCGATTAGCTCGTCTTACTTCATCCTCTGAGTCAGACCTACCTGGGATAAGGATAGAGTACTTACCCGAGCCCAGTGTGGCCAATGTAGAAGGCATGAAGGTCGAAACGGTCACTTTAGGGCCCAATTGGATGGATTTGATTGTGACGTTCCTCACAATTGGAGGCTTACCAGACGGAAAAGATAAAGCCCGGCGGGTAAGATACCGGGCGGTCAGATATCATCTCATCGATGGCATGCTCTATAAGAGAGGGTTCACTATCCCATATCTTCGATGTGTTCACCCCACCCAAGCTCAAGGAATATTAAACGAAATCCACGAGGGCGTGTGTGGGAACCACGTAGGAGGTAGGGCACTTTCTCGCAAAGCTCTGTTACAAGGCTATTACTAGCCGACGATGGCTCGGGATTCCCATGAATACGTCAAACGGTGTGACAAGTGTTAGAGATATTCTCCCATGATCAGTGACCCAGGAGAGCTCTAGACACCAATCCTCAGCCCCTGGCCATTCACTCAGTGGGGCATTGATATCGTCGGTCCCCTTCCAATGGGAAAAAGACAAGTTAAGTTTGTCGTCGTCGCAATGAACTATTTCACTAAGTGGGGGAAAGTCGAGCCCTTGGCAACGATCATTGAGAAAAAGATGGAGAGTTTTATTGAGAAAAACATTCTTAGCAGGTTTGGCATCCCCCGGGTCCTTGTCAGCAACAACGGAAAGTAGTTTGACACTCCGGTCTTTAGGCAGTTCTGCTCGAGCTTCGGAATATCAAACCACTACTCTTTTCTCTAGCACCCTCAAGCCAATGGCCAAGCCGAGGTGACAAAATCAACAATTCTGCAGTCAATCAAAACCAGACTTAGAAAGGCCAAAGTTCTTTAGGCAGAAGAACTACCGACCCTTCTGTGGGCCTACCGTACCACTCCCTGAACAACAATAGGGGAAACACCATTCTCACTTACCTATGGATTTGAGGCAGTAGTACCCATAGAGCTCGGACTGCCAACGTTCCGGATGGCGAATTTTAGCGAACAAAGAATTTAGGAAGCCCTTAGGGGGTATGGACACGCGGAATCAGTCTTCCCATTTTTGTTTGTTTGAAATTTTGATTTGAAGAAAAGAAGGTCTATTGAAAATAGATACAGAGTCTCCACTTGGTCTTCAAGGACCAAGAAACCTAATTTTGACTCACCCAAACGGATAAAGGGCACTGGCCCTTCATAACCAAAGAACTTGATTTGGGGTTTTGGTATGAGAGAGGAAGGAGCCTTTGTCACAACTAAAACACCCTCAACTCGCCCCTTCTTTCGACGGGCCTCAATTAGCATCCAAATAATCATCTTATACTATGTTTGTTTTAACAAATAATACTATGATAGTATATTACATCTCATAAGAATATTGAAATGGAAGATCAAAAGATAAGATATCATTTATAAGATCTAGCCAAGTATCACACTGTAACACCCCGTATTTTCTTTTCCATAAATAAATGAATATTTCTTTTATTTCTATTAATAAATATTTATTTGGGGTCAAACCATAATTTCCTTAAATATAGAAATACTTTATGTGGTTTTAAAAGCAATATTTATAATTTTGTATAAACTGGGAATTTATTTCCTACGCGTATATGATTTTCTGTATTTTGTTTTCAACCGAAAAATACCAATTTTTGTTTTAAAACTGCGTCTTTACCGCGTCTTTGGAGTGGGAGCACGTGAGCTCAACCACACCGTGCGATTTTCAGTAGTTGCTTGGAGCCCAAAAAAATTTCTCAGTATATATATGTACACGTCTCTCTCTCTCTAACTCACTGTATCTCTCTATTCTCTCAATCTCCCTCTAATTCTCTCAACTCTCTTGATCTCTCTCTCAAGATCAACACACACACACATAGATGATATATTATATACATACACACAGTTATATATAGATATTGTTATCTCAAAAATCAAGAGAGAAGAACGGAGAAATTCTCAAACGACGAAAACTTCGGCGGAATTCTCGGTCTCTAAATTCTCAGTTTAAACACCTCAGTGAGTATTATAAACTCACTCTCAACGTTTATATATGTATATTTTAGTGTATATAGATATGTATATACATATATATGCATAATCACCATTGAAGCTTGAAAATTGGAGTTTTACAAAAGTTAACCAAAATCAATTCCGTGAATTGGGAATGAAAGATCTTAGTCCCAATAAGCTGCGGTTCGAATACTACGGCTTAATTCATCTGCATCGCGACGTATCATTGATTTAAAGTTTTGTCACCTCTCGGTTTTACGTGAAATTCGAGAGCTACGATTGAAATTAGTTTAAACCGATCATGTTTTCGTAATCCTTGCGGAAAAACGAAGAAATCCATATATTACATGTCCTGGTTGAAGCAGAATTCAAAAATGGGTAAAAACTAGCTCTTAAATTTGAAACTGTGGAAGAAGATGAAGTTCCAATCAATTGGAAACATATCCAATCGATTGACATGCCATCCAATCGATTGACACTTTTGCCAATCGATTGGCATGTTTCAGCACTAACAACTTTTACTAAAACTGTCATAACTTCCTCTAGGAAACTCGAAAATGCGCACCGTTTGAAGTGTTGGAAACTAGACTCAAAGACCTTTCATTTGATATATAATTCATCTGCAAAATTATAATTCATTTCTAAGGGCATTGCTTCAAAGTGGACATGCTTGTGTACTAGTAGCTGAAAAAACGTATTAAAGTAGTTTTTGATGAATTTACTTGTTGCTTCATATATGACTTGATAATTTAGATCGTGGGTACTAACTCAATGATTTTAAGTACATTGCACCTTGTTAATAAAGAAAAATAAAAAGACTTGATTTTCTCGTACATTTGTTTGGGGTTACAATTTCATGGACATTAACATGCATAATAGGGTCGACATGCATAGTATGTGAGAAAAGTGTGAAAAGAGTAAAAGGGATTGTTTATTAGTATGGGTTACCTCCATGGACACTCCCTAATACCCGAGTTCCGGATACTGATCGAGGTAATCTCTGGTATGCCGTGGTGGTATTATAGTGACACTCCCTAGTACCCAAGTTCCGGATACTGATCGAGGTAATCTCTGGTATGCCGTGATGGTACTATAGTGTGATGCCATGGATCGAGGCAGTGGATGTCGTGATGAAGTGGTTTTAGGGTACCTTTTTAATATGACGGTGGCAAATTGGACACTCCCTGGCACCCATGGTAGTGTTATAGTATGTGACACCTCCATGGACACTCCCTGATACCCAAGTTCCGGATACTGATCGAGGTTGTCTCTGGTATGCCGTGGCGGTATTATAGTGTGATGCCATGGATCAAGGGTGACTAGACATTCCCTGGTACCCGTTATACTATAGTGTGGCTGCCCGAGTATTTTCAAGGTACTAGAACGAGGGAGTTTGGATGATGTGATCTTGTGTTTTATCGAGAGAAAAGAGTCAGTAAGATGAGATATAACATTGTTCATCCCCACGTGACTTATGTTGAAGTTGGAACCTTGAATTATTGCTTTTACAGTTGAAATTGTACCATTATTTATATGCTTATATATACATTGCGAGTACATGTTTATTCTGCTCACCAGCTTGCATAAGCTGACGGCGTTGATGCGTCCTGGACTCTATGCCCAAATTTTCCAGGTCAGGAGCAACCAGGGTACTTTGACTATGCTACTTAGGGTCAGGAGACTTTCCAGGAGGGTGAATTACATTCCTTATGTCTTTTTATTTTGGAGATGTAATAAACACTTTATTAGAATTTGAATAAGGTGGCTTGTGCCTAAGACTTGACTGATGTAATAGTTTAGTAAGTTTAACTTTGGAGCTTATGTTTATTAGTACCCTTCTCTTTAGAAATGTCGTTTAAGTCTTTTGTTGCAGGGACAATTGGTCATACTCACTTGTCACAACCTACGAGTCCATAAAGGAAATTAAATGGTTTCCTGAATTATGCAACGTCGGGGCGTGACATGATTTTTGGTATCAGAGCCAGGTTATGGCTCGACCAATTGTCCAAGACACATAGGATCTTCCGTTAAGATAGTGTTAAGATAAGATAGTTTGACTTCATTTCGCATTTTGTTGATTTCGATTGTTGTGAACTTTCTGTTCTGTCGAGGTTGTTCTGATAGGTGATAGTTTCCTTTATCGATCAGGTGATATCATGGAGGCCCAAATGATCCAGGTTCATCTTACAACTAGTGTTGCTCAGGATGGATCACAACTACTACCCGTTATAACTCCACCTATAGATATACCAGTCGTGCCAGTCATTACCCTTAAGAAAAATATGGCTATTGATATGACGTCGAGTGATGTTTAGGGATTTGATGGGGATAAAGAACTATTGGTGACCAGATTGGGAAATGATGTTTGCCAGAATTTGAAGCCAATTAGAACCCGACCTCCACCGAAGAGTTATCATAGGCATAAGCCTGGTTACCTGCAAGGACAGAAAAAAAACCTGGGATGGAGGGAAGAAACCTCAGCAGTCAATGCAGCAGAAACCGTAACAATCAATAGAAGGGAACACCAATGGTTGTTTTAATTGTGGTGTCCCTGGCCACCGAGCTCGAAGCTGCAAAGCACCTAGGAAGGTTGGTCGTCCCGATATTGTATGCTTCAACTGTGATATACCGGGTCACATAAGTAGGGATTGCGAGGCTCCTGGAGGAAGAAAGAATGAACCATCGGGCCAACCAGGACAAGCCTGCCTAAATGCTATTATCCCCTAGACTGCTAGGTATGAAGAAATAGTGTATGAGGAAGGTACTTATGAGGAGGAACCTCCCGAGCAACAAATGGTGAAAGGTACTCTAACCTTGTTTAACTCACATATTAAAGTTTTATTTGATACGGGTGTTACGCATTCCTTTATATTTGTTAAGATTGTTCAGAATTTGGGTATAGTACCGCAATGTTTAGATGAAGCTTTGAGTGATGTCTCACCCTTAGGGACCACTGTCAAGTTATTACATGTATGTAAGGATTGTCCTCTACGGTTAGGAGACCGTGAAATTTTAGCAAGATTGGTGGTTCTATCGATGAAGGAGTTTGATATAATCCTAGGAATGGATTGGCTCGAAAAGAATCATGCGAGATTGGATTGTGCTAGGAAGAGGATTACATTTGCAGACAATGGGAATCAACCCTTTGATTTCCAATGTAACCCTTCGGTTGATATGTTCCTCACCAGATGCCTAGCCAATATCGAAGTTGTCAGTACAGAAGTGACAGTGTCATTAATACCGGTAATCAAAGAGTTTGAGGGAGTATTTCAAGATATTTCAGGATTACCGCCTGAGAGGGATATAGAATTCTGTGTGGAATTGGTGCCAGGCACTCGACCTATAACCAAAGTTCCCTACAGGATGGCCCCTACCGAACTACTGGAACTGAAGGAACAAGTTCAAGAACTTGAGAAGTTGGGTTTTGTTCATCCAAGTACTTCACCCTGGGGAGCACCAGTATTATTTGTGAAGAAAAAGGACGGAACTATGCGATTGTGTATTGACTATCGGGAGTTGAATAAGGTTACTATCAAGAATAAGTATCCTTTACCATGGATAGACGATCTGTTCGATCAATTGCAAGGAGCCACGACCTTTTCTAAGATTGATCTACGGTCGGGGTATCATCAGTTAAGGGTACGAAGGGAAGACATACCTAAGACTGCTTTCAGGACGAGGTACAGACACTATGAGTTCTTAGTGATGCCGTTTCGGATGACGAATGCTCCAACTGTGTTTATGGACTTGATGAACAGAGTATTCAAGCCCTACTTGGATCAATTCATTATTGTCTTTATTGACGATATTTTGATCTATTACAAGTCAGAGGAAGAGCATGAACAACATCTACGGATCGCATTGCAAACTCTCAAGGATCACCGTCTGTATGCTAAATTCAGTAAATGTGAATTCTAGCTTCAAGAAGTTAAGTTTCTCGGACATGTGATCTCTCAACGAGGAATCGCGGTTGACTCATCAAAGATCGATGCAGTTGCGAATTGGACTCGGCCGACCAATGCTACCGAAGTCAGAAGTTTTCTGGGACTCGCTGGTTATTATCGGAGATTTGTAGAGGGATTCTCAAAGATAGCAGCCCCATTAACTGGTTTGACTAAGAAAGATTTGAAGTTTGAATGGACAGATAAGCATGAACGCGCCTTTCTTCAGTTGAAAGAAAGACTGACAACAGCGCCAGTGCTTGCAATACCAAAGGATGGTGAGAAGTTCACTATTTTTAGTGACGCCCCTTATCAAGGACTGGGATGCGTTCTTATGCAAGACGGAAAGGTTATCGCCTATGGTTCACGACAGTTGAAGCCAAATGAATTGAATAACCTAACTCATGATTTGGAACTAGCAGCCGTCGTATTCGCACTTAAAATCTAGAGACACTACCTCTATGGGGAGAAGTTTGATTTATTTTTAGACCACAAGAGCATTAAGTATTTGTTTACTCAGAAAGAGCTGAACATGAGGCAACGTCGATGGATGGAACTGATTAAGGACTACGACTTTACATTGGAGTACCACCCTGGTAAGGCTAATGTAGTCGCTGATGCTTTAAGTCGGAAACCTCGAGGAATGATTGCTTCATTGATGGTAAGGGAATGGAAGGCTTTAGAGACAATCGCAGAATTTGATATGCAGATTTCTGAAGGTAGTGATGGGCAACACTTTGGATGCCTCGTGGTACAACCAACACTGGTGAGTCGAATTATCGAGGCCCAAAAGGAAGACGAGAAATTTCAAGGATGGTTCGCCAAGATGTTAGAAAAAGACCCTACAGAATGGAAGGTTGGGAACAATGGGGGATATAGATGTCGAGATAGATTGTGTGTGCCGGATTCAGGGGACTTGAGAAAAGATATTCTTGAAGAAGCACATAAATCGAGACTGACAGTACACCCAGGAGGAACAAAGATGTATAAAGATTTGAAGAGAAACTTCTGGTGGGAAGGGATGAAACGAGAAGTAACCGAGTTCGTGTCAAAATGTTTGACTTGTCAACAAGTGAAGGCCGAACATCAAAGGCCCTCGGGATTGTTGCAACCCTTACCTGTTCCAGGATGGAAGTAGGAACACATAACTATAGATTTCGTGGTTGGACTACCCCGGTCACAACAAAACCATGACGCGATTTGGGTAATTGTGGATTGCCTGACAAAGTCCGCACACTTCATCGCGTACAATATGACTTACCCAGTAGAAGGGATGAGTCGAATGTACCTACAGCAAGTGGTGTGACTGCACGGTGCCCCTGTGTCGATTGTATCAGACCACGATGCACGTTTTACCTCAGGATTTTGGGAGAGTTTGCAGAAGGCTATGGAAACTTTGCTCAAGATGAGCTCAACTTTCCATCCTCAAGCTCAAGATGAGCACAACTTTCCATCCTTAGACCGATGGACAGACCGAGCGTGTTAATCAAATTATGGAAGATATGCTCAGAGCTTGTGTAATCGACTTTGAAGAGTCTTGGGAGACGCACTTGTCGTTAGTCGAATTTGCGTATAACAACAGTTATTACTCACTACACCAAAATGGCCGATTTGTCACGGTTTTGGACAGTGACAAAGGCCCTTTGTCACGGTTATAATCCTTGACATTTTCGGGTGTGACAAAAAAAATTATCACTGTCCGAAACTGTGACAAATGGCCTTTGTCACGGTTCATTTGTTACCCTTTAAAAGTGACATATCACTTTCAATTGTCACGATTTTGTCACTGTTTAGAACAGTGACAATTTATTTATTTGTCACAGTTCTAGACCGTGACAATTTATGGTATTGGTCACATACTTTTGACGGTCATAGACCGTGACAATATATGATATTCGTCACATGGTTTGTCACAGTTTTTGGACTGTGACAATTATTAAGAACATTGACTAGTATGTAAAAATAATGTCATGATTTTAACTAATTGTCACGGTTTAGAATAGTGACAAACCATAAAAAAAAATAATAAAAATAATTTAAATCTCAATTTTGCAAGAATCCACCCTATTATTTTTTATACCTGACTCAATATATATAAACACAAAAAATAATCTTATACATGCATCCAAAAAATCCAATGTTTTTCAATTTTTCACATTCTCTTCATAATAGTACATGTAAGTATAAAAAATGTAACACATATTGTGGTCGGGCAATACGGGCACCCACATGTTATTGGACTGGGTCTAATAAGACCTGGCTTGGACACCAAGTTACGGGCTTTGGAGTCCCAAGCCTGTTAGGTTTTCGTTGTGCTTATATATATGTGTGTGTGTTACACATTGAAAACCTAAGGAGACATAAAATATGAGCCTCTCTCTCTCTCTATCTCACGCAATCTCTCTCTCTCTCCACGGTTTCTCTCTCTAGCCTATCACCACAAGGGCTTGGGATCTAGCGCGTGACTTTCATGGGGATGGCTCAAAAAGCGTCCTCTACGACCTAGGCGATGCATAAGAGAGTACACTGAGGCAACATGGAGCAATAGTTCGTGGGTGAAGACGCCGGGCTCATAACAACACCGTTCGGCGTTCCGTCGGGCTATTCCGCTAGGTAACAAACCTATACCTGACTCGTATGCTTGCATGCATATTTATTAACATTGGTATCAGAGCCATTAGGTTGTTGATTCGCCCTTTATTTGCCCAAAATAGATTTGCCATTAAAGCTTGCTTGAAGCTTTTGCTCGCAAATCCTAAATCGATTTTTAAGTGGGTCTAATACAAAACTCCAATAAAGGTCCAAAATTTTTATATGGTTGTGCTCCTAATGGTCCCTAGAGTCCCCCATAAAATTTTATGGACTGACTATCTCCTCTTCAGTGTAGGAGATATAGCCTCCTAAAGTGACTGTCGTGCGCAACCATAGCTGCTAGCCTGCTGCACGATAGGTTTGGTGTTTGGATGAGATAGAACTGTGTCCCGGGATGGCCCAGTTGCACCCTTTGGCATGTGGGGGCCACGCCCCAAATTTTTTCTGTTATGTGCGAACTAGGTTTGGGTAGGTGGGACCACTGATTCGTGGCAGCCATTGATGTGGAGTTGTGACTTTGGAGATATGGTTTTGCTGTGATGGACTTTACCAATTTTTTTTATTTTTCTAAGGAAGCCCCTTAGCTAGTTTCTTTTAATAAAACAATCATCTTGTTAATTGAAATTAATATTTTAAATTAATTTTAAAATACATAAGAAATAACAGATTTGGTAAATTATTATTTTTTCTAGTTTTTGAACACTATTTGGGGGTAGAGAAAAATTTTGTTGAGTAAAATTATCTCATGTTTTGAAGCACATAATGTGTGCTTTGTGCACATTTTACATGCTTAAAATATATTTTTTTTTCAATTGTTTAAAGTCCATAAAATAATTTTTTTAAAAATTATATTTTTTCAGTGTTTAGTATATTGGATGAGACTCTAAGATAATTTTTTAGTAAATTATCATGTATTTATGGTATTTTAGAGCATGTGATTTATGTTTGTGGACGTTTATTTAATTGGTTAAAATACCCATAATACATTATTAATTCTTGTAATTAATAAGGGACACTGTTTTGAGACCATGTAAAATTTTGTGAGACCCATAGATAATTTTTGGTAAATTATCTAAATCATATTAATATTTTAGAGCATATAATTGTGTGTTTTTGTACACGTATTAAATTGCTTAAAATATTTTTATTGATTATTAGTTCAGGGAATTAACACAATGTGTTTAGAACACTAGTGGTAGCTTGAGAAAATTATTTTAGTGTATTTTCTTGCTCTTTGGAACGTATTTTAGAGCATATATGTTGTGTTGAGTATGCAATATTAATTGCTTAAAATATAACCAATTAAAGTTGTTAATTCTTGAATTTAATGTCTAGTGCGTTTTGTACACTGATTGGAGACTTGAGAAAATTTTATGTATTATCTCATTTTTTGTTTTGGTATTTTAGAGCATAAAATTTATGCTTATGAGCATTTATTTAATTGCTTAAAATAGCCAAAATAGATTATTAATTTTTGAAATTAATATGGGGTGTTTGGAACACCATATTAGACCACTGAAAATCTTTGGAGAACAAATTCTTGAAAATTTTTGTATTTTAGGAATTTTGTTGCTCATAGTTAATTTTGTTTAACTAAGATCAATTTATTATGTTAAATTGATTCAAAATATTTTTGGGCCTTGGTGAAATTCCAGAAATTTTCATTTATAATGAAAATTTTGTTTTTCAATTAATTAAATTTTTCATAAGGTTTTAAATTAATTGTTAATTTAAAGGGCCCCTTAATAAATTGGTTTTAAATTATGTTTTAAGACCTAGAATTAGGTTAAAATTAATGAAAAATTTAGGATTTTTTCATTGATTTTACTTAGCTTATGGGAGCTATCCGGGCTGTGCAATAATCATTTTATTGCATGTTTTATTATTTTTAGAGGCTCATTGCATTGTTGGTCACGTTTAATTACTGTTGTTTGTAATTGGTTGACCCTATGACCTCTAATTCCTCCTCCTTAAGTGGAGTGACGGATGAGTCCATTCATTTTATAATAAGACCACATGAGTGCTTGATGTGTGTGATTGATACATTTTAATCTGGCTTAAATGAATGGACAATAATTGACAATATATAGAACTTGTGTCCTCACGATGTATGTTTAAGGCTGTTCTTGTATATGTTTATGAACAAAGCATCCCTATTTTTTATGGGCTATAATTGTAATGTGAGGACGAGGGTTTTATTTCTTGTATTGGAAAAGCCTACTCTTGACCGTATAGCTATACTCTTGACCACTACTTTCATAAGTGGAAGTAAACGCAAGGCCAGTGGGCCTAAACGCAATGGTAAGGGTAAACCCGCCTGGAGGCAGGGTGGGGCCAGCAAGTTTGCGCCCAAGGCTAACAAGGTGGAAGAGCGCAATCGAGGGCGTTCTCCAGTTCGGTATTAATAGGATGGATACTTTTTGTGGTAGTGTTATTAGGACATGGTTATCTAGGGATAACTACTTAAGAGTTGTTTTATATAATTCTAGTTTTCTCTGTTATTCATTTATTCTTAGACATGACATGCTGGACTTGAACGCATAGGATGTAATAGGATGACTTGATTAGCTCGAGAAGCCCTTTTGGGCCCACTCGCTGAGGTTGACCTGCCTATATGTGAGTCTTGCTTAGTTGGCAAAGCATGTTGAAAGCCTTTTAGAGAGGCTATTAGAGCTACTCAAGCATTAGAGCTAGTTTACTCAAATATCTGTGGACCTATGGTTGTAAAGGCACATCATGGCGCCTCTTATTTTCTCACTTTTATAGATGATTTCGCGCGATGTGAGGATCGCAAGTATTTATCTAATCAGTTCTGGGAACTATGTGAGGAAAAAGGGAAAACGCAGACAACTTTCTGTTCCGAAAACTCCGCAAAAATATGGTGTTGCAGAAAGAAGGAATATGACATTCCTAGATATGGCTAGGACTATGATGGCGCAAGTCAACCTCCCAAAGTTGTTTTGGGGGGATGTACTATTGATTGCTGCCTACATACTAAAGTGCCTCTTCTCAGTCAATTTCTTCTACCCCCTTATGAGCTATGGAAAGGCGAAAAGCTCATTTTAGAGCATTTGTGCCTGTGGAGCTCAGGAGGTCATGTTCACTATGCCTCATATAAGTGCGAGAAACTATGCTCAAGAGCTGGAAAGTATACCTTTATAAGGTATTCTAATAGCTCGACAGCCTATGTTATGTATAATGAACAAACGGGTATAGGAATGACAAGTGGTGCCACATGATATTGAGAATGACTTCCCCAGATTTGTATTACCTAGAGATATCTTGACCTCTATGAGTTGGAGGATGTTGAAGACAACATACCATCTTTAAGCGAGGGTGGGAAGATTGAGAATCCACATCCAATAATCGCTGTAAAATGGTACTAGTCTCCACACGAGTGGGAGTACACCACCAGACGCTAGTGGGAGTGTACCACATAGTGGGAGTGCACCACTAGGCACTCAAGATTCTCAGGTAGTACACTGTATGGTGATGAGGAAAAAGTTCCCTATCGCTGTTTTGAAATTGAGGAAGACATTTTCATATGTGTGCACAAGTGGATGAGGATGAGCCTACTTCTTTTGTTGAAGAATTTCTCTTCATTTGCTGAAACTGAGTGGATAGTTGCTATACCAGATGAGATAAGCTCTATGGACGCAAAGAAAGTCTGGGAGTTAGTTGACATTCTGCCTATGCGTAAGACTTTTGGAGACAAGTATGTTTTAAAAATCTAACGCAAGGCAGATGGTTCAATTGACAAGTATTAGGCGCGCCTTGTGGCGATAGTTTGTACCCAGAGAGGGTATAGACCACGGAAATATGTTCTCCCAAAGGGTGAGATCTGACTCCATTCACCTTATCCTAGCAATTGTCGCATATTTAGTTTTTGAACCTTTTTTAGTTGGATGTTTAAACTGTTCTTATCTCAATGGAGAACAAGACGACGAGATAAATATGGATCATCCCATTGGTGTTATGACCAAAGGGAATGAGCGCAAAAGTGTGCTATCTCAAACGATCTATTTATTATCTCGAGTTAACAATCGTCTAGGCAGTGGTACAATGTCTGCACATTAAATGGTCCAAGGAAAGTGTTCTAATTCTTTATATGGTAATGACGTCCTTTTAGCTAGGAATGAGATGAGTTTTATTGTCGCCACTTAAGAGTGGTTATCCTCTCAGTTTGAGATTGAGGACATGGGTGATTCCAACTATGTGTTAGAAGTTTAGACTGTGAGATATTGTTCTCAGAAGCTCATCTGTTTGTCTCGAGGAACTTACAAGATGTAGGTTCTTGAACGTTTTCACATGAAAAATTGAAAACCCATAGACATCCCATTTTTTGGGACTCTCCTCGACCTTAGATCAATGTCTTAAGAATAATGAGAAGAGAAAACAAATGTCCAGTTTGCCATATGCGTCCGTAATGGGGAATCTGAAGTATGCTAATGTGTGTACTCGGTCAGATGTCTGCCATGCGGTTTGTTTAATTAGTCGTTGTCGTAGCAACCATGGTCCTATCACTAGAGAGTAGTGAAGAGTATCTTGCAATATGTTCGCAGGAGTACTGTGGACCTTGCCTTATGCTCTCCACGATGGAAGCATAATAGTGGTGTGCTCTGTAGCTGTTAGAGAAGCTGTTTTGGTTGAATAGTTTTTGCAGTGGCTAGGCTCTTTATCTCATTGTGATGAGGTTGTGCTCATCGAAGGTGATAGCACGTAAGCCTGAGCATATGCAAAGATTTCAAAACCATTCTAACACGTGTCACATTTGAGATGTGGTTTGCGCAAAGGGAAGTTGTCGATCTTAAGGCACATCTCTATTGGGGGATTTGATGTGCTTAGACATTTTTTTGTGGTATTGACATTATTATTCAAGTTTTTTTATAAACTTGTTGGTATCCATATATATTTGTTATAAATGGAATGAATGCACATTTCTTAAATGTCACCGGGCTTGAATCGACCTGCTCACATGGGTGGTTCACCTTGGCGCCGAGATAGCGAACTAGGACATGCGTGTCCATGGCACTTAGATGGCAAGCAAGATGAGACATGTGTTCATGGTGCTTAGATAGCTAGCTAGGACATGTGTGTCCATAGCGCTTAGAAAGCAAGCTTGAACACTTATATCTACGCAATATAAGAACAGCGAGCTAGATATAAACCCTATTATTTCTATATGTCGCCTTAGATGGATCTAAGATGAGACCTTATACTTGGTCGAACATAGAGATATCCCACGACTCTATGTAGCCTGTTTATAGCCAAATGTGAGTTTTCAGATGGGCGCCAAGAGTGGCGACTGTGCTGGAAAACTCAGGTTAGACGTTTTGTGTAATGTCTAGACTAAGATTCGTATAACGTTACTTGTTTTCCAAACATAGAGTGACATGCCAATTTTTATGGAAGAACGCCATAGCATACATTTCATACTGTATGTGCTTTTGCGATTGATTGTGGAGCAGTGAATGGATTCCTCTTCATTACTGTGTGAGCCATGTAGCATATCCAAGACATTGTTTATCCTACAAACTGGTTGCCTTCACAACTTAAGACTATGTCATGAAGAGGACGCTTGATGACAGCTATTTTAGCATGCTATCCTAGGACGACGAGACAATTCCGTTCTATGGGGCATGTCTGGGCAAGCGGTCAAGTTAGTCGGATTGACATGTGGACTCAGGGAAGACCATTCAATAACACACCATGCTTTTGTGACTCATTAGCAGGCCTGCGACAATTTTATTTTGTTACTGATATGTCATGAGTACAATACATTGAGGTGGTGCAGCAATTCTTTTCACCGAGGGATTGAGAATGCTGTGTCTGGTGTGGTTGAATCGTCTAAGGCATACACGAGAAGCTTCCGAGTGATGTGTCTCGTTGGTTATGGTGATGATTTGGCATTACACTCTTGTCGCTGTACTTTCTTTTTGTAAGGTCGCATGTTCTATTTCCCTGTATGAAGAGTTGAGAAGTTCCGTTGTGTTGAGAGATTAGTTTTAGAACTAACCCTATGTGGGTGAGTGGAAGATGTAACACATATTGTGGTCGGGCAATACGGGCACCCACATGTTATTGGACTGGGTCCAATAAGACCTGGCTTGGACACCAAGTTACGGGCTTTGGAGCCCCAAGCCTGCTAGGTTGTCGTTGTGCTTATATATATGTGGGTGTATTACACATTGAAAACCTAAGGAGACATAAAATCTGTCACACCCCAACCCGCCTCGGGCAGATTAGGACACGTGTAACAAAGTTACTAAGACATGTCCTCAATACATATAACATAAAACAAGTTTAAACACTCTCTTAAACTCTTCACTAAACTCATTTGTATGAAATTAACCCCAAGGGTAAAATGGTCATTTTGAAATTTTTAGTCAAACTCAATGTCAAAATATAATATTTTTTTCATTTTAAACTCAACGGTGGAAACGGCTTGCGAATCCGAGCTTCCTAGCCCAAGTTATGACCACAAAACATCATTATTTATCAAAACACACCAGGCCGGTTGACCGGACAGAGAGTCAGAAAAATCCGGTCAACCGGACAGAGAGCCTTGCTGCAGAAATTCTGCAGCAACTTCTCACAACCTGTTTTGCAAGTTTAAAACTTCACCAAATATGCCTAAATCACTTGCAAACTCTTCCAAAACCTCCACAACATATCCACAAACATTTTTTTTAAATAAGAACCAACCCAAACCAAATTAAACCAAACTTTGTGGAAACATCCAAAATCATTCTCCAAACTTTTCCAAATGTTTCTAAACCTCAACACAATATCTCCAAACATGAATTGGCAATCAAAACACACACAAGCTAATCCTTAGGATCAAGAACTTACATCAAAACCCACATATTTAACTCAATACTTGTATGACTTCTCAACTAAAGAAAACTAAATTCAATGACAACTCAAGTTGATAATACAAGCTTCCATCTCTCCCCAACATTTAACTAAACATGATCAAAATTCTGTCAAAAACTTGGCTAACATAACAATCCCTTTAAATACAACCAAATCCATTTGGAAAGCACTCTAAAGTGGCTCAAAACTTCACCCAAACATCATAAAAGGCTTCCAAACCATTTCCAAACATTTGAAAAGTAGTTTAAACATAAATAATCCATAGAATTCCCACTAGGAACCTTAATTTTACATTCAAACCCATATTCTTCCAACACACACATAAATATTTACACATAAGGAGAAACTAAGTTAGTTTCACAACCAAAACTACTAACTCTTCCCAACTTCACTCCCAAAATATATAACTTGCAACTTGCAAGTACAACTCATGGTTTGGAACATGAACAACCAACCATACCCAACTTTACATATGACAAGTCTCCAAAAACAAACCCAAGCTACATTTACATTGCCAACAAAAGATACATTCTAAGCATAAACTAGCTAGGCATATGAACACATATACACAAGGACAACTCCCAAGCCCAACCCGTCGTGCGGATCATTTCCTCTCCTCGTCTCGTTTGGTACCTGCGATGGTTATTCAATAACCACAACAGAAAATATATTTTCGTTTAAGCTTTCGCTTAGTGAGGGAACTAATCATGCCATTGGAATGCAAAGTATGTAAATGCAACAATCATTATAAATGACAACAAATTGATCTCCGGGAAAGTCAAGTCATTCCAGCCACCACCCCCGGGTCCTTCTCACCCCGGATCTTTCTCACTTTTGGCGCATATAGCGCAACACACACTCTCTTGTGACCCCGAAGGCGTCACCGGCATTTCATTGTGGTCGTCACCACGTCCTAATCATTGAGGACTTCCTATCCCTTACATATGGGACCTATAAATGGTGACCACTACTTGACTTTCCTTTGATCCATATAAACATTTAAGCAAACTTAGCACATAAGCATAACAATTTCACCTTATTGGCATGCTTTTTGCCCAAATTCAACAACATATACATACATGAGCATGAGTTTAGCAACTATGAACAACAATATTCACATTAACATAGCTAAACATCCAATTGAGAGATTAGGACACTCACCTCTTTGATTTATACACAACTAAGCTTAGATTTCCCCAATTCCTTCCCAAGTTTAGCTCAATTCCTAGTTGGTGATAATCCTACACAAGTTTGGTACCAAGAACATCATTTATCAAAGACGGTTGCCGTAAAAACGTTGTCGAAAACGAAAATAAATTACATGCATGTGATCCTCTTACCTCCACGAGTCCAAAAGTGGTCTCGGATCGTAAATCCGACGCCGGACGGCAAAGAAACGGCAAGAAACGTCGTCGAGAATTTCCGTCGCCGACCCGAGCTCTCGTTCTCTCTAATTTGCTGGAGATATCTTGTTAATGAGACACATATGCCTCATGCATATGTGTTGTCATTGATTTACCCTATATTGCATTTACACCCCCCACTCTTTCTTAAGCTTTATTATGAAACCCCCATGTTAATTACATTATCTACCCATCTTTTCTAAAAGGATTTAATCTAAGTCCCGCGTGGGTCCCAAACGTGGTCCCACATAAATTATGAGGTTGCTATAAAACCTATCAGTTATCAATTTTATTCAAATACGCCCTCACATGGGTACCCAAATTGGTCCCCTTTCCTATCATAAAACATAATAATATCAATGAGCATTTAAACAAATAATCATATAAGCACATAATGACATCAAAATGTAAATTATTTTAATTAGACCCTCGTTGGGCCCCACTTTTATACCAGTCCTGCCTTTCACAGGACTTTCATCTGTGTCCGCATTTGAACACCTTTTCACATGTGGGTTCATAACCCCACCTTAATTCATCTCATGCATTAATTATCTTTAATTAACACATATTATTATCACATTAATCTTCTTTTCCGGGTACGGGTGTTATATTTCTCCCTCCCTTTTAAGAAGTTTGTCCCCAAACTTATTCTTACCTCATCAGTCGAACATGTGTGGGTACTTCTTCTTGATCTCATCCTCTCGCTCCCAAGTTGCCTCTTCAACGCTATGATTACGCCAAAGAACCATGACTAACGGGATTGTCTTCGTTCTTAACACTTGATCTTTCCTATCCAGAATTCGTACCGGATGTTCAACATATGTCATATCTTCTCGGACTTCCAACGGCTCTGGTTCAAGGATATGACTCGGATCTGACACGTAACGTCTGAGCATAGATACGTGGAACACGTTATGAACATGTGCCAATTCTTGTGACAACTCCAATCTATAAGCTACCGGTCCCACCTTACTCAAAATCAGAAAAGGTCCAACATATCTTGGACTCAACTTACCTTTCTTACCAAACCGTGTAATACCTTTCGAAGGTGAAACTTTCAAGAACACATAATCACCAACCTCGAACTCCAACGGTCTTCTACCTGTATCAGCATAACTTTTGTAGCGACTTTGTGCCACTTGCAACCGTTGCTTAATCAATTTGACTTTATCTGTCACGCCCCGACGTAGCATAAATATGGAAAGCGTTTAATTTCCTTTATGGACCCGTAGGTCGCGACAGTTTGAAGGATCGATTCCGTCCCAAAACGTCGAACATCATAAAACCATTAATCAGAGTAGGGCAACCTGGGCTTATAAAAATTTTCTAACTTATTACATCCTATAGTACAGGGTTTACTAAGGCACAGACCGCCTTGAAATAAAACAATAACTTAAAGTCTATTACAGTCATCCTTATTACAAACCAAATCATAACACATAAACATAAAGCATATAAGGGTAACATCTCTTCTCAGCAACAGATCTTAATTAGCATAGTCATACGGTTCTTCTTGATTATAACCTGCAAAGTCTAGACACGAATGTCCAGGACGCATCAACGCCGTCAGCTTCAAGAAGCTGGTGAGTATTAAAAACATAACTCTGAATGTAAAACATACTCATTTACCTTTTTCCCATTTCCATTTAAATCCCACAAGTTTATATTTATGATAAAAAAAACTCGTTTTAGAAAACAACCACAACATTATTTAAAAGATAATTTCACACATATGTGACCGTGTATGAGAACAATGCACCATCTCATCTATCCGACTCTTTTCTCTCGACAACACCCAACAACCCTCTATCCTACTCCTGGTATCTTTGAAATACTAAGATAGCCACACTTTAGCAACGGGGCGCCAGGGAGTGTCCAGTTTGCCTCACACTTTGGTCCGGGGTACCAGGGAGTGTCCAATGCCTCACACTTTGAATACCCTAACCGCCATGCAAATACCGGGGCAACCCCCACACAGGTATCCAGACTCGAGTCATTCAGGGAGTGTCTATAGGCCACACTTTAGCACTTCCATGGGTGCCAGTGAGTGTCCAAGTTCGGCTTCACACACTTTAACGCTTCCATGGGCGTCAGGGAGTGTCCATTTTTGCCACCTTCGCATTTCAAAGACACCCTCATCCTCTTTTTCAACTCCAACCACAATCACATCCACAACCACAACCATAACCACAGCCACAATTACAACCACAACCACAACCACAACCACAACTCAAACTCATACTCTTTCCACACAATCATTACTCTTTTCCACACTATCATTACTCTTTTACACACTACCAACACTCACCATGCATGTACAACTGACTCCACATGAATGTCATCAAACTTTAAACATAAAGGAATTCACAGAATTAAAGAAATAATACGCGTACGGGGATTGAAAATTCGTAATTCATTGCCTTAATCATTTTAAACATAACTAATAGCATTCTAAAAACTGCTACTGAAATCCTCGTTTTCTGTCCAAACGGTGCAGAATCTGAGAAAATTGCATTTGACGAAAAGTGTGCAGAATCGAGTTTTGCTTGGGACAACGCGGGCAGAACCTTAAATTTCATTCGTTTTCCTAACAAAAATCTGAAAACAAAATTCTGCTACTGTTAAAATTAAAAGAGAAAATATTAGATTGAATTTCTAATATACTTTTTCTGCTACTGTAATCCTTATTTTCTGCCCAAACGGTGCAAAATCTGAGAAAATTGCATTAGACGAAAAGTGTGCAGAATCGAGTTTTACTTGGGACAACGCGGGCAGAACCTTAAATTTCATTCGTTTTCCTAACAAAAATCTGAAAACAAAATTCTGCTACTGTTAAAATTAACTACCTAAATCAGTAAATAAGGAATGAGTTACATTTGTAGTGAGTTAGTAATACTCACCGTGATATAGATTTGAAGAAATTGTTGAGAAAGAAATATAATTACGAAATTCCCAAAATCCAAGCTTTGGCTATGGAGGATTGAGCTCTTCTCTCTCTCTACGAAATTGAAGAACTTCTCTGCACTCTCTAAACTCTCTGTGTATACTGAATTGTGTTGTGATGGAAGTGCAGAATGTGTAGTGTGGTTGGGTGTATAAATAACCAAATTCCTACCAAGAAAACATTGGCCTAACTTCCCACTCAATCTCCATTAACCCCCATATAATACCATGAATGTGCAGCAATGAGGTGTATGCACTGCCCTTTATTCTCCACTACTGAAAGTAAGAGGTAGGTGGAGATGAGGTTGGTCAATGTGTGTTTGGGTAATCTAGCTTATGGCATAAGGACAATACACATACAACAACATTTGCCAAACAAGACCTAAGGAAAAGCATCAGCATAATAATTTGGGTATAAATATATTTGTTCAATCATTTACTTCCAAAATTCTGTGGAAGTTTAACACTGCGCGAACAGTTTTAAACTTACACTGGTATTTTCGTGATACGGTGTTTATCACAAAAATACAGAGAATTCATTTTAACGTTAGAAATAGTTTTCTGATTTTATAAAAATACAGTTTGAGTTTAAAAGAAATAATTCCACCGTCTTGAAATACAGTTTTGAAATTTAACACAGGTATTGCAAGTTTTTATGAAAATTGCATTTTGACCCCAAAAGAAATTTCAATTATAAAATTAGTCAAGAATTAAACTTTTCACATAAGAATTAACATATAAACAGACAATATATATTAAATTTTAAATATGATAATGCAAATGATAATGAAAATTTTAAATATAATAATGCATGAAAATGCAGGTTATTACACCCTTCCCCCCTTAAACAGGATTTCGTCCCCGAAATCAAGACTAACTAGTCATGAAACAACTCCGGGTACTTCTTCCTCATATCAGCTTCAACTTCCCACGAGGCTTCATTCTCGTCATGGTGATTCCACTGAACCTTCACCAACGGGATATCCTTATTCCTCAGCTTCTTGATACTCTGATCCAAAATCTTCACAGGTCTCTCCTTGTAAGAAACGTTATGACTCGTCTCAATGTCGTCATAACTAACCACGTGCGAGGGATCTCGTATGTATTTCCTCAACATACTCACGTGAAACACGTTGTGAACCCCAGACATCTTCGGTGGTAGCGCCAGCTGATAGGCCACTTTCCCGATACGTTCCAAAATCTCAAACGGTCCAATAAAACGCGGAGCTAACTTCCCTCTCTTGAGACCAAAGCGTACTACTCCTCGTGTTGGTGAAACCTTAAGAAGTACGTGATCTCCAACACTAAACTCCAGATCTTTCCGGCGCCGATCAGCATAACTCTTATACCTGCTCTGAGCGGTTCTCATCCTTTCCTTGACCGAGGAAATCTTCTCGTTGGTTTCTCTAACCAAATCCGGTCCCAACAACTCTGTATCACCAACTTCTGCCCAACACAATGGAGAACGACACGGTCGTCCGTACAGTGCCTCGAACGGAGCCATACCGATACTCGCGTGATAACTATTGTTATAGGCAAATTCAACCAAAGGCAAGTGTGTCTCCCAAGATTCTTCAAAATCGATCACACAAGCCCTAAGCATATCCTCCATGATCTGATTAACACGCTCAGTTTGCCCATCTGTCTGAGGGTGAAAAGCAGTACTCATCTTGAGTGAAGTTCCCATAGCTTCTTGCAGACTTTCCCAAAATCCAGAAGTAAAACGTGCGTCACGGTCTGACACAATCGATACAGGTGCACCGTGAAGTCGCACAACTTGTTGTATGTACATCCGGCTCATCTTTTCCACCGGGTATGTCATACTGTAAGCAATAAAATGAGCTGACTTCGTCAATCGATCCACAATTACCCAAATAGCGTCATGATTCTGTTGCGACCGGGGCAATCCTACTACAAAATCCATCGTAATGTGCTCCCACTTCCAACCAGGAATAGGTAGCGGTTGCAACAATCCTGACGGTCTCTGATGTTCGGCCTTGACTTGCTGACACGTCAAACACTTGGATACAAACTCGGCCACATCCTTCTTCATGCCTTCCCACCAGAAATTTCTCTTCAAATCTTTATACATCTTAGTTCCTCCCGGGTGAACTGTATACCTTGATTTATGTGCTTCTTCCAGAATATCTTTTCTCAAATTCCCACAATCTGGTACACATAATCTGTCTCTGCATCGATACCCTCCGTCACTCCCCACCTTCCATTCGGTCGGGTCTTTTTCTGACATTTTTACAAACCATGTCTGAAACTTCTCATCTTCTTTCTGAGCTTCAATAACGCGGTTGATAAGAACAGGCTGTAGGATAAGACATCCAAAAAGTTGTCCTTCTTCTCTTTCAGCACTCTGTACATCGAACTCCACCAACGTCTCCAAAGCTCGCCACTCTCTAACCATTAAGGAGGCGATCGTCTCCCGAGTCTGCCTACTCAAAGCATCAGCGACCACATTAGCTTTACCAGGGTGGTATTCCAACGTGAAGTCGTAATCTTTGATCAACTCCATCCATCTGCGCTGCCTCATGTTCAACTCTTTCTGTGTGAACAAATACTTCAGACTCTTGTGATCGGAGAACAAATCAAACTTCTCACCGTAGAGATAATGTCTCCAAATCTTGAGTGCAAAAACCACTGCTGCCAACTCCAAATCATGAATAGGATAGTTCAACTCATTCGGCTTCAGCTGCCTGGATCCATAGGCTATAACTCTGTCATCTTGCATAAGTACACACCCTAGTCCTTGATATGATGCGTCACTAAAGATAGTGAACTTCTCACCAGGCTTGGGTATTGCTAGTACTGGTGCGGTAGTGAGTCTCTCTTTCAACTCTAGAAAGGCTCGCTCATGCTTCTCTGTCCATTCGAATTTCAAATTCTTCTTTGTCAACCCAGTCAATGGTGCAGCTATCTTGGAGAATCCCTCAACAAATCTCCTGTAATAGCCTGCGAGTCCAAGAAAACTCCGAACTTCTGTAGGGTTGCTTGGCCTAACCCAGTTGGATACAGCATCGGTCTTGGACGAATCCACAGAAATTCCTTGAGATGACACCTTGTGTCCCAAAAATTTCACTTCTTGCAACCAGAACTCACACTTACTGAACTTGGCATACAAGTGGTGGTCCTTAAGCGTCTGCATCGTAATCCGAAGATGTTGCTCGTGTTCTTCTCTTGACTTAGAATAGATCAAAATATCATCAATAAAGACGATGACAAACTGATCTAAATAAGGCTTGAATACTCTGTTCATCAGATCCATAAACACTGCCGGGGCGTTCGTTAATCCAAACGGCATCACCAGAAATTCATAATGACCATATCGGGTTCTGAAAGCAGTCTTAGGTATGTCTTCCTTCCGTACCCTCAACTGATGATACCCCGACCTTAGGTCTATCTTGGAAAATATCGTAGCTCCTTGTAGTTGATCAAATAAATCGTCGATCCGAGGCAAAGGATACTTGTTCTTGATTGTCACTCGATTCAATTCTCTGTAGTCGATACACAGCCTGAGCGTCCCGTCCTTCTTCTTCACAAATAACACCGGTGCTCCCCAAGGCGATGTACTTGGACGTACAAAACCTAGGTTCTCGAGCTCTTGTACTTGTCCCTTTAATTCTAGCAGTTCTGTGGGGGCCATTCTGTAGGGAACCTTGGTAATTGGTACGGTACCCGGTATAAGCTCAATACAGAACTCTATACTTCTCTCGGGCGGTAATCCAGAAATGTCTTGAAATACTTCTTCGAAGTCCTTGACTACAGGTATAGATGATGCTGTCACCTCTGTACTGACGACTTCGATGTTGGCTAAACATCTTGTGAGGAACATATCTCCCGAAGGGTTACATTGAAAATCAAAGGGTTGATTCTCATTGTCGGAGAATGTAATTCTCTTCCTCGCGCAATCCAACTTCACTTGATTCTGAGACAGCCAATCCATTCCTAGGATTATGTCGAACTCCTTCATCGATAGGACGATCAACCTTGCAGGGATTTCTCGGTCTCCAATCCGTAGAGGACAATCCTTGCATACATGTCCTAAACTGACCGCAGCTCCTATTGGTGATGTAGCCTTCAAAGCTTTCTCTAAGCGATGAGGTAAGATACCCAATCTCCGAATTGTATTAATGGATATGAATGAAAGAGCCGCACCCGTATCAAATAATACTCTAACATGGGAGTTAAATAGAGTCAATGTACCTTCCACTGCTTGCTGATCAGGTTGAACTTCTCCAAGATCTCCATCTTCATATGCAGCTCCATCATCACCCGCGGCATCAGGAATAACAGCATTCAAGCGGGTCTGACCCTGTTGTCCATAAGTCGCTTGCTTAGGAGCAGTGCAGAACCTGCTGATGTGACCTGGTTCACCACAGTTGAAGCAGACTATTCCTGGCTGAGCAGCACGCCTTGGTGCCCTGCAGTCCCGAGCCACATGTCCAGGATTGCCACAGTTGAAGCACTTTACTCCACTACTTCCTTCTCCTACTCGGGGTTGAGTCGGATGGGTAATAGCTTGTGCCTTCTTGCTCCCATCAAAGTTCCTCTTCTGCCCTTGGGTACGATTCATTGGTGGTCTATTCCCAAAATTACCCCTCTGAGGCGGTCGGAATTCGAATTGTTTACGGTATACTCTTGCATCTTCTTCCAGGTCGGTAGCCAGGCCGACTAGTCCTTCAAACGATTTGTCTAGGTGGCCGAGAGTCAGGCGACGAATCTGCGGTGCCAACCCTTGGTTATACTTCCGGATCTTCTTCTCCTCAGTATCAACCATGTGCGGGGCAAACCGTGACAGCCTCTCGAACTGTGTGGTATACTCTTGCACCGTCTTGGTTCCTTGCGTCAGATCCATAAACTCCTTCTCTCTTCTGTGCCTCTCCGTAGCCGGAAAGTACTTCTCCAGGAATCTCCCTTTGAACGCCGTCCATGTCATCCCCATAGCAGCGGTGTTTCCGATAGTGGCTATGACCGAGTCCCACCAATCTGCAGCGGCGTCGGTTAGTTGAAAAGTAGCCAATCTCCTTTTGTCCATCTCGTTGCATTGGACAGCTTCAAACATGCGGTCCATCTGTCTTAACCATTGTTCTGCCTTCCAGGGATCCGTGGTACCCGCAAATTGCTCGGGTCTGAGCGCACGGAATCTCTCCAGCAGCTTATCTCCCGTCTGGCGGTCTCGTTGGTTTTCATTCGCATTACTAACCCTCTCGAGACGTCTGATAAAAGCTTCAAATATTCCCGTGGGGTCGGCAGCCTCGGGCGCTCCTTCAATCAGATTTCTGTTCCTCCTTGGTCTTCCAGCCATTCTATGCATGATAGGGGTAGTAGAATGAGAAACATGCATGCAACAGTACTATGACGAAAATTTTCAAAGGAGTATTTATCACTATATCACATACTCGTATTATCACATAAGCATACAATAAAATATATATTAAGTACATATAATACTCGTATTCGAACTAGGGCTGTCTAATAGCAAAGAGGTCGTATTCTTATCCTCTAGACTCTGGGTTGTGGGCCATACTGACTGTTCCGAGATTTGACTCAGGAAGTTGGTCAGTGCCTAAGCTATTAATGAGGGCTATGGTATGCTTTAACTCCTTAGAAACTCGGCTACTATATATCTGAAGGTATATGGAAATTGCTATCATTCTTGTCGATGTGACAAGACAAACGGGTAATCATTTCTATGATAAAACCAACTTAGAATTTTAGTTTCTGAACTAAGGGTAATCCGTACTAAACTAAAACTAGAACTTGGTTATATAGCTTGGTAAAACTTAAGGGTAACCTATGTCACTAATCTATGGCGTGAAAAACTGAGCCTGGTCAATCTAGAAAACCTATGGCTCTGATACCACCAAATCCTGTCACGCCCCGACGTAGCATAAATATGGAAAGCGTTTAATTTCCTTTATGGACCCGTAGGTCGCGACAGTTTGAAGGATCGATTCCGTCCCAAAACGTCGAACATCATAAAACCATTAATCAGAGTAGGGCAACCTGGGCTTATAAAAATTTTCTAACTTATTACATCCTATAGTACAGGGTTTACTAAGGCACAGACCGCCTTGAAATAAAACAATAACTTAAAGTCTATTACAGTCATCCTTATTACAAACCAAATCATAACACATAAACATAAAGCATATAAGGGTAACATCTCTTCTCAGCAACAGATCTTAATTAGCATAGTCATACGGTTCTTCTTGATTATAACCTGCAAAGCCTAGACACGAATGTCCAGGACGCATCAACGCCGTCAGCTTCAAGAAGCTGGTGAGTATTAAAAACATAACTCTGAATGTAAAACATACTCATTTACCTTTTTCCCATTTCCATTTAAATCCCACAAGTTTATATTTATGATAAAAAAAACTCGTTTTAGAAAACAACCACAACATTATTTAAAAGATAATTTCACACATATGTGACCGTGTATGAGAACAATGCACCATCTCATCTATCCGACTCTTTTCTCTCGACAACACCCAACAACCCTCTATCCTACTCCTGGTATCTTTGAAATACTAAGATAGCCACACTTTAGCAACGGGGCGCCAGGGAGTGTCCAGTTTGCCTCACACTTTGGTCCGGGGTACCAGGGAGTGTCCAATGCCTCACACTTTGAATACCCTAACCGCCATGCAAATACCGGGGCAACCCCCACACAGGTATCCAGACTCGAGTCATTCAGGGAGTGTCTATAGGCCACACTTTAGCACTTCCATGGGTGCCAGTGAGTGTCCAAGTTCGGCTTCACACACTTTAACGCTTCCATGGGCGTCAGGGAGTGTCCATTTTTGCCACCTTCGCATTTCAAAGACACCCTCATCCTCTTTTTCAACTCCAACCACAATCACATCCACAACCACAACCATAACCACAGCCACAATTACAACCACAACCACAACCACAACCACAACTCAAACTCATACTCTTTCCACACAATCATTACTCTTTTCCACACTATCATTACTCTTTTACACACTACCAACACTCACCATGCATGTACAACTGACTCCACATGAATGTCATCAAACTTTAAACATAAAGGAATTCACAGAATTAAAGAAATAATACGCGTACGGGGATTGAAAATTCGTAATTCATTGCCTTAATCATTTTAAACATAACTAATAGCATTCTAAAAACTGCTACTGAAATCCTCGTTTTCTGTCCAAACGGTGCAGAATCTGAGAAAATTGCATTTGACGAAAAGTGTGCAGAATCGAGTTTTGCTTGGGACAACGCGGGCAGAACCTTAAATTTCATTCGTTTTCCTAACAAAAATCTGAAAACAAAATTCTGCTACTGTTAAAATTAAAAGAGAAAATATTAGATTGAATTTCTAATATACTTTTTCTGCTACTGTAATCCTTATTTTCTGCCCAAACGGTGCAAAATCTGAGAAAATTGCATTAGACGAAAAGTGTGCAGAATCGAGTTTTACTTGGGACAACGCGGGCAGAACCTTAAATTTCATTCGTTTTCCTAACAAAAATCTGAAAACAAAATTCTGCTACTGTTAAAATTAACTACCTAAATCAGTAAATAAGGAATGAGTTACATTTGTAGTGAGTTAGTAATACTCACCGTGATATAGATTTGAAGAAATTGTTGAGAAAGAAATATAATTACGAAATTCCCAAAATCCAAGCTTTGGCTATGGAGGATTGAGCTCTTCTCTCTCTCTACGAAATTGAAGAACTTCTCTGCACTCTCTAAACTCTCTGTGTATACTGAATTGTGTTGTGATGGAAGTGCAGAATGTGTAGTGTGGTTGGGTGTATAAATAACCAAATTCCTACCAAGAAAACATTGGCCTAACTTCCCACTCAATCTCCATTAACCCCCATATAATACCATGAATGTGCAGCAATGAGGTGTATGCACTGCCCTTTATTCTCCACTACTGAAAGTAAGAGGTAGGTGGAGATGAGGTTGGTCAATGTGTGTTTGGGTAATCTAGCTTATGGCATAAGGACAATACACATACAACAACATTTGCCAAACAAGACCTAAGGAAAAGCATCAGCATAATAATTTGGGTATAAATATATTTGTTCAATCATTTACTTCCAAAATTCTGTGGAAGTTTAACACTGCGCGAACAGTTTTAAACTTACACTGGTATTTTCGTGATACGGTGTTTATCACAAAAATACAGAGAATTCATTTTAACGTTAGAAATAGTTTTCTGATTTTATAAAAATACAGTTTGAGTTTAAAAGAAATAATTCCACCGTCTTGAAATACAGTTTTGAAATTTAACACAGGTATTGCAAGTTTTTATGAAAATTGCATTTTGACCCCAAAAGAAATTTCAATTATAAAATTAGTCAAGAATTAAACTTTTCACATAAGAATTAACATATAAACAGACAATATATATTAAATTTTAAATATGATAATGCAAATGATAATGAAAATTTTAAATATAATAATGCATGAAAATGCAGGTTATTACATTATCGGTGGTGATTTGTACAATTTCTGGTCCTAGAAGTTGTTTTTCCCCAACCTCTGTTCAACACACGGGCGATCTACATTTCCTACCATACAATGCCTCAAAAGGCGCCATTCCAATGCTTGTTTGGAAACTATTATTATAAGAAAACTCAATTAATGGCAAGTGAGTTTCCCAGTCAGCCTTGAAATCCATAACACAAACTCTAAGCATATCCTCGAGAATTTGAATAACCCGTTCCGACTGCCCGTCAGTTTGCGGATGAAACGCTGTGCTAAAATGCAAAGCTGTCCCCATTGCTCTTTGTAGCCCTTCCCAAAACCTGGATACAAAACGCGTATCACGATCTGACACTATAGATACCGGTGCCCCATGCAATCTTACAATCTCTTTAACATAAAGTTCAGCTAACTTTGTCGGTTCTGTGGTCTTAATCGGCAAGAAGTGGGCTGACTTAGTCAACCTGTCAACGATTACCCAAATGCTATCATTAGATCTAGGAGACCTCGGCAATCCAGACACAAAATCCATTGTAATGTGCTCCCATTTCCATTCCGGTATTTCCAATGGTTGTACTTCCCCCGCAGGTCGTTGATGTTCAAGCTTTACCAATTGACAAGTCATACATTTGGCCACGTACTCAGCAACTTCACGTTTCATTCCACTCCACCAGTAGACCTCCCTCAAATCTCTATACATTTTCGTACTACCCGGATGCACGGAATACCGAGTACTATGAGCTTCTTCCAAAATTCTTTCTTTTAAATTACTAACAGACGCATAACCGATTGATGTACCATAATACCCCATCATGCAAACTGAACTCTGGTCGCTTACCCTCAGGTAATTCATCTACAACTTTCTTTAAGGTTGGGTCTAGAAGTTGATTTACTTTAATCTCTCCAATCAAGTCAGGTTGTGCTACTATTGCTGCCATTAACCCACCTTCAATTCTAGGAATAATTTCCAGTTCCAAACGTTCAAACTCTTTCACTAACCCTTCTTGTGCTGTCAATACACATGTCAAACTTTCTGATGATTTCCGACTTAAAGCATCGGCGACCACATTCGCCTTACCCGGATGATATTGAATTTTCAGATCGTAGTCCTTCATTAACTCCAACCATCTTCGTTGGCGCATGTTTAAGTCCCTCTGGGTAAATAAGTACTTCAAGCTTTTATGGTCAGTGAAAATTTCACAAGTTTCCCCGTACAAATAATGTCGCCAAATTTTTAAAGCAAAAATTACCGCAGCAAGTTCCAAATCGTGAGTTGGATAATTCTTCTCATGAGTTCTCAATTGCCTCGAAGCATACGCTATCACCTTGTCCCCTTGCATAAGGACACACCCCAAACCTTGATGAGAAGCATCGCTATAAATACTAAATCCCCCGGTGCTTGTCGGAATTGCAAGAATCGGAGCAGTAGTCAACTTACTCTTCAATGTCTGAAAACATTCTTCACATTCTTTCCCCCATTCAAACGGAACATCTTTTCGCATAAGTGTTGTCATTGGAGCCGCAATCTTTGAGAAATCTCGAACAAACCTTCTATAATATCCAGCCAATCCCAGAAAGCTACGAATTTCTGACACATTGGTTGGTCTCGTCCAATTCATAACGGCTTCTATTTTCTGTGGATCGACTGACACACCTTCTTTAGAAATCACATTGCCAAGAAAGGTAACACTACTTAACCAAAATTCACTTTTCTTCAATTTTCCAAACAACTGCTTTTCTCGAAGACGTTGCAACACCAATCTCAAATGTCTATCATGTTCTTCCGGACTCTTTGAGTAAATAAGTATATCATCAATAAAAACGATAACAAATTCATCTAAATACGTTTTAAAGACCCTATTCATTAAGTCCATGAACGCAGCCGGTGCATTGGTTACTCCAAATGGCATTACAAGAAACTCGTAGTGGCCGTATCGAGTTCTGAAGGCCGTCTTCTCAACATCCTCAGCTTTTACTTTTAATTGATGATATCCCGATCTCAAATCAATTTTGGAAAACACTTGAGCTCCTTGTAGTTGATCAAATAAATCATCGATCCGTGGTAATGGGTACTTGTTTTTAATAGTTACCTTGTTAATCTCACGATAATCAATACACATCCTCATCGTTCCGTCTTTCTTTTTCACAAAAAGGACCGGTGCACCCCAGGGTGATACACTTGGCCGAATGAATCCCTTGTCTAATAACTCTTGTAACTGAGTCTTCAATTCTTTCAACTCTACCAGAGCCATTCTATATGGTGCCCGCGAAATGGGTTGTGTTCCTGGTATCACATCTATACCAAATTCAACCTCCCTCTCAATTAACACACTTGGTAAATCTTCTGGGAATACATCAGGAAATTCCCTAACAACTGGTATATCTTCTAATTTTTGTTCAGTACCTCTAGTATCCAATATACTACAAAGAAAACCTTTACACCCCTTTCTCAATAAACGACAAGCCTTGATGGCGGATACAAGATAAGGTGGTGACACGACACCTATCCCTTGAAAAGAAAAGACTCTATGAGTCGGTGCCTGGAATTCTACCCTTTTGTTTTCACAATCAATAACCGCATGATTTACTGATAACCAATCCATTCCCAATATGACATCAAAATGTTGAATTACTAACGGTACTAGATTTGCTGTTAACACTTCATCATTAATTTTAACTTCGCAATTTCTATAAACTCCTGAACTCACCAAAGATCTTCCCAGCGGAACATCAACAGATAGATCATATTCTAGAAGTTCTAAGGGTACATTCATGTTCCTAGCGAATTGATGTGATACAAACGAGTGTGTAGAACCAGAATCCATTAACACATTAGCAGGTGTTGAACAAATAAGAACTTTACCTGACACGACCGTGTTAGCAACGATGGTCTCCCCTGGATTAAGTTGGAAATAACGACCCTGACGTTGTTCCCTTCCCTGTGATTGTTGTTGTTGTTGAGGTAGTCGCGGTGTTGGTGCACTACTTACGGTTGCACTGGAGCCTCCTTGCCTCGGCTTAGGACAATTGCGCATTCGGTGCCCAAGCTCCCCACAGTTATGGCAAACCATTCCACTATCATCCATACGCCTCATCGGAGTGTAAGTATTTGGCCTCACTCCCGGACAATTCTTTGCTATATGCCCCATTTGTCGACAATTGTTGCACAGTGTTGTCGGTAGATTGCACACACCCCAATGAAACTTACCACATGTGTTGCACCGCGGCTTATTACCTCCACCACCTGAGGAACCTCCAAAACTTTGCCTTTTCGAACTCCCTTGTCCACTATATTGACTTGAACCCGGCCTTTTGTATTGTTGAGTTACCGGTGCTTGGGAACCTTGTTGATACCCCATATCTCTCTCAGCGATTGAAGCCACATCCAATGCCTCTGCTACTTTGTCCAACCGTTGCACTGATACTTGACGTCGAATCTCGTCTCTAAGCCCCGTTACAAACTTTCTAGTTCGATCCCCTTCATTTGGTACTATGTTCTCAGCAAACCGAGCCAAACTTGTGAATTTAGCGGAATACTCCCGAACTGTCATCCCTCCTTGTTTCAATTCCATAAACTCTTGAGCTTTTAAATCTTCAAACGATTTCGGAAAGTATTGCTTCTTGAAGAGTACTACAAACTCCCCCCAAGTGTTCGGCCTATCAGGTCCCAATTTTGTACGCCACCAGTACTGTGCTTCTTCTTTTAAAGTATCAGCGGCAAATAAAACCTGCTGAGCTGCGGAACACGGAAGAACCCGAAATATCCTTTCCATATCGGACAACCAAAAATCAGCTCTCATTGGATCGGTCTCCCCTCTGAATAATGTTGGCTTTTGCTTGTAGAATTGTGAAATTGTAGTCACCTCCTCCCTTGGATTAGGATTTGGTTGATCGTGTCTCCCCTCTATTGTATGAGTTTCAACAACTTGTACTAAACCGGCTACAACTCTTTCCATTCTTTCCATTTGCGTAGGCGGTGTTGAACCAGACATTTTCTCTCTGGCATTCACAATACATTTTCACACACACGTTATGTTTATACTTTTTAATGCATGCTCAACATCATTCAACATGCTAAGTAAACGTGAATGCATGAACAATACATCTTTTAATCCTTTATGCTTATTACGCGTCGTAATCGTCACTCGTCCCCAAAGGCTCTAACCTATTGCTCTGATACCAAAAATTGTCACACCCCAACCCGCCTCGGGCAGATTAGGACACGTGTAACAAAGTTACTAAGACATGTCCTCAATACATATAACATAAAACAAGTTTAAACACTCTCTTAAACTCTTCACTAAACTCATTTGTATGAAATTAACCCCAAGGGTAAAATGGTCATTTTGAAATTTTTAGTCAAACTCAATGTCAAAATATAATATTTTTTCATTTTAAACCCAACGGTGGAAACGGCTTGCGAATCCGAGCTTCCTAGCCCAAGTTATGACCACAAAACATCATTATTTATCAAAACACACCAGGCCGGTTGACCGGACAGAGAGTCAGAAAAATCCGGTCAACCGGACAGAGAGCCTTGCTGCAGAAATTCTGCAGCAACTTCTCACAACCTGTTTTGCAAGTTTAAAACTTCACCAAATATGCCTAAATCACTTGCAAACTCTTCCAAAACCTCCACAACATATCCACAAACATTTTTTTTAAATAAGAACCAACCCAAACCAAATTAAACCAAACTTTGTGGAAACATCCAAAATCATTCTCCAAACTTTTCCAAATGTTTCTAAACCTCAACACAATATCTCCAAACATGAATTGGCAATCAAAACACACACAAGCTAATCCTTAGGATCAAGAACTTACATCAAAACCCACATATTTAACTCAATACTTGTATGACTTCTCAACTAAAGAAAACTAAATTCAATGACAACTCAAGTTGATAATACAAGCTTCCATCTCTCCCCAACATTTAACTAAACATGATCAAAATTCTGTCAAAAACTTGGCTAACATAACAATCCCTTTAAATACAACCAAATCCATTTGGAAAGCACTCTAAAGTGGCTCAAAACTTCACCCAAACATCATAAAAGGCTTCCAAACCATTTCCAAACATTTGAAAAGTAGTTTAAACATAAATAATCCATAGAATTCCCACTAGGAACCTTAATTTTACATTCAAACCCATATTCTTCCAACACACACATAAATATTTACACATAAGGAGAAACTAAGTTAGTTTCACAACCAAAACTACTAACTCTTCCCAACTTCACTCCCAAAATATATAACTTGCAACTTGCAAGTACAACTCATGGTTTGGAACATGAACAACCAACCATACCCAACTTTACATATGACAAGTCTCCAAAAACAAACCCAAGCTACATTTACATTGCCAACAAAAGATACATTCTAAGCATAAACTAGCTAGGCATATGAACACATATACACAAGGACAACTCCCAAGCCCAACCCGTCGTGCGGATCATTTCCTCTCCTCGTCTCGTTTGGTACCTGCGATGGTTATTCAATAACCACAACAGAAAATATATTTTCGTTTAAGCTTTCGCTTAGTGAGGGAACTAATCATGCCATTGGAATGCAAAGTATGTAAATGCAACAATCATTATAAATGACAACAAATTGATCTCCGGGAAAGTCAAGTCATTCCAGCCACCACCCCCGGGTCCTTCTCACCCCGGATCTTTCTCACTTTTGGCGCATATAGCGCAACACACACTCTCTTGTGACCCCGAAGGCGTCACCGGCATTTCATTGTGGTCGTCACCACGTCCTAATCATTGAGGACTTCCTATCCCTTACATATGGGACCTATAAATGGTGACCACTACTTGACTTTCCTTTGATCCATATAAACATTTAAGCAAACTTAGCACATAAGCATAACAATTTCACCTTATTGGCATGCTTTTTGCCCAAATTCAACAACATATACATACATGAGCATGAGTTTAGCAACTATGAACAACAATATTCACATTAACATAGCTAAACATCCAATTGAGAGATTAGGACACTCACCTCTTTGATTTATACACAACTAAGCTTAGATTTCCCCAATTCCTTCCCAAGTTTAGCTCAATTCCTAGTTGGTGATAATCCTACACAAGTTTGGTACCAAGAACATCATTTATCAAAGACGGTTGCCGTAAAAACGTTGTCGAAAACGAAAATAAATTACATGCATGTGATCCTCTTACCTCCACGAGTCCAAAAGTGGTCTCGGATCGTAAATCCGACGCCGGACGGCAAAGAAACGGCAAGAAACGTCGTCGAGAATTTCCGTCGCCGACCCGAGCTCTCGTTCTCTCTAATTTGCTGGAGATATCTTGTTAATGAGACACATATGCCTCATGCATATGTGTTGTCATTGATTTACCCTATATTGCATTTACACCCCCCACTCTTTCTTAAGCTTTATTATGAAACCCCCATGTTAATTACATTATCTACCCATCTTTTCTAAAAGGATTTAATCTAAGTCCCGCGTGGGTCCCAAACGTGGTCCCACATAAATTATGAGGTTGCTATAAAACCTATCAGTTATCAATTTTATTCAAATACGCCCTCACATGGGTACCCAAATTGGTCCCCTTTCCTATCATAAAACATAATAATATCAATGAGCATTTAAACAAATAATCATATAAGCACATAATGACATCAAAATGCAAATTATTTTAATTAGACCCTCGTTGGGCCCCACTTTTATACCAGTCCTGCCTTTCACAGGACTTTCATCTGTGTCCGCATTTGAACACCTTTTCACATGTGGGTTCATAACCCCACCTTAATTCATCTCATGCATTAATTATCTTTAATTAACACATATTATTATCACATTAATCTTCTTTTCCGGGTACGGGTGTTATAAAATCTGAGCCTCTCTCTCTCTATCTCACGCATTCTCTCTCTCTCTCTCTCTCTCTCTCTCTCTCTCTCTCTCTCTCTCTAGCCTATCACCACAAGGGCTTGGGATCTAGCGCGTGACTATCATGGGGATGGCTCAAGAAGCGTCCTCTACAACCTAAACGATGCATAAGAGAGTACACTGAGGCAACATGGAGTAGCAGTTCGTGGGTGAAGACGACGGGCTCGTAACAACACCATTCGGCGATCCATCGGGCTATTCCGCTAGGTAACGAACCTATACCCGACTCGTATGCTTGCGTGCATATTTATTAACAAAAAAAATATCTACAAGCGTATCTCTCTCATTTTAGAAACTAATAGAAAATAAAGATATCTAAATGTGCTCCTGCTCATCACTGCTCAGCACTATTGATAAACCTGTAGGACCAAAAAAAAAGAAGAGAAAATAATAATCACAAGTCAATGTATCTAAACAAGACCTTAAAGAAAATAAAAACATAATGATAATCCTATTGTGATGAGGGATGTGTCAATATGTTCGTAGGTTAAATTCAATTACAAACTTAATCATTAAGCAAAAAAACCCATGATGTAAGTCATTATGTCGAAACAACGCAGGAGCATTAAGAATAGCTATATACGGGACTAAGTGGACTAAATGAAACAAAATTGAAGAGTAACATAATCAAAACATTTGTGCGTGTGTGATTTGAGAATATGATTTCTTATTTTGGACCTATTAAATGAGAATAAAGTTTGCTTTTGTGAAGTGCAAAATAATGCTAAACCAATTTTTAAAAGGGCAGAAACTTTTTCCAGAGATACCTCACTTTTTGCCTTTATGAAGCTGCATAACAATTGCATTGAAAAAAGGAAAAAAAATGTTGAAATTGTGATGAAAGAAAAGAAAAGTAGCAGAAACAACGAATTTGCAAACATTGTTTCAATCAGTTACGTACTACATACCTAGCTTACAAATGATAGCAAGGTATTGATCGAGAAGACCAAGAATTATTATATACCAAGATTCACAACCATGTCTTAATATTGTTTCACATGTAAATGACTTAAGACTGTTAAAGGGAAAGATACTAAACAATTCAGTGACGTAGCATATCCATTTTTCAAAATATAAATCTACATTTGCAATGAACTAATCTTGAAAACACCAATCAATGTAATCAAGAAAAGGGCCAAGCAACTTTCTTTCTATAATCTAGTATGTATACCATCTACCTTGAGTCCAATCTGTGATTTTCTAACAAACTACAAAGAATGAAAGACATGGTTATTTAACCAAATCATAATGTAAATTAAGCCAAACTAGTACAACATAGCATTGGGAATTCAAATTTTATTATGTATTGAATCCCTAATTTACAAAGAAGCTGTGTTATTACCATTAAAAAATCAATCACGTCACTCCCTGTGCTTTCGTCTCTACCCCTAATTTTCACATTCACTTTGTTTCTCATGTGGTTCTCAACACATGCATGTGGAAATGCCATGATTTCCAAATTTGTATCTCAATTTTGGTTCTCAACACATTTGGCAATGGAAACACAGAAGACACTCAGAGTAATACAACACTTCCCAAATTTGGTTCCCAAATACTTCGGAAGTTGTATTGGATTTAGTTACTGTACGTGGGAACCACTGAATTTACATTGGACTATTGTTTTAAGGTAAGACCATCAAAGAATTTGGGAACCAACTTTATGGTACAAATTTGATTAGCATAGCATTATTTCAACGATAGTGGGACCGCCTAATTGTATTGGAAGTTGTTATAGGTGGTATTGGAAAGGTTAAAAGTCTATATATGTGGCATCTATATATGTGATACAATTTACTCATAAAAATATGACACAATGAAAGGTATGGCATAGATTTCAGTTCTGATTTCTAAATACATCAAAACAAATGACACTGTTCCTATACAATGATAGTGGCATCTATATATGTGAACATCTAGCAAATTGACAGATACATGCCTTAAGGTCTAAATGACTAAAGCCAAAGACTCAAAGTCAAAAGTTTATTAAAATTAAATTTGCTTTGGAATTTTGCTGATTTGGTTGCCTCATTAGTTTATACTCCCTTAAAATCAAGATTTCAAATGCTTAAAAGTTTCCAATAAAGCAATCAATCAACAAATTTAAAGAACACAATGAAACATTAGCAGAAAGCTATTTGTTCTGGAAGTAAAATAAAGGGGAAAACATAACGTGTAGATTTATGACTAAGGACTACTTAGGATAATTTGCATTGAAGATTTATGCATGACATGAAGACAAGGTTCCAGAAGCCATCCAAGAACCTTTCGCATTGTTCAAGGATATATTCTAGAAAAATAAAATTGGAGGAAAAGAAGGAAAAGTAACTTAAGCATAGAGGAAGGGAGTAGACATTGAGACTCTATTTGGAAATAGTTTCCAAAGTTTTGTTCCATTGGGGATGAAATATATTTCAAAAGAGCATCGACATTGAGGATCTATTAGGTTCATGGATTTATAAAAGAGTGTAGTTTTGCTCACCCCAATTCGACTCCTATAACCATGTGTCATATATGTGCTTTCTTAGGATGTAAAACTACTAGGTACGGCTAAAGCCACTACCCGAAAAATTGACCATACACGTGTTCAATCAGTTACACGTGCTTTCGAATAACTTTACGTACAATTGTCTACCAAAAAAAGGTAAAAGCAAACATTGATGTACATACATAGAACTTAGAACACAATCCCAACATAGAACTGTACATACATATGTGCAGACATATTTTTCAATAGTCTCAGAAAATAATCCCATCCATAATTTAATGAGTACAGTTTTGCTCACCCCAAATTGCTCACATTTTGCTCACCCTCATTTTTTATTGACTACTGCAGTAGGCCCAATACTTTACACCATTAATTAATCCTCACCGTGCCCACGGGCACGAGCAAGTACTCTAACTCTTTTTTTCCTTTCTAAGATCCTCACCATTTTTAGGGTAAATTATAGTAACTCCTCCCCTCAATTATGACTCTTTTTAAATTACCCTCTAAACTTTAAAACTCGACAACTTGACCCATCAACTATTGCAAAAAATAAACTGCAAAAAGGTGACATAAAGGTATCATATGGCTCAATCAAGAAACCTAATATAAAATAGCGTGATAAAATAATAATGGAATTGTAATGAAGGTCACATAGAGTCAGTGGACACTAGAAGCAAACATTATTAGATGAAAATTAAAGGAAAAGGAAAAAACCTATAAACCCAATTGTTAAATGAAAATAAGTATAAGAAGGTGCACCTAAAATCTTGCATTGGCTTGTGAGGCATTAACTCTAACATGAACTGTGCTTAATCTTTTAAGCCTAAATGCCACAATCTGAATGCCTTTACCATTGTGCAGTATCTGATATGGCTTCACTTTTCTAATATGAATTATATATATATATATATATATACAAAGAGAGAGACCGAGAGAGGGGGTGGGATTAAGCAAAAATAATAAAAATAAAATAAATTCCCAACCTAATAACCCATACAGGGCTACAATTTTCTTCTTCAAAATCAGTAGTAAATCAAAGATATTGAGGATCAATGGGGAAAATAGCTTCTAAAGAGCTCATAAACAATAACTAACCAGGGAAAAAAATGCCATAGATTATCCCCAATTAAAAACCCATTTTAGAATAATGAGGAACTAATCAAAATCAATGCTCATTCATAGTCGGACCATAGTAGCTCAAAAGGTTCTTGTCCAGTACTCAAGATTGGAGCCAACAAATCTAGATGTGCCCATTTAAAAGCATTTAAAGAGCCAAACATGACATAATAATGTAAGCTATTCCGAAAGATAAATTTTAGAACAAACCCCATCTATGAGTTGGTACCTCTGACTTGCACTCCATGATAAATCTTGGATAAGTTAAAACCCAATCTTAGATTCTTAACTGGGTGTGCTGACCAAATGAACACGAGAGGGAACAAAATCTTGCCAGAACAAAACCCAAACTTTACTGCTCACAAAAATCTGGTACCTCTACACACAGAGAAATAGAGGAGGGCAAAAAAATCAAGATTTTTTATTTTTATTTTTATACAAACTCAACATAGAAGAATAAAATTATTCGTACTTCAAAGTCAGCTTAATAGCCGAATTTATAATTTTCTTCCTACTCCCAACCAGAAAGCACATCTAAAAAATTACTTGATCATGAAATCACCACATGCATTATATGAATGTCACTATAACAAAAACTTGAGCCAAAAAATATTTGAACATCAAAATCAGCCGAATTGTCGAATGTAATTTTTTTCCCTACTTGTCAAATGTAGCTAGATAAATAGTATCAGTATAAACTGGGGCATCCAAAAATGATTACAAAAGTCACAAACTAAAAATAAAAAGTGTAATCAATCAATATTAAACACAAACCCTTATTGATCAAAACAAGAACCAAAGAAATTCAATACCTTCTTATCAATGAAAACAAGTAGATCGCTAGGAAGATCCTTGAATTTATCATATATAGCCCAACGATGGTGGTCACGGCACTCTCTACAGTTATGACTGTTGATTTCAGCAGCCCTGACTTCTCTTTCGCATTTCGTAGATATTCGATAAGCACACCAGTGTTGATGACAACAATCCTTATAAACCTTATTTCAATTCCTGATCGCTGTTCTTGATCTCAATCTGTACAAAAAAAAAATTTAATTCAAGCAATTGAAAACCGTTCACAAAATCGAAAAAAGCAAAGTAAGAAACAAAGAGAAAGAGAGAGATAGAGAGAGAGAGAGAGGGAGGGAGATTGAACAAAATGTTACAAATAAATAGATTTGAGGGGTGAAAAACTGAGTGATTCAAATCAAATAAGAAACGAGAGAGAGAGAGAGAGTGAGAGAGAGAGAGAAAGAAAGAGAGACCTGTGCAGTGTCGGCGGCATAAAGAGGAGGAGATAGACGCATCGGCGGAGGAGGAAGCTACACTTCTCCCTTCCCTCTCACGATCGATTTCCCTCTAAGATATTCCTCTCAGATCTCCGATCTCCCTTCCCTCGATCTTAATGGCCAAAGGCAGCTGCAGCGGCGTAAGTGCGACTCCCTTTCTCTCGCCTCTTTAGGTTTTCTCTGCCTTTCCACGACAGAAGTTAAGATATGAAAGTGAAGTTGAAAAAAGAATGGTGTTTAATTATGAAAGCGTATGGCCTATATTTTTTGTCACTGTTATAAACCGTGACAATATTATTTTTTGTCAGTGTTTTAAACAGTGACGAATTTTGTCACTGTCTCAAACCGTAACAATAGTGTATTTTGTGGTGCTTTTTTGGGTGTCACAGTTATTGACAGTGACAAATTTTGTCACTATTTTAAATAGTGACAAACCGTTCAAAAATAAGTGTGACAATTCGTCCAATTTGGTGTAGTGACTCGAGTATTGGGATGGCACCGTTTGAAGCCTTGTACGGACGGCCATGTCGATCTTCGTTGTGTTGGGTAGAAGTGGGAGACACAGAACTTTTGGGACCAGATTTGGTGAGGGAAACAAATGAGAAGATTTCACTGGTCAAGGAGAGAATGAAAGCTGCACAGAGTAGACATAAGACTTATGCAGATCAGCGTCGAAAGGATTTGGAGTTCAGTATCAGAGATCATGTACTCCTTAAGGTTTAATTCACCTGTTCGGGGAGTAGTACGTTTTGGTCAGAAAAGAGAAAAGTTGGCACCTCGTTTCATCGGATCGTTTGAGATATTGGAACGTGTTGGAAAAGTGGCTTATCGGCTCGCGTTGCCACCAAAGATGTCTGGCGTTCACAATGTATTTTCATGTCAGTATGTTGAGGAAATACATATGGGATCCTTCACATGTAGTAAATTTTGATGATATTGAGACGAGTCAGAATGTTGTCTACAAGGATAGGCCCGTGAGGATTCTTGACCAGAGTATCAAGAGGCTGAGAAGAAGAGACATTCCTTTGGTTAAGGTTCAGTGGAGGCACCATGATGAGGAAGAAACGTCGTGGGAGTTAGAATCTGACATGAGGAATAGATACCCCGAGTTGTTTCAGGATTAGTTAGCTCAGATTTCGGGGCGAAATCTCTGTTAAGGTGGGTAGAGTGTAACACCCCGTATTTTCTTTTCCATAAAATAAATGAATATTTCTTTTATTTCTATTAATAAATATTTATCTGGGGTCAAATCGTAATTTTCTTAAATATAGAAATACTTTATGTGGTTTTAAAAGCAATATTTATAATTTTGTATAAACTAGGAATTTATTTCCTACGCGTATATGATTTTCTGTATTTTGTTTTCAACCTAAAAATACCAATTTTTGTTTTAAAACTGCGTCTTTACCGCGTCTTTGGAGTGGGAGCACGTGAGCTCAACCACACCGTGCGATTTCCGGTAGTTGCTTGGAGCCCAAATAAATTTCTCAGTATATATATGTACACGTCTCTCTCTCTCTCTCTCTCTCTAACTCACTATATCTCTCTATTCTCTCAATCTCCCTCTAATTCTCTCAACTCTCTTGATCTCTCTCTCAAGATCAACACACACACACACACACAGATGATATATTATATACATACACACAGTTATATATAGATATTGTTATCTCAAAAATCAAGAGAGAAGAACGGAGAAATTCTCAAACGACGGAAACTTCGGCGGAATTCTCGGTCTCTAAATTTTCAGTTTAAACACCTCAGTGAGTATTATAAACTCACTCTAAACGTTTATATATATATATATTAGTGTATATAGATGTGTACATACATATATATATATATAATCACCAGTGAAGCTTGAAAATTGGAGTTTTACAAAAGTTAACCAAAATCAATTCC
Source organism: Hydrangea macrophylla (assembly GCA_033977485.1). Classification (NCBI taxonomy): domain Eukaryota; kingdom Viridiplantae; phylum Streptophyta; class Magnoliopsida; order Cornales; family Hydrangeaceae; genus Hydrangea; species Hydrangea macrophylla. The sequence continues at coordinate 95,780,341 of CM066997.1, read as the reverse complement.
GTGAATTGGGAATGAAAGATCTTAGTCCCAATAAGCTGCGGTTCGAATACTACGGCTTAATTCATCCGTATCGCGATGTATCGTTGATTTAAAGTTTTTTCACCTCTTGGTTTTACGTAAAATTCGATTGACATGTCATCCAATCGATTGACACTTTTGCCAATCGATTGGCATGTTTCAGCACTGACGACTTTTACTAAAACTGTCATAACTTCCTCTAGGAAACTCGAAAACACGCACCGTTCGAAGCGTTGGAAACTAGACTCAAAGAACTTTCATTTGATATGTAATTCATCTGCAAAATTATAATTCATTTTTAAGGGCATTGCTTCAAAGTGGACCTGCTTGTGTACTAGTAGCTGAAAAAATGTATTAAAGTAGTTTTTGATGAATTTACTTGTTGCTTCATATATGACTTGATAATTTAGATCGTGGGTGCTAACTCAATGATTTTAAGTACATTGTACCTTTTTAATAAAGAATAATAAAAAGACTTGATTTTCTCGTACATTTGTTTGGGGTTACAATTTCATGGACATTGACATGCATGATAAGGTCGAGGTAGAGTCGACATACATAGTATGTGAGAAAAGTGTGAAAAGAGTAAAAGGGATTGTTTATTAGTATGGGTTGCCTCCATGGACACTCCCTAATACCCGAGTTTCGGATACTGATCGAGGTAATCTCTGGTATGCCGTGGTGGTATTATAGTGACACCCCTAGTACCCGAGTTTCGGATACTGGTCGAGGTAATCTCTGGTATGTCGTGGTGGTACTATAGTGTGATGCCATGGATCGAGGCAGTGGATGTCATGATGATGTGGTTTTAGGGTACCTTTTTAATATGACGGTGGCAAATTGGACACTCCCTGGCACCCGTGGTAGTGTTATAGTGTGTGACGCCTCCATGGACACTCCTTGATACCCGAGTTCCGGATACTGATCGAGGTTGTCTCTGGTATGCCGTGGTGGTATTATAGTGTGATGCCATGGATCAAGGCTGACTGGACATTCCCTGGTACCCGTTGTACTATAGTGTGGCTGCCCGAGTATTTTCAAGGTACTAGAACGAGGGAGTTTGGATGATGTGATCTTGTGTCTTGTCGAGAGAAAAGAGTCAGTAAGATGAGATATAACATTGTTCATGCACGGTCTCATATTTATTATTTACTACATCCCCACGTGACTTATGTTGAAGTTGGAACCTTGAATTATTGCTTTTACAGTTTAAATTGTACCATTATTTATATGCTTATATATACATTGCGAGTACATGTGTATTCTGCTCACCAGATTGCATAAGCTGACGGCGTTGATGCGTCCTGGACTCTATGTCCAGATTTTCCAGGTCAGGAGAAACCAGAGTACTTTGACTATGCTACTTAGGGTCAGGAGACTTTCCAGGAGGGCTAATTATATTCCTTATGTCTTTTTATTTTGGAGATGTAATAAACACTTTATTAGAATTTGAATAAGGCGGATTGTGCCTAAGACTTGACTGATGTAATAGTTTAGTAAGTTTAACTTTGGAGCTTATGTTTATTAGTACCCTTCTCTTTAGAAATGCTGTTTAAGTCTTTTGTTGCAGGGACAATTGGTCATACTCACTTGTCATGACCTACGAGTCCATAAAGGAAATGAAATGCTTTCCTGAATTATGCAATGTCGGGGCGTGACACACACAATGTAAAAGTGAAAGATCATACAAGCAAGCCTAGGAAAAATTGTCTAATCATATATCAAGTAATCAAGTTTTCCTAATCTAAAGGGAACATGAATTGTTCTTCAAACAAATAATAAAAGAAATCAAAATATGCTTAGCAAGCTAGAATGATGCATGTTAATCTTTGAGAAAAGAAGACCTCTCAATCCCCGGATCTGATGAGAAAGGAAGATTAGATCGAGGGGAAGCATGAACGTATGATCAAGTTCATTGCTTATAATCTTCTTAGATTATGAGTCACAAAAACTCCAAATATTGCGTGGATGCAATGTATGATCCTAGGATGTGCAAGGGTTGTAGTGTGTTTGTGTACATGGACTTGCTAAAGTGATTTAGAAGTCTAATATATGCATGAATGCATGGAGAATGTTATTGTAGGATATGTACAAATGTAGTATGAACTACTTCCTAAGAGATGAGCTAATTTGGAATGCATGTAGACATCTAATCAAAGAATCAAAGTTAAAATAAGCTTGTTGTGAATAGTGGACAAAACAGTGAGCTTATCTTGTAAAAATGGAAAAGTGGGGTAATGATTGTTTTTAAGTCCTGATTTTTATGGAGATCTTCCTTATTGTGTCTAGTACACAAATAAAAAGGCAAAACCACAATAACTATTACATATTGAGAGAAATCATATGAACAAGATAGGTTACTCAGAAACAGAGTCCGTACTGTCGACTGAATTGTAGAAAAATCTTAGAAAATGAAAAAAAAAACATTTGGAAGTCCATATTATATAGAAAGTTCCCCAAGACACTTACTTTCAAGGGAAAAATGAGTTGGGACCACCCCTTGGGTAAAGGTTTTCTGAAAAACAAGTTGGAATTCAACCAAAGCTGCTGTGACAGAAAAACAGAATGTCTGGAAGAAATGTTTGGGTCAAAACAAGACACTTTCAAATGTGGGTGTTCTCTAATGAGTTAGGAAGACTTCCCAAGTGGTCTCATGGTCATCCTTTGAGTATTGAACTCAGAATAATATTTTAAAGTTGAATGACTCATTGTTTCGGAGATCTTGAAGAAAACAATGATTATTTTCTTGGAATCCAAATGTTGAGGTTTTAGAAGTGTTTTGGAATAGAGATTATGAAAACATATTTCCAACACTAAAAGGAGATTATAACCATTTGGAATATCAACATCCAAACTTACTTCAAGAACTTCCAAGATAATTGGAGAGCCTTGTTTTCATTTTGGAAATAACTTCAAGAATATATAGAGATGTATTGAAGTTAGAATCATCATCTATCAAACATGTTTTTGAGGTCATGAGCTACTAACCATAAGGATTCACTCACCTCAAATAACATGTCATCATCTAGATGATGATGAGCTAGTTAGTAATCAAAAGAAAATAAAAAAGAAATGAGGTAAAGAGATATGAACATATATATGAACAAGCAAGTAAATCACAATCAAGAGTTGATAATCATTGAGATATTGGACTTGTAGCTTGGTGTTTCACTCATATATAGTGACTTTGGACATGGAAGTAGCTTCCTATCTCATAAATGCTCACAAAAATGGTGGTTGGGTGTATTGAATGTAAAGTAAATAGGAGTAATGACGTAAAAACAAGGTTTAGAACTCATCTTCTTGTTGAAATCAAAGAAGGAAGCTTCTTTTCTCTCTATTCTAATCTTATCTCTACAACTTTCTCTCTAAAACTTTTCTAAACTTGTATTTGACACCCCCAAAATGAGAAGTCAAAGGGGGTTTATATAGGCCAATTTGGGGGGAGTTTGTGATTTAAAAAGTGCTCCCATTGGTCCCAAACATCTGTGAACATAAAACTATGTCATTTTGGTTTGCAATTATTCAATTTGGGCCCCCAAAAATAATTAAAAAAATGGAGCAGTCCGGGGGAGAGTGTCGCGGAGTCACTGGGCCAATGCCGCGGCGGCACTGCTCCTCAGACGCCTAGATTATTCTATTTAAGTCCCTAGAGGTTCCGGTATTCGCGAAAAGGCCCTATTTCGTCCAAAATTCACAGAAAATGCATACGAACTCCAAACCAAAGTTGTGATATTCCTTTGGAAAGGTAATGGAGTTTATTTTCCATAAAAAAAATAGTTCGCAGATAGGTCACTTTGAAAAGTTTTTCAATATTCCCGATAAAAGCTGATTTGATCGCCTTTTTCACCTTCGAAAATTCGTAATAAATCCATTTTAAATCCAAAAATTATGTGCGATATACCGTTGGAAAGCTGTTGACCTCTAGTATCCATGAAAAATGTTTGCAAATGATATGGTACTCCGATTTTAAAGTCAACTTTTCGGTCAAATCGGTCAAACTTGGGATCTCCAAAAAGTTCTAGGAACCTCTGGGAGCTCCAAGGAGCTGACGTTTCCATCCGATTTTCTTTTAAACTCATTTTAGTACTTTTCATATGATCTAGGATGATCTCGGCACTTTCGGGCAAGTTTGGATTATTTCAAACAAACCCTGGTCAAACCGGTCAACGGGGACTTTTCAGGAATTTCCAGGACTTCTGGGGGTCTATGGAAGCTGACAATTTTATCTGTTTTTACTTCAAAACCCATTTTCTTACTTTCCTGCGACATAGCATGTTTCCAAAACTTTCGGTCCAAATCTGGGAGTTTTTGAGCTTTCAAGGGCATTTTGGTCATTTGTACCACTTTCTGAGTATTTTGAGAGATAGAACTACTTCCAAGAGTCCTTTTCAAGTCTTTTTCGATCATTGTGAACCACCAAGCTAAGCTAGTTGTCCCGTTTGGGACTCAAGCTTCGCAATGGATTGTGTGTGGGAGTGCACTATTTGTGCTTGTGCTTGTGCTTGCACTTGCGTTTCGATATTCTTAAGGGATGCCATTACTTCCGGTAAATTTTTTAAAGGTGCCAACACCTTATCCTCAAAAGTGTTATCCCTTAGAGGGTTAGGATTAGCAGGGGGTGTTGGTATTGACTTTGTTGAAATTGGGATCGGTATATATTAGGAAAATTAGTCGTCTCATTATTATTATTAGATCTCTATGAGAAGTTAGGATGACTTCTCCATGGGGCATCCGGATTGCTTGTCATAGGATTATAATTATTTTGTGGGAATTGTTGAACAGAGTGTATGTGTTGTTCCACGAATTCTGGAAATTAAAACGCAGATGGGCATGCAAGTGTAGAATGTGAAGGGTCAGAACACATTTGACAAATTTCGAAAGAGGGTGAGCCCGTCATTTGGTTCATCTTCATAAATTGGTTCATCATCATAAATTTGTCAAGTTTTCTAGATAGTTCTTGAAATTCCACCGAGTGACTTGACTCGAACAGCTCCTCTCGTTTAGGTTGAGGGGGAAGGCACCCCTCAAGATGTACCGACACGGCTTCATGCATCGAATTTTCACTTAACGTTTTAAAATTTTTCCACGCCTCGTTGGCGCTTTTGTGTAAGTGTTACCTGCACAAACGACATCAACGGTATTATAAACTAAGAGAACAAGTCCCTCAGGGAAGATCTGCACCAATTGCCACTTGGGAATTTGATGATGTAGGCAAGAGCGCAATAGTAGTTTAAATTGTTCCCAAGTGTCATAGAGTGTTTCCCCATCTTGCATCACAAAGTTCATTATGGATTTTCACATTTGATTAGTTCTTGTGATGGGGAAAAACTTTTGTAAAAATGCAGTATGTAATGCTTCCCATGTTCTAATAGTGTTTGGCTCAAGAGATTGGAGCCAATACTTAGCTTTATTTTTTAAGGAGAATGGGAAGAGACGCAATTTTAATTCATCATTAGTTAGATTTTGAATTTTCAATGTAGAGTATATGTCTTGGAATTCTCCTAAGTGATGATAAGGATCTTCTTTAATACGGCCATGGAATGAAGGGAGTAGTGCGATGGTAGATGACTTTATCTCAAAGTGAGATGTCGTCACCTCCGGTAATTCGATACATGCTTGTGGCGTGTAGGTCGTAGGAGTGAAATAATCTTTTAAGGGAGGAGGTTGAGGTATATTAGGATTATTTCTGTTATTTCCGAAGTTGGCCATCGAAATCGATTCTATGTTATTGACGCGTGTTTTCTTTAGTCGTTTAAGGGTACTTTGTATTTCAGACTCAAACAAAGATGACGATTTCGGGGTTGATTCATTGTCTAATTAACATCAACCAAGCTCTAGAAGCTTGGGTTGAGGACCTACTGACTCTTAGGTACGTTCAAGTTCAGGATCGAAAGAATGTAATTCGGGTTTACTTGAATGAGTACCAAACATACACTAAAAATAAAACTAAAACCACGACTGATTCAAACAAATCCAAAAAGTAGCCAACAACTACTACGATGCATGAAAGTTATCCTGTAATGCAATGCTTGCGTCAAAGCCCAGCGCCCCAGATTTCCTAGCTAATGTACGTGTAAATCACCCCTAAACTAATGCAAATAGTGCATCTCGGCGCCCTGACTATCAGTGGTGTGAAGAAAATTTTAAAGGAAGTGATTTACTTGAACGTTTGCTTCTTTTTTTTCGCAATTTTTTAATTGATTTGCATAATGTGCTAAGCTCTTCCACTCCAAAATGCTAGAATTTGATGACTTGAGAAACTACAAAACAAAAGAAAAAGTTAGTGACTCAAAACAAAAATGAAAAATATGAAAAAGAAAACCTAATCTAATATTTACGAATTAACTAAACTAAGATTCTAAAACTAAAGGTAGTATTTTTGCAATCCCCGACAACGGTGCCAAAAATTGATCTCATCAAAATCAAGGTATAAAAGTATACTCTACTTTAAAAGATTTGCAGTGTGGAAGTAGAGGTCGAACCCACAGAGATTGAAATATTAAAGCACTCTAATTTTAAAACTTAAACCTAGTTAATTAAAAAAATAGAATTTGGGTTTTTATTTTAATTAAACTAAGAAACTAAAGAAATAAATCTAACTATGAAAGCGATTAAAAGTTGTTTTGATAAATATGTGTATTGAATCTAGGATTGCAAATTCACCACTAGCTTCATAATAAGGGTATCTATACATTCAATTAGCTTATTACATTGGATGAAAATTGGGAATCGTAGCTACAAGCCCAATTTCTCCGTCAAGAAGATAACTACGATTCAAGTATTAACATAATTCATCTTTGGTTAGCACGGAGTGTCTCAAACTAAACTACGGTTGTGGGACACTTCGTCTTCCCTAGGCATGAACTATTCGACTACTTGATATCACAATTCAAATAAGTACTACTACATGTAAATAATATATTCAAGCACAACAAATGTAGATTATTGAGCACATCATATTCAAAATAGATCTGAGACAAGAATAAACTTTGAAAGCAACGATTTAATCAATCCATATGATTTTATTAATTAAAATCCTCTAAACATGTAATCATCATCCACTACATAATAAAGCTAAAAGAAAAACATAAAATACAACCTATTACTTGATAGGGTTTCATTGAAACCCTAGATATCGGTCTAGGCGGCCATAGAATCGAAGATTGGTAAGAGGTTGATAGAGGAGGCCATGGGAATCCTTGGTCTTCTTCTTCTCCTTACTTCTCCCTCTTCAATGGTTGTAGTTTCAATTGTTGAAGGATGTGTATAATGTTGTGTAATCCCAAAATTGAATTAGAATAAAGTATATATAGATTTAGAGGGATTAGGAAGGCTTTCATGAACCTAATCCGACTAAAACAGCTGTATTTCTTTTCTGGACGCATTCAAGCAATTTCGTTCACATAGGAGTCTTCAGCACATCAAAATACACAACTTTGGTTTTTTCACATGTCACGCGAGTGGATGCTGCTAAATCGGTCGAGCGAGAGGACTTCTTCAGCTTATTTTGCTCTGTTTTCTCACTCTAAGTGGCCTAGGATAGCTGTTTTCTTCTCAAACCTAACATAAAGTGAAAAATGAAGTAAAAGTATGAGAAAACTAGATACTTGGTGCTAACAGATGCAAATAAAGGACTATGATCAGGAACTATTCGTCCCCGATCAGCATATAACTGTCATTCCTAATAAAGAAGGCAAACTAGTACCTACACGAGTCCCCACTGGATGGTGGATGTGCATAGACTACCGAAAGCTAAACACGGTGACTCGAAAAGACCACTTCCCCTTACAATTCATGGATCAAATGTTGGAAAGAATGACGGGTCATCAATATTATTGCTTCTTGGACGGATATAGTGGTTATAATCATATTAAAATAGCTCCTGAAGATCAGGAGAAAACAACATTCACATGTTCGTTCGGTACTTTCGCCTACCGAAGAATGTCATTTAGCCTTTGTAACGCACCTACCACATTTCAGAGGTGCATTGTAAGCATTTTCAGTGACATGGTCGAACAAATTTTAGAAGTGTTCATTGATGAATTTTCTGTGCTTGGCCATAATTTTGACAATTATTTAGAAAACCTTTAAAAGGTCCTATCCAAATGTGAAGATAAACATTTGGTGTTAAGTTGGGGGAAGTGTCACTGCATGGTGACCAATGGGATTGTTCTCGGCCACATTATTTCTGCTGAAGGTATCCAAGTCGATAAGGCAAAAATTGATAGTCTCTCGAATCTTCCTGTCCCCCGTACAATTAGAGACATTCGGTCTTTTTTGGGTCATGTGTAACAACCCTAAAATTTATAAGTGTGTGTGGATATCGCAGTTTTCTCACCCACAGCTTTTCAAAATCAATTTCAAAAATAAATGAGTCGCCACTTAATTTTTTTAAAAGGGAAAAATTAAGAAACCATTTTAAAAGCAAACTGATCTTTTAGAAACCAGAGATTAACTAGGTCCGGGGATTACGGAATGAGAGAGGAAGGAGCCCGTCGGACTAAAACACCCTCTCTCATCCTATCTTGCGATAGGCCTCTGCTTAATATCCTTCTAATCGAATTATTAATTTAAATGTGCCCTCAACTAATATATATGTATAGATATACGTTACAAAAAGCATGTCCAAAAGGGTGTAAAATTGCTAATGACAAAATATCATTCATAAGCCACATATTCCAAGTAGCAAGCAATATGATATGCAATAGGGAACAAGAGGGCTTACCCGGGATCCAGCAGCGATATTTAACGTGCAATGCATACAAACAAAAGAAAATGCTAAAAAAGAGTCTCTAATCACATATACATATAAGGCAAGATCCTAATTCTAATGTGTCGCGCATGAGGTTGAAAAATCAATAAAATCAAGAAATTAAAATAAATTAAAGGGGGTCCTAGAGATCATACCTTAATAGCGCTACAAAACAAAATGTTAGTCCATATGATATACAAGATGTGAAATTAGAAGTAACAATCCTAAATTTCTAGCTTAAACCTATCAAGCATGAAATCCAACTTTATTCAATAGCTAGTTCTAATCATGAGCATTAAATGTACATGAATGAATGAATGTGAACAAGAATAAGACATGGATTTATTCACTAATTTGGATCACTTAGCCTCTGGATTTAAGCTAAATTATTATTTTTGAAAGTATGATTTGGGTCTCAAGACATTAGGAGGCCATTTGAGTTGAAATAAACAAGATTAGACAAAAACAGTAGCAGTTCTTTCATGAATTACAGAGAGCAGATCATAACTTTAAAAAATGGAAAAGCATGGTTCCCGTGGATTGATCTTGATGGATTTTGGACAAAAATGCCTCTGTGTGTCTAGTTTTTAACCCAAAAAAGACATCAAGGTTTCAACGGTTGGATCTCCGGGAATTGGACAAAACCAGACATCACTCAGCATTTTACAACCTTCTGTCCAGAGTTCTTGCACGATTTTCTAAAAATAGCAAAAAAATTGGAAATGCTTTGTTCTTTTTAGGGTGACTTCCTAACACATTAATATACTTAGAAAAAATTATTTTGGGTCACAAACACTTTATTAAAGCATTGGTTTACTTAATTCAAAAGAGTGTTACTATGCTGAAACTCTGGACAGATTGTGGTGTCCTTACAAAACTCACAACCAAACCACTTTAGACTTGAAACCACCTTAAAACAAAAAATGCAGTGGTAGAATATTGTGTTGTTGACACTTTCTGGTTGGTTTCATTTGATTTCGACGGTTAGATCTCGAACTAAAAATCTTTGATCAAAAACAGTTTGTGAACTCACTGTTTTCATTTGTCAAGCTCAACTCTTATTTGCTAATTCCAACTATTGAATCATGAAGTTGGACTTAAGCTAAGCTATCTTCTCCTACCATTTGATGGTCATTGGAGACTAAAAGACCTTTATATTTATAGATTCCAAGTGAAGTATGGATGGACTTCATGAAATCTCAAGATAAAGAATCCAAACCATGGGGATGGGCTTAGACTCAAAACCACTTTCTCCTACCATTTGATGGTCATTGGAGATGAAGACATGACTATACTCATGAGTCTCAAAGGAATACATAAAGGATTCCATGAAACATCAAGTTTAGAGGACTCAAGTCATGAGTGTGAACTTGAATCCATCTATTTGGTTATGAAGTGATGATCAAGTTTTGACTCCCATGTAAAGCATAAGCTTACATGGGATTCAAAGGATCATACTCAAGAGATGTCAAGAGAGATATTGAAGATCTCCAAGAATCCCCAAAAAAAAACATAAACAAAGAGAAATAGAAGAAAGATCAAGGAATTAGAAACAAAGACTTCCAAGTTTACTTAACAAACTCTAAAACTTAATCAAGAAAAACTAAAAATGACTTGAAGATTAGAAAAAGAAAGAAAACACAACTAAGATTAGAGGGTCACCTCCAAGCTATCCTCAAAGTTCTTTTCCTTTGAAGATATTCCAAGCTCTTCTCCCTAATTCTCTATACTCTCTCTTTTTGAATTGTGTTGTATATTGTATGTTGTATCACTCTCTTCTTCTCCTCTCTTGTTGTATTCCTCAAGGAAGATCCTCTCTCTTTTTATAGACAAAAATTACCAAGTATTTTCAGTGAATTCGGAGTAAAAGACAGGTGTAATCATCCCATTTGGTGGTACAATACGTACTTCCTGAAATTAGACAGACTGCAGCCCAGGGCGGCATTCAAAAGTTATTCACGGCAGTACTGGCTGCCGCCGCGGCACTCCGCGACTGCCGTCGCGGCATTCCGTGACTGCCGCGCGGCTCTCGGTGAGTGTCGCGCCAAATTATTGATTGCCGTATTTTCGTCAACCTTACTTTATCAGATTTTTGTTTTTATCCGCATACACATACGTATTGTACCACAAAATACGGACTTTAAAAGCAAACAGCAGTCAGAAAATGTCGGCGACACTCAGTAAATGCCGGTGCGGCACTCACTGAGTGCTGCGACATACTTCCGTGCGCCGTTTTATGTTGAACTTCCCTTTTTAGGTCTTTTCCTTCTTCTTTTTTTCTTAAAGAAACTTATTTTTGAAGATCTTTTCCGAAAATGGTGTTTTATACCTAAATTCTCCTAAATACCTGGTATTTTCTTCTTTCTGTGAAATTTTATCGCGTTTGGAAAACTTTCTGAAGAGCTTGGAATACTTTAAATCTTTTCGGTCCTTATCATCATTGGACGTGGAGGTGACACTCTGCTAAATTCGACGGTCGGTCAAAATTGGGGTGTCTACAGTGTGTAAATAATTATTTTAGGGTAACACTTGGGGCACAACCAAAGTCACAACTTTTTTTGCACAACCTCCATTTTGTGTCTATCTCTCTCCTAGTGGGCACTGTGGGGTCACTGGCACTGTGGGACCCATCAAGAGAGAGATAGACACAAAATGAAAGTTGTGCAAAAAAGGTTGTGGCTTTGGTTGTGCCCCAAGTATTACTCATTATTTTAATTAATTTTTTTATGTTAGCAATGATATATGAATGTACCTAGGTAAGACACGTATTTAAAAAATTTTAAGTTTGGAAGGCACCGGATTATAATATTAGTGAGCTCATTTAATTGTGGGTGTTACATTGTAATTAATTTATATTGGTTATATAAATATTGTAGTCGTAGGTCTTATTAAATTGATTTAAATTTAAGTTTGAAATTTTATACGATTTAAAAAGGTTCCCAATTGAATAAAGGTAGGAAAGTTACGATTATGAGACTTAGTTGGAGTTGGACTATGTGAATAATGTAATACTCCAATTTATTTTAATTAGTTCATAATAAATTTATTTGATATTTTCATGATTTAATTTTTTTTCATTATTAATATGGGTAACATAAGAAATTGGTGTTAGTGTTTTACACCATAGGGAATCTCATCAAAATAAAAAAATAAAAAAAATAATTTGTGTAAGTGCACGTGAGTGTGTGGTGGATGTGGCGTGTGTGTGTGGTGTATTAATTTATTTGTGTGTGTATTAATTAGGTATATATCTAATATAGTATATACATATATCTATAATATTATAATAGGGTTAGGTAACCCTTATTTGCACAGCCGCAGGGAGAGAGAGAGAGAGAGAGAGAGAGAGAGAGAGAGAAAGAGAGAAGAAAAAGAAGAAGAAGAAAAGGGAGGAGAAAGGAGAATGGTCTTGGGTTCGTGGGCACGGGGGGAATCGCGGAGCATTCGTGGGTATCGATTTTTGATCAACGAGGTGAGTTAAATTTTTGTGTATCCGAATATATATATACACGTATGTATATATACATGTACACGGGAGTAAATTAAATTAGTATATGTTTAATTTAATTATTATGGTTAAATCTTTGTAATGGATACGTTGTTATTGTTGAAGTTTTCTAGATATTTTCTTTTCCCTTCGTGTGACTTTGTGATTATGACATTAGGGTATTCGAAAGGGTCAGGTAAATAGTTAGTTTGATAAAACCATATGTGAAATATTCATGGTGATTAAGAAATATATGTGAAATTCGTTTTTTGTAATTTATACAGTTGCAGAAACTTGTGAAAATTATTTGAAAATCGTAGCTTTGAATTTGAATATTCTGTCTACGTTGGCCTGTAGGAAACGCGATTCTGCACACTTTACATCTAATGGTATTTTTCATGAATCTGCACCGTTTGGGCATAAATTGAAGATTTTAGTAGCGGTTTTTAGTATATTAAAATGTATGAAATTGGAGAAATATGATTCGTTGTGTTTTTTTTATTCGTTCGTATGACTTAACGAAAATTACTTAGAGATGCATGAATTCTCATATAATGTTGAGTTATAAAAAAAAAATGGGTGATAGTCATTAACGTTGAGTCCGATGAAAATATTGTGGAACGATTGTTCCAATACTTTACGATATGAAAATTTGAATTTTTATTATGGGTTTCATGTAGGCTAATTTTGAATGTTGGGTTGAGGATTATTGTACCTGAAATAACTAACCTTATTGTGTGATCATTTTGATAAAAAGGAGTAAATTAGATACATTGAATAGTATTTTGGGGATCTTGTAATTTGATTGAAATTATTATGGAACGATTGTATGGGTTAATTGATAAAACCCTTTATTGTAAGAAATTGGAATACATCTAAAAGTTAGAGATGTGATTGGATTTAGAGACGGAACTATGTGATAAACATGAAATTCACAATTATTGGGATAATACGAACGATAAGTACTGGTAATTGCAACATAGTTCTTTAGTGTTCACCGCTCCCCGTTGTTGTGTTATTGTTTTTGGTAGCTCGCACTCTTTTGCCAGTGGCTTCGTGATCAAGCTGGCTTAAGACTTGTTGAGTGTACTTTTGCCAGTGGCTTCGTGATCAAGCTGGCCTAAGCCTTATGCTCGGCTTATATTGTATAGACGTCTTGACATATTGACCAGCCGTCTGTTGTGTATACTTGGTTTGGTTGATACCCCAACCAAACTAGCACCAGAGTGGGTGTTGGTAATATGTCCGGGCACACATGGGATATATGTGTGGGCTGTACCATGGAGGGTGGCCAAGGGGTGAACCTAGGGAACACAAAGATAAATTTAATGCTAATAAATAATGAGAATGGATTATTTCATAAGATCGATAAGCGTGAAATAATGAATGCGACATTTAAGTTGTAATGTGGACGGCTTATGTATGGAATTATTCGCCTGGTTTGTGATCATTCGATTTACAGGATGGTGGGCCCACTAACTTTTATGCAGGGCTGGCTCACCATAGATATCCGAGGTAAGTGTAAAACTCGTAGTAACTTTGGATTTTGGGCAAGAAACTACTTGCCACCACATAACTGGAAACTACTCTTTTGTCCAAATATGTGTGTGGAACTACCTGTCTTGGCCCAATAGTATTGTAATGTGGTTTGTAGTCTACGGGTTCAGGTTGGAGCCCTCAGATTTTATTATTTTTGTTTAACTCATACCAGACTTGTGACTAACCAGAGTGTGTTATGCATTCGGGTGCGTTTCTGTTTGAAACGTAGTTGGATGACATGTGCAGGATATTGCTTTTGATGATGTGACCGTTGTGCTTGGCTGTGGAGTCTTTGGGCGTTGGAACGTTGTAGTTGCTCTGACCATCGGATGTATAGACTTTATTTTTTTTTTCTGAACTTTGTAAGAAATTTTATTTAACGAACTTTGTATTCCTTTAGTAAATTAAAATGGTATTATATTTGTAATGGAATATTATTTCTTTTATAATGAAACGGAGGATTGGGAATATAAGTTTAATAATACAGAGTTTTTATAGTAACACAGGATTACGTGTCCTTATTTAATGAGTATTAAATTCTATTTTCAAATAAATTATTTATTATTCTGTGTGAGGGTGTCACTCTCGGTGTTTTGGAAATTGAATATTAGTCTGGATACATGCTCTGGATTAAATATTTGGTTGTCCAAAAATCGGGGTGTGACAGTTTGGTATCAGAGCTTATGGTTAGCTTAGCGAGTCTAGGTGATCCTCGGATTGTGGACTAGAGGTTGGTCAGAGATATAGGTCGCGATTTATTTGGGTTTCGAGTTATGTGTACTTATGTATTATCCATGTGTTGCCTACATGTTATTTAATTATTTTCAATCGATTAATTGCATAACTTTCCGAGCCTCTCATTACATGTTAATTTGTTGAAATCATTTGATATATTATGAGTTGTATAATAGTGCATGCATACATATTGTTGGTATGACGGGTAGTAGAGGAGAATTGAAGGATGATCAACAGTTGAGCTCCTGCCTAGTGGATTTCTATTATTATTAGCGGGTCTTCAGCATTATCTGGTATCTACAGGTATATTATTCGAGAGATTATTATTCTATTGGAGTATCAAAAATTTTGTTATTATCGGGAAAAACCTTGTATATTATTTCCCTTATTATCGACTGGTATTCTCATATGTGTCATATAATTCGGTTATCTCGGATTTCTTATCATGGAGCTGTATTTATCAACAAGTATTTTGGCATGGAGTATAATTCTTGTGTCTTTATTTGGGCTTTCTATTATATTCTGGAGCATCTATCGGATCAACGGGATTCTATTTTCTACAACTATGACGAATCTGAGCACGTGTTGGTTTATTTCCGACCGCATTATTATCTTCGCAGTCTTATTTCTAGTACAGAGTTATGCATATTCCTGAAGCGGCATGTTTAAATAGTAAGTATGGGTATCATGAGGAGGTGTAATGGGGGACATGGTAAGAGGTAAACATGGGCATATAGTTAGAATCCTTGATTAACTGCGAGCATGTTGCACCATTGCATGCCTAGTTTGCATTCACATGTTTTGCATCAATAATTGTGTTTTGAAATATCTATTAATGTTTGACGATTGACTATACGAGAATAAGGTATATAGATGAGGTTTCCTTGTTTGAATTAGTCGCTCGACGTACTTGGTCTCGTATAGTTGAGAGTTAAACTTAATCAATGCTCTGTTTTAAAATTACGTGTTTAACTTTATTGATGACTACTGTGTGTATTTACCGTTGCTACAAATTTCGGGACAAAATTTCTTTAAGGAGGGTAGAATGTAACAACCCTAAAATTTATAAGTGTGTAAATAATTATTTTAATTAATTTTTTTCTGTTAGCAATGATATATGAATGTACCTAGGTAAGACACGTGTTTAAAAAATTTTAAGTTTGGAAAGCACCGGATTATAATATTAGTGAGCTCATTTAATTGTGGGTGTTACATTGTTATTAATTTATATTAGTTATATAAATATTATAGTCGTAGGTCTTATTAAATCGATTTAAATTTAAGTTTGAAATTTTATACGATTTAAAAAGGTTCCCAATTGAATAAAGGTAGGAAAGTTTCGATTGTGAGACTTAGTTGGAGTTGGACTATGTGAATAATGTAATACTCCAATTTTTCATGATTTAATTTTTTTTCATTATTAATATGGGTAACATAAGAAATTGGTGTTAGTGTTTTACACCACAGGGAATCTCATCAAAATAAAAAAAAAATAAAAAAAAAAAATTTGTGTAAGTGCACGTGAGTGTGTGGTGGATGTGGCGTGTGTGTGTGGTGTATTGATTTATTTGTGTGTGTTTTAATTAGGTATATATCTAATATAGTATATACATATATCTATAATATTATAATAGGGTTAGGTAACCCTTATTTGCACAGCCGCAGGGAGTGAGTGTAAGAGAGAGAGAGAGAGAGAGAGAGAGAGAGAGAGAGAGAGAGAGAGAGAAAAGAAAAAGAAGAAGAAGAAAAGGGAGGAGAAAGGAGAATGGTCTTGGGTTTCGTGGGCACGGAGGGGATCGCGGAGCATTCGTGGGTATCGATTTTTGATCAACGAGGTGAGTTAAATTTTTGTGTATCCGAATATATATATACACGTATGTATATATACATGTACACGGGAGTAAATTAAATTAGTATATGTTTAATTTAATTATTAGGGTTAAATCTTTGTAATGAATACGTTGTTATTGTTGAAGTAATCTAGATATTTTCTTTTCCCTTCGTGTGACCTTGTGATTATGACATTAGGGTATTCGAAAGGGTTAGGTAAATAATTAGTTTGATAAAACCATATGTGAAATATTCATGGTGATTAAGAAATATATGTGAAATTCGTTTTTTGTAATTTATACAGTTGCAGAAACTTGAGAAAATTATTTGAAAATCGTAGCTTTGAATTTGAATATTCTGTCCGCGAACGCCTGTAGGAAACGCGATTTTGCACACTTTTCGTCTAATGGTATTTTTCATGATTCTGCACCGTTTGGGCATAAATTGAAGATTTCAGTAGCAGTTTTTAGTATATTAAAATGTATGAAATTGGAGAAATATGATTCGTTGTGTTTTTTTTATTCGTTCGTATGACTTAACGAAAATTACTTAGAGATGCATGAATTCTCATATAATGTTGAGTTATAAAAAAAAAATGGGTGATAGTCATTAACGTTGAGTCCGATGAAAATATTGTGGAACGATTGTTCCAATACTTTACGATATGAAAATTTGAATTTTTATTATGGGTTTCATGTAGGCTAATTTTGAATGTTGGGTTGAGGATTATTGTACCTGAAATAACTAACCTTATTGTGTGATCATTTTGATAAAAAGGAGTAAATTAGATACATTGAATAGTATTTTGGGGATCTTGTAATTTGATTGAAATTATTATGGAACGATTGTATGGGTTAATTGATAAAACCCTTTATTGTAAGAAATTGGAATACATCTAAAAGTTAGAGATGTGATTGGATTTAGAGACGGAACTATGTGATAAACGTGAAATTCACAATTATTGGGATAATACGAACGATAATTACTGGTAATTGCAACATAGTTCTTTAGTGTTCACCGCTCCCCGTTGTTGTGTTATTGTTTTTGGTAGCTCGCACTCTTTTGCCAGTGGCTTCGTGATCAAGCTGGCTTAAGACTTGTTGAGTGTACTTTTGCCAGTGGCTTCGTGATCAAGCTGGCCTAAGCCTTATGCTCGGCTTATATTGTATAGACGTCTTGACATATTGACCAACCGTCTGTTGTGTATACTTGGTTTGGTTGATACCCCAACCAAACTAGCACCGGAGTGGGTGTTGGTAATATGTCCGGGCACACATGGGATATATGTGTGGGCTGTACCATGGAGGGTGGCCAAGGGGTGAACCTAGGGAACACAAAGATAAATTTAATGCTAATAAATAATGAGAATGGATTATTTCATAAGATCGATAAGCGTGAAATAATGAATGCGACATTTAAGTTGTAATGTGGACGGCTTATGTATGGAATTATTCGCCTGGTTTGTGATCATTCGATTTACAGGATGGTGGGCCCACTAACTTTTATGCAGGGCTGGCTCACCATAGATATCCGAGGTAAGTATAAAACTCGTAGTAACTTTGGATTTTGGGCAAGAAACTACTTGCCACCACATAACTGGAAACTACTCTTTTGTCCAAATATGTGTGTGGAACTACCTGTCTTGGCCCAATAGTATTGTAATGTGGTTTGTAGTCTACGGGTTCAAGTTGGAGCCCTCAGATTTTATTATTTTTGTTTAACTCATACCAGACTTGTGACTAACCCGAGTGTGTTATGCATTCGGGTGCGTTTCTGTTTGAAACGTAGTTGGATGACATGTGCAGGATATTGCTTTTGATGATGTGACCGTTGTGCTTGGCTGTGGAGTCTTTGGGCGTTGGAACGTTGCAGTTGCTCTGACCATCGGATGTATAGACTTTATTTTTTTTTTCTGAACTTTGTAAGAAATTTTATTTAACGAACTTTGTATTCCTTTAGTAAATTAAAATGGTATTATATTTGTAATGGAATATTATTTCTTTTATAATGAAACGGAGGATTGGGAATATAAGTTTAATAATACAGAGTTTTTATAGTAACACAGGATTACGTGTCCTTATTTAATGAGTATTAAATTCTATTTTCAAATAAATTATTTATTAGCCTGTGTGAGGGTGTCACTCTCGGTGTTTTGGAAATTGAATATTAGTCTGGATACATGCTCTGGATTAAATATTTGGTTGTCCAAAAATCGGGGTGTGACAGTTTGGTATCAGAGCTTATGGTTAGCTTAGCGAGTCTAGGTGATCCTCGGATTGTGGACTAGAGGTTGGTCAGAGATATAGGTCGCGATTTATTTGGGTTTCGAGTTATGTGTACTTATGTATTATCCATGTGTTGCCTACATGTTATTTAATTATTTTCAATCGATTAATTGCATAACATTCCGAGCCTCTCATTACATGTTAATTTGTTGAAATCATTTGATATATTATGAGTTGTATAATAGTGCATGCATACATATTGTTGGTATGACGGGTAGTAGAGGAGAATTGAAGGATGATCAACAGTTGAGCTCCTGCCTAGTGGATTTCTATTATTATTAGCGGGTCTTCAGCATTATCTGGTATCTACAGGCATATTATTCGAGAGATTATTATTCTATTGGAGTATCGAAAATTTTGTTATTATCGGGAAAAACCTTGTATATTATTTCCCTTATTATCGACTGGTATTCTCATATGTGTCATATAATTCGGTTATCTCGGATTTCTTATCATGGAGCTGTATTTATCAACAAGTATTTTGGCATGGAGTATAATTCTTGTGTCTTTATTTGGGCTTTCTATTATATTCTGGAGCATCTATCGGATCAACGGGATTCTATTTTCTACAACTATGACGAATCTGAGCACGTGTTGGTTTATTTCCGACCGCATTATTATCTTCGCAGTCTTATTTCCAGTACAGAGTTATGCATATTCCTGAAGCGGCATGTTTGAATAGTAAGTATGGGTATCATGAGGAGGTGTAATGGGGGACATGGTAAGAGGTAAACATGGGCATATAGTTAGAATCATTGATTAACTACGAGCATGTTGCACCATTGCATGCCTAGTTTGCATTCACATGTTTTGCATCAATAATTATGTTTTGAATTATCTATTAATGTTTGACGATTGACTATACGAGAATAAGGTATATAGATGAGGGTTTCCATGTTTGAATTAGTCGCTCGACGTACGTGGTCTCGTATAGTTGAGAGTTAAACTTAATCAATGCTCTGTTTAAAAATTACGTGTTAAACTTTATTGATAACTACCGTGTGTATTTACCGTTGCTACAAATTTTGGGACAAAATTTCTTTAAGGAGGGTAGAATGTAACAACCCCAAAATTTATAAGTGTGTAAATAATTATTTTAATTAATTTTTTTCTGTTAGCAATGATATATGAATGTACCTAGGTAAGACACGTGTTTAAAAAATTTTAAGTTTGGAAAGCACCGGATTATAATATTAGTGAGCTCATTTAATTGTGGGTGTTACATTGTTATTAATTTATATTAGTTATATAAATATTATAGTCGTAGGTCTTATTAAATCGATTTAAATTTAAGTTTGAAATTTTATACGATTTAAAAAGGTTCCCAATTGAATAAAGGTAGGAAAGTTTCGATTGTGAGACTTAGTTGGAGTTGGACTATGTGAATAATGTAATACTCCAATTTATTTTAATTAGTTCATAATAAATTTATTTGATATTTTCATGATTTAATTTTTTTTCATTATTAATATGGGTAACATAAGAAATTGGTGTTAGTGTTTTACACCACAGGGAATCTCATCAAAATAAAAAAATAAAAAAATAAAAAATTTGTGTAAGTGCACGTGAGTGTGTGGTGGATGTGGCGTGTGTGTGTGGTGTATTGATTTATTTGTGTGTGTTTTAATTAGGTATATATCTAATATAGTATATACATATATCTATAATATTATAATAGGGTTAGGTAACCCTTATTTGCACAGCCGCAGGGAGTGAGTGTAAGAGAGAGAGAGAGAGAGAGAGAGAGAGAGAGAGAGAGAGAAAAGAAAAAGAAGAAGAAGAAAAGGGAGGAGAAAGGAGAATGGTCTTGGGTTTCGTGGGCACGGAGGGGATCGCGGAGCATTCGTGGGTATCGATTTTTGATCAACGAGGTGAGTTAAATTTTTGTGTATCCGAGTATATATATACACGTATGTATATATACATGTACACGGGAGTAAATTAAATTAGTATATGTTTAATTTAATTATTAGGGTTAAATCTTTGTAATGAATACGTTGTTATTGTTGAAGTAATCTAGATATTTTCTTTTCCCTTCGTGTGACCTTGTGATTATGACATTAGGGTATTCGAAAGGGTTAGGTAAATAATTAGTTTGATAAAACCATATGTGAAATATTCATGGTGATTAAGAAATATATGTGAAATTCATTTTTTGTAATTTACACAGTTGCAGAAACTTGAGAAAATTATTTGAAAATCGTAGCTTTGAATTTAAATATTCTGTCCGCAATGGCCTGTAGGAAACGTGATTCTGCACACTTTTCGTCTAATGGTATTTTTCATGATTCGGCACCGTTTGGGCATAAATTGAAGATTTCAGTAGCAGTTTTTAGTATATTAAAATGTATGAAATTGGAGAAATATGATTCGTTGTGTTTTTTTTATTCGTTCGTATGACTTAACGAAAATTACTTAGAGATGCATGAATTCTCATATAATGTTGAGCTATAAAAAAAAATGGGTGATAGTCATTAACGTTGAGTCCGATGAAAATATTGTGGAACGATTGTTCCAATACTTTACGATATGAAAATTTGAATTTTTATTATGGGTTTCATGTAGGCTAATTTTGAATGTTGGGTTGAGGATTATTGTACCTAAAATAACTAACCTTATTGTGTGATCATTTTGATAAAAAGGAGTAAATTAGATACATTGAATAGTATTTTGGGGATCTTGTAATTTGATTGAAATTATTATGGAACGATTGTATGGGTTAATTGATAAAACCCTTTATTGTAAGAATTTGGAATACATCTAAAAGTTAGAGATGTGATTGGATTTAGAGACGGAACTATGTGATAAACGTGAAATTCACAATTATTGGGATAATACGAACGATAAGTACTGGTAATTGCAACATAGTTCTTTAGTGTTCACCGCTCCCCGTTGTTGTGTTATTGTTTTTGGTAGCTCGCACTCTTTTGCCAGTGGCTTCGTGATCAAGCTGGCTTAAGACTTGTTGAGTGTACTTTTGCCAGTGGCTTCGTGATCAAGCTGGCCTAAGCCTTATGCTCGGCTTATATTGTATAGACGTCTTGACATATTGACCAGCCGTCTGTTGTGTATACCTGGTTTAGTTGATAACCCAACCAAACTAGCACCAGAGTGGGTGTTGGTAATATGTCCGGGCACACATGGGATATATGTGTGGGCTGTACCATGGAGGGTGGCCAAGGGGTGAACCTAGGGAACACAAAGATAAATTTAATGCTAATAAATAATGAGAATGGATTATTTCATAAGATCGATAAGCGTGAAATAATGAATGCGACATTTAAGTTGTAATGTGGACGGCTTATGTATGGAATTATTCGCCTGGTTTGTGATCATTCGATTTACAGGATGGTGGGCCCACTAACTTTTATGCAGGGCTGGCTCACCATAGATATCCTAGGTAAGTATAAAACTCGTAGTAACTTTGGATTTTGGGCAAGAAACTACTTGCCACCACATAACTGAAAACTACTCTTTTGTCCAAATATGTGTGTGGAACTACCTGTCTTGGCCCAATAGTATTGTAATGTGGTTTGTAGTCTACGGGTTCAGGTTGGAGCCCTCAGATTTTATTATTTTTGTTTAATTCATACCATTCATGTGACTGGCCCGAGTGTGTTATGCATTCGGGTGCGTTTCTGTTTGAAACGTAGTTGGATGACACGTGCAGGATATTGCTTTTGATGATGTGACCGTTGTGCTTGGCTGTGGAGTCTTTGGGCGTTGGAACGTTGTAGTTGCTCTGACCATCGGATGTATAGACTTTATTTTTTTTTTTCTGAACTTTGTAAGAAATTTTATTTAACGAACTTTGTATTCCTATAGTAAATTAAAATGGTATTATATTTGTAATGGAATATTATTTCTTTTATAATAAAACGGAGGATTGGGAATATAAGTTTAATAATACAGAGTTTTTATAGTAACACGGGATTACGTGTCCTTATTTAATGAGTATTAAATTCTATTTTCAAATAAATTATTTATTAGCCTGTGTGAGGGTGTCACTCTCGGTGTTTTGGGAATTGAATATTAGTCTGGATACATGCTCTGGATTAAATATTTGGTTGTCCAAAAATCGGGGTGATCAGGCAAGATTTTATCGACGATTTATACAAAACTTTAGTGTGATTTCCCGATCACTTTGTCAACTGCTTGTCAAAGATGCACCCTTCGAGTGGTTATATGATTGCCAGAAGGCATTTAATACACTAAAGAAGCTCATCACCTCCACTCCCATAATATCAGTGTAACACCTTGTATTTTATTTTCATTAATAAATAAATACTGCATTTCATTTCCATGAGTATTTGATTTAATTTTCTCTTTGTATTATATATCTGGGGTCAAACTGTAATTTCATAAATACAGAAAAATATTTTCTATGGTTTCAAAATCAATATCTATATTTTTGTACAACCCGGAATTTATTCTTTCGCTAATTTTATTTTCTGTATTTTTATTTTACCCGTAAAATACCAGTTTTATGTTTCAATCTGCGTCTATACCGCGACTTGGGTGTGGGAGCACGTGAGCTCAACCACACCGTGCGATTTCCATGGCTTTCTTGGAGCCCAAAACTGTGGATTTATATATATACGTTGGTTTCTCTCTCTCTTTCTCACAGTCTCTCATCTCTCACTCTCAAACTCTCTCAATTCTCTCAATCACTCTCTTGCTCTCTCAAGATCACACACACACAACACATACAGATTATACATATACACTTACATACCTACATAGTGTCATATATTCATACATAATCAAAAACGGGGGAGTATAAATTCTTAAAGGCGGATATTGCGGCGGAATTCTCGGTCTCAAATTCTTTGTACTAGCACCCTCAGTGAGTAATTTAAACTCACTCGCCATGTTTATATAAGTATAATTCAGTGTATATATGTGTGTATATGGGTATATATATAGATACACCATTAAAGCTTGAAAAATTGGAGTTTTTACAAAAGTTAACCAAAATGAAATCCGTGAATTGGGAATGAAAGATTTTAGTCCCAATAAACTATGGTTTCAATCCTAAGGCTCAATTTATCCGTATGGCGACGTATTGGTGATTTAAAGTTTTGACACCCTTGCTTTAATCGCAAATATCTAGTTATACAATCCGTATTAGTTTAAATTGATCGCGTATTCTTAATCTACGCGAAAAACTGAAGAGATCCATATATTACATGCACTGTTTAGAACAGAAAACATAAATGGGTAAAAATACAGTTTGAAATTGAAAAACAGGGGAAAAACAAGGAAGATGATGAAACTGCAAGAACTCGCGCGCGCGACACGCTCGCGTGAGGTTCGCTCGCGCGGCCCGCTCGCGCGAACCATTCCCCCATTCGCGCGCGCGACCAGTGCTCCACCTTCGATCGCGCGACCACCCATCCCCCTTCGCGCGCGCGACCCGCTCGCGCGACCCAGGGCAGTTTGAGCAGTTTTTGTATTTCTTTATAAGGGACTGTTTGGAAAAGGTTTTGAAAGTTTTTAAAGAACTGTTTGACAGATATATTGTTTTGAAGGCTCACTATTAGGAATTGAACTTATAAGAACGTTTCAGACTGAGATTTATGTTGAACGAATATTCAGCTTTGAGATTAATAACTGTTACTACAAACTGTGAACATTGACATACATATTAGGGTCGAGATTGTGTCAACATGCATGTGTGTGAGAAAGCGTGAAAAGAGTAAAGAGTGGCGGTCTGGTGTGTGACCTCAATATCGATCGGATATCATTCCTGGTATTGGAGGCGACAGTGTTGTGTACGGCTTAGATATCGATCGGATATTATTCCTGGTATCTAAGGCGCTCGTTTCGGATATCGATCGGATATTATTCCTGGTATCCGAAGCGATGGTATTGAGTTACGGCTTAGATATCGATCGGATATTATTCCTGGTATCTAGGGTGCTCGTTTCGGATATCGATCGGATATTATTCCTGGTATCCGAAGCGATGGTATTGAGTTACGGCTTAGATATCGATCGAATATTATTCCTGGTATCTAAGGCGCTCGTTTCGGATATCGATCGGATATTATTCCTGGTATCCGAAGTGATGGTATTGAGTTACGGCTTAGATATCGATCGGATATTATTCCTGGTATCTAGGGCGCTCGTTTCGGATATCGATCGGATATTATTCCTGGTATCTGAGGTAATGGTTTTGTTGAATCAAGTTTGTTGAGAGAAAAGAGTCAGAAAGATGAGATATTACATTGTTCATGCACGGTCGCATATTTATGGCTTACTTTATTCCCCCGTTACTTATGTTGGAATTGGAACCTTGAATCTATTGCTTTTAAAGTTAAATTGCACCGCTGCTTATTTGCTTATATATACATTGCGAGCACTTGTTTATTTTGCTCACCAGCTTGCATAAGCTGACGGCGTTGATGCGTCCTGGACTGTATGTCCAGATTTTCAGGGTCAGGAGCAGCCAGGGTACTTCGACTATGCTAGTTAGAAGCAGGAGACTTTGCAGGAGGCTGCTTTATATTTCCTCTGTCTTTTAATTTGGGTTGTAATAAACTAGTTTTAGACTTTTGAATAAGGCATTTTGTGCCTAAGTTCATGACTGCTGTAATAGTTAGTAAGTTTTAATTTTGGAGCTTATGTTTTATTAGTAACCTTTCTTTAGAAATGTTGTTAAGCTATTTTGTTGCAGGGACAATTGGTCATACTCACTTGTCACTACCTACGAGTCCATAAAGGAAATTAAATGCTTTCCTGAATTATGCTACGTCGGGGCGTGACAATAAGCTCTGAATTAGAGTTTACCTTTTGAACTGATGTGTGACGCGAGCAACTACGCTATTGGCGTAGTCCTAGGTCAGGTGAAGGATAATAAGCCTTATGTCCTCTACTATGCTAGCCGACCTCTTAACGAAGCTCACATGAACTACACGACAACTAAGGAGCTGCTGGCTATAGTCTTTGCCTTGGACAAGTTCTGACCTTATTTAATAGGGTCACTAATACTCTACTTCACAGACCATTCGGCCCTTAAATATCTACTATCCAAGAAGGATGCAAAACAAAGGCTAATTCGATGGATACTTCTACTCCAAGAATTTGACTTAACCATCAAGGATAAAAAAGGAGTAGAAAATGTGGTCGCAGACCATCTTTCTAGGCTAACCTTTGTGGACAACACCGAACCAACACCTATAAAAGATGAATTTCTGGACGAACAACTAATGGTTGTTTCTAGCTTACCTTGGTATGCAAATGTAGTTAATTATCTAGTAACAGGAGAAACCCCTGCGCACTGGTTAACACAAGACAGAAAAAGATTCCTCTTGTTCGCACGTCATTTTTTTTTCGATGACCCGTATCTTTTCAAGTACTTTGCTGATCAGGTCATCAGATGTTATGTTCCAAACGAGGATATAACTGTCATATTACCATCTTGCCATTCTGAAGCCTATGGTGGCCATTTTTCTTTACAGAAAATTGCACAGAAAGTCCTATACAGCAATTTCTACTGGCCAACCATCTTTAAGGACGCCTACACTTTTTATAAGACATGCTAACACTGTCAAAAGCTTGGCACAATTTAAAAAAAAAATAATTTATATGCCCTTAACTCCCATGATAACAATAGAAATTTTTTATTATTGGGGAATAGACTTCATGGGCCCATTTCCTAAATTGAATCACTGTGAATACATATTCCTTGCTGTGGAATATGTCTCGAAATGGGTGGAAGCAGTTCCTACAAGACGAAACGATCACAAAACTGTTATGTCCTTTCTTATCTTCTTTCGTTTTGGAACCCCTAGAGCGCTAATAAGTGACCTAGGCAAACATTTCTACAGTAAACCCTTGGAGTCATTATTAAAGAACTATAGGGTTAATCACAAAATTGCTCTAGCTTACTACCCCCCAAACTAATGGGCAGGTAGAATTGGCAAACCGAGAGATTAAGCACATTCTAGAAAGATGATTAACTCTTATAGAAAAGATTGGGCATACAGGTTGACTGATGCGTTGTGGGCATACCGAACTGCATTCAAAGCAATCTTAGGAATGCCCCCGTACTGCCTTATGTATGGGAAAGCATGCCACCTCCCCGTTGAACTCAAACATAAAGTGTATTAGGCAACTCGCCCATTGAACTTTGACATTCAAGAGGGGGGACATCTGAGAAAACTCCAATTAGCTGAACTTGAAGAAATACGTTGCGATGCGTATGATAATGCCAAATTGCACAAGGAACGGTTGAAAGCTCGACACGATTAAACAATCATCTGAAAATCTTTCGAGTTGGGATAGAAAGTTTTGCTCTATGATTCACATCTCCATATGTTCCTAGGCAAGCTCCGTTCAAGGTAGACAGGCCCGTTTATCATGAAATCTGTATTTCCCCACGGAGCAGTCGAGCTTATAAACCCCAAGAATGAAGGGACCTTCAAAGTTAATGGACAATATCTAAAACCATTTTTGGAAAATTTCTAGTCGAAAATTGAGCACGTCCACTTGGATGCACCCAACTATTCCACTGCCTAAACACCAAAGGTTCTATTGCATATGTTGATGTATCTTTTATTATTTTGCATTTTCTATTTTTATTTTCTTTTCGTATTTGATTGTGACACTGTATCCTCAATCGCTATACTTTTATTTTAACCATAATTTACCTGCAGGGTGCATCCAAATCATGAGTGATTGGGACTTCGTGGATAATGAGGATGCTGCATCAATTACCTCATCAATTTCGTGGAGGGGGTCCAAAATTTCTAAATTAGCCCTAGACTATTGAGGAGATAGAGTTATATCTCTCACTGTATGAGGGACCGGGGGCGAACAAACTAATTGATTTATCCCATTGTTACGTCTCCATTCTTCCCACCTTTCTTGCTTTTAACCCCTTTCTGATAATCCCCTCTGATGAGGAGGAAGAGGATGAGGAGGAAGAAGATGTTAGGCTGGCAGATGAAGAACTATGGCAGCTATGGGACATCAACGACCTTCACGAAGTCGTTTTAGGGAACCGCCGCGTCCTGAATCTTTTCTATGATGATTTTATTACTGTTGAACTGGTTCCCTACGTGTACGTGCACTTGAGCTACTTGCTAATTAGGATCCAGTGCCCCTTGTCATCTAGTGCACGTTGTTCAGTCATGCCTATAGTGAGGTTGGATCCGTGTCGCAAATTTTTCCCATTTCAGTTTCTTTTTCTTTGCTTTGTTTTATTCCTTTTATTCTCTTGTTGATTTTTTTCTAATTTTGTGTGTGTTTTCCTTCTTTGTTTTATTGTCTAGGTCTTTCACTATGAATCCGAATGCCCAACCATTGTTCCTTCCGTACCTCCTATTTCATGGGACACACATATCCTAGTACTCCGCCACGAGAGGGATAACTATTGAGGAGATATACTCCTTTATCCATGTCTCCATTGGGTTCGCCAAGGTCTCCTTTCACTCGCACATTTAATTCATGGGAGAATCCAGACCTACTTGACGATGTTCTAGATGCTTTCAGACTTTTCTAGGATCGTGAACTGTCGATTCTGGATTCCATTGTTGATTTGGCAGAGTACTTTGATGATTCAGCTGTGGAAGATGAAAGCATCAACTAAGGGAAAGAATGGCCAAGTTCAGCTCTCGTTGTGTTTTTATCATCATTTTATGGAGTTGAAGTTGTAGTCCTAGACAATACTTTTATTTTTATTTTCAGTCTTATTTTAGTTGTAATAAGGTCTAAGTACTAGGTTGGGGTGAATTTTGCAAAAGGATGCTATAAAAATTTATATATTAATGGATGATGCAAACATTCTATTAAAATGATGAGTTATTTTATCCTTACATACTGTGAATAGCCTGCCATTTTGTATTTCTGTATTTTTGGTTCAGTTTCTGCTAGTTGGGGGAAAATAGGTCTTTCATAATAGGGTATTCTGTAATTTTATGTCTCAATCGATCGAACATGTTTGATCGATTGAACTTTCTATTCTCAAGCAATTGATATATTTTAGATCGATTGAACTTTCAATCGATCAAAAGTTTTTGATCGCTTGACACTTGTATTTAAACGAGGCGTCCTACATAAGCTCCCTCACTTCTCACCCATTCCAATTGATTGAGAGAGAGAGATCTTGGGGTGATTTCTACTCCATTTTCCTTCTAGGCATCCCCCTCACGTTCATTTTAGGGTATTTTCATCCTCAACTCATCACCATCATCATCTCATCCTTTTCGGTGCGCACACAGAGGAAGGTTCACTTTAAACCACCTAGACGTTAAATAATGAGAGTGGGTACCCCCCAATGGTCTTAAGACCATCTAATGTACGTCTCTAATGGTTTGGTTGCTCTTCGTTTTCGTTTTTGCATTTTTTCTGTCGGTTTGCAATATTTTTGAGCTTGATCGATCGAGTTGGTTCAAGCAATTGAACTTCACCGATTTTCAATCAATCGAAAATGTTTGATGGATCAAAAATTCCAGAGACCAATTTTGTTTTCCTTTACTATTTTTCTTAGTTTTTTTCTTGTTTTCTTTTGTTTTCTTTCCTTCCATCTATAAATATAGATTGGGTAACGGATTATCATAAGGAAAAGCCCTTAGATCTCCTAGTCCCGGACCCAACTCCCGAGCACGATTTCTGGAATACTCTAGACCGGCAGTGGTTTACTCGCTATTTTAGAAGCCGGAAGGTTATGATAGAGGGACTGATGGAGTCAATTTGGATCTCAGCTCCATGGTTTCTTCCGTGCATAAAAGCGATGCCACATTGGTTCGACGTCCTGACACAGGCCAAGCTAGTTAATGTGTCATGGATCAGGGAGGCATGTGCTACAATGATTAAGGGCCCGGCTGCACCGTTTACTTACTGTTCCTTCTTCCGCGGTCGGGAGTTTGTCTTCAGCCAGCCATAGTCACTACAGCCTTGGGTGTGTCGGAGGTACCCGACTGTGTTTGCCCTCTGTGGCCAGGTGTCCCTGAGATTTCTTTCTCAACTATTGCCCAGGAGATCACTAGTGGAGCCATCCAGTTATGGAATGGACAGACAGCCCTTGAGGATCAGTACCTCACTAATAACTAACATAGGCTCCATTTGGCCCTGTGTAATGCATCCTCATAACCTCTGATCACAACACACTAGCAGGATGGTACGCACGAGTTCTATATGTTGTAGGGATGGGGCAGAAAATCTGCTTGTCTCGTCTTTATATCAATTTCCTGGTACAGCCCACTTACCACGCTGTTGTTAAGCGCCATCTGAAGGGTGCATGGGCTATTCATCAAGTCATTGCATGGATAGACTTCGCGACCTTAGCTACTAATGATGTTAGGGAAAGTTTATGCCCTTTCAGAGAGCCAAATGTACACCATTTTGACAAGTAGAAAAGAAAAAAGGAAAGGGAAAGGAAAGGATAAGGTTGGGAAGAAGAAGAAGAAGAAGAGGGGAGGCACAGATACCAAGGCCACTTCTGGGATGCCATCTGAGGCCAAGGAGCAAGATTCTGGCAAGGAGACAGATCCCGTCGCCGAGGTAGAGAGATTTGTGCTTCGACAAAGGACACGGCTTTCGTCCCAAGGAGAGTCCTCTGTGTCTCTCCAGAGTATTCATACTATGCTACTAGAGGAGAGAGAGGCACGGACGTGACTCGAGGGTAAGATAGATCTTATTCTACTTTATTTGGGGGTTGATCAATCACTACATATAGCACTACCCCTACACGATCTCCACTTCCTACTACTGTTACCCCAGCCACCACTGCTCCATCATTTTCATCCACTCCTCCTCCTGGATTTGAGCCTCCACCACCTCTCACGAGTGACCCGGTGACTACTTCTGCGATTACTGAGGATAGAGATGAGATCGCCGCTTCAGATGTAGATATTCAGATTCCTTCGACTCTGACAGACCCTTCTGACTCAGCTGTCGATGTCACGACCCATCCTGCTACGCGCGGAAATAGGACACGTGGCACGCCATCAAGGCTCATCCAAACATCATATAACAATACGCAGCGGAAAGAACTTTAAAACAACCCTGGGTATTTAAAACTTAGGGAACATTACCCTCTGAGTTTGTAAAATCCATTGAAATCAGAGTTATAAAAAGTTTTGGCTAATTAAAAACACATCCAAAATACTCAGTTTTGAAAACAGAGGTTCAGTCGACTGATCAGGGAACCCAGTCGACTGATCAGTCGACTGATCAAAGTCCCCAGTCGACTGTGCTAAGCAGAACCAAAATGTAACATTTTCAAAAGGGGTCCATTCGACTGATCTGGAGGTCCAGTCGACTGGTTTTGCCATTATTAAAAGCAGTAGCCAAAACCAACAGTGTCTCAGTCGACTGATGCAAAGTCCAGTCGACTGCTTCTCTTACTATTCACTTTCAGTGTCTCAATCACACGAGATCCAGTCGACTGATCCTGGGTCCAGTCGACTGCTTCCCTGCTGGGCAGCCTGAAATGAAATATTAACAACTCATGCTTCTCCACACTAACCATAATCACAACCATAACTGATTTTCAACATTCAAAACATAACTACAGACGTTCAATTATAAGATTACAATACCAAGGAACTAATCCAAAGATCTATTACAACATTTTACGAATTCCCAATCCTTACACAAGTTTTAGGATTAAAACAAAAGCATATACAATTGTGATTCCCCGGCGTTCCTCGGCCTCACTCCTCACGATTCTTCTTGTCTTTTCTCTTACCTGCAATGGAGTACATCTCCACTGCTCAGCTATATGCTGAGCGTACAAGTCTAACATATGCAATATATGACAAAACATGCTTTAATCTCATAAATCATATCAATAGTATCTAGGGAGGAAAATATGCATTCATCCGGTAGCGGCAAGTCCAAGCCTTAAACCGCGATGTCAATGGCAAGTCCAAGCCTACAACCATTACATCCCACAAGTGCCATGGCAAGTCCAAGACTACAACCATGCACAGTAGCCGTCGCTACTAAAATTCTCAAACATCGAGAAGCTTACTCCGGCATGAATTTGTATAAGACTCCCCTTTGACCCACATAGACAACTCAACGTGCTCGCGTAAATTTAGACATGCTTTTTACAAATTAGCGCGTGCATAATTAACGGGCCTACAATTAACACATGGATTTCGACCGGATCTCAATTTCGTCTTCGAAATATAAAACATGTATTCCTCTATATTTCATAAGTTAGAACTTCATACCTCGTGCGATTTCCCCCAAACTTTGAAGGATCGACTAGGAGGCTAAATAATCGTCGGATTTCAAATTTGAGAAAATTCCTACAAGTTTATACCTGTTTTTCCCAAAAGTCTAGAATTAAGATTTTTACAAAAATTGGCCAAACACGGACTAAGTAGTATCAAAATGTAGGTCTTACCTCCACGAGTTCAAATCTTGAATCTGGAGAAAATCTGACGGACGGAAGGTCGTCGTATGTCGCCGGCAAGCTCGTGGCAACCAAATCTCCTTTCTCTCTCCTCTCTCTAGATATTTGTGAGTTTTGGATGAGAATGAAATCTCATCCCCCACCTATTTATAGAAAAACTCTTCGGGAATTGCGTTTACCTCCCCACGAGTTCCTCAAACTTCTAATTAACTCCCGAAACTTCGCACACGTCCATTTTATGCCTTTACGAGTGAAAACTATAAATTCCAAAAGTTTTCAACAAAGTCTCGTTTGGGTCCAAAATAACGTCCGAAAACTAAATTATGTGAAATCTCTACACAACCTACCTTTTATTTCACGTGTCACTCACGTTCTCACCACAGTTCTCAAAATGATATATATCAATACCGAAAATACCAGAAATCGTACTACACAGGTATAATTCACTATTCACAAAATACCATATAAGTCAAATAACATTGAAATCATATAAATGCCATTTACTCATGCTCATGCCATATGAACTACCATGTTCTCGTGTCCTCACTGACACCTTACCGTTGACTCACAGTCAACCTCAACTCAAATTATTAATAACATTAATAATTTCAAAAATCTCAAATGATGCATTTTCAAAATCAAAATTTCTGGAACGGGTGTGACAGTCGATGATCCTATGTAGCTAGATTAGGATAGATTTGATGAGAGAGCAAGCATTTATGATGTTTTTATTCTGTATTTTCTTCTCTCCTCTCTCTCTCTCTTTATTTATCACTTTTGTACTCCAGACTTCAGTCACTACCCTGTTACTATTTTAGTTGTTTAGATTACAGTGATTTGATGTTCTGATGATTATGGACCATGTCTTACTTTTCTGTATCTATTGATCTTGGTCTTGGAGATTTATGTGCTTATACAAGTTGCTAGTGCTGTTAAGATTCTTATTGTATATAACCAAGTGATTTTTATCCACTTTATTTCAAAAATACCAAATGAGGACACTGTTGTTTTCAGTTGGGGGTAGACAATAGATAGACACTCACATGCACATAACACCTAGCACTATTGCGTTCTGTCATTGAATTATCACATAATTCTCATGAAAGTAAAATTCTTGAAAATTGGAAATATTTTTGAAAATTTTTACTGAAACAATATAAAAAATTCCTGAATTTCTTTCTCTTGGCTGGTTACAATGCTATGACGCATGCATGTTATTCTCAATTTTTTATTATGTTTACATGTTTACTAGTATTGCTAAGGTGATTGCATATGTTGAATATTCACGTATCTAAAACCATACGCACTAGTTAATAGTTATACGGCAAACATAAAAAGGAGTTTGATACGACTATTATGCTCAAAGAATAAGTAGTAGAGACTATTAACCCCCTTAGTGAGTTTTTGATCCATTCTTCAATTCTGAAGGATTATCACACAAACTCAAGTTATTTTTATGGTCAAGTTGTCACTAAGCCGAATTAATTTTTTAGCCAGCAGGGCATCAAAAATCTGGTCAGCTTTGGTTATATCAAATGAATTGTTTTTTCTAACTTCAAAAGGCCATTTCTTTTCACCCGAATTGTTATTACCATCAGCTGGCTTGTGCAGGGCTTTGCACACAATGGGCCATTTACATACCAATTCGACCATGTCCACATCTCCGATTTCTAGATCACAATCAGTCACATGAACTTCAAAGCTGGGGTCTTTATAATAAGTCCCCTTTGAAGAGTTCTTCATTTCCTGTTTATCCAGTAGGATTCTCTCAAAACCAGTAGTCCTTGTAGACAATTCAAATAATCCCTAAATTGCATTCCCTCAAACTTCTTACAAAGTTCAAAATTCAGAATGACAGTGGCCATTTTGACAAATTCTTCCTCGAGAATGACAACTTTGCAACAGAAGTTCAGCTTTCGGAAGTGCCTAATAAAGTCCTTAGCCGATTCCCCACTCAATTGATGAAGTCTTAAGAGGTCGGCCATTGAAACTTCAAGCTCGGTCCTGTAGAACTGACAGTGAAAAGCCTCTTCTATCTGCTGCCTGTTTTGGACCGAATCCTGTAGCAAATTAACGTACCATTTAAAAGCAACCCCAGTTAGGGAGTTTGGGAAAAGTTTCATCTTAAAGTCGTCATTTCCCCCGAGATGACCGCACTGAACAATAAAACGACCGATATGCTCAATCATCGATTGCTCCCTATCTTTAATGAAAAGAGTGAAATTAGGGACCTTATAACCCTATGTGATTTCCATTAAGTCAATACGGTCGAGGTATGGCCGTCGGTAGGTCAGCCTTCCTACTCTCTTTATGATTGGGCCGTACTATTTATGGATAGCCTCCACTAGTTGTTCCCTATTTATCAAAACATATTGCATCGGTGGCACCACCTGAGGTGGTAATTACTATCTGATAACATTTTGGTGTGCCCAAAGGGGTTGCTCCTAGGCTTCCTGGGCTTATTGTGGAGCAAACATAGGATTATAGTGTTGACTAAAGTTCTGTTGAGGGTTAATTAATCGGCCATCGTGGCCAAATCCAATAGTTTGTGGCCTTGAGGCTGATGGGCCACTTTGACTACTACTACCCTGATTAGTATTCGGTCTTGCCCCCAAGACTTGTAGGGATCTAGTAATTTCCTTCCCTTTGCTGGGGAGAGGACCGATGTCATTATTCCTCCTTGGAAGGATAACAAACTTTTCAGGTTTTGAAGCGTCTGAACTGACTTGTATAGGAACCTCCTCCAAAATGGAGGGTAAGGGGAGTAGCTCCTGTGTTCATGGCGATGGTCTTCTCAGATAGATCCATGATGACCTTAGTCAGAAGTTCTTGACTATGCTGGCTAGTTTTCAAGAGCTCGTTATTACTCTTGATCAAGAAGTAGGAGTGTTCATCCCTTTCTATATTCTGTTTGCCCTACTCTACCAGAGGGGCTAATTTATGTGACAGTTCGTCTGAAGAAAACTTCAGGCTGTCTTGACTTTCATGACCAACTACATCATCTTCAGACCCTTCACGCTGGGGGTCTTCTTCTTAGTTAACAGACTCAGAAGTCTGGATTTTCTTGCTTACCATGACTTAGCACTTTTGGGTCCCACTGGGCGTGCCAAAAATGTTCACGGCTAGTTTTAATTTGTGCTTGGGTGTGCTAGAATTCGCTAGGATTCAATGTGTGATTGTGAACAAGCAATCCTTCTTATTGTGAGTAGAATTGACTTGGAATCAGGCGATCATGTACAGTAAACAATAATTAAATTACTAAAAGCTCTCAAACAGTATTGAAACATACAAGTTTGATGAATGCTAAGATCATGCGAGAAAATACCTCAAAAATAACATTAAACTCCATGCCTATTGGTGTGACAGAGTAACAGAATTACAGAAGTATGGAAAATTGAAGGAAAATACAACTAAGGACCGAGAATTGAAAATCTAGACTACTTGATGCTGGGAATGAATGCTTTGAATGCTGGGTTCGAGTTGATTTTTTGCGAGAGAGCTTTCTGAGATCCCAACACCTGTATTTTTAATGTTAACCCAATCTTCAACTGCCTTGGATGTCCTTCCAAAATTTTCGGCCTCAATACCCACATTTGGGTCCACGTATCCAACACTTAACCATCACTCATCGGTCACATTTGTCCGATTTAAATTATCCTGGATTGGACAGGTAAGTGGTCTATCATCTCTATCTTTGATACTAACAAATCAGACCAAGCCTCCCTGATCTGAATTGTATTGACACTGGCATCATTACATCGGTCCGATGACCTAGAGGTTGATCCCATTCCTTGACTTATAAATTATCGAATTCGATCCAGACTCCAAACTTGGACTAATCTTCAGTCTTGTTTACCTTGGTCTAGGCTATTTCAGGTTAGGGTTTAAGTCCACCCAGCCTTGGCCCAACTTGACCCTGATGGCCCAATAGGCAGAGCAGATTTTGGGTGTTAACAATCACACACACACATACACACACACACACATATATCACCCCTCAAAATGGGTCACAGAGAAATGTTACCAAAACTGATAAAGAAAGATATAGAAATAAGCCTCCCACCTCCACGAGTCCGAATATGGCTTCAATTTGTGAAACGATGTACAGACGGTGAAGAAACGGTGGACGAACTCTTTCATTCCTCTCTCTTTCTCCCGAAGCTATCTCTCTGTATCATTTGCGAAGCGATGTACCAACGGCGTAGAAACAGTGGACAAACTCTTTCATTCCTCTCTTTTTCTCGCCGAAGCTATCTCTTTGTATCTCCTTTTTTTCGTTTCTTGTTGAACATGAAGAATGATGACGAGTCACCTAAATGAGGTGTCCATCTCTAGAGCCTCCAAACCAACTTTGGCTTATTCCATTTACACCCCCACAATTTCTAAAGTCCTATTATAAAACATCCTAATAATTATGTTGACTACCCAATTATCTAAGTGGGTATATGTCTATGTCATGTATGGGTCCCAAATGTGGTCCCAAATATTTTATGAAGCTGCTAGTTGCCTTACTGATTATGAACCATATTCCAATTTCCTCTCACCTAGTTACCTTAACTGGTACCATAAAAGATCACAATTAGCAATAAAATATTAAAAACACTTTAACAAATATTCATTTAATCGTATAAATGCAGCTAAATGCAGTTTATTTAATCCGGACCTCCAGTGGATCCCACAATCTGTCCCACCTCTAGTGGAAATTCAATGCTATCCTTTTTCGAACACTTACCATACCAGGGTGACTGAAACCCACCCAAATCATCACATGCAATTAATTACACTAATTAATGCATGAAAATAATATTTACCACCAATTTTCGGGTACGAGTATTACATCTCTCCCTCCCTTTTAGGAAGTTTGTCCCCAAACTTTCCTTGTCTTAAGTACCGTTTACATATAAATATTTCCCCTTGAACCTTCAATGGTCCATACGCAACTCATGGTTCAATTCTGATTTTCAACACTATAGCACTCAATATAGAATGCATTACACCCATTGGTCAATACCGACTATAATCTTAATTGATAATCTATTGATTTCCATTCTCTTTAACATTTGAAATGATTCCACCGAATCACTCAGTTCTTCAAACCATACCATTATCTAATGATAACACATTCAAAATATTCATGTCCCTATAGTAGACACTTCTATTAACTTCCTGAAGATAAGACTCACCTACCTGTGATGTATTCTCAACCAATCGTCAACTTGAGGAGGCATTCTTCCAAAATTCAGTTTCATTCATGTTGCTTCGTGCGAAATCCCAAACATCAGTACAAGTCAAATATTTCACTCTATGATAATAGACATTAGTATTCATATAATATCACAAATATTTTCCACATATAGATCGATTAACCCCAACAAATTTGTATTTCTAATCATCAACACAGTCGAATTCGATGTAATACCCTGTACTTTCAGTATTTTATTGATACAGAGAAATTCTATATACTTCCTTTGATCATACTTGAAGTTTCACTTTCAATTGATCGAAGTCCTTTCGAGCGATCGAGAATTTCTGAGTTCAAGCGATCAAACTCTGTTCAATCGATCGAAACCCTACCGACATGAATTTATGACGTGGTCCCTACTTGGATTGATCGAATCATTCTCAACGATCAAAACCTGGCCTAAATGTTCTCAATCGATCGAACGACTTTCGATCGATTGAACTTGTGTTATCAAAAATCCCAGAATTTGTGCAAAACATTACCACCTTGCCATCCCATTCCCTATATATATGCCTTGTGTTCGTAGGTGTTGGGTTTGCTGAACCAAGAGAGTTGGGAGAGGGAGAGAGTTATATATATATATATATATTATACACATATATATACACACATATCTATATATATACAGTCAGAAAGAGAGAGATAGATAGACGAGAAGAAGAAGAGAAGGAGACGGAGAAGGAGGAGGAGATAGAGGCAGAGAGAAAGAAGGAAGAGACAGAGGAGAGAAGGAGGAGGAGCCATTAAAGCTCAAAGCTTGGGAAGCTGCCAAACACCCCCTTATGGACTTCGGTGAGTTCTAAACTTACTCGGTAGCATTAGTGTAATGTTTTACAAGTTTTTAGATGTTTAATGATGACCCAAACATGCCCTAACTTATTATGGACATTCACTGCCAAAATTTGGAGAAGATGACTTTCGAGTGATTAACCTAGGTTCAATCGATCGAACACATTGAGTCTCAATCAATCGAAATGACTTCAATCGATCAAGACCACCTAGACTTCAATCGATCGAGAATACTTCAATCGATCAAGACCACCTAGACTTCAATCGATCGAGAATACTTCAATCGATCAAACTTCACTTTCTTCAATCGATGAAGAATACTTCAATCGCTTGAACTTCACTTT
The DNA here is from genome assembly GCA_033977485.1 of Hydrangea macrophylla. NCBI lineage: Eukaryota > Viridiplantae > Streptophyta > Magnoliopsida > Cornales > Hydrangeaceae > Hydrangea > Hydrangea macrophylla. Next base: position 95,741,946 of record CM066997.1, on the reverse strand, counting down.
CTTCAATCAATTGAGATGACTTAAATCTATCAAACTTTAATAGAACATGGTTATTCCCTTTGAGGTTGTTAATGTCACGCCCTGACGTAGCATAAATAAGGAAAGCATTTAATTACCTTTATGGACCCGTAGGTCGCGACAGTTTGAAGGATCGATTCCGTCCCAAACGTCGAACAACAATAAACAATAATCAGAGTAGAGCAATCAAAGCTTACAAATATTTTTCTAACTTATTGCATATTACAGCACAGGGTCTCTAAAGGCACAAACCGCCTTAAATCAAAACAATAACTTAGTGTCTATCACAGTCATCCTTAACAGTTCAACTTAAAGCATATGAAAGTAAATTATGTTTCCAGCAGTTGTTTCTCAATTTGTATAGTCGTAATGCTCAGCCTGATCATAACCTGAAAAACCTGAACACGAATGTCCAGGACGCATCAACGCCGTCAGCTTCAAGAAGCTGGTGAGTATTAAAAACATAACTTTGAATGTAAAACATATTCATTTACCTCTTTACATATCTCATTTAATCCGATATTAAAACAAGGATTTCATTTTAGGAAACAACCACAATATAATTTAAAAGATATAATTCTCGTATATGTGACCGTGTATGAGAACAATGCACCATCTCATCTTACCGACTCTTTTCTCTTGACAAAACCCAACAACCCACCATCACACACTGGTATCTTTGAAACGTTAAGATAGCCACACTTTAGCATAAGGGTGCCAGGGAATGTCCAGTTTGCCTCACACTTTGGTCCGGGGTACCAGGGAGTGTCCATTGCCTCACACTTTGACTACCTAATCCGCCATGCAAATACCGGAGGCACCCTCACGCAGTATCCAGACTCGGGTATCAGGGAGTGTCCGTAGGCCACACTTTAACACTACCATGGGTGCCAGGGAATGTCCAAGTTCGGCTTCACACATTTTGACGCTACCATGGTCGTCAGGGAGTGTCCAGTTTTGCCACCGTCACATTTCAAAGACACCCTCGCCGCAATCTTAATCACAACACACTTTGGTACTCACTTACCAGGGAGTGTCCACAACACAATTTTAACCACACTCACTATGCCACACTGACCATTACTCTTTTTCATACTGACCAACCTTCACACTCACCATGCATGTACAACTAACACCACATGTATGTCATGAAACTTTAAAACATGAGGCAATTTGCTGATTTATACAAACGACACACGCACGGGAATTGATAAGTCACAATACAACGTTTTAATCGTCCAAACATAACCATTTAAGATTCTAATTTAATAAATTTCCCAAACGGGGTTTTAACAGTTCATAAAATACCCTCCAAACAGTTCCTTATCACAAAACAAGTAGAAAGTAGAAACTGCCAGAAGTAGCGCGCGCGGGCCGCTCGCGCGGGCCGCTCGCGCGATAAGCCCATTTTCCTTTTCTTTATTAAAACTTTTCTTTCTGCCAGAGTACAGGAAGATCGCGCGCGCGGATCGCTCGTGCGGGTTGCTCGCGCGATCTGCCTAATTTTCATTTTCTTTATAAAAACCTTTCTATCTGTCTGAATCCACGTGGCTCGCGCGCGCGGGTCGCTCGCGCGAGGGGTCGCTCGCACGGGCCGCTCGTGCGATCGCGCGCGCGAGATGAAGCAGAGGCTTCGTCTTCCTCGTGAAACTGCTCTGTTTCAGAAATCAGGGGGTCTTTTGACCCATTTCTGATTCTGCAACTATATATGTCATTGGTAGTTTCAGAAACCAAGTTCACCCCCTTTGGCTCCAAGTTCACCCCCTTTGGCTCCAAGTTCTTTCAGAAACCAAGTTCACCCCCTTTGGCTCCAAGTTCTTTGGTATATACTCAACAAATACAATTTGGTTTTAATTGCTAATATAAACACAAATGATCAGCATATATGTATCTACGCATATACACCCTTCACAGATTGAAAGGGTATATAGATCACTAGGGGCCACATGAAAGTGTTTGGGTAATTAAGCTTTTGGCACTATAATTACACACATACTCCAAGCATTGCCAAACAAGGCCTAAGGAAATCATTAGTTGCCATAAATAGCAATAAAGCAAATGTCATGTCTTTGCTTTACATCACTTCCAAAATCTGTGGAAGTTTAGCACGGCGCGGACAGTTTTGAACATAAACTGGTATTTTCGTGGCGCGGTGTTCGTCACAAAAATTCGAAAAAATTCATTTTTACGTAGGAAATGGTTTTCTGGTTTTATAAAAATACTGCTTGTGTTAAAAGAATTTATTTCCACCGTTTTGAAATACAGTTTTTTTTAAATCCAACACAGGTATTACTAATTTTGTAAAGTTGCAATTTGGCCCCAATAAGAATTTCAAATATGAAATAAAGCAAGAAATAAATTCTACACACAAGAATTGTAATTAAAATAAAAGTGGACAATGAATATTAAATATGACAATGCAAATGAATGAAAATGCAGGTTATTACAGTTAATCCAAATGTTTAGTCATTTAAAAGTGGTTCTGTGTTTCCATTATGTGATATTGTGGATTACGGAGGTAATGGGAGATGATAATGAGATTGAGATAATATGGTGAGTAACGTAGTTGAGTTCGGAACGTTAGTAATAATACGACGCGATAACGATATAAGATTGGAGGTATAACAGTGGGTAACATTGGATAACCTGGTGACTGAGTCAGTCTGGTATTAGTTACTTTCAATGCAAGTATGGCAGTATCATGGATTGGTCGTGAACACATCTGCATGGGATGTGGACGTTATGTATTATGCTAGCAAGAGTGTTAATGCATATTGATTATGAACGGACGATACTCGCAAGTGTTCTTAAAAGCGGTGAACAGTAAGAGTTTTTAAAAGTGGTGAACAAGAGTATTGGTGTGTCCATAGACTAGTAGTTATATTGGAATGATGTATGGTGCTCGCAAGAGTTCTTTAAAGTGATGAACAGTAAGAGTTCTTAAAAGTGATGAAAAAGAGCACTAGTATGTTGTGATGATATAATTGGCTCAGAGTAGTCAGTCGGGGTTGGTACAGTCATTCTTAGTGTGGGGAGACGATAAGAATCGGATAGTGATGGTATGAATAAAAGAGGAAAGATATTATTAGTATCACTACTTTATATCGTGCATATCGTGCATAACTGGTAAGGACGTTATACCTATGATACTGTGGGAGTTTCTATTCACTCAGCTAAAGTAAGCTGACGGCATTTATGCCTGGACATTCTCCGTCCAGACTACCATGTCCCTATTAATGCAAGTGATAGAGCCTACGATGATGGCTACTACCCGGAGTTGGATTATGCAGAGGGTGGTCCCACTAATGATTATTATGTCGAGGAAGATTTCTACGCTGACAACTACCCTTACACCAGCTATAGATGAAGATATTATATCTAGTTTATATTCCTGTTGTTTTTATTAAACTTTTGTAGTAGGTACTTGGGCATATGTTGTCTCCAGACCAATTGTGATCCTGAGGACCACTCTGATATTGTAATGAATAGAATTGTTATTCTATATTCAGTTTGTTATTGTTTTTGTTTTTATTAGTTGGACTAGTATTGTGTGGTGTGGACAATTAGTGACATTCACCCGTCATTCCCTATGGACCCAAAAAGGAAATTTATTTTTCTCTATTTTTTATGTTGCGGGGTGTGACATTCGATCACCTGTCTACAATCATTCACTTGTCAATATCTAATCTCTGTTGACTTTGACTAGCCAGTCACGAAGTTTATCACAACAGATACTCATTTCGACTTGATCATTAACATCCTTGACAATAACCCCACAAATTTTTGGTATTTCTGCCTTTATTTTCTATTGGACCACACATCCGTAGTATGTTTTACAATTCTCATCTAAAGGTGATCTTCTCAACACCTTAGTTTTAACTACCAACACGTGGTACCCAGATTCCAAATATATCCTCAAGAGCTTGTATCCCCTATAATCGATTAACAAGTTATCATGTATAATAAAATACAAGTAGCATGGTCTCATGTCTGCTTATTATCATATCATTCTATAATCCCATTATGAACTTCAATTTATCTTCTAAAATCCATTCCTTGAGCTATATGCATTCAAAACATATAATAGGCTTCTAAATTTCAACACATCTTACTATAGAGTATTATCCAATCACTTCCCTTTCAGTATTCTATCAATAGCTTCTCTTCCTCTCCCCCCCCCCCCCCCCCCCCCCCCCCTTCTTTTAAAAACAAAAACAAACACCCAAACATATATTTAAATCAACTTCCTCCCTGTGATACAATAGCATCGGTTGACTCAAATTACTCCTTACTTACACATACTTGCCAAATACTAACATTAGTTGCACCAGCTCATCGATTGTCTCTATACTTGACTAACTCAACATTTAAGCATAAAATGAATAATTTATCATCTCTAGATAATCTTCTCAATAATTCAACTTTAACTACAACTGGTAATATCCAGACTTTAAACTAAATATCAACAAACTTATGTCCCTGTAGCTGATTATCAAATCATTATATAGAACAGAATATAATTACAAAATATTTTTTTCGCTAAATCAATTTCATCAATTCTGATACTGTAGTGTCACTTGTACCTATATTTCTGCTATTATCATTTCTTTGTCCAATTGTCTCAGAAAATTTCAATTTTCTATCAAGTCTCTACTTCAACGCAATCATTTTCGAATAATAAATATACATACAAAATTCTTCTGTTAATCTCTAACTCAAAATACTAATAATCGTTTTAGTATGAGTTTCAACTGTCTTCTTTGCCATATACTCAATTCCTGTAATGTTACCAAGTATTTCAAATCTATGTAATTCATATAAGCTTCATGCCTGCAAACTAACACTGCTAAATATTCAATACGGAAGTAATCTCTCAGATTTCAAATCTTGTGTCTGTTGATTTGACTCGTAAAGTTCCAATTCCCCGTAAGTACAAGCAGTTATCGTTTCAACATACAACTCAATCTCAATTCAAAATTTCATCTAAGCCGACAAATGTCCAGGTGAGAACAACTAATCAAATCCATGTCTTTATGAATCAATTCTTTAGTTCCTCAAAAATCAAATGTCCAGGTGAGAACAACTAATCAAATCCATGTCTTCACGAATCAATTCTTTAGTTCCTCAAAAATCTTTCATGTAATCAATATAAATCCACAAGTGTTCATGTATAAATAACCAAATCTATGGTGCAGTTATGATTGTTATCATTCTGAGGTCTTCTATTAGCTCATCTCTTACCTTATGACTTCACCGTTGTAGAAAATTTCTTCATTCATCTCAAATTAAAACTCTAATCTTCAAATTTTATTTTATTTTTTTACACTTTTCACGTGCATTTCCTTTTATTTTACATGAAGCACAAAAAATTTATTTCCAACCAACCAAATTAAATATTGTCCTTTTTAACTGTCGTTTCCATTATATTTATTCCGTAAATAGGAGAACTAAAAGTGGAAGGAAAAAAACAAAGAAAGAAAGAAAATTAAGGGTAAATGTTATGTGCACATAAAGATTTGTGTCATTCATTTCGGTGGAGTTCATGTCTGCATACATGGAACCCATTAAAATTAATAACCCAGATCTTTATGTTCGCCAATTATTACTCGAAAATTAAATTAAAACCAAAAAACCTTGGGTTTAGAGTTAACGGTCTCCAAACCATCTCACCTACATGAGAAAACCAGTTGGATCCATCCCCCCAATTAGGTGATTGTGGGTTCGAATTTTGGAGGACGCATTAAAGAGTTTGTCTTTAATGTGGATTTTGACTCCCTGTGCAGTCGCACTTGAGAATGTATATTTCCCCTACTAACCGAGTAATTATTCAGTGAGTCCATCACGCAACGTCAGCATGATGACGTGGTATGACCTCTCAATCTTAACCATACATATACCCCCTACTTCTAGGGGATCATGCCATGTGGTTATCAATTTTTTTTTTAAACAAACTACCCACCACATGTCATAACCTCCTAGTGTTAGTGGCCACATAGTACCTTTTTATTAGGAAAGTCACACCACATCATCATACTGACATGACGTGACGGGCTCATTGAATAACTTCTCCTACTAATCCCACTCACAGATAGGGATGGCAACGGGGCGGGTATGGGACGGGTATGCCATTTACCGCCCCCACCCCGCCTAAGCATGTGCTTCCCCCAACCCCGCCCCGTCCCATTTATTACCTACCCCATCCCCGACCCCGCCTAGCATTTCTCATCCCATTCCTGCCCCGTCCAACCCGTGATTGGTTGGTTAGTAACTGAGCCAATTTTTGACTAAAACCAAACTCTAATTATGTGGCTATATATTGATGACACTTGCCCACAATTTAATTCCAATGGGTGAAATGCTCAACAGGTGGCACAACCTTTTGACTAGAACTCAATTTTATAACTGTTAAAAGGTTGACACATTGTACGGTTGGCACAATTGTCAATGGTATTCAATGCACTTTGCACTTGTTGAAAAGTCTGGGCAGTGCACTCTTTTTATACAAGAAGAAACTCATAGTGGTTTAGTATATTTTCGATGTGGGATAAATGCTCAACAACTAATACGCTACATAACCGGGGCGGGATCGGGGGATTTTGCCCTCACCCCGTCCCCGACCCGAACCCGACTCGGGTTAGACTTTTGCACCCCATACCCGCCCCTACCCCAGTTGAACTTACCCCATACCTTACCTATTAGGGGCGGGGCGGGACGGAGCGAAGAACCCGGAAAACTCACCCCATTGCCATCCCTACTCACAGAACATGCGAGACTAGCACAAAGGCAAAAGAAGTCCTTTTGGAAAACCAAAGGTCCAAAAGGCAGAGCGACCGCCGACAGAGAGAAAAAAAAAAGGGAGATTTAGTTGAAACTCCTTGTTTAGGAACTTTTGTGGTGTTTCATCCAATCAACAAATCAATTTAACAAAAACTCCATATAAGTATTTTGGACAAAATTGCCCAATTTGTGAAACTCAGGCTCGCTCCTTTTTTGAGCAAACTGTGACAACGTGACTTTCCTAACAAACTTTTCAAAAAAAAATTCCTAACTTTACCCATAACTTTTGATCTAGAAATCAATTTTTTTTTTTTTGTGAAATTAAAATTTTCAGAACCTACTCGACGAGATCTATCAAACAAGTACCATTGTCGTTATGAAATTTTGGGAAAAAAAGTTATGTGAAGTTTAACACTGAAAAAAGTTATGTGAAATTTCACATAACTTTTTTTTGTATGAAATTTCATTCTAGAGAGAGAGAGGTGGTAGTCGCGGCATTTCTCTAGAATTAATTAGGTGAAAATTTCACACAACCTTTTGTTTTGAAAAACTTTTTTCAGTGTTACATTTCACTCAACTTTTTTCAGTGTGAAATTTAATCCCAGAAAGAGCGAAAGAAAGAGAATGCAAGAGAGAGTTTGGTAAACTCACTGTTTCTCCAGAATTTATTAGGTGAAAATTCACACAACTTTTTTCAATGTGAAATTTCACACAACGAGCAAAGCACGAAAATTCCTCTAAAACAATGCCTAAATTTACCTACTTTTGTTTTCCATAATGATTATGTGAAATTTTACATAACTTAGTGTGAAATAGCTTAAAATTTCACAAAACCATTTTTCAAATAACTAGTTAGATAAAATTTCACATGACAAATTTCACATAAACTCTTGTTTAACCCAATTAGAGTATGAGCTCACTATCATGTGTTCCTTAGGGTAGCACTTCTCCGAACTTACCTATATCCCCAATTGAAGCCTCTAAAACAATTTTCTCCAAGCTTTGTCGGCCTATACGAAATTTGTTCAAACTCTAAGCTATTGATCATTGTATGTTCAAATCTCCACCAAAATGAGTTTCGATTCATCGTGCTCTACATCAATTCAAACTCTTCAAACCCCTCTGGTCACTGACAATAGACCAGCCAAAAAACCATAGGAATGGGTTCACTCATCTTCACTATTTTCCTTCCAATCCCTCAGCGGTGAGGGAGGCATGAGTGAGAGTAGCATCAATTAGATATAGGCGCGATGACGAAGGGGTCGGAGATGCGACGGCGATGAATGTGGCCGAAGGTGCGATAGGGGCAGTGATGGGAGGATCTGTGATGGCGATGGCGATATGGTTGGTGGCTTCACAGCCGCCGAAGGATCCACCATCACTTGAGGCGGCGATGCGACCACCATTGTCGGCGTGGCTACTAGTGCCTAAGCAAGAGCAAAATTAAGTCAGGGGTATTTTTGTCCTATTATTATTCATTGAAGTTCATCAAAGGAGTAGATTTAGGTAGGTTTTACCATTCAAGGAGTTTTAACCAAAATTAAAAACGAATTGGGCTTTTAACTCATATGTTCCAATATGAGGTACTTTTGACTAAAATTCTATTATATATATTAAACAGAGAAAGGGAACGTCAAAGAGAGGAAAGGATCAATGGCCGACCGATCTGCTCTTTCTTAGGCTCCAGCAGCCTCGCCGACAATGGTGTTCGCATCGCCGCCCCAAGTGATGGTGGATCCTTCGGCGGTTGTGAAGCCACCAACCACATCACCATCGCCATTGCCATCGCCATTGCCATCACAGATCCTCCCATCACTGCCCCTATCGCACCTCCGGCCACATTCATCGTCGTCGCATCTCCGACCGTTGTCACTGCCTCTTCGTCGTCGCGCCTATATCTAATTGATGCTACTCTCACTCATGCCTACCTCGCCGCTGAGGGATTGGAAGGAAAATGGTGAAGATGAGCAAACCCATTCTTATGGTTTTTTGGCTGGTCTATTGTCAGTGACCAGAGGGTTTGAAGAGTTCGAATTGATGTAGAGCATGATGAATCGAAACTCATTTTGGTGGAGATTTAAACGTGCAATGATCAATAGTTTCGAGTTTGAACAAATTTTGTATAGGCCGACAAAGCTTGTTGGAGAAAATTGTTTTAGAGGCTTCATTTGGGGATATAGGTAAGTTTGGAAAATTGTTTCCCTAAGGAACACATGTTAGTGAGCTCATACTCTGATTGGGTTAAACAAGAGTTTTTGTGAAATTTTATCTAACTAGTAATGTGAAAAAAGGTTATGTGAAATTTTAAGCTATTTCACACTGAAAAAGTTATGTAAAATTTCACATAATCATTATGGCAAACAAAAGTAGGTAAATTTAGGCATTGTTTTAGAGGAATTTTTGTTTTTTGCTTGTTGTCTTTCGTTGGAGAAATAGTGACTTTACCAAACTCTCTCTTGCATTCTCTTTCTTTCGCTCTTTCTGGAATAAAATTTCGCACTGAAAAAGTTGAGTGAAATGTAACATTGAAAAAAGTTTTTCAAAACAAAAGGTTGTGTGAAATTTTCACCTAATAAATTCTAGATAAACACTGAGACTACTACCTCTCTCTCTCTCTCTCTAGAATGAAATTTCACACAGAAAAAAGTTATGTGAAATTTCACATAACTTTTTTCAGTGTTAAATTTCACACAACTTTTTTTTTTCCAAAATTTCGTAACGACAATGGTACTTGTTTGATAGATCTCGTCGAGTAGGCTCTGAAAATATTGATTTTACAAAAAAAAATGATTTCTAGATCAAAAGTTATGGGTTTTTAAGGTTAGGAATTTTTTTGAAAAGTTTGTTAGGAAAGTCACGTTGTCACAGTTTGCTCAAAATGAAGGAGCGAGCCTGAGTTTCACAAATTGGGCAATTTTGTCCAAATTGTTTATATGGAGTTTTTGTTAAATAGATTTGTTGTTTAGATGAAACACCAAAAAAATTCCTAAACAAGGAGTTTCAACTAAATCTCCCAAAAAAAAAAGCATGCGACACCAGTAAAAATAAATAGATAAATAAAAAAAAGTCAACGGCTTCCAGTCTCTCTCTCTCTCTCTCTCTCTCTCTCTCTCTCTCTCTCTCTCTCTCTCTCTCTCTCTCTCGTCTGTGTGTTTGTGTTCATCAGTGATAAGAAGCCCTCTAGGTCAAAGATCAAGCATCAACAATTGAAAACATTCAACTGTGTGGTCACCACTGATTCGCACACAATCGACAACATTAGACAGAACTTGTTTTGTATTATGGAAGCATCAAAAGAAGAACCATCATCAAAAGAGGAATCATATCATTACCTGTCTCCAGAAGAGATCGTGAGTTCTGTTTTCAATTTTATGGTGCCTGTCTTGTTTTTGATGTTTTATCTGTCGCGGTTCCAGGTGATCATATGGTTCCCTTTGGGTTGGTTCTGGGGTTTGTTTAAGGGTCCTATGGATGTGTTTCTCAACTCTATGCAAGCATTAAAAGAGGAACCATCAGAAGAGAAACCACCACATTACCTGTCTTCAGAAGAGATCATGAGTTCTGTTGACAATTTTGTGGTGAGTGGCTCTCGTTTTTTATGTTTTATCTGTTGCGGTTCCCTTTGGGTTTGTTCAAGGCCTTCAGGCGTTTGTGTAACTTTTTACTGTGTAACTTTCTCCTGTATGGGTTTTAGGATCCCAAAGAGGAACCATCATCAGAAGAGGAACCATATAATTACCTGTATCCACAAGGGTTCGTGAGTTATCTTTTCAATTATCAGGTAACTATCTCGCTTTTTATGTTTTATCTGTCGCGAATCCCTTTGGGTTTGTTCAGGCGTTTGTTTAACTTTCTCCTGTGTAACTTTCACCTGTATGGGTTTTAGGATCCCAAAGAGGAACCATCATCATCATCAGAAGAAGAAGAGATCATGAGTCAGGTGAGTGGCTCATTTTTTATGTTTTATCTGTCGCGGTTCCCTTTGGGTTTGTTCAGGCGTTTGTGTAACTTTCTCCTGTGTAACTTTTTCCTGTATGGGTTTTAGGATCCCAAAGAGAAACCATCATCAGAAGAAGAACTGCCATCAGAAGAGATCATGAGTTATGTTGTCAATTTTCAGGTGAGTGGCTTGTTTTTGTTGTTTCATCTGTCGCGGTTCCCTTTGGGTTTGTTCAGGCGTTTGTGTAACTTTCTCCTGTGTAAGTTTCTCCTGTATGGGTTTTAGGTTCCCAAAGAGGAACCATCATCATCAGAAGTGATCCTGAGTTTTGTTGTCAATTTTCTGGTGAGTGGCTCGTTTTTTATGTTTTATCTGTCGTGGTTCCCTTTGGGTTTGTTCAGGCGTTTGTGTAACTTTCTCCTGTATGGGTTTTAGGATCCCAAAGAGAAACCATCATCATCAGAAGAACCATCAAATAATCACCTGTCTCCAGCAGAGTTCGTGAGTTCTCTTTTCAATTTTATGGCGAGTGGCTCGTTTTTGATGTTTTATCTGTCGCGGTTCCCTTTGATTTTGTTCAGACATTTGTTTAAGGATTTCATGTATGGGTTTTTCGCATCAGCGATAATTTTATTAATCTATCATCTAGAAAACAAAGAGAGAGGAAAAATCAAGATAATTAGCGCTATCCCCACCATGGAATTTCCAGATCCGCGCCTAGAACAGGAACCATGTCACCAGTCTTCAGAAGCAGAGATGGTGACTTCTTTTTTCAATGTTCTTATGATTGGATCGATTTTGTTGTTTTATCTGTGGTGGTTCCCTTTGGATTTGTTCAGGGGTTTGTGTAACTTTCTCATGGTTGGGTTTTTCTCATTAACAATAATGATGATATTTATCTTTGCTGATGATCCAAAAAACGAAGCGAGGTGGTTACTGTCGAACAGGATCGACAAAGATAAACGAAAGGCAGGCGATCACATCTACACATGGAGGGGCGGTTACGCTCATCATGGTTCGTACTTTTTGATGCTCATAATTTTCATTGTGGGTCCTTTTGATTTATCATATCACGTGCATAAATTTTCCCTAAATTTGAAATTATAGTTAGTTCATGCATACTGCGTGTACCCAACTTGATTTTATATCTGCCAATTCACTTTCATATATAACTTGATTTTTTCTACTACTCCAATTCAGTGGTTTGCTACTATTTGATGTTGTGTGGCTTGTTGGAATGAGTTGGAGCTTATGTGTTTCATCTTTTATAGCTTTATAAGTATCTCTTTTTGATTTCCCACTTTTCATAAAATTTATTTGTTTTAGCGTTAAAAACATTTATTTGTTTACAAACACCGACACGGCCTAATAAAAAAATGTGACGCCCCGCAAAAATAAGCGTATTTCCATTGAAAAATTAAATAAATCACACTTGATTCTTTAAAATAAAAATACAAAATTTCTTTAAAACTCCCAGCAGGTCCATATTCTCCACGGATCTCCTATATCATCCTTAACATTATCTCCCTTCTAGGCTTCGGTTACCGGCACTGCCTGCATCTAAAAACCATACCGGGAAGTATACAATATGACATGAATAATAAAGGCTCAAAAGGATAATGACAATCAAATACATAGAACGACATCAAATCAATTGACCAGTCTCACAACCCAACTGCTCACACTACCCAAACGCTCATACCAATAGCATCATACCAGGTTCCTCTTGATCACATAGCAAGAGACACCTCACCTCACCTCACCCGTCTCCAGTACGTCGGTCCCTGAGGCCTGTTGGACTGTTGGTAGGTGCTCCTTGCTCATGACCCTTTAGTCCCATAGCACTTAGCAATAAACACATACTCATTGATTCCAAATGAAAACACAACATAACTGCAAAAAGAGTACAAGTAGAGATAACAAAGAAATACTCCGGAGAATTTAGAAAGCATATTGTACACAACCCGGTACCTATAAATGATGTTGAGCAACTCCCAAACACTTCTCTTCTTCATCTTCTTCTTCTAACTCGAGGTGTATGTATATCTATAATTGTGTATATATATATAAATCTCTCTCTATGTGACTCTCTCAAGCTCTCTATGCTAGAAGTGTAGAATGTGTGTGTTTGAGAGAGTATTTGAGTGTATAAATAGCTAAGCTTCCACTTGGAGACAATGACCTAACAATCCACTTATTAACCACTAACTTCTAATTAATGGGTAGTTTATAAGGAATATGCAAGATGATGTAAACATACACTAATGCACCTATAACTCCACTAATATTAGTGTATAAATAACCAAACATAATGACCTAACAACCTAATTATTAACCACTAACTTCTAATTAATTGATAGTTTATAAGGAATATGCAAGATGATGTAAACATACACTAATGCACCTATAACTCCACTAATATTAGTGTATAAATAACCAAGCATAATGGCCTAACAACCCACTATCTTCTAATTAATTGGTATTTTATAAGGAATATGCAAGATGATGTAAACATACACTAATGCACCTATAACTCCACTAATATTAGTGTATAAATAACCAAGCATAATGGCCTAACAATCTAATTATTAAAAGAGAAAATATTAGATTTAATTTCTGATACACTAAAACTGCTACTGTAATCCTCGTTTTCTGCCCAAACGGTACAGAATCTGAGAAAATTGCATTAGACGAAAAGTGTGCAGAATCGAGTTTTGCTTGGGACAACGCGGGCAGAACCTTAAATTTCCTTCGTTTTCCTAACAAATATCTGAAAACAAAATTCTGCTACTGTTAAAATAAAAGCAGACAATGTATTTTTAATTTTAAATATGACAATGCAAGAAAATACAGGTTATTACACCCTTCCTCCCTTAAACAGGATTTCGTCCCCGAAATCTAGAGATAAAAACATTTGGTAAATAACTTCATAAATTTCTTAAAATAATGTTTAAAACAAATATAGCATATTTTGTTTTATAAAATAACAAATTTTTTTTTTTTTTTCAACCTTCTCTGACTCCTCCCAGGCGATGTAGACTATCTAACCTTGACTTAGTCCTACATTTCCGGCTGGGGACAGGCTCTGATACCATTTGTGACGCCCCGCAAAAATAAGCGTATTTCCATTGAAAAATTAAATAAATCACACTTGATTCTTTAAAATAAAAATACAAAATTTCTTTAAAACTCCCAGCAGGTCCATATTCTCCACGGATCTCCTATATCATCCTTAACATTATCTCCCTTCTAGGCTTCGGTTACCGGCACTGCCTGCATCTAAAAACCATACCGGGAAGTATACAATATGACATGAATAATAAAGGCTCAAAAGGATAATGACAATCAAATACATAGAACGACATCAAATCAATTGACCAGTCTCACAACCCAACTGCTCACACTACCCAAACGCTCATACCAATAGCATCATACCAGGTTCCTCTTGATCACATAGCAAGAGACACCTCACCTCACCTCACCCGTCTCCAGTACGTCGGTCCCTGAGGCCTGTTGGACTGTTGGTAGGTGCTCCTTGCTCATGACCCTTTAGTCCCATAGCACTTAGCAATAAACACATACTCATTGATTCCAAATGAAAACACAACATAACTGCAAAAAGAGTACAAGTAGAGATAACAAAGAAATACTCCGGAGAATTTAGAAAGCATATTGTACACAACCCGGTACCTATAAATGATGTTGAGCAACTCCCAAACACTTCTCTTCTTCATCTTCTTCTTCTAACTCGAGGTGTATGTATATCTATAATTGTGTATATATATATATAAATCTCTCTCTATGTGACTCTCTCAAGCTCTCTATGCTAGAAGTGTAGAATGTGTGTGTTTGAGAGAGTATTTGAGTGTATAAATAGCTAAGCTTCCACTTGGAGACAATGACCTAACAATCCACTTATTAACCACTAACTTCTAATTAATGGGTAGTTTATAAGGAATATGCAAGATGATGTAAACATACACTAATGCACCTATAACTCCACTAATATTAGTGTATAAATAACCAAACATAATGACCTAACAACCTAATTATTAACCACTAACTTCTAATTAATTGATAGTTTATAAGGAATATGCAAGATGATGTAAACATACACTAATGCACCTATAACTCCACTAATATTAGTGTATAAATAACCAAGCATAATGGCCTAACAACCCACTATCTTCTAATTAATTGGTATTTTATAAGGAATATGCAAGATGATGTAAACATACACTAATGCACCTATAACTCCACTAATATTAGTGTATAAATAACCAAACATAATGACCTAACAACCTAATTATTAACCACTAACTTCTAATTAATTGATAGTTAGTGGATTGTTAGGCCATTATGCTTGGTTATTTATAAACTCAAATACTCTCTCAAACACACACATTCTACACTTCTAGCATAGAGAGCTTGAGAGAGTCACATAGAGAGAGATTTATATATATATATACACAATTATAGATATACATACACCTCGAGTTAGAAGAAGAAGAAGAAGAGAAGTGTTTGGGAGTTGCTCAACATCATTTATAGGTACCGGGTTGTGTACAATATGCTTTCTAAATTCTCCGGAGTATTTCTTTGTTATCTCTACTTGTACTCTTTTTGCAGTTATGTTGTGTTTTCATTTGGAATCAATGAGTATGTGTTTATTGCTAAGTGCTATGGGACTAAAGGGTCATGAGCAAGGAGCACCTACCAACAGTCCAACAGGCCTCAGGGACCGACGTACTGGAGACGGGTGAGGTGAGGTGAGGTGTCTCTTGCTATGTGACCAAGAGGAACCTGGTATGATGCTATTGGTATGAGCGTTTGGCTAGTGTGAGCAGTTGGGTTGTGAGACTGGTCAATTGATTTGATGTCGTTCTATGTATTTGATTGTCATTATCCTTTTGAGCCTTTATTATTCATGTCATATTGTATACTTCCCGGTATGGTTTTTAGATGCAGGCAGTGCCGGAAACCGAAGCCTAGAAGGGAGATAAGGTTAAGGATGATATAGGAGATCCGTGGAGAATATGGACCTGCTGGGAGTTTTAAAGAAATTTTGTATTTTTATTTTAAAGAATCAAGTGTGATTTATTTAATTTTTCAATGGAAATACGCTTATTTTTGCGGGGCGTCACAAAAAAACTGTGAGCCAACTTGGCAGAAGAAGTGTCCGCAAAGTGTCATGTTCCGACACACACCACGTCACCTTCTTAGAAGTGTCAGTGCTTCCTAGACTGGTAGTTTTTGATTTTCGAGAAGGGGTTTTCATTAGTACAAGAAAGGAATAAAAGAGAAAACACTAGCCGGTCAATGAGTTTCTAGAGATACAAGAATGCTGGATTCTCTCCAACTCTAAGATGATCATTATGTTAGGTAGTCCTTGATGCTCCACTAACAAAGCTTTTAATTTTCTTCCATTCATTTCCTCTTATTTAATTATTTCTTGAACTTTCTATATATGGATGATACAAATTTTCAGCCATTGAAATGTTATCCTTGATATATGCCAACCAAGAAGCTATGATTGAGTTGTGCTTCTACAAATATCCCCCTAGAAGCCTCTTTTCTTTATTAAAATAACTATGGCTCGTTTGGCTAAGAAAGGATTGGAGCATGTTGCAGAGATTTTCTGCCCATCAGATGGTTGAGTATTGGCCATAATTCCGGCATTTGAAACTCAAGAGAGTGATTATGAAAATGGTGTCAGATTCACATTCACATAATTCATTCGATGGACTTTTTGGTTGGGTTGGACATTTGATTTGTTAGCAAGTATAAGTGTACAAATACGTATTTAGATTCAAGGCGAAGGAGTGAGGGTAGGCGCGGAACCAAGAATTTATACTTACCATCAAAACCAGTGCGATGCATAAGAAAATGTTTTTAAATTTCATATACATATTTTCACACTATTGTTATATTATTTTAATTGATAAATCTAGTTTGTATGATGTATGTGTGTATATTTGGAGATAAATGTGTGTGTATATATACGTATAGATTAGATATTGTTTAACAATTATATTATTACTAATCTTGGACTGCTACAATTTTGGGATATATATATACTATAAAAACTTCTTATAATTGTATTATATATCTATCTATACAAAAAATGAGAAAAAATACAATGCTGCCATCTGGCAAACTTCTGATTCCACTTTATAATATATATATATATATATATATATGTGTGTGTGTGTGTGTATGTGTGTGTGTGATGGTGGCCATGTTACTAGCTAGGCTACCCAAGAGGTCCACACGGGGTTTTGGGCCAAAATCTTGTAGGGTAGCCCCCCCTCCCTCCTACTGCGCGTGCGCGCGCTTCTGGCTGCGTCTGAAAAGGAGTTTACGGTTGATTTTTTCTACTAACGTCAATAGAATTGGCTCTGGAATTAACTGGAGGACATAGGTAAAATCCCATGTCTCTACTTTTAGAAGTTCAGTTTTGGTTAATTGCTCCGGTCTGACTGTCTCTGGAGGTTGAGACAGAAATCCTTTTTCTCTCTTGATGTGCATATTGTGTCATTGGTTATAAAAACCCTTTAGTTTGATGCACTGAAGACACCGTAAACAAGCTTGGTAGAAGGTTGAAGTTGACATATCTCATGATTCATATGTTCTGTGGGGGCAATGGATTAGCAATTTGGATACTTGTGTTGTATTCTCACACTTTGCCTTTTGCATCGGGTTAAGGATGACTATCTGTATCAGGTTAATTCGGTCAACTTAGGTAGTTATTACTAATTGCTTGGCTTCAATTCTCGTGAAATCACTTACACCATGACATTTTTTGCCTTGTTGCTTAGCCCGTTTTTTAAAGCTGAATCGGTGTGGGTCTAGGTGATCTGAAAGATCTGAAAGAAAATTTGATTGTAAAGTACAGAATGATAGTCCAAGATCATAGATTAACGACATTCATCATAAGCTCACTCGAGCAACATCTACTCTAGTCTTATCATAATTTTTGTCCCACCTCAATACTCGGTCCTAGTCAAAATTATACTTTAATTCCTCTCCCACACCTCCTCATAGAAAGTGTTTGTGTAAATTTTCCCGATCTTTTTTTTCTCTACCGAACTCTGAAAGTAACGTGTAATGTGTCAAATACACAGGAATCGTGCAAATTCAACTTCTAATGGCGCTATAAAATGGTGGCAAGAGTTTTTAAGCATGTTTCCTCGTTGAGAATGACGATAAGAGTCGGGTTTTGGCCTGATATAAAAGCATATGGAACACCAAAACTCCACGATTCTTTTTCTTGGAATAGCATATGGAACTGGATTTATGTCGTATTGTATGTTGTCATAGAAAAAGGTTCCTAGATACATGGTTGCCTATCGTGACTCACTTGGAGTTCAAGACAAAAGATGGGCAGCATAAATTTTGCATTTCGTTAATTATGGGTTATTGGTTCATTTGATTCCTCTTAAAAGAATTTGATTCCTCTTGAATGTAATTAGAGCATAAAAATTGTTAAAATACAACAAGTACCCACAGATTGTAGCAGTAACATGATAATATTCTCTGATGAAAATTGTTTAGATAGTATTCTCTCTGTATTTTAGGTGAGTTTAGGGTGAGTGGTTTGGTTTGCTCTGCAGCAAGCTTTAAAAATCAGTAATAAAGTGGAACCACTCAAAGTGTCATGGCGGTGACCTCTTGTATTTTTTTTATGATGAAGCCAACTGACTAATGGTTTGTCTTGTGGGCATGTTATTTGCTAGTATAGGTGCATCACAGTTTTAACTGAGAAGGTGAAGAAGTTTATAAATAAATCGGTTAGAACATGGAGCAATGGTTGAGAATTTTTAGTGGACAAATCATCGTTACAACGAGTCCACGAGATTGATTGCCAGGAGATAGGCAGAAGCTTCTATTTTGTTGTCTTTATTGTAAATTATGTCACATTGTCATCTTTAGAATTATAACGAAAGTGGACAGATATGAAGTGAATTTTAAAATTATTTTGAAAGAAAACTTCCACAGGATAGTTGAGACTAGCAATGTCGTGGGGGTATAAAGTGTTACCAGGAATTATAATTTTGAAGGTAATTTTATAGCCAAGAAAAGGACTTGTTAAACTAATGCTAGGACTAGAAAATGATCATTTTACAAAGAATTGAGTCAAAGACTGAAGATGTTAAAAATAAATTTTAGCACTGCTAGGATGAGTAAATGCGATTATGTTGAAGTGTCTACTAGCTGGAGGGGTTTTTGAGAAAGATGTATATGCAATTAGTTGAAAATAAGGGATGACTTCTGATTAATCTGAAGAGAGTTTTACGGACATTTGTAACCACAAAATGGTTAATTCAAGCTCAATCAATTGATAGGAAATTTATTGGAAAGGATATTATAGTTTGGATATTGTTATCAGAATAAGAATAAGGTTCAATCTCTCTCTCTCTCTCTCTCTCTCTCTCTCTCTCTCTCTCTCTCTCATACAACTTGGTTTCCTACTAAAATTGGTACTTGGTACTTGAATACCATAAACAAAGATGTAAATTTTTAAATTGTAAAACCATAGATTTGGGCATGGCTTTCAATTTTGTTTTTCCTCTTCTTTAACATCTGCCTGCTTAGATATTTCATATTTGTTTTGTAGGAGTACCTTTTAAAACCTCACTTGAACAAGTTTTTAGCTCTATATAATCTTGCTTTGAAAATATTTTAGCATTATTTTACTATTTTTCTACCATCCGACACCAGGTATTTGCGTTGATGGTGGTAATGTGATCCACTTTACTAGAGGGGAAGGACAGGGATATGGAACAGTTTCAGACCCCTTTATTTCCAACTTAACTCCCTCTCATTCGAAGGGAAATCCAAGGGAGTTGTGTGAAAGTTGTGGTGACCAGTCAAACAAAATAGGTGTGATCTCTTCTTGCATCGAATGCTTTCTTTCTCGTGGCGACCTCTACCTCTTTCAGTATTTCGTCACACCAACTCTCTTTTTGGCCAAAGTCAGAGGGGGAACCTGTACTCTCGTTCCTTCGGGCCCAGTTGAGAAGGTTCTCAGTCGAGCTAAAGACCTACATGGCACTAACAAGTTTGGTCCTTACCACATTTTGAGGAACAACTGTGAGTCTTTCTCTTATTATTGTAAGACGGGTTTACCTTTCTTTAGTGGACAGGTTGTGTCCTTCTTGGTTGCTACTTTTGTTCTCGCTTGTCAACTTACCCTTAGTACTAGATCTGCTGGTTTGGCAGTGGCTGAGGGTTTTGCTGTTTATTGTGCTTGCCGGTATATTATTGAGAGAAGATTAAGCGAGCAGCTTTTAAAAGCCCCAGTAGCCCCAGTTGAGAGGGCACCAGTTGAGAGGTTGCGACTCTGGCAGCTGTGGGATTTTGGGCTTCTTACCCCAAATTTTACCCATTTTTTCTTCTACGGAATGGGCCAAAAATATGTTCGTATGTAATATGTTGATGTAATTGTATTCGGGCCCACATAGGGATTGTGAAAATATTTATGTAAACGGTAGGTTTTCAGTTACTTTTCATTTAAGAAAGTTGAATTACAAATTTTCCCGTGTTGACATTGTAAATGTTTGACAGTTTGAGTGAAGTTTTTGTAGGGTGGTTTGTGTCCTTTTCAGCATCTACAGGAGTACAAGTTACAACTGAGTATAGTTGTAAATACAACTAAGTTGGCAAAATTGTGTTGGTGTCAGCCACATGCTATTTTCAGCTACCAAACCCAAAGGTGCCATTTCTACGGTCTGAGGGAACCAAACCCTTTTACTTTGACGGCATTTTTGTTCACCCAAAAATTGGCATCAATTGCTCACTTTCACTCAGGTCTCCGTTAAGTGATATGTCTTTCATTCCAGTAATTGTGCTAATGATACAGGGGCAAAATAGGACTAAAAAGAGCCACGTGTGACCCAAGTAGATGCCTGGGCTAGCAATGAGTGACTATTTGTTGGTGAGAAAAAAAATGCTCTCTTTAACTTCTCGCTTACTTTCTCTCAACTCTGCTATGTGGTGGGCCCACATTTTCAAACCTTATCCTTCTAACTTCTTCAGAATATTTTTTATTTTTTATTTTATTTTTTTGGGTTAATTATATTTTTATCCTCTGTGGTTAGGCTCATTTTCACTTTACCCACCTGTGCTTCAAAAGTGGATCCTTAACCCGTTGTGGTTTAGGACTAAAGTGAAACTGTTAAGATTTCTCTCACAATAGCCCTAAATAAGGATTAAGTATTAAAATTAGCCCCACATAGGAGAGTTTAAGTGTCAAAATTACCCCCACAAAAGCAGTTAATCCCAAAATTAGTCCCATATAGGTGGGTTAAATGAAATGGCAGCAGTATCTCCACATAGGGGGCTAACCCCAAAAGTACCCCACAAAAGGGTTAGGTGTTAATATTTTTGCTCAATTTTAGAACTTTCATCAGTTTTAGGAGAAATCTTAACAGTTTCACTTTAGTCTAAAATCACAGGAGGTAGTGTCCACTTTTTAACCATGAGAGGTAAAGTGAAAATGAGTCTATAACCACATAGGGGTAAAATGTAATGATGTAGTAACCCGTGTTTTCATGTTTAAATTGACGATTTAGACTTCGTGTGCGATTTTAGCGAAAATTAGTCACAGGGGTATTTTGGTCATTTTTTCAATTTTATAAGTCATGAACTAAAAATATATTTTTTTTGGGAAAAGTTGCGTGAGATTAAATGATTTGGTATTCGTGTTGGAAGTTAAGATTTTTCGAGTCATATTTAAAATTAAATCTAATATTTTTCTCTTTTAATTTTAACAGTAGCAGAATTTTGTTTTCAGATTTTTGTTAGGAAAACGAAGGAAATTTAAGGTTCTGCCCGCAATGTCCCAAGCAAAACTCGATTCTGCACACTTTTCGTCTAATGCAATTTTCTCAGATTCTGCACCGTTTGGGCAGAAAATGAGGATTACAGTAGCAGTTTTAGTGTATCAGAAATTAAATCTAATATTTTCTCTTTTAATAATTAGATTGTTAGGCCATTATGTTTGGTTATTTATAATATTAGTGGAGTTATAGGTGCATTAGTGTATGTTTACATCATCTTGCATATTCCTTATAAACTACCAATTAATTAGAAGTTAGTGGGTTGTTAGGCCATTATGCTTGGTTATTTATACACTAATATTAGTGGAGTTATAAGTGCATTAGTGTATGTTTACATCATCTTGCATATTCATTTTTAACTACCAATTAATTAGAAGTTGGTGGTTAATAATTAGATTGTTAGGCCATTATGCTTGGTTATTTATACACTAATATTAGTGGAGTTATAGGTGCATTAGTGTATGTTTACATCATCTTGCATATTCCTTATAAACTACCAATTAATTAGAAGTTAGTGGTTAATAAGTGGATTGTTAGGTCATTGTCTCCAAGTGAAAGCTTGGCTATTTATACACTCACATACTCTCTCAAACACACACATTCTACACTTCTAGCATAGAGAGCTTGAGAGAGTCACATAGAGAGAGATTTATATATATACACAATTATAGATATACATACACCTCGAGTTAGAAGAAGAAGAAGAAGAAGAAGAAGAGAAGTGTTTGGGAGTTACTCAACATCATTTATAGGTACCGGGTTGTGTACAATATGCTTTCTAAATTCTCCGGAGTATTTCTTTGTTATCTCTACTTGTACTCTTTTTGCAGTTATGTTGTGTTTTCATTTGGAATCAATGAGTATGTGTTTATTGCTAAGTGCTATGGGACTAAAGGGTCATGAGCAAGGAGCACCTACCAACAGTCCAACAGGCCTCAGGGACCGACGTACTGGAGACGGGTGAGGTGAGGTGAGGTGTCTCTTGCTATGTGATCAAGAGGAACCTGGTATGATGCTATTGGTATGAGCGTTTGGGTAGTGTGAGCAGTTGGGTTGTGAGACTGGTCAATTGATTTGATGTCATTCTATGTATTTGATTGTCATTATCCTTTTGAGCCTTCATTATTCATGTCATATTGTATACTTCCCGGTATGGTTTTTAGATGCAGGCAGTGCCGGTAACCGAAGCCTAGAAAGGAGATAAGGTTAAGGATGATATAGGAGATCCGTGGAGAATATGGACCTGCTGGGAGTTTTAAAGAAATTTTGTATTTTTATTTTAAAGAATCAAGTGTGATTTATTTAATTTTTCAATGGAAATACGCTTATTTTTGCGGGGCGTCCCAAATGGTATCAGAGCCTGTACCCAGCCGGAAATGTAGGACTAAGTCAAGGTTAGATAGTCTACATCGCCTGGGAGGAGTCAGAGAAGGTTGAAAAAAAAAAAAAAAAAAATTTTTATTATTTTATAAAACTAAATATGCTATATTTGTTTTAAACATTATTTTAAGAAATTTATGAAGTTATTTACCAAATACTTTTATCTCTAGATTTCGGGACGAAATCTCTATTAAGGAGGGTAGATTGTAGTAACCCGTGTTTTCATGTTTAAATTGACGATTTAGACTTCGTGTGCGATTTTAGCGAAAATTAGTCACAGGGGTATTTTGGTCATT
Organism: Hydrangea macrophylla; assembly: GCA_033977485.1. Lineage (NCBI taxonomy): Eukaryota > Viridiplantae > Streptophyta > Magnoliopsida > Cornales > Hydrangeaceae > Hydrangea > Hydrangea macrophylla. Next base: position 95,718,694 of record CM066997.1, on the reverse strand, counting down.
TTTTCAATTTTATAAGTCATGAACTAAAAATATATTTTTTTTGGGAAAAGTTGCGTGAGATTAAATGATTTGGTATTCGTGTTGGAAGTTAAGATTTTTCGAGTCATATTTAAAATTAAATCTAATATTTTTCTCTTTTAATTTTAACAGTAGCAGAATTTTGTTTTCAGATTTTTGTTAGGAAAACGAAGGAAATTTAAGGTTCTGCCCGCAATGTCCCAAGCAAAACTCGATTCTGCACACTTTTCGTCTAATGCAATTTTCTCAGATTCTGCACCGTTTGGGCAGAAAATGAGGATTACAGTAGCAGTTTTAGTGTATCAGAAATTAAATCTAATATTTTCTCTTTTAATAATTAGATTGTTAGGCCATTATGTTTGGTTATTTATAATATTAGTGGAGTTATAGGTGCATTAGTGTATGTTTACATCATCTTGCATATTCCTTATAAACTACCAATTAATTAGAAGTTAGTGGGTTGTTAGGCCATTATGCTTGGTTATTTATACACTAATATTAGTGGAGTTATAGGTGCATTAGTGTATGTTTACATCATCTTGCATATTCATTTTTAACTACCAATTAATTAGAAGTTGGTGGTTAATAATTAGATTGTTAGGCCATTATGCTTGGTTATTTATACACTAATATTAGTGGAGTTATAGGTGCATTAGTGTATGTTTACATCATCTTGCATATTCCTTATAAACTACCAATTAATTAGAAGTTAGTGGTTAATAAGTGGATTGTTAGGTCATTGTCTCCAAGTGAAAGCTTGGCTATTTATACACTCACATACTCTCTCAAACACACACATTCTACACTTCTAGCATAGAGAGCTTGAGAGAGTCACATAGAGAGAGATTTATATATATACACAATTATAGATATACATACACCTCGAGTTAGAAGAAGAAGAAGAAGAAGAAGAAGAAGAGAAGTGTTTGGGAGTTGCTCAACATCATTTATAGGTACCGGGTTGTGTACAATATGCTTTCTAAATTCTCCGGAGTATTTCTTTGTTATCTCTACTTGTACTCTTTTTGCAGTTATGTTGTGTTTTCATTTGGAATCAATGAGTATGTGTTTATTGCTAAGTGCTATGGGACTAAAGGGTCATGAGCAAGGAGCACCTACCAACAGTCCAACAGGCCTCAGGGACCGACGTACTGGAGACGGGTGAGGTGAGGTGAGGTGTCTCTTGCTATGTGATCAAGAGGAACCTGGTATGATGCTATTGGTATGAGCGTTTGGGTAGTGTGAGCAGTTGGGTTGTGAGACTGGTCAATTGATTTGATGTCATTCTATGTATTTGATTGTCATTATCCTTTTGAGCCTTTATTATTCATGTCATATTGTATACTTCCCGGTATGGTTTTTAGATGCAGGCAGTGCCGGTAACCGAAGCCTAGAAAGGAGATAAGGTTAAGGATGATATAGGAGATCCGTGGAGAATATGGACCTGCTGGGAGTTTTAAAGAAATTTTGTATTTTTATTTTAAAGAATCAAGTGTGATTTATTTAATTTTTCAATGGAAATACGCTTATTTTTGCGGGGCGTCCCAAGAGTAAGCTTCTCGATGTTTGAGAATTTAGTAGCGACGGCTACTGTGCATGGTTGATAGACTTGGACTTATGATTCCCAAGGCAATCACTCACATGTGATCACATTGAGTTGACCTGCCTAGGCACCATGACAACCCAAACAAATTTGGTTCTCCAAACACACCCTAACACTAGTCGGCCAACTAGTTGTGGATCTAGATTTTTAAATAATAATGGTTGTTGAGTCATTAGATATTACATCCTAGTGATATGTATGCTTTGACTTCGTGTGCGATTTTAGCGAAAATTGGTCACAGGGGTATTTTGGTCATTTTTTCAATTTTATAAGTCATGAACTAAAAATATATTTTTTGGGAAAAGTTGCGTGAGATTAAATGATTTGGTATTCGTGTTGGAAGTTAAGATTTTTCGAGTCATATTTAAAATTAAATCTAATATTTTCTCTTTTAATTTTAACAGTAGCAGAATTTTGTTTTCAGATTTTTGTTAAAAAAACGAAGGAAATTTAAGATTCTGCCCGCGTTGTCCCAAGCAAAACTCGATTCTGCACACTTTTCGTCTAATGCAATTTTCTCAGATTCTGCACCGCTTGGGCAGAAAACGAGGATTACAGTAGCAGTTTTAGTTTATCAGAAATTAAATCTAATATTTTCTCTTTTAATAATTAGATTGTTAGGCCATTATGTTAGTGGAGTTATATGTGCATTAGTGTATGTTTACATCATCTTGCATATTCCTTATAAAATACCAATTAATTAGAAGTTAGTGGATTGTTAGGCCATTATGTTTGGTTATTTATACACTAATATTAGTGGAGTTATATGTGCATTAGTGTATGTTTACATCATCTTGCATATTCCTTATAAACTACCAATTAATTAGAAGTTAGTGGATTGTTAGGCCATTATGTTTGGTTATTTATACACTAATATTAGTGGAGTTATAAGTGCATTAGTGTATGTTTACATCATCTTGCATATTCCTTATAAAATACCAATTAATAAGAAGTTAGTGGATTGTTAGGCCATTATGTTTGGTTATTTATACACTAATATTAGTGGAGTTATATGTGCATTAGTGTATGTTTACATCATCTTGCATATTCCTTATAAACTACCATTAATTAGAAGTTAGTGGTTAATAAGTGGATTGTTAGGCCATTGTCTCCAAGTGGAAGCTTGGCTATTTATACACTCACATACTCTCTCAAACACACACATTCTACACTTCTAGCATAGAGAGCTTGAGAGAGTCACATAGAGAGAGAGATTTATATATATATACACAATTACAGATATACATACACCTCGAGTTAGAAGAAGAAGAAGAAGAAGAAGAAGAAGAGAAGTGTTTGGGAGTTGCTCAACATCATTTATAGGTACCGGGTTGTGTACAATATGCTTTCTAAATTCTCCGGAGTATTTCTTTGTTATCTCTACTTGTACTCTTTTTGCAGTTATGTTGTGTTTTCATTTGGAATCAATGAGTATGTGTTTATTGCTAAGTGCTATGGTACTAAAGGGTCATGAGCAAGGAGCACCTACCAACAGTCCAACAGGCCTCAGGGACCGACGTACTGGAGACGGGTGAGGTGAGGTGAGGTGTCTCTTGCTATGTGATCAAGAGGAACCTGGTATGATGCTATTGGTATGAGCGTTTGGGTAGTGTGAGCAGTTGGGTTGTGAGACTGGTCAATTGATTTGATGTCATTCTATGTATTTGATTGTCATTATCCTTTTGAGCCTTTATTATTCATGTCATATTGTATACTTCCCGGTATGGTTTTTAGATGCAGGCAGTGCCGGTAACCGAAGCCTAGAAGGGAGATAAGGTTAAGGATGATATAGGAGATCCGTGGAGAATATGGACCTGCTGGGAGTTTTAAAGAAATTTTGTATTTTTATTTTAAAGAATCAAGTGTGATTTATTTAATTTTTCAATGGAAATACGCTTATTTTTGCGGGGCGTTACAAATGAACCGTTTGTTTTTTTCTAACTTCCTTAGTAGTCATACTTTACCCAAGGGTCAAGGCCTCGTTAGCATGAATTTCTTCTTAGTTCACCCGCCTCCCTGCAATTTCTGAATCATGAGTATAGTTGGCGCACAAAGGTATAGTATTGTTTGGTACCATGTGACTGTAGTTCAAGTTTCTTTTGCTTTGCGGATTGCTTGAAAGAAAGAGAGAGAGAGAGAGAGAGAGAGAGAGAGAGAGAGGGGAAAGAAAAATAAGAAGAAAAATTAATTACAATGTGTTTGCTTTCATGTCATGCCTAAACATTATTAAAAATTAATTGTTTAAAAAAAAATAGTTGTAACTTGTGAAAAAAAAAAAAGACGCGCAAACTTCCATATATATATATATATATATACATATATACTAGTAGCAGGGTTGTGTGCCTTGCACGTAGTCCGTGTGTCCGTGAAGTGTTGTCCGTAATTAGCCTAATTAGGGCTGTCAGCAGATCGGATCTAGACCCGGATTCGATTCGGATCTGGCTTATTCAAGCGGATCTGGACAAATTTTAAGAGATCCGCGATCTGATCCCGATCCGATTACCACTAAGCTAAACAAATCGGATATGGGATTTATAGATCCGGTCCGTTAATGATCCGATCCGAATATACAGATGTTATATATCTTTATAATATAATCTAATCTGAAGAATGCTTCCATACAACCAAGTGGTTTGGTTGTATGGTACAACCAAACCACTTGACATGCACTGGTAAGAAATGTTTGTACCACGAGTATAAATGTTCCTTACCATATGTACAAATGTTTATTACCATAGGTACAAAAGGTCACCGGTAAAAAGTTTTCTTATCATGCGTACAAAGCTCCCTTACCATAAGTACAAAGATTTCTTACAACAGGTAAAATCACAAGTGGTTTTGATTTGCTACAAACATTTCTTTTAAGGATACAACATTTTGTTACCTTGGTATAAACATTTTTTATAAGAGTGCAACGTTTTCTTATCAGGTACAAGCATTTCTTACATTGCTACAAGCATTTGTCATAAAATGCACAAACATTTCTACCTTAGTATAAATATTTCTTACCAATATATGTCAAGTGTTTGGTTGTACTATACAACCAAACCACTTGGTTGTATGGAAAAAATCTCCATCTAATATATATATAGATACACATTTTATGATTTAGACATTTAATCTGAGCTGTAGGTTATTAGATCTAAGGTACAATTTGGTTTATAAGCACGTACATTAGGGTTTTGTTTCTCATTGTAAGAGCAACTCCAACCATGTTACCCAAAATAGCTAACTGACAAATACTGAATATTGCACATTTATGTGCCAATATAATAGACATATTGCTCATTTAATCCCCCAAATTCCTAGTTTTACATGCATATTTGAATTAATATAATTTAATAGTGATGTCACTCAAATGCGTGTAAAAATGTGTTTTTACATATTTTATATGTTTAGGTAAAAATGAAGTGAAATAAAGGGAAGGAAAGAAGTAGCAACCACACCATAGTATATTCATATGAATAGTAATGAATAGTAGTGAATTGTAATGAATAGTAAAAATTTTGAAAAAAACGTCCAAAAGAAAAAAAAAAAAAAAAAAAAAACCAAAGGCATCACTGTTGAAGACAGTGATGCTTTGATAACAATCAGTTTTCTTTGATTCCGTTCTCTCTCTCTCTCTCTCTTTTCAACATAGGTGTCAGAGAAGGCGAAGAAAAATTGAGGCGCGACGAAGAAAAAAAATACCAACGCTGATGGAGTGAATGACGAATACATCTCAAACTTCGCCTATAAATACGAGAAGCTCCACAGCTCAAAACACCATTCACCATTCACAACAATTCACAACACAGTTTACAATCACTGTTAGGGAGAGAATAGTTTAGGGGAGGTTGTTATGTGAGCACTTTACATTGTCCCTAGAAATAGGAAACTTTAATTTTTCTTTGCATTTTCTAGTTCTAGTAGTTGTAAAATTTTACTTTTATGTAATTGATGATTTTATGTTCAAAAATATGTAGCAAAACTTTATGTACTGTATTTCTTAAATTTAAAATATTTGTTTTCTTGTATGACCTTTGTCAATTTGTAGTAGTAAAATATTCCTATTTAAAATTAGATTTAATATTTCTAGTCTAGTAGTACTTATAGTTGCCCCCTAAAATAGTTAGAAACCCCAAATTTTCAATTTTTATAGCAATATTTTTATTCACTAGAAGACAGATTTTGCAAGCAAATATCATATTTCTTAGCCACGTAGTTGTTGTAATCACCTACTAAAGTCCAAAAGTACATCATACCCATTTCTCACTCCAAAAGTATATTTGGATTTGGTTTGGCCTTATTTGTGTTCTTGGAGTTCAACCACTGTGACCCCACAAGAATCCAAAGTCAAAGATTCCACAAATTCAACCCCAGCTCATGTTAAGTAAAGAAAATAATATAATAATATTAGTTTTTACCTTTACCTTAGTTTTACAACTTTAGTTTTAATTGAGCAGTCACTGTTTACACTTATTTAATTTATCTTTAAATTTTATTTGGAAGACAGTTTCAATTCCAAAATGGTAGGCTAAAACTTTAATTGGGGATATGTAATAAAAACTTAGAAACCACAGCTTCTGTGCACTAATCTTAAATGGGCAAATTTATCTAGATGGGTTGTTTTTCCATTTATGGCCAAAAATATCTATATATCTATAGTTTATGACCATTTAACATGTTTATATACTATGGCTATATTGGGCTCAAAAGAGTACATATTTGAAATAAAAAGCCTAATTATGTGGATTGTCAAACTATGCCTTTTGTCATAAAAAAAACACCTAGCATACTCAAACAACTCATATGACAAAGTTAATATTTCAAATATGTCTTTATATATATTTCTATCCAATAATGGATAGGCAATTGTGTAGTGGCAGAGTGGTGGGGACTGAACGCCGAATAACCCACGTTCGCGGCGGGGCACGGTTCGAACCTGGCTACTGCCCAATTGCCTTTTTATTTTTCTTTAAACCAAACGACGTCGTTTCATATCAAACCTGACACACTTGATATGACCCTGACTAGTAAAGTTTATTTTTAAATAAAGAATGACTCTGCAGTCTTAAATGCCAAATCCTTTTCAAATGCACAAAAGTTGTGGGATCTAGTGTTGGTTTGCATATTCCCAATTCCTTTAAAATCATTTCCCCCTAGTTAATTAATATTTCCTGTTTTATAATAGTTTTGCTTAAATATCTGTATTATTTCCATCTTTCGCTATTATTAAATCTAAAAAGTTTATCTTACAAAAATTTAACTTTTATATATTTTTCTTCCTTTTCTTACTAGTATGTTAGTTAATTTATTTTGCACTGTTAAAATCTTTACCATAAACTGTTAAGAAAAAAATAACTTTAATTACTCTTATTGCAAAAAAATATAAAAATTAGTAGTTTAGTAAAACCCCACAAAAATCCATCATCTTTTATTTTCTTTTTAGTGACAAAATAGTTATCTGCTTAACTTTATAAAATTTTATTCCGTTCCCTGTGGGTTCGACCTGGACTTCCAGAACTTTATTACTTGTACGATCACCTACACTTGGGTGTGATAAGAAAACGCGTCAATAGGATGTCGTCACAAACCATTCTAGTTAAAATGGCTAAAAAGTCAGTTTTTACTTTTTACATAGCTACTCCAACATATTCCTTATTTGTCACAGAAGGAAAAAATTTCATTTTCGTTTTGGACCCATAGGACATGACAGATAATGGATCGCTTGTCCTGTACTTAGCTTAAAATGCAGTGATAAACAGAGTATTAAAGCAATCGAGAATATAAATAGTAATCGTTACATTAAGCAACTAAAAATATTACATTGTCTTAGATCAAATATTCTTTAGGCACAAACCGACTTATTCAAATTAAAACATCATACTTTATTACAACTTATTAAAACAAAGAGCATCTTCACAGGTTTTTCTTTCCTAACTGGCATAATCGTACTACCCTGCATAGTCATCTCCTGGATATTTTAAGTGTCCTGGTGTCACGCCCCGGAGTAACAAAAATAGAGAAAATAAATTCCTTTTTGGGTCCATTGGTCATGACTGGTGAATGTCACATAATTGTCCACTACACGAGATCCAATTAACGAATATGGAAACAAGATAAAAGATTCTAAGTTCAGCATTGTATATATATCGTAAGGTTACAAAACTATTACATTAGAATCTACGAAATATAAAAGAGCTACAGTCTGAAGGCAACATATGCCAAGTACAAAACATATAAAGTTTTATAGCATAAAAGTAACTACAGTCTAATCTCAATCTTCAGCTAGCATAGACCATCCGCATAATAGTCCTCCCCTGGGTGGCCATCAGTGGCGTGGATGCCTTCAACATAGCTTTCCTTCCTGTAGAAGTACTTGCCCTCAGGTTCTTCTCTTGCATAACCATATATTGGGAAGGCTGGACGTGGGATATCCAGCGGTATAAAACACCGTCAGTATAATGAAAGCTGAGTGAGTAGCACAACGGGGTATCAAGATTATGAATTGATTACAAGATTGAGACATTTATAAATATTAGATTCGGAGTTCTAAATAATAACAATAGTATCTTCTCTTTAAACATCCTCTTCGTTAATCAACTGTGAACATCTTATTATATAAAGACCGACAATACTGACACCAACTGACTACTACTTCCCAGTGATACTTTCATGATATATCAGTGCTCTTGTTCACCGCTTTTATGAACACTTGTTCACCGCTTTTAAGAACGCTTGCGAGCACCATACATCATTCCAATATCACGACCATTCTATGGACGTACCAATGCTCTTGTTCACCGCTTTTAAGAACGCTTGTGAGCACCATACATCACCCTAGTATCACAACCATTCTATAGACGCACCAATGCTCTTGTTCATCGCTTTTAAGAACTCATGTTCACCTCTTTTAAGAACGCTTGCGAGCATCATACATTAGTTCTATTACCACGACATAGCGACATCTACTAGTGATCCCAGCCCACCACTTTTAAGGACATATGCACAGTCTACCATTTTTAAGGACATATCATGGATCACCTGGCCATCTTAGGACTACTTGGTCCAGCCCACCGCTTTTAAGGACATATGTACAGCCCACCACTTTTAAGGACATATCGTGACTAAGTGCCCGCCCACGTACGATTCCTAGAACTTATCAAACCTACCTAAGTTCCGTACTAATATTGATTCAAGACATTCCCATGTGGCCTAATTACATTGAATGAAATGAACGATAACCCAAATGGTTCACAGCTATCACGTTATCTAACATTACGAAATGTTATCTCATTATGCTTAACGTCATCTCATTACAATGTTGCATTATCTCTTTATTAAACAATATCGGATATCAGAAACATGGATCCATATATAAACAGTCTAAATAGTTTATATCATAAGTAATAGGAAACAACATTATTTTGTAAGTACCAATCAATTGAAGTCTTTTTCAATCGATTGGGCAACAAGTGGTATCAATCGATTAAAGTCAATTTCAATCATTGGGTACAAAGTAATGTCAATTGATTGAAGTTCCTTTCAATCGATTAAGATAAGTTCAATAGATTGAACCATTTCCAATCGATTGAGAAGGTCATCTTCTCCAAAACTGGGCAGAGACGAACTCAGGTTCGGGAAAACACATTTCCACCGTCTTTCCTTTTTTAGATGTGTAAACACTACATAATAAGTCTACCGAGTGAGTTTGAAACTCACCATAAGGTTCGAATTATGACGGCGACCCTCGACGGAGCTCAGTGGAGGTTGGTAAGCTTTTCTCTCTCTCCTCACTTCCTTCTATGTCTCTCTTCCTCTTCTCCTTCTCTCTCTATCTCCTCCTTCTTCTTCTTCTTCTTCTGCCTTCTTCTTCTTCCCGACAGAGTGTGTGTATATGTATATATGTATATGTGCCGTATATATCTATATATGTATGTATGTGTATATATATAACTCTCTCTCTCTCTCTTTCTTCCTTAAACTTACTATGTCCAAACACACACACACACACACACACACACATACACACACACAAAATATCTCATATATAGAGGAAAGAGGGACAAGTGTTAGCTTCCCACGCAAACTTGAAGATCAAATTCTGACCCGTTCAATCGATTGACATAGGTTCAATCTATTAAGAACAGGTCAATTAAGATTCAATCGATTGAAAAGGGTCCAATTGATTGTAAAGGGGTCTAGTGATTGATATGGGTTCAATCGATAGGGAAGGTCATAAGCTCAATCGATTGAGAACTGTCAAATTGATTGAAAAAGACTTTCCAAGAATAATTAAGGTAGACATACTGAATCTCCTACTATTACTATACATTCCAAAAATACAGGATATTACATTATCCACCACTTATCAAAGATTTTGTCCTCGAAAGCAGAGCAAAGTAGTACTACAAACAAAAGTAGAAACACTTGCTGCCCAGCTTCTTCATTCCTCGATCTAGGATCCGCACTGGTCCTTTGTCGTTTCCTTCAATGTCTTCAAAGTCAATCTTGTGTTCTGGGTTATGATCATACTTCCTCAACATGCTGACGTGGAGCACATTACGCACTCCTGGGATCCCCGGTGGCAATGCAAGGTCTATAGACGACTTTTGCTATACAATCTAGGATCTTGGGCTGGTAAAACTTGAGTAGTACACGATCCCCCTCTCTACGAACTCAAAGTCCTTGCGTCGCTGTTCTTTATTACATTTTATGTAAGGTCTATGCTGTCCTCATCTTCTCTCACAACTTGAATCTTTTCGCTGGTTCTTGGATAAGGCTGAGTCTAAGAAATTCTTCACCTTCGATCTTTGTTTAACGTACTGATGACTTGTACAGTCTTTGGTATTACGCTTTGAATATTGTCAGGCCTATACTTGACTCCGTTGTAGTAGGCGACCATTGATCAGCGATACATAAGTTCCTACTTACTTCTGCTCTCACTATAACATGAGTCTTTGTAGTTGCTGACACAAGCTTCTCTACGTACTTTTCCTAGATCTACGCATATGGGCTGGCTGTCATTGAATTTCCACAAGTCCTGAGGATATCGCGACGATTGTCCTTCCTGCCTGACTCTTGATTACTGAAGGTGATTCGGCCATTGCAAAAGTTGAGAAGATCTTCAGGTGTCTCGCGTACATCTCGAAACATCACAAGTCACATCCAGCCAAATCTTGCTATCTTAAATCTCTATTATGCCCACTTGACCCACATTTGAGGTCATGCAACTAATATGTGACTCAAGGCAATAATAGAATCATATCCTTAATCTCCCTTGAATTCTTAAGTCATTGTGGATTACACCAGGATCAGAGGAGTAGTCTCATAACAGGTGATGAACTTCCTGAGACTGATCTCAAGGATAAAAGATAGTGCAATAACTAACTGAACATTGTAAGTCTCTTAGGGTAGAAAATAAGAATTGATGATGTAATTTTGGTTCTAGTCAGATTTAGGGTATAAGAGCATATTGAAAGCAAGGAAGAGAGGGAGAGAGAAATATAGGCAACATGTTTGTATGTGGTTTGGCCCTATTAATGAAGGAACCTACGTCCACGTGTGTTTCTGAGCACTTTTACTATATGAAACAAAACTACTATAGGGACCTTGGTGATCCAACAATGGCGACTGGAACTACCAAGGGTCGACCGTGCAGGATGTGCGTTTAGGGTTTCTTGGGAGAGGCTAGACAATGTAGAAAGCTAAGGTTTCTACTGTAAAATTCAGGATCCCCCATAATGGGGGTGGGAGGACCCTTTTATAAGAGGAAGAGTCCTCCCTCACAAGGCATTTTAGTTTCTTTAGGAAACTGTTGATAGCCTGTGATGATTGCTGCATATCCGGCCAATTTCCTAATTTGTTTAGGAAAATGTTGCTGCAAATTTGGGCAGTTTCCTAATTGGTTCAGGAAACCGCTAGGTCTCGAGAATATGGGGAAGCGTCTCTGGGAAAATCGAGTTGTTCCAAGCTGTTTGGTGACTGGACAATATTATCCCGACCTAGAGGTCAGGCATCTTTGCTGGCCTGCTGGAGAACTGCCTTTCTACTGGAGGAGATTGGACCGAGCCCAGCTTGACCTAAGGTCGATCGATCGGGGTCAAACTTAGAGCACTAGAGGTTGGACTTGGAGCATTGGAGGTTGGCGAGGTCGGACCTGGAGCAATGGGGTCAAACTTGGAGGTCGGGCCTAGAGGTCGGGACTGGAGGTTGGGTCTGGAGCCAGGATTACTGGACCATTCTGGGCGTATCAGTTGCGACCCCCCCCCCCATTTCTAAGGTTGTCCTAATGCTATATCGGGTCAAGTTTGGAAATTTGCTGATTCTGGTTACCACTGTCTAATGTTTGCAAAGTTAGATTTTCTCGTGGAGCGATGCACATTATGATTTAAAGTCTGCAGATCTTAGTGAGCCACCCTTGTATCAGTAACGAGTCAAGACCAGTAACTCTGTGATTGTTAGGGAAAGTTGCTTTGGAACTTCTGAGTCTTATGAATTCTCGAAAATTGGCTAAGAGTTAAGACTTAGCCTAATTCGGAGACTTCAAGTGCTTAGGAATTGGCTAAGAGTATAGACTTAGCCTGATTCAGAGACTTTAAGTGCTTGGGAATTGGCTAAAAGTTTAGACTTAGCCTAATTCGGAGTCTTTTGAGTGCCCGGGAATTGGCTAAGAGTTTAGACTTAGCCTAGTTCGAAGACTTTTGTTTAAGTTAGCTCCCAGGATGGTTATATTTTGCCTAGTAAGCCTTCGTCAAGGTTGTTGGTAGAAGAATTGGACCATGTTTGAAAAGATGACCTAAAGCGAGTTGCTTTAGGGTCTTTTTATGTTAGCTCCCAGGATGGTTATCTTCTACCCAGTAAGCCTTCGTCAAGGTTGTTGGCAGAAGAATTTGACCATGTTGGAAAAGCTAACCTAAAACGTGTTGCTTTAGGGTCCTTTTTTACTCCTCTATCGTGGGCCAACCTAAGAGGCTTTAGCCACCTATCATCAGTTTGGGCCTAATTGGAGACCTAAAATGTATGGATTTTAGGGATTTCTTTACTCCTCTATCGTGGGCCAACCTAAGAGGCTTTAGTCGCCTCTATCGTCGGTTTGGACCTAAGTGGAGACCTAAAATGTATGGATTTTAGGAATTTCTTTTACTCCTCTATCGTGGGCCAACCTAAAAGACTTTAGTCACCTCTATCGTCGGTTTAGACCTAAGTGGAGACCTAAAATGTATGGATTTTAGGAATTTCTTTTACTCCTCTATCGTAGGCCAACCTAAGAGGCTTTAGTCACCTCTACCGTCGATTTGGACCTAAGTGGAGACCTAAAATGTATAGATTTTAGGAATTTCTTTTACTCCTCTATCGTGGGCCATCCTAAGAGGCTTTAGTCGCCTCTATCGTCTATTTGGACTTAAGTGGAGACCTAAAATGTATGGATTTTAGGAATTTCTTTTACTCATCTATCGTGGGCCAACCTAAGAGGCGTTAGTAGCCTCTATCGTCGATTTAGACCAAAGTGGAGTTAGTGCCTCGGAGGTTGCCGAGGTCTTTTTCCATCTGCATAGCAGTGGTCTTTTGTTGCCTCGGGGGTAGATCTGAGGTCTTTTTGGTGCCTCGGGGTTGAACCCAAGGTTTTTTATTATGGTCTGGGGATTGGCTAGGAGTTGACGCTTAGGCAATTCGAGTTTTTATAGGAGCTCTTTGATATAGTCTGTGAAGTCTTGTGTCGTGGTCATGCAAAAGTACCACTATAGTTGGGCTCGCCTGGATTATTGGAGATAGGAGGTCGGGTCAGGAACCCTGACCACTGGAGAATGGAGGTCAGGCCGGGATCACCGAGCCCTTGACCACTATAAATTGGAGGTCATGTCAGGATTACTGGACCCTGACCGTTGGAGAGTGGAGGTTGGGTCGGGATCACCGAGCTCCTGGCCGCTGTATATTGGAGGTCGGGTCCGGATTGTTGGACCCTGACCGTTGTAAACTGGAGGTCGGGTCAGGGATACCGGACCCTAAGCGTTGTAAATTGGAGGTCAGGTCGGGGCTGTCGGACCCAGACCATTGGACGCTAGAGGAATTGCCGGAACTACTGGGCTTCTTTATATTATTCTTCCCGGGCTGATCTCGCTTCCGCTTACTTCTTGAAGGCTTGTCACTTATGTGCCCAGGGTCTTTGGTCTTTAGAAATTCTTCAGTGTCAACATATTTTCTAACCCTCTCTGCGATTTTAACCAAGGTTGCCAGTCGGTTTCTGTGAAATGACGTGGCGAACTTGGTGTGTTGAACTCCCGAGCAGAAGGTTGTAATGGCGACTGTCTCGTTCAGGTCGTAGACTTGAAGCTTCTATTGGTTGAACCGATCGACGTAATCCTTCAACGACTCTCCCTTCCGCTGCCTGACGGTAAGTAGCTGGGTGTCAAGTTGCGGCCGGTCGACATGCCTATGAACTGGCTGATGAAATGTTTGTTGAGCTCCTTGAAATCTTTGACCGATCAGGGTTTCAAGGAGTGGAACCATTGCGCGGCCGGACCTTTCAGAGTGCCGGAAAGGCCAGGCAGTATAGTTCATCGGTGTTGGTGGCCAGGGCCATCTGAGCCTTATAGGTCTGGACGTGGTCGACCGGGCTTCCCAAGCCGTTATAAGAATCTAGATAAGGTTGTTTAAATTTGCACAGGATGGCAAACCTCGTGATCTATCTAGAGAATGGTGACTCAATCTCGGTGTTAACATGAAGCCTAAGTAGGATTCTAGCCCAGCTTCTTGGCCATTCTGTCGATCTGTTTCTCCAAATCCTTGATACGGACCTCCACACCTTTCCAACCTATATCCGGGACGTAGGTTGGGTCAGTGGAAGAGGCTTTCTCCTCATGGCATGATATCTTCTGGGACGGACTCGGCTATGACTCCAGTTGATCGTGTGCCTAAGATCATCTCGGCTCCTGGTCGAGTGATCATGGGTCGATTCTTGGGTCATGCGTTCTCGCTTCTCCTCTCTGGCAGCACGTCTATCCTTGATGTTGTCTCTGGCGTCCTCAACAGGGGTCAGTTTGGCTCGGGCATGTTGTCGGGTCTGTGTCGGTTCCCGACTACGGTCAGCATTCCCAGGCTATGATCCGACTTGCGAGGGGTTATTCTGTTGGGCTCGCAGGGCTTCGATCTGCTGCTAGATTTGTTGCAGGCCTTGCAAAGCCTGTGCGAGAGTTCTGGTGATCTGCTCTGGTGTCAGGACTACCGCAGCTGGCGCCAAGGCCGGAGGACCGTCCCGGTTAACTTGTTGCGCAGTCTTCTTACCCTTCTTCGAAGGCATGACTATCAGCTAAGAGATTTGTTTTTTGAGAAATCTGTTATTTCCTATAGACGGCACCAAACTGATGATGCAAATTTTGGTTCTAGTCGAATTTAGGGTTTAAGAGTATATTGAAAGCATGGAAGAGAGGGAGAGAGAAATATAGGCAACATATTTGTATGTGGTTCGGACCTGTTAATGAAGGAACCTACGTCCACGTGTGTGTCTGAGCACTTCCACTAGATGAAACAAAATTGATGCAGGAACCTTGGTGATCCAACAATGGTGATTGGTGTGGACATGTGGCCTCTGGGGTCCACCCCTTTCCGGGTTTCAGAATTGATTTTCCTTTGAAATTTTGAAAAGGTCTGTGAAAATATATACAGAGTCACCACTTGGTCTTTAGGGAACCAAGAAACCCAATTTTGACTCACCCAAACGGATAAAGGGCACCCACCTTTCATAACCAAAGAACTTGGCTCGAGGTTTTGGTAAGAGAGAGGAAAGAGCCTTTATCACGACTAAAACACCCTCAACTGGCCCTGTCTCTTGTCGGGCCTCAATTAGCATCCAAATAATCATCTTATATTATTTTTAGTTCGACAGTTAATATTGTGATAGGCATATTACATCTCATAAGAATCTTGAAATGGAAGATCTATAGATAAGATATCATTCATAAGATCTAAGCCAAATATCACACAATGTGAAGTGAAAGATCACACAAAACAAACTTAGGAAAATCGTCTAATCATATATCAAGTAATCAAGTTTTCCTAATCTAGAGGGGACAGGGATTGTTCTTGAAACAAATAATCAAAGAAATCAAAATATGCTTAGCAAACTAGTATGATGCATGTTTATTCTTGAAAAAGAAGACTTCTCAATCCCCGGGATGGATGAGAAAGGAAGATTCAATTGAGGAGAAGCATGAACGTATGATCAACTTCATTCATTATAATCTTCTCGAATTAGGAGTTACAAAAGCCCCAAATCTTTCATGGATGCCATGTATGATCCTGGAATGTGCAAAGTAGTAGTGTGTTTGTGTTTACGGATTTTTTAAAGTGACTTAGAAGTCTAGAATATGCATGAATGCATGAAGAATATCATTATAGGATATGTACAAATATAGTATGAACTACTTCCTAAGAGACGATCTAATTTGGATTATGTATGAACATCCAATCAATGAATTAAAGATAAAACATGCTTTCTGTGAATAGTAGACAGAACAGTGAACTCATTTTGTAAAAATGGAAAAGTGAGGTTAGAAGTATGCACAATTCATGATTTTTTTTTTTATAGAGATAATCCCTACTGTGTCTAGAACACATATCAAAAGGCGAAATCAATATTGAAGTTATAGATTGAGATAATATAAACAAGAGAGATTACTCAGAAACAGAATTCGTACTGTCGAATAAAATGTAGAAAAAATTTTGAAAATGAATAAAAAAAAAGGGTCAATTACATAAAAGGACAATTTACGATAATTATGTTAGTTTATGGACAACTAAAAAAATGTGTATCAATAGGTCCCTTAAACTTTATTGGACAAAATTACCCTCACACATATATTAATTCTTCTTCTTTTTTTCTCAGATATTATTCCTGAAACTCACTGTAATAACCTGCATTTTCATATTTAATTTGTAATTGCATTGTCATATTAAATTTCATTTGGTATTGACTGCTTCATTTAATTACATTTCTCATGTTCTAATTATTATCCCTTGTGTTATTTCATATTAAAATTCATGTTGGGGTTAAAATTGTAATTTTTATAAAATTAGCAATACCTGGGTGGATTTCAAAACTGTATTTCAAAACGGTGGAAATATTTTCCTTTTGACTCAATCAGTATTTTTATGAAACCAGGAAATCAATTCTTAAGTTAAAATGAATTTCCTGTATTTTTGTGGTGACCACCGCACCCCGAAAATACCAGTTTATGTCCAAAACTGTCCGCACTGTGCTAAACTTCCACAGATTTTGGAAGTGACTGATTGGACATTTGATTTATTTCCATTTATGGCAACTCATCATTGGATGTGCTTTGTTTGGTTAAGCTTATGTAGTGTGTGTTAATCTTGTGCCAAAAGCTTGTATTCCCAAACAACACTAGTTGACCCCTATAACCCTATGCTTGGCTCTTGGTCTATTGGAGAGTTTATTATCATCTGTGTTTATATGCTATATACGTATGTAATTGTGTGTATATTCTCCAGCTCAATCAATTGGAAAACAAAGCAATTTGTAGTGTGTATGTGAAGAGACTTGGAGCCCAAGTCCATGAAATTCTATTTAACCAACACTCTCACACACATATTCTCACAATCTGTAAAACACAGAGAGAAAAGAGAAAGAGCACTGAGAGTTAATACAGAGAATTTCTGGAGAGAGAGACTTTACAAACTCCATAACCAAAGCTTGGAGTATTTTATTTTTGTGCTTATCTTTCTCAACAAACACACATCTCCTTATCACAGTGAGTATTATTAACTCACTCCCAATGTAATTCTATGCTTAATTACTGATTTTGTGTATGTATAGTTGGAATGCCATTGCTAAATTTGTCCATGGAAGCTTGAGCTTCAAAAATCACAATTTTCCAAACTCAACCAAAATTCGTTTTTAGAGATGATTATGGAAGATCTTACACCATATATGCTATGTTTGAAGTTTTAGAACCTAATTCACTCACATGAGAAAGTATATAAGAAAATAAGTTTTGACTTGTTTTAGTTTTTCATAAAATTGAAGAGCTATAGTTTGATTCATAGTAAATTGATTTCATAATCTTAATCCTTGTGAGAAAAGGAAGAGATTCATATATTGTGAGACATATATAGTCGCAGAATCGAAATGGGTCAAAAAGACCCCTGTTTTACTGAAACAGAGCAGTTCCACGAAGAAGATGAAGCCTCTGCATCATCTCGCGCGCGCGAGAATCGCGAGAGCGGCCCGCGCGAGCGATCTTTCGCGCGAGCGGCCCGCGCGCGCGATCCTCGTTTCCACAGGCAGACAGAAGAGTTTATATATATAAAGGAAAATTAGGTTGGTCGAGCGAGCGAGGGTCGCGCGAGAATCCCTTCGCGCGAGCGGCCCGCGCGCGCGACCTTGGCTTTCTCAGGCAGACAGAAAAGTTTATATTATAAAAGGAAAATTGGGCATATCGCGCGAGCGGCCCGCGCGAGCGATCTTTCGCGCGAGCGGCCCGCGCGCGCGAGGTCTGGCAGTTTCTGTTTTTGTCTGTTTTCTGTTAAGGGACTGTTTGGTTCAACTTTTTAGTACTGATAAGGCTCTGTTTGGGAAATTTAGTTAATCAGAACTCTATTTGGTTATGTTTGAGTGATTAAAACATTGTAGTATGACTCATCAATCCCCGTACGCGTGTTGTTCCTTTAATTCAGCATTTTTGCTTTCGTTTAAGTGCATATCATTCATGTGGGGTCAGTGGTACATGCATGGGGGTGTCAGTCTGTGTGGAAAAGAGTAATGGTCAGTGTGGAAAGAGTTAGAGTTTGAGTTTGAGTTGTGGTTGTGGTTGAGTTGTGGTTGTGGTTGTGGTTGTGGTTGTGGTTGTGGTTGTGGAGAGGGTATCTTTGAAATGCGACGGTGGCAAATATGGACACTCCCTGACGCCCATGGAAGCGTTAAAGTGTGTGAAGCCGAACTCGGACATTCCCTGGCACCCATGGTAGTGCTAAAGTGTGGCCTACGGACACTCCCTGATACTCGAGTCTGGATACTGCATGAGGGGTTGCCCCGGTATTTGCATGGCGGTTAGGGTATTCAAAGTGTGAGGCATTGGACACTCCCTGGTACCCCGGACCAAAGTGTGAGGCAAACTGGACACTCCCTGGCGCCCCGTTGCTAAAGTGTGGCTATCTTAGTGTTTCAAAGATACCAGGAGTAAGATAGTGGGTTGTTGTGGCTGTCGAGAGAAAAGAGTCGGCAAGATGAGTGTGGTGCATCGCCTCATTACACGAGTATCTGTTCTTATGAATGAACGACCTTTAATATATTCCTTGTTGTTTTATAAATGAATTCTTCCTGCGGTTTAACTATTGATTTATACAAATTAAAAAATGGAAAAAGGTAAATGGGTATGTTTTACATTTAAAGTCATGTTTTTAATACTCACCAGCTTCTTGAAGCTGACGACGTTGATGCGTCCTGGACATTCGTGTTCAGGCTTTTCAGGTTATAACCAGGAGGAGTCGTACGACTATGCTAATTGAGAATGGCTGCTTTCGGAATGAGAGAAACTGTTCATTAATTATATGCTTTAAGTTTGCATGTCTAAGTTTTAAACTGTTTTGTTTTATAAGGATGATTGTAACAGACACTAAGTTATTGTTTTATTTTAAGGCGGTCTGTGCCTTAGTTGACCCCGTATCATAAGATGTAATAAGTTAGAAAAAAATTTTGTAAGCCTTGATTGCTTTACTCTGATTATTATGTTTTGTTGTTCGACGTTTGGGACGGAATCGATCCTTCAAACTGTCGCGACCTACGGGTCCATAAAGGAAATTAAACGCTTTCCTTATTTATGCTACGTCGGGGCGTGACACTCACGTTCGTAGAATTAGGGCTTCAACTCATGGGGACATCTCGGTGACGGCGGCGACTCCACGGCGATAGCAATGGCAACATTGTCATTGATCACTCACTGGTGATCAGCCATCGCTCAGTCTCACAGGTTAGTTCATCTCTCTCTCTCTCTCTCTCTCTCTCTCTCTCTCTCTCTCTCTCTCTCTCTCTGTAGATATATATGATCATTGTTGGATATATGATCATTAATTTTTGTTATGATCTTGTTATTTCACTACATTTTGACTATGGAAATCCAATCTGTGATAATTAAAAGCTGATCAAATCTGGTGGTGGTGGTCTTCATAGCTTTGGGCCATGGTGTTTGATTTTTTTTTTCTTTGAAAATTTACAATTGGAGGATTTGGGGATTTAGATAAACTCTAGAAATCATTTGCTGTATCTTGCAAATGTAGCACCTTTGTTGCATTTGGGAGATTCAGTTAATTTTTATTTTTTGATTTGCTACACCCTTTGGAGTGCATTTTTCCTTGGTTGCACTTCGAATTTCCTGGTATCTCTAGAGGTAAAATACTCATTTTAGGCATCTCTATAGTTTTCCATTGGAATGTAGATTGTTGGTATCATGAATATTCTATGTTACAGATTGATACTTTTGGTATTATTATTACTTGCAAAAATATGTATATCCATAGATATTTTAAAGCCTATTAATACACTCAATGATGGTCAGACACTAGTATCATCAACACAAAGATTTGAGCTTGGTTTCTTCAGTCTTGATAATTCCAAGAACAAATACTTGGGTATTTGGTTCTACAATTAAACTCCCCAAACAGTCCACTGGGTTGCAAATAGAGAGAACCCACTCAATGATTCATTAGGAATTCTCAAAATTGGACACCATAGACATCTGATTCTTCTCAACCAAACAGAAAAACTTGTCTGGTCCACCAATGATAGTATTACCCAGGTTGATTTTTCATCACAAACTGTTACTATTGCACAGCTCTTATAAACTTATGGATTATTAAATGAGTGCAACTAATAATCATGAAATTCTTCAAGACAATATCAGAAAGCACATGGCTCTAGAACATAGTCTATATAGTGTTACCATTCTTATCTTCAAACCATAATTTTATTTCACTATAGAAGTGGCCCCATGTATCGAAATGTCAAGAGCAGCCTTTGACTAGCCGTTGCTAATAATTGCTCAACCTTTGTACTTGTTTGATAAGATAGGGATTTGGTAGTTTCCTAGAATCCTACTTGCTCTCTCTTTCTCTTATATTATTTAAACTAGACATGGATGAATACAATAGAGATAATGATGAAGAACCCGTGAGTCCCTTGTGCCTTACTAGCTTCCAAAGCAATTTTACCTAGTTAGACTTATGCCACCTATAAGCGAGGATGTCTTCAAATCACAATTGTGATGTCCAAACGGTTTATGGAATTGCAATTGGGAGCCCGAATTGTGAGACTGGGTTTCCAATTTTGGTTCCCAAATGGGGCTTTGTCTCTAAATTTGGGGAAAATATTTGATCTCTACTTGCCAAAATTTAATGAATTATTAGCAGTTAATGTTGTTTGAACAAGAGAAACTGTCTGCCTTGCTCTCCAACGATGACATCCCCACCATGTTGCTAACCCTTGAGATTTCTTAGAGGAGTTGAACGGAGAAAAAAGGTTCTTGTAGCTATTGGACACACTTTGTGGAGTTTTAGGCTTCCAGTACATTCCTTTCTTTGTTGCAAAAAAAAAAAAAAACAATTGCGCAGTTGACAAAATAATGGCACTGGGCAATTTCTTGGAACAAGCTAAACCTTGCCTTAGCAAACATTTACTACGGAAATAAAATTTAGAGCAACAAATAGTGGTGATTGGTTAGTCATAGTCCCACTTGTACAGAATGATTGGCCAAATTAAGATGTGGGGTATTAAATAAGATTTGTTTGGCAGCTTAATGGATATGTAAATAAAACTTTTTTGGAATCTTTCAGCTGTGTGGAATCAAATTTTTGTTTGAGATATTGAATCTTACTTTGTCATCTCAACAATCAAATGGATATTTGTGTTTTTCCTTAACTTTTCCCCTCAATTGCTAGTTCTGCTTTGCTTTGATTTTAGCATTTAATTTGAGATTGCTTTATAAAATGGTTCTATGAATGTGGTTAAATTTCACCACATTTTGATCACCTTTTAAATATAGTGGTCAAATTTCACCACTGTTTTAACTACTTTCTAAACAATGGTGAAATTTCACCTCTTCTAATACCGGATGTGAAAACTTGTGAAGTTTGTGAAATTTTTTTATCGCAATAGTAATTTCACTATTTTGATAAACACAAGTTTCAGCACATTCAAAAGTGGTGAAATTTCATATTCAAAAGTGGTAAAATTTTACCATTGTTTTAAACATGGTGAAATTTCACAACTTTTGGAGTAAAGATCATACAATACATCTTTTTTTTTTAAACGAAAATTGTGTTTATATGCAGTTCTGATTGGCATCGTCGTATGACATGTCATGAGCAAACTTTTCAAAGGAGAGGAAGTTGGTGCACATTGCAACACAAAAGAAATATGGACTGATATGGTAAAAGTGTTCCTAAACATGGAGCACCATACGTGGAATGAAGAGCAATATTATCTCATTCAGAGTATGAAAAGTCTTCAAAGTTAGAGGGATCCGAAAAAAATCAACAACCCGTCAGCACCAACTTTTAGCTTAGGGCCAAGTCTTGAATGATATTGCATAGTTGGACAAATCATTTGTAAATTTTTGTTCTTATAAGACAATAGTTGGATATAAACGTATAGTTATTTGGTAAAGCATAGTTGGATAGAATGTGTAACTTGATTGTTTTAGTTTGGTACTCAAAGAAGTTATCTCTCTATAGCACAACCATGGCTTGCGATTGAACTATTTAAAAGAGTGGTGAAATTTAACCACGTTTTGAGCTCCCATTAAAAGAGTGGAGAAATTTCACCACATTTTGAGCTCCCTTTAAAACAGTGAGAATTTCACCAAGTTGTAAGAAAAGTTCTTATCCTTGAAATTTCACCACGTTTTAACCGCCTTTTAAAATAGTGAAAAAATTTCACCACGTTTTGACATCCCTTTAAAACAGTGGAGAAATTTCACCAAGTTTTAACAGAAGTTCTTATACGTGAAATTTCACCACATTTTTACCTCCTTTTAAAAGAGTGGTAAAATTTTACCACGTTTTGACCACCTTTTAAAAGAGTGGAGAAACTTCACCACGTTTGACCTCCCTTTAAAACAGTGGTGAAATTTCACCAAGTTTTAGTAGAAGTTCTCATACTTGAAATTTCACCACGTTTTGACCTTCTTTTAAAACAATGGAGAAATTTCACCATGTTTTGACTTCCCTTTAAAACAGTGGTGAAATTTCACCAAGTTTTAACAGAAGTTCTTTTCCTTGAAATTTTACCATGTTTTAACCGCCTTTTTAAAAGAGGTGAAATTTCATTATGTTTTGACCGCCTTTTAAAAGAGTGGTGAAATTTCCCCACGTTTTCCAAGGGTGGAGAAATTTCACCACGTTTTGACCGCCTTTTAAAAGAGTGGTGAAATTTCACCATGTTTTGACCGTCTTTTAAAATGGAGAAATTTCACCACATTTTGACCTCTTTTTAAAACAGTGGAGAAATTTCACCACGTTTTGACCTCCCTTTAAAACAATGGTGAAAATTCATCAAGTTTAAACAGAAGTTCTTATACGTGAAATTTCACCACGTTTTGACATCCTTTTAAAAGAGTGGTGAAATTTCACCACGTTTTGACCGCCCTTTAAAACAATAGAGAAATTTCACCACGTTTTGACCACCCTTTAAAACAGTGGAGAAATTTCACCACGTTTTAATAGAAATTCTTTTCCTTGAAATTTCACCATGTTTTGACCGCCTTTTTAAAAGAGTGGTGAACTTTCACCATGTTTTGATTGCCTTATAAAATAGTGGTGAAATTTCACCATGTTTTGATCACCTTTTAAAGGAGTGGAGAAATTTTACCATGTTTTGACCTCCTTTTAAAAGAGTGGTGAAATTTCACCATGTTTTGACCGCCTTTTTAAGTGATTGTTGATATTTCACTTTGTTTTGACCGCCTTTTAAAAGAGTAGTGAAAATTTCACCACATTTTGACCTACTTTTAAAATAGTGGAAAAATTTCACCAAGTTTTAACAAAAGTTCTTATCCTTGAAATGTCACTATGTTTTGACAGCCTTTTTAAAAGTGTGGTGAAATTTCACCACGTTTTGAGCTCCCTTTAAAACAATGCAGAAATTTCACCACATTTTGAGCTCCCTTTAAAATAGTGGAGAAATTTCACCACGTTTTTACCTCATTTTAAAACAGTGGAGAAATTTCACCAAGTTTTGACCTCCTTTTAAAATAGTGGAGAAATTTTACCATGTTTTGACCGCCTTTTTAAAATAGTGTTGAAATTTCACCATGTTTTGATATCCTTTTAAAACACTGGAGAAATTTCACCATGTTTTCACCGCCTTTTTAAAAAGAGTGATGAAATTTCAACATGGGCAGTGATATTTCACCATATTTTGACCCCCTTTTAAAAGAGTGGTAAAATTTTATCACGTTTTGATATCCCTTTAAAACAGTGGAGAAATTTCCCCACTTTCATGTTTTGGTGCTCAAAGAAGTTCTTTTGAAAAACCTATGAGAGCAATCTCTCAACTTCACAAATATCACCACATTTATTTCACCCAAGAATATTTTAAAAGTACCAAAAAAAAAAAACAATTTCATCGGGGGCGCTGCCCCTAAACCCCCGTTTTGACCCACTACTCAATGCACATCCAATCAATCTTGGACCGAACTATAAAGCATAGATGAAACATTATAAAATTTCACCACTAAATTCTAACTATGAACGTTATGAAATTTAATCACTTATGAAACATGGGGAAATACTACCACTAAAAGCACAGACAATTTCATTAAAACCATAATCTGATAGCACTTTCTCATAAAAGTCATAAAATTCAATTCTCAACAGAGCCACAAGTATGTGCAAGATTCATAGTCCGAATGTAAAAAATAAAAAATACAAAATACAAAATAAAAAAAACCATTGATTTTTTCTTTTGAAGCATGAACGCGCCATGGACAACCCGACTTCTCTCGCAAACTACACTCCACAGTTACTCTGTCCTTGTCATTTTCCTTGTACCTGAAAGTAAAACCAGTTTGAATCGCATATTTGGACAATGATGACCGAAATGCTTCAACTCTACCTTCAAACTTTTGGTTAACTCCTAGAATCTCACGACTCCAAGCTGCACCCAACAACAACTTCTCACGATTCGTAGCCCGGTTTGGAGGCATACATATTCGACATTCCAACTCATACTCACACCCAACAATAGCCGTATCAACCTCATTAGAACTGCTAAACTCTTCAATGCCTCAATCATCAAAATCTTTCACACAAATTACAACATGCTCCATCATCATAATACTCACCAACTCCTTCATAATTGAAAAGTCCTCTTCAATAGCCAGCATACAAAGAGCCTAGAAGTTGATAAGAAATGGGCACTGAACCTATCTTCAACCTAGGCCACCGTTGATGTATCACATGTAACAAATCGCCATACCCAACCGTCGATGAAATTTTTGTGGTCGCGGATTCATCACCAAACTTACACAATGCTAAAACATGTCTCTCCACCGGAACATCGTGCAATTGATCCATCACACTACAATAGTTCAAAAAAAATACATGATCATACAAGCAATATGATGACATTAGATAATAATTCCAATCCAAGAGACAATGTTAACTGACAACAAATAATGCAGTACTTTTGTAAAATTTGACCATTTTCTAATGCGAATATAACAAACTACGCAACATGATAAAATTTTTACCACTTTGTGATTTGTTTAATTTACTGAATTCAAATTCTATAACACATTTTAAAACAATGGAGAAATTTCACCATGTTTTGATAGAAGTTCTGTTACTTGCAGTTTCACCATGTTTTGATCGCCTTTTAAAACAGTGGTGAAATTTCACCATGTTTTGAAATCCAATTGACAATGCTAATTGAAAACTAATAATAACTGACAACTAATATTATAGAGTAATGATGTGCTTCCCAAATTTGAATCCCAAATTCTTTGTCAATTGTACCACATACAATGGCATGTGGTATCACTGATCACTACCACAATATGTGTTGCAAGTGTTAAGCAATTTGAGAATCAAATTTTGAATTCAAATTTTGGGAAACATAACATATATATGTATATATGTTTATATGTATATATATGTATATTAATCATGCCCTTTTATTTTTATTTTTCTGTATCATTTCTCAATTTAGCGGCACATAATTGTTTTACCATTAGTTAAGGTTTACAAATATGAAATTAGGCACATTCAGAAGATTTCATAAAATGTTGCTAACCCAGCTCATCATAGCCAATCATATTTAATGAATTTCATTTCCCACAGTAGACACATCCATTCAAATTGGAGTGTGAATGATAGTATAATATGAGAATTATTGCAACTAGAAATTTCACCACGTTTTGACCGTCTTTTAAAAGAGGAAAATTTTCACCACGTTTTGACCTCCCTTTAAAACAGTGGTGAAATGTGGTGAAATTTCACCAAGTTTTAATAGAAGTTCTTATACTTGTAATTTCACCATGTTTTGACCTTCTTTTAAAACAGTGGAGAAATTTCACCACGTTTAGACCACCTTTTAAAAGAGTGGAGAAATTTCACCACGTTTTGACTTCCCTTTAAAACACTGATGAAATTTCACCAAGCTTTAACAAAAATTCTTTTCCTTGAAATTTCACCATATTTTGACCACCTTTTTAAAAGAGTGGTGAAATTTCACTATGTTTTGACCACCTTTTAAAAAAGTGGAGAAATTTTACCACTTTTTGACCTCCGTTTAAAAGAGTGGAGAAATTTCGCCAAGTTTTAACAGAAGTTCTTATACGTGAAATGTCACCACATTTTGACCTCCTTTTAAAAAAGTGGTGAAATCTTACCACGTTTTGACCGCTTTTTTAAAAGAGTGGAGAAAATTCACCACGTTTTGACCTCCTTTTAAAACAGTAGAGAAATTTCACCACGTTTTGACTTCCTTTAAAACAGTGGTGAAATTTCACCAAGTTTTAACACCATAAGACAATTCATTTTCCATCCAATCAAATACAATACTAAGGTTTCAATAATAAAAAATAAAAAAATAATAATAAAAATAAAAATAAAAATAAAAACTAAAGTCATAACGGACTGGAAAATAATACTCAGCAGCAGGGGATTTGCTCTTCTTTTTTATTTTTGTGCAATCACAAAGCTTGTTGTGCTACTTGGACTATGTACATGCACATGTTTACTGCAGCTAGTATTGGATTTTGTTTGTGTGTGTTGCAAACTGTCACAATGTTCAGAAAGTTTGCAAGCAAAAACTTAATTGGGTTTAAGTCTTTTATTTTTTATATGTGAGATTTCACTATAGTGTGGTTTTTCGTTCTCCTTAATGTTTCTTTGGAAATGCCAGAAACAAAAATTAAGCCACTTGTGTTTTTCCTGACGATCTCTTGATTTTTGCCCATGGTAACACTCAATCTACTCTGGTCATCAAGGAATCTTGGAGGAATTAAAAAATCTCAAATTTGGATTCCAGCATATGTTACATGGGATCACAAAAAAAAAACATAAAATAAAAAATAAAATATTCTAAGATATTTACGTGGTCCCACTACCACATTTGTTCGAATCAAATTTGGAAAAAAATAACATTAGTTTGGACAAAAAAAGGTGAATGAATAGTGAAAAAAGCTATGATTCTCAAATTATGTTTCAAAATGCATTGGCAGTTGTACCACTACCATATGCAATGGTATGTAGACCATGACCACGACCACAATATGTGGTACTCACACATATGGTACAACTATTTAAGCATTTGTGAACCAAATTGAGTAGAATTTAAATTTAAGAAGCATAGTTTAACCCGTGAATGATTAGTCACATAGTCTTGTGATTTCGATCATATTCAACTTCTAGCTTTATTTGATTCTAAACCAAATACATGAATGAGGTCTAATAATACTTATGGAAGTTCCAGGAACAAGATGTCACTATCTTTTAGAATTATCAGAAGATGATAAAATTCAACATTTATCACATTCATGCTGGTCTCAAATGTAATTTTGTTTATTAACGTGTTCTGTCATGTCTAGTTCAGATTAGGAAATTAAGCAAGTCTTGAATCTTGATTTTGATTTAAAAAGAACTATTGGCATAGTAGGAAGCAATTGCTTGACATAGACCTATGGAATGAGAGGCAAACTGTACCCAGAATCAATCTCATATTAATTTAACTATCTAGACCAGTCTATGATGAACAAATTATATGATTTCAATTTCTATGCAACTGCTTTTGCTTGTGGATTACCACCCCGTTGTAAGGTAAATGTTGTTCAAGGTAAATTGGTTTTTGATTATCCAATCCCTATGCGGAAAGCTAACTCAAACTCGAAATCGAATTTGAATTCGAAATCTTCGAATTCACACTCATCAATTGATCGGATGTATCAATAGACTTAGGGAGTGTTTGATAACTCAACTAAGTGGTGAAAATGAAAATTTTCAGCACTTAATTTTTTCAGTGCGTTTGATAATGTATCACTTAATTGAAAAAGCAATCAAAAATCCACTGAAAACGTTAAGTGAAAATTTTCTACTGAAAATAATCACTGAATGCAATCTATTTTAGTTCTTGAAACACTGTTTTTAGTTTTGCTAATATAAATCACTTAAAATTTTCAGCACTTAATTTTCAGTACTTAATTTTCAGTTTTATCAAACACACCCTTATATGATATTTTCAGTCCGATTGATCGGATCTCACACACACACACAGAGACATATATATATATATATATATAGTACGCGGAAAGCTAACTCGAACTCAAAATCGAATTTGAATTCGAACTCGAATTCATACTCGTCGATTGATCGGATGTATCAATAGACTTATATTGTATTTTCAGTTCGATTGATTGGATCACACACACACACACAAACACATACAGAGACAGATATATATATATATATAAACACTAACCTTCAAAGACAGTGAACTCAGCCCCCTCATCGCCGGCGACAAATTGAACTCATGGTCGCCGTCTTCTCCCAACGCCGTGACTTCTCTCTATCGTTCTCTCTCGGTAGTACTCTCTCTCTCTCTCTCTCTATCATTCTCTCTCTGGGGCTGGGATTGGGAATAGGTTATTAGGGGTATAATTGGTATTACCTAAAAGTAAAGTGACCCTAAGGGATTTTAATTTACTCTTTTGTTCTAACGAGGGACTTAGTTAAAAATGGAAATATTTAATTGTCCCTAAACCAATAGAATTCCATAACTAGGGATATAGATCTAATTTTCCCTAAAAAAAAGCATTTAGAGGCCTATATTATACAAAAAGTTTCCTAATACACTGACGTTCAAGGGAAAAATGAGTTGGGACCACTCTCATTGGAAAAGTTTTCTGTAAAACAAGTTGAAAGTCAACCAAGCTGCTGTGACAGCAAAAATAGAATGTTTGGAGGGAATGTTTGGGTCAAAATGGATTCCAAGTGTTATAAATCATCCAAAAATCATGGACATTCCAGTGGACATGCGGCCTCCGGGGTCCACCCCTTCTTTATGGGGTTTCGAAATTGATTTTCCTTTGAAAGTGTTTGAAGAAAAGAAAGTCTGTGAAAACAGATACAGAGTCGCCACTTGGTCTTTAGGGAACCAAGAAACCCAATTTGACTCACCCAAACGGATAAAGGGGACCAACCCTTCATAACCAAAGAAATGGGCTTGGGATTTCGGTACGAGAGAGGAAGGAGTCTTTGACACAATTAATCACCCTCAACTCACCCTGTTTCTCGACGGACCTCAATTAGCATCCAAATAATCATCTTATACTATGTTTGATTCGACAGTTAATATTTATGATAGGTATATTACATTGCATAAGAATCTTGAAATGGAAGATCAAAAGATAAGATATCATTTATATGATCTAAGCCAAATATCACACAATGCAAAAGTGAAAGATCACACAAGCAATCTTAGGAAAAATCGTCTAATCACATATCAAGTAATCAAGTTTTCCTAATCTAAAGGCGACATGGATTGTTCTTGAAACAAATAATTAAAAAAAATCAAAAATATACTTAGCAAGCTAGAATGTATGCATGTTGATTCTTGGTAAAAGAAGATCTCTCAATCCCCAGGACGGATGAGAAAGGAGGATTAGATCAGGGGGAGCATGAACGTGTGATCAAGCTTATTCCTTATAATCTTCTTAGATTAGGAATTCACAAAAACTCCAAATCTTGCATGTGTGCAATGTATGATCCTAGAATGTGCAAAGTAGTAGTGTGTTTGTGTTCATGAATTTTCTAAAGTAATTTGAGACAATGCAATGTGCATGAATGCATGAAGAATATCATTATAGGATATGTACAATATGCAATATGTATGTATGTACTACTTTTTAAGATATGAACTAATTTAGAATGTATTTGAACATCCAATCAAAAAAAGAATAAACGTAAAACACGCTTGTTGTGAATAGTGGACAGAACAGTGAACTGATTTTGTAAAACTGGAAATGTGAGGTTAGAAATGCTTTTAATTCATGATTTTTTATAGAGATCATCCCTACTGTGTCTAGAACATATCGAAAAAATCCAAATCAAGATAGAAGTTACAGATTGAGAGAAATCATATAAACAAGAAAGGTTATTCAGAAACAAAATCCGTACTATCAACTGAAATGTAGAAAAATCTTAGAAAATGAAAACAAAACATTTGGAGGCCCATATTATATAGAAAGTTCCCTAAGCCACTGAAGTTCAAGGGACAAATGAGCTGGGACCACTCGTTTTGGAAAAGTATGCTAGAAAATAAGTTGCAAGTCAACTAAGCTGCTGTGACAGCGAAAATTAATGTCTGGAAAGAATGTTTGGGTCAAAATGGAACCCTTACATGTGTTTTCAAATCAAACCAAAAATTGCGATCATTCCTTAATGAATTAGGAAGACTTTCCAAGTGGTCTTGCAATCATCCATTGAGTATTGAACTCAGAATGATATTTTAAAGTTAAACAACTTACTGTTTTGAAGATTTTGAGAAGAACAAATGTTTTGTTTCTAGGTTGAAATCAAAATAAAGGTTTAAGAGAGGTTTAATAGGGGTTGTGAAATAGGGGTTTTGAGATTGTATTCCCAACAATAAATGGAGATTATAATCACTTGGAAAATCAACTTCAAACTCATGTCAAGAACTTCCAAGATTGTTGGAGAGCATTGTTTTATTTTGAAAATAACTTCAAGAATATTTGGAAAGTATTGAAGTTAGAATCATCCTCTTCCAAACATGTTTTTGAGGTCAAGAGCTACTATCCATAAGGATTCACTCACATCAAACACCATGTCATCATCTAGATGATGATAAACAAGTAAGTAAATAGAGAAAAATAAAAAAGAAATGGGGTAAGAAGAGATGAACATTAATATAAACAAGCAAGCAATAACAATCAATAGATGATATTCAATGAGATATTGGACTTGTAGCTTGGTGTTTCACTCATTTATAGTGACATTAGACATGGAAGTAGCTTCCTATCTCATAAATACTCAAGAAAATAGTGGTTGGATGTATTGACTGTGAAGTGTATAGAAGAGTAATGAAAGAAAATAAGTTTTGAACTCACTTTTCTATAGAAAATCAGTGGAGGAAGCTCCCTTTTCTCTCTTCTAACCTTATCTCTAACTATCTCTCTCTACAACTTTCTCTAGAACTTGCATTTGCCACCCTCCAAATGAGGAGTCAAGGGGGTTTATATAGGCCAATTTGGGGAGAGTTTGGGATTTAAAAAGTGTTCCTATTGGTCCCAAACATCAGTGATCAGGAAACTACGTCGTTTTGGCTTTCAATTATTCAATTTAGACCCCCAAATCAAATTACATAAATGGACTATTCTGGGGGAGAGTGCCGCAACGGCTCTGGGCCTATGCCGCAGCGGCACTGCTCCTCAGACGGCCAGATTATTCTATTTAGGCCCCCAGAGGTTCTGGTATTCGCGAAAAAGCCCTATTTTGTCCGAAATTCACAGAAAATGTGTACGAACTCCAAACTGAGCTTGTGATGTACCGTTGGAAAGATAATGGAGTCTACTTTCCATAAACAATAGTTCAGAGATAGGTCACTTAGAAAATTTTTTGCGGTATTCGCGATAAAAGTCGATTTGATCGCATTTTTTACCTTCGAAAATTCATAATAAATCCATTTTAAATCCAAAAACTATGTGCGATATACCATTGGAAAGCTATTGACCTCTTGTATCCATGAAAAATGTTTGAAAAATGATACAGTACTCTAGTTTTAAAGTCAACTTTTAGGTCAACTCGGTCAAACCAGGGACCTCTACGAAGTTCTGGGAACCTCTGGGAGCTCCCAGGAGCTGACATTTTCGTCCGGTTTCAATTAAAACTCATTTTAGTACTTTCACATGATCTAGGATGATCTCAGAACTTTCATGCGAATTCAGATGATTTTGGTCAAATCCTGGTCAAACCTTGGTCAAACCGATCAACGGGGACTTTCCGGGAACTTCCGGGACTTCCAGGAGTCTTTAGGAGCTTACGATTTCATCCAATTTTTCTTCAAAACTCGTTTCGTTACTTTTCTTATGATGTAGCTTGTTTCCAGAACTTTTGGTCCAAATCTGGGAGTGTTTGGGCTTTTAGGGAGCATTTTGGTCATTTGTGCCACTTTATGAGCATTTTGATAGATAGAACTAACTTGCAGAAGTCCTTTTCGAGTCTTTTTCAATCATTGTGAACCACCAAGCTATGAATCTCCTAAATCTGATAGCCGACAA
This sequence comes from Hydrangea macrophylla, assembly GCA_033977485.1. Taxonomy (NCBI): domain Eukaryota; kingdom Viridiplantae; phylum Streptophyta; class Magnoliopsida; order Cornales; family Hydrangeaceae; genus Hydrangea; species Hydrangea macrophylla. The sequence continues at coordinate 95,686,285 of CM066997.1, read as the reverse complement.
AATGGGGTGTCTATAATTCCCTAATGAGTTAGAAAGAATTTCTAAGTGGTATTGCAATCATCCACTGAGTATTGAACTTGAAATGATATTTTCAAGTTGAAGAACTCACTGTTTTGAAGATTTTGAGAGAACAAATGTTTTATTTCTTGAATCAAAACGAGGGGTTTAAGAGGAGTTTTGAAATGGGGGTTTTGAGAGTATACTTCCAGCACCAGATGGAGATTATAACCACTTGGAAAATCAACTTCAAACTCATATCAAGAACTTCCAAGATTGTTGGAGGACATTGTTTTTTTTTATTATAACTTCAGGATACATAGGAATGTATTGACGTTGAGACCATCATCTATCAAACATGTTTTTGAAGTCAAGAGGTACTATCCATTAGGATTCACTCCCCTCAAACACCATGTCATCACTTAGATGATGATAGACAAGAAAATAATCAAAGAAAAATAAAAAAGAAATGAGGTAAGAAGAGATGAACATACCTTTTTGTAATCAAACATGTGTTGCCTTAACGTTTGTAATTTATTATGTTCTGTTTGTTTCGAGACTCTGATTGTAATAGTTAGTAAATTTCTTTTGACTTTAAGTTACATTGTTATCCAGACCCTAGATTACATTCTCGTGTTCTTTATTCCTTTCTGTTACTTAGTACTGCGTGGTGTGGACAATCATGTGACTTCACCAGTCACTGCCTTTAGACCCAAAAAGGAAATTTATTTTTCTCTATTTTTTCCATTCTAGGGCGTGACAGACATCCTCCAAAGTAAGACCAAATTCGCCCCAAGTAGCCCCAAGTAGCTACAAAGGTATGCAAAAGACCAACGAGACACCAATGTAAGCATATCATACTCAAACCGTTGAACTTTTAAAGAGCAGGAAACGAGTACAGTATCATATATTTGGGCCATCTTCAGTGGACCCTCAAACTCCATCGTCATGGCCTCAGTCCATTCATCCCATTGGCTCATAGGTGTGGTTCGGCTTGAAAACCTCAACTCCGAATATGGAAATTCTCCACGCTCTAGGTGGAACCGAGAAATTGAACTTCCCTCCACCAGCTCACTTCAGGACAAATAGAAGTTGGCACACAAGTAAATTCGCCAAAGTCGGGAAATGGGGGCTGCTTCATCTTTTCCACCGTCTCCCAAAACTTGTCTTCATCACCCAAATAGGGGGGCCCTCTGCCACAAGGAGTAATCCAAAACTGAAGGTAACTTGCTTCCCCTAGTTTCTCAGATAAAAACGTCTTTATCTTCTTCTTATGCATTATCCCTACAAATTGACACAAACAATCTCATTCAAAATAATGCTCTCCAAAACACTACACCAAAACCAAAAATCCCAATAGCAAAAATTCTTACTTTTAGGAAACTTACCTACACCAAAGATGCCAAGCCGCACAAAGAATAGAGTAAGAGCAAAGCGCACCAACTAGCCAAGCCCCTAATTCAGCAAACACCTACGCAGAAGCCCAAACACATCCAAAAATTATAATCCAATCTCTGATATCTAAATTACCATACAAGCCATGAGAAAGATAAAGCTTACCCCACAAATGCAATTCGGAAGTATAAGAGATCCAACAAGAAGAAACAAGAACCACCACAAGCTACTTGCAACCTATTTACAAAATTAGTTTCCTCCTCTAATTTTTTTTAATTCAAAATTATAGCTAAACTCAAAATAAGAAAACACAACACCAAACATCACCAAGTCGAAATTTAGGGTTACCTGCAGCTTGGGGCTCCAACTTGGGTTGTGGCACGGCGAGTTAATCTAGCCGTTCACGACAGGAAGTAAGCCGACTCAAATCGACACAGTAGTGACGCGATTGATTCGGATCAGCGCGGTGTTGGTAATTAAAGAAGTGAAAACAAGATCTGAGACCTCTTTGGCAAAAATCGCGACCCAATATGGCAGCGGTCGTCGCAAATTCTCGCGATGTTATGACAGAGGCATCGCGGTACAGTCGTGGTGTGGTGGCAATGGCGTTGCGGTGCAAGTATGGTATTGTGTGTCGCGGCACAGTGTGTGTGGAGGTGTTTGTCGTGGTGCGATGCGAGTGGAGGTGAGGCGCGGCGCGGTAGGGGTGAGGCGCAGCGCGGTGGGGGTAAGGCCCGGCGCGATATGTGGGAGGTATGGGGGTGTCGATGAAGGCACGAGACAACGTGATCAGAGGTCCAGTCACGGTGTGGGGTTGTAGGGTGATTGGTCGCAATGTGATCTCAGACGGTGGGGTCGCGGTGGCTCGGTGATGGGGTGTCGTACGAGGTATAGATATAGGAGGCACGGCGTAGGCGCTGGAACAACTCGGTGCAGCGTGGTGTGCATGAGCCCAATCGGGTACCAGGAAGAAATTGGGGCTTGCAATCTGAGAATGAAGTAAAGTTGGGGATTTAGGGCCTGAAATTTGGTTCTTGGGACATTTCAATTTGGATAAGTAGAAGAGGTGAGTTAGAAAATTAAAAGGTGAATTTTTAAAATTTACAACTAGTCATTACTCTCCCAAATCTCTCTCTATGTTCAACAAAAACAAAAATAATAATAATAATGCTAGGCATACACACTTTTCTACACACTTTTTGACACACTATGCTTTAAATACATGTACCTTGTGCTATTTCAATTTTTCACACTTTTCTGTGCACCACTTATACAACATAGGGTACATGCATTTAAAGCTGGGTGTCAAAAAGTGTGTGAGTGTAGTAGTGCTCCAAAAAAAAACACCCCAATCACAAAGACTAAGCATTAAATGCCTCACCTACCCATACATATATATACCCCCTACGACAAACCCAAGATCTCTGACCCCCTTATCATACCTCTCACATCCTTGTCATATCCAACAGATACGTTTTAAGCAGAATATCTAATCCTCCAGCTTCTCCGACCTAACCACTCAAATATTCACCATGATCTACATTGAACTCCTGCGTACTTAATTCACAGGTCACAGTAACCAAAAGATTCCGTGTGGTGCCACCTAACTCCCTACTACTGTGATCTTAAGGATACATAATACTCCCTCACATATAGGGGTCACACCTCCCAAACGCCACCGACATTCCTTGGCTTCTCTGCGCGCGCGCTTGTTGTCGTTCAACTGGGTCTGTTCTGCTTCAAATAATGCGACCTTCAACTGGGGTTTCCTGCACCGCTTCAAAATTGCGGCCTCGAAGTGCTTTTTCGTCTGCTATTCTTCTTCAAAGTGGTGATTGAACCAGCAAGTGGAGGCAGAAGAAGAGATGACAAATGCTTCGTTTTTCCCCTCCCACTTTATTTGTTTACTTCTTCTTTCTTTCAATTCTTCTTCTCTACTTCTCTGGTGTGCCATCTGCTTTCAACGTCCAGTATCGAAAAGGTACCGCTCTTTCTCCATATAATTCTGTTGTTTACTCTTTTGCTTGAAAATCGGGTTAGAGTTTACTTCTGCTGCTTGGGATTTGGGGTTTATATAAAAGGAAAAATCTATAAATATGTTGTTTACTCTTTTGCTTCAAATTCCAAAATTGGTTAAATGAGATTCAATTTAGGGTTGATGATTGTTGATTTGGGGTTTTCCCAGGGAAGAGCTCGATCAACCTACTGTGAAACTTCAGAAAATGTCAACATAAAAATCTCCATCGTGGGTGTTTGAGGTACTAATAGGAAAATTCCACCTCTTTTTTAACACCATTCTTATGCTTCGGATTCAGGTAATTTGTTGAATTAGCTTTATGGCTGCTTATTGTTTTATTTAATTATAGCAGATCATGAATTTGTATAAGCCTATTTTTTAGCCTAAAGTGCGCGAGTTAAGTATAGGACTAGCCGGTAGTCATGTATTCCAGCTTTGAGACCCTAATTTGAGACCTCAGCCCAGCTATGGTTGCTAGAGAAATAGGAAATAATAATTTCCCCCCTATCTCACCTGTTGTTTCATTTCAAAACTGGATACTCTTTGCAGTGTCACAGATGTTTCAACTTGTAATCTAGCCACTTAACTTTTAACAAATACGATTCCAAAGACATTGAGATGCTAAACCTAACTTCTACTAATTTCATTAGTATTCAACTCAGAGTTGGTGCAAGTATAATCTACACAAACACCCCCATATATGATTTAGAGCTCAAATTTGCTTATGAGTTTGTTTTTTTCTTCAATTCCAAACAGAATTGGCCTTGCCAACATCCTATAATTTGTTCCTCTTTAATTGTAATCAACCTGCACTTTGAGAGTTTGGACTCTTCCCACATTCATTGACAATGAGTAGAATTGCTAATACTATGGTATATTCTCCTCTAATAAACCTTGTTGTATACATTAAATTGTTTTCCCTTATTTCAGCTGGAGCTCTAGCTTGCCTGTCCTTGTATTTACCGCTTCTTTCTGTTCCTTTTCTATTATTGAGGTCAATTTGTGGCTGACTGATGGGTTTTTAAAAAAAAAAAAGCCTCAATTATTACAGTAGGGTTCTTACATAAGATTAACTCAGTGGCCTGTAGTTAGAGGCTTCAAATTCCCATTTACAGCTGATTGTGTATACGCATTTGCATCCAAGCAGTCTTATTGATGTTATATGATTCTTTTGTATATATTAAAAAAAAATCATACTTAAACTTCTTGTTAAATTGATTTCAAGGGGAAAGAATAATGAAACACAGGAAGAAACTGGGGTAAAATATATTGTAACATGCCTCTTTGCTCAATCTTCAGTTTGCTTCCTGCAGGAGAATGCACCCCTTGAAGACATTTTTGAACATCTAAATTGCACGAGAGAAGGCTTGACTTCTGGTGGGGTACAAGAACGGTTGGATTTGTTTGGATACAATAAGCTTGAAGAGAAAAAGGTTGGGCAACTCTTTCTTATAGTGTTCCTATTCTTTCCCCTGTTCAGATTACTTCTTTTAAGAACATTTTTTTTAACCTTGGACTTATAATTTCCCATTCTTCTGCAGGAAAGAAAAGTTTTAAAGTTTTTGGGGTTTATGTGGAATCCCATGTCATAGGTAATGGAAGCAGCAGCTATTATGGCCATTGCTCTTCCACATGGAGGGGTAAATCTTTATGCTTTTATCTTATTTAGTGCTGAAAAATATACCTTTTTGGTGAACATGGGCACTTTATAAAGGAGGTCATTAGGTAACTCTATATGTTCATTATGGTATTTTATCAAATTAAAATGACATGTGTCGGAAACACCATTACCTAAATCGGACACTTGGTTCCTCCACATTTAATGTTGACTCAAGAAAATTATCAACTAGAATAACATCATAAGCAAGTTATTATATAATACATATATCTTCATATGTTTAGGACATGCTCGTGTGCCTGTTTCCCACTTTTGAACACTTTTCAAGTTAAGTTTTGGTATTCTAAGATTTGGAGCTTAGAGAAGTCAGACATTGGATATGTATCCGCAACCAATATGCATATCCATATCTGATAAAACCAAAATTGTATCAAAATTTTGTTGGATTGTGATTTTAGTTGGTTTCTTATAAAGGCCACTAAAAGAATAAAATGTTATGTAATTGATGACACTTTATTTTGTGCAGGGCAACTGGGCAAGGACGCAGATTATCATGACTTCTTTGGCATTTTGATTTTACTCATTATCAACTTAACCATCAGTTTCATTGAGGAACATAATGCTGTCAACGCAACCGCTTTGGCTCTGAAAGCAAAGGTCTCTTCTATCCAGAATAGTTTCCTTCGATTTTCTTGTTCAATTTTCCAACAATAAGGCCATGCATGGTTTTGACCAAAAAAAAAACTATGAGATCTATGTACCACTTTGTCTTCAACCTTTTCTAATTAGTCCTTTCAGGGATTACATGATGGACGATGGAGCAAGGAAGACGCTACTGTGTTGGTTCTTGGTGTTATTGTTAGTATCAAACTTGGAGATATTGTTCCTGCTGATGCACATCTTCTAGAGGGAGATCCTTTAAAGATCGATCAGCTATTGAATTCACTGTTTAAAATGATAACTTCCTTCTAGATGCATATTGTTGTGTTCTGTACTGATGTATCCTTTTTTGTTCTTGTGGTACATAAACCAACATTGATATACTTTGAATATATTCAAGAGAAAAAAAGGGGAAAAAAAGACGGGTAGAGATATACAAAAACATGATAGATTGATCAGAGTTGTTCGCAATAAAAGTTGAGGAGCAGGGGCTCGGTCAACCCCCAACTCATGTGTAAGATTTTCTGGAAAAAGTTCTTGGTATGTCTTATAATTTCAGCAAATAGCAACAGAAACCATCACATGCAAGTTTAGTAGATTGGTGATTGGATGCTTCAGAGTCATGAATGAAAAGCAAGTAAATTGTGATCATTGCAGCAAACTTCAAGTACAATCTAACGGCGGTGATTTATTCTAAAGCACTTTACTCTTCTGCGTATGACTATTTTCATTGTAAATTGCAGTCTGCTCTAAATGGATAATCACTTCCAGTAACCAAGAATCCTAGTGATGGGGTTTACTCAAGGTCAACATGCAAGCAAGGTGAGATTGAAGCAGTTGTCATTGCAACCAGAGTTCATACCTTCTTTGGAAAAGCAGCCCATCTTGTGGAAAACACTATACATGTTGGAAATTTCCATAAGGTTAGTATCAAGTGCTTCTCAATCTAAGGCTCTGTTTGGTTCATGCATGTAGTGAGGGAAAGGAAAAGAAAACATCGAGGAAAACACTTTTCTGTATTTGGTTAATAAAGAAAACAGTAAGAACAATTAGGAAGAAAAAGAAAACTAGGTGAAGAATAAAATACAAATTTTGAACTTTGTGTGTATCCTACCTTCCTCTTTTCTAGAGTTCCTATTACATTTTGAAAGTCATTAATTTCTAACATTATTTACACATGGAGTATAACACCAGGGAAAATGATGCAGAAATAGTTTTCCATCGTGTTCTATTTTCCTTCAATAAATTCAAAAACCAAAGCCCAAGAAAAAAAGTGAGGAAAGTAGAAAGGAAAAGAAAATGGGGTCCTTCCTCTTTTCATGAGCTCCTACTAAATTTTTAAGAAGTCTCATTACATATTTGGGTAAACGTTTAGTTGTACTTCAATTTCAACCTAGGGTTTTATGATTTCTAATTTTCTGCGTAAATTTTGTGGTGCTTCTGATTTTCCTTTTTTGAATCTCTTACACCATCGTTTTTAACCATCTCATTCATCGACAGATTATTCCTCTCCCTTCGGTCACTCTTCCACTCATATTGTTTATCTCTTCTTTGTGGCTTTGTCTCTGTCATCAATCTCACTGTTTCTACACAGACCCACAAGCAAGCGTCAACAACGACAACAAAAAAAAACCCAGTAGTTCGCTTTCGGTTCTTTGATTTGAGGTCATTGCCTGATCTTATTTTCTATAATTTGTCAAATTAGGCTTGCTAGATGTGCTAAAATTCGTTTTTCTTTAATTCCAATCGGATTTTGGTTTGTCAACATCCTAAAATTTGTTCTTCTTCAATTGTAACCCACCTGCACTTTTTGCAGATTTTGACTCTTCCAACGTTTATTGACAGTGAGTATTCAATTCAAAAGGTTTGGGGTTTTGAATTTCTTTTTTGTTTTGAGAAAATTTTTGGGGTTTCGATATTGGTTTGAGGTTTCAGTAATTTTTTTGTTTGGATTTTGCTAGAAGGGTTCCAAACAGACAACAATCTAATCTTCAGCCTATTTATAGAATTGGATTCTCTCTCTTTTAACCAGTTGGTATTCCTTGATTTTTCAGCCTGCGACTATATAGAAACTTCACCCTCACAGATTTTCCAGGTAAACATCGAAACAAGCTCTTTCAATTTGTACTTTTGAGTTTTTAAATCGTTCCCAGGTAATTTTTCTGGTTAGGGATTACCTTTTGTTTGGTTACTGAGAAAAGTTTGACGGAAAAATGGGGATAGACTGATTTTCCCACATTTAATCTGTTTAGATGATGGATTAAAATTTAACTGATGCTGGGGTTTTGCGTACATTCAGTTTAGTTTATGTTCTGAATTGAGCCGAATCATTTTGTATTTTCTTCTGATAAAACTTGTGTATATTTAATTTTATTTCCTTATTTGTGTTGGAGCTTCAGCTTGTTGTCCTCCTGTTTTATTATTTTGTATCTTTTCTTATAACTCTGCACATATCTGTTGGATTTTGTATTCTTCTTATGTCTTTCAATTGTAGCTGACTTTTTGATTTCCGTAAATTCTAATTTACTCTTTTTTTTAACAAATAAAAAACCAGTGTCGTCCTATGTGTAGGCTGATAGCAGTTGAATGTTTTAGTTCTGGATCTGGTTTTCCGCTTTGCTTTTATTAAATTCTAAATCTTTTAACATCTAATTTTCGATATTTAATCTCTTCTGAATTTCTAAAATTTACATTTCATTTGGAGATTTTTGGGCCATGATTTTAGTTCATGTTCAGCTGAGGCACTGCGGGAGATCGACAGCCAGCTTGTGGAAAGCTTAAAAAAAATCAGGAACGTCATATAAATTTGAGAGAACAAGTCGTTTTTAGTACACAAACTGTAAGATTTTTTTTATAACGTCAAAGTTATGATATGATTTGCTTGCAGGAGTAACCTGGGGTAGTAAGTTTTAATTTAAAGTAAGCTTATCTTTTGCACGGATTCAGAATAGTTGGGGTTTTTTTAGCTTCTTAAGTCTGCTCGAGTGTGCAATTTCCAATTGTGGTGGTTAGTTGACCCTTATACTGATAATATAATGTTATCTGTCTCAGTTGGCAAGGATTGTTTACTCTTGGATAAGGCTGGCAATTATGACAAATGTTGTACAGTGTGTATGTATACATGTGTATATTTGGTATGAGAATAGACTCATAAGATCCCACAGGCCCCAAATGTCAGCTCACCCCTTTAAAATCATTGGAGGCTATTTCTTGAAAGTCGGATGGAATTTTGTTTTTAAAATGTTCGGAGTTGATGAACCAATCTGCCGCCCTGTTTGTTTCCTTGCATAAATGCTTTTTTTAAAGAAATGATCGAACTCCTTGCTTTATGCTCGCACACAACATACTACAATCTAAAACTTTCCATACGTGTATTGTATACTTTTGGCTGCAAGGTGTTCATCCTTGTGATAAAGGGAGAAGCATCAGTAATGACTATCAATGCCTTTTTGCTGTAGTTGATTTTCCGCTGGCAAGTACTCAAAAACTAAGATGTGCGTTTAAATTAATAGTAAGCAATTATATGTTCTTTATGTCTACCATCTTATATAGAATTAGCCCATTAAATGATTTGTTTTTAAGATCTTTAATGTAGCTTAAAATCTCTGTAGCTTGATCCAGAGCTCAGATCAAACAGAAAGTAAGAGCCGACATTTTCGATCTAACAAGTAGCTGTCAAACCTTACGCATACCAACATGAAAGCTGCAACTCCACCCCTAGCTCATTGATAAATCTCAATGCTTGGAGGGAACCATTTAGCAAAAAAATTATGGATGTAATTTCTTGTGTTTGTAGTCTCTCTCGGTTAGTTCAACAGTTCCTTAAACACAACATTTACACAATTGTATCTTTACAATATCTAAACACAACATTACCCACGGGCACTGCGTGCACAACACGCAGCCCACAACTAGTATATATATATATATATACAACCCCAATCCTCCCCTCCAAATACTTCGAAGAAAATGCAGTACTCTAACATCATAGCCCAGTACAGTACAGACGAATATATTCCGTCTGAAATTTGCCGTCATATCAACTCCAACTCCTTTAGAAAAATGTATTCTACAGAAAAGAGACAAATGATACCTCCATTGAAACTAAACCCCTCCCCAAATTACCAATTTCCCCCAAATCCTACATGCAATTACAGCTCTCCATTTTTTCTCTTCGTTTAAAATTATTATGATCCTCCATCTCTATACCAGACATCTCCATACTAACAAAAACCCCACTTAAACTCCAACACACGTCTCCTCCAGGTGGCATGGCCATCTTCTCCGCGTAAGGGTGGCCATGAGCATCGTGCTCTCCACCACAGGGCGGCACGAGCATCGCGCTCTCCCCCTACCCCCAATTTGAGTAGCACGGGTCACACCCTCTATTCATTTGGGAAGCCTCACTATAGTCCGAATCACGAGCAACACGCTCCTTCCCCCTTTTTTAAGAAGGGTGGCGCAAGCATCACGCTCCCCACCTCAGGGCGGTACGAGTATCGCACTCTCCCCTGTTCCACATAAATAACATCAGCACCACCTCCAAATTCGCCATTGATCTCTTCATTTACAAGCCCACCAAATATTGAAAGAAAGAAAGCATTGTGTCGAATCTAAGCAGAAGCAACCAATTAAAGAGAAAAGTTCAGATTTTATTGCAAACAGTAGAAGAGCAAATTGACCTCACAATAGAAAATGCCAGAAACCACATTACAACCATAGCCAAAATACAATAAGCCCTAAACCCGACTATCAACTCTCTTCTAATGGCCATGCTAAACCCTAGGTAATTAAAAACTCACCCTGTGGATCAGAGCAAATGTGTACAATGAAAAAACTACATCCTCCGCCGAAGACTAATCAAAAAGCACCACAAGAAGTAGTACAGTCAGATGGGTAGCTAATCCACAATTCAAAGACAATCCACACATGTTGGAGGTACAGTCGTCACCATGGGAAGCTTCAAAACATCTTTTAGTACAAACATAGCAACTACCAAGAACAAACTCAAGGGTACACCGTACATGTCCCAAATAGCTCCCAAGGCGATTGGCCATTACTATGAAACTCTGGGCGATCTGGCGCAAGGAATAGGCGTGAAGAGCCTCCTCTTATTACGAAAGGACGAGAGTGTGAAAATTAAAGGTCCAAAGAGCAAACAGTTGGCACTAAAGGAAGTTGCTCCACACACCAAGCATCTTGTGGGCCACTCCAAATCCTAACAAAGACCCGCACTTTTCGACAATTATGCCCGCCCGCCCGTTTCACCCGGCATACGGTTAGGGGAGCTAATGTAGGTAATCAGTAATAACCAATTACGTGGCATGTGTCCATGTCACACCCAACACCACGTGTCCCTAACAATGACTAATGATTCATCCCCATGTGGACGACACCTCAACATCCGCACATAAAGGATCACATGAGTAGCACGTGACAGTGACCTTCACAAAAAGACTTTAATACCCTCAGCCCACGTGGGGAGTCACACTCTCCGAGGCACTAAGGGGATTCACACGTTCCCCACTCCAAGGACACCAAGCCCTTCGCTGCCCCACTGCATGGGTTCACCACTCCAAAGTACACCTATTACTCCAACCAATACAAGTACTGGGGCTTGCTTGCCTCGCACAGCGCACACTCCATTTCCCCTCATCCTTATAATATATATATATCTTACGAATAAGTGCACACATACTTGGATCAACCACCCTCGGTTAAGGAGTAGTACACTTAAGGGTGGTCACATCTATTTGGGATTCGAGAGCTAGTGGTTAGGTGGTTAGAGTCAAGGGTGTCTCCCTAACTCAGCCTCCTAGGCAAAATTAGGGTTGGTTCCAAAGAGAGAGAGAGAGAGAGAGAGAGAGAGAGAGAGACGTGACTTTCATATGCCGTACCCGGCCAGCCTCACAACCAATGAACAAGGCCCATTAGCTCAAAACTTGCCTAAACCCTTGACCAATAGTGCCCAGTCATTTCAAGCTTGCTTAACAGGGCTGCACCAATAGAAGACAGCCTTGGTTCTCAGAACCAATAGCGACAACACATCTCTCTCACATGTCTCTTCCTTTTCAATACACCGCTTTTTCCACATCTCACTTAATACCCTCAACTACCTTAAACATAAGTATTTAAGGCATTCACCTACCTTAAACCGAGGGACCTCTCCTAGAGCGCCAGCACACCACATCGATAGAGTCTTCAGCTGTACTATACACTGCTACAACTCCGCTATAAATATCAACCTCATTCAATACATCCAACCACCCGAATCGACCCCGGGCTTGAGCAATTAATCAAGTTCTCACACCCTCATTGCCCTCCTCCAAGCAGTTCCTCGTAGACTACCTTCCCTCCATCCTCACTCATTCCTTAGCACCACCTTCCCTCCATCCTCACTCATTCCTTAGCACCACCTTCCCTCCATCCTCACTCATTCCTTAGCACCACCTTCCCTCCATCTTCACTCGTACCTTAATATCATTCTCCATCCACCTTCACTTCTCCCATAACACACCTACTGCTTCTCTCTCTCTTATTTGGAACTACCTCAACTCTGACACGAGCCAAGTCTTCTCTGGCCAACTGACTATACTATTACTTTTCTATTATTTTACCATATCTTGCATACGCTAGCCTTGCTACGTGTTATACCTCTCTTTATACATTATCCACACTAAAAAGAACTCACACAATATATATATTATAGCAAGCATTGGTATATTTTTTATTATCGTTTTCCTCTGCCTTTTCTTTTCTTTCTCTAAAACTGCATACCAAATGGTGCTTAAAAAACTCTTTTCTTTATTCAAAATAGGAAGTAAAAAAAGTGATGATGAAAGATAAATTTAAAATATTGTGTTTCACAAAAATTTTAAAAAAAAAATTCTCTCCACTTTCTTTTCTTTCTCTAAATGTGAAGACCTACTATAGGAGGTTGAACCACGCATAAAGTCAGACACTAAATAAAACACTTGTACTTCAAATTGAGAAATCTTAAAATATTTTGAAAGTACCACATGACACAGTCTTACATAGTACGCCTATGGGAGTGAGTCTTCTAGTTGGAGCTACACTCCAGGACTAATAATTAGGGGACCCATCCTATATATAGGTGGATCCCACCACCTAACCAACTCTAACCGATTGCAGGGTACCACGTAACAGTGTCATGGTGTACCCTCGAGTATCTAAAAATTCTCCTTCCAATGAGCTTGCCAGAGATGGCACTTCTGTGGGAAGATAATGATGAAGAACTTGCCACAGAAAAGTTATGAGTTTCTGCAAAAAAAAAAAAAGAGGAGAATTTGCCATAGGCTATTTCAGGATCAGGCAGATATTAAGCTAATAGTCACCACTGCATTGAACAAATCAATGAGTACATGAAGTCTCTCTCTCTCTCTCTCTCTCTCTCTCTCTCTCTCTCTCTCTCTCTCCCTCTCTAACCCAATGTGAGCCAGATTTCGAACATTTTTCTTGGTCTATAGTCATTGCTGAAACATAGAAAATGAGCAATGGATATGGAAAAACAAAAAAGGAAGCCGAGAGAAGCTAGTATAAATCATTCCATATCATCTAAATGTCCAAACAGTTCTTTCCAATGAGAAGCCGCTTCTTCAGGAGTCCGAAAAGACCAGATGTGGGCCTTGGCTTTCTCACGAGTTTCCAGAATTTCCTGCATTCGCAACAATTTAGTTACACATTTTTTTCAGGAAATTAAGAGAATTGCACGTTTACAAAGCATGATCTTCTCTCTCCCAACTAAACATGCAATCCTCACGAGTTTCCAGAATTTCCTGCATTCGCAACAATTTAGTTACTCATTTTTTGGGGGAAATAAGAGAATTGCACGTTTACAAAGTACGATCTTCTCTCTCCCAACCTCAACCTAATATAAAGAGGGTGTATCTCAGGCTGTAAGAAAATCTGTATACAAAAATATACAGAATAGGCAAATGAGTTCTGAAGGCAATTCAACTTTTTAAAATGACAAACAAGAGCTCACTGAATCACTTCCACAGATGGAAAAAAATAAAATTGGTCGGTCCATACTCTGCCATGTATAAAAACTTTAGATGCTAACTAATTGAGGACAAAAGTCCTCAAGAAGTCAAGATCACTCGTGAGAGTGTTCTGACCATGTAAATTTTAGGCAGGTTTCAACTTGTCCTTGATTTGAGATTTTTCTTTTTGAAAAAATAAAAATAAAAAACTAGGGAATTGACATCTTAATACAAATAAACCCATCCAAACATAACTTTCTGCCAACTATTTTTTCAATTGTCAACCCATGTTAATTACACGGCTTGTTCCTCTAGCATTACACCACTTTTCTTAATCACTATAGTAATTGGCACACGGCTTGTTACCCTATGGAAACTCTTGATCTTGCAAGAAGTACCAAGCACTAATGTTGTCCTCTTATCATAGTCATTTGGATTATCATAGATCCATAGAGGACATACATACTTTGATTATCTATTGCCATCACTAAACACTTCTACCGCTGGCTTTTCACTTCAGCTTCTATTGATCAAAGGAAGTACAGGAACCTCCGGTGAACATACAAGTCCTCAAGCTTTCAAAAACCAATCATGTCCCCTGGGCCTGTTTGGGAATGCTTAAAATAGGATCTGGTACAGTCTCGGTATTACTTTTTATCTGGTTTTTATTAGGTTTCACAAAGAATCACTTCTAAGAGAGATATTACACCCGAAACGGAATCCGTGCAAGAAATGGACATTCACCAACCACTTGAATTGATAGAACCGGTCACTTATGAACCCACCCACTCAACCACCAAAACCACAAACCAACCCACTCCCACCCCCACCCCCCCACACCCACAGACACACACACACACACAAAACAAAAATAAGGTTCAAGGTTCCCAGGAAGAAATCTAGACGATTGGAGCACACGGCTAAGAACTACAGCGTCAGGGGCACACTATAATGTAAATCAGATTCAATGTAACTTCTAAGCTCAGATGCAAATGTAAGGACGAGGGTGGTATGGATCATAACTTCAACCAATCACCCCAAGAGCTGATATGTAATCTCATTCAGTAGTGGATGTCACCAGACTCACCACACCATTTCAAAATTTTGTAGCCCGCTCTGATCCAACTATCTATCCTATCTTCTATTAGACCTAAGCTATACAATATACATAGCACCAGAGTTTGTAACAACAGAAAAACTCCGGATATTAAAAATGCCAAAACAGGAATGATACCTGATATAAAAAGAAATGACCAAAAAACATCATCTTTGTAAAGCAGAAGAAACATGGACAATAGAAGAACAAGAGAAGAATAAAAATGAAAAATCTAATTCCATAACAGGGGCGGAACATAGAGAAGACAGGGGGGGAGTGGATTTTTCAAAATTTTGACTTTTGCCTTTGCATTTTATAAATTTTCAGATGTAGCCCCTCCAACTTAGCTAGTGAAAGTCATTTTTTTTTTTAAGAGTAATGCTATGCTTCCCAAATTTGTATCCCAAATGTGGTTCCAACACTTATGGCAGTGGGACCACCTGTTTTTCATTGGAGGATGTTGAAGTGGTCACATGCGTTGGGAGTCACATTTGCGGAACAAAATTTGAGAAAGCATAGCATTACTCTTTTTAAAATTTTGTTTATGTATCTGTAATTTATTAAATTTTAAAATTAACTTGCATATTTGCTCATTCAATTTTTAGCTTCAACATAATGGTTCATGCCTATATACAATTACAACACTCGTTATCAAAACCCATTAGATAAAGAATAAAAATACGCAATAGAGATTATAAACAACAAACCTCAGTACTCGCAAACCAGGCAAAACACCTCACATAGTACACTGTGATCTTTCACACACACACACACCCCCACACCCCACCCAAGTATAAACTCCTGGTTCTGCCCCTGATTCCACTGATGCTTAACCATGGAGTTGAAAAGAAAATTTGAATATATATATATATATATATATGTGAAATACTGAAAATAGCATCGAAAGGAATGGATGAGGTTAAGGATTCAAATCTTATCATCTATCCGAAAAATGAATCACAAAAGAAAAGAGATAAAAGGTTAAACACTTTTCTTTCTACAAATAAAGGAAAAAAAAGGGAAGACTGTTTACAACTTCTTTTAATTTAAAACAGTAGACGTAATTGGTCATCAGGAAAAAAATATATACTGGGGATCATACCTTAAGACTAAACATTCATAAAGAGAACCAGAATGTAATTCCATGCAAAGACTGATTCTAGGAAAGTAGGGGTAAGATTGTCAATAGAGTTGACAAGTAAAATGAGATATATACTATTACATAGGACTACAAGCAAAAATAAGTTTGAGGACACACCTCCACCTCATAAGATCGTTTTGTTTTGAGGGTCAGACAATCAACAAGAGCGCTCCATTTCCCAGAACAGTTATCAAGGACTCCAAGCCGATAGTATTGCTGCATCTGATGAACTGGAGCTGCCAAAACATGGACACCCATCAGGGAAAGCCAATTTGTAAAGACAATCATTAAGATCAATCCATTTCCAATGCACGGGAAAACGTGTACCACGTATTAAAGTGCTTCTAACGAGGACGTCAATGAAGAGTATGTGTGCAAAGACAAAAATGATTGGAAGATAAGGAAGCAATGTTGAGGCTAAGAAAGTGGACAAAGAAAATTGTGATATTAAAAAGACACAATGTTTCAAAACTCACATAAGAATCACTCATGGCTCAAATTTGGACAATCCCCGTTTGCAAGAGCTTATGAATCTCATAAGAGATTATGAAGCTCTAACGCTATGTTTGGGAGTTTAAAAACAAGAGAAAAGGAGAGAAAGTACCTCACTTTCTCAATCTTTCTCTCATTTGGGAGTTTTAGTAAGGAGAGAAAAGGAAAGAAAAATTACCCCCACTTTCTCTCCAAATTGGGAAGAAAGGGAGAGAAAAGAAAGTGGGAATTAATGAATCTTTATTAATACCCACAATACCCTTTATTTTAGTCTTACCTAATTGTAATTTCATCTAAGTCCTAGGGCTTCCACAATACACAACGTACGTGTATTATCTCTAACAAAAAAAAAACTAAGTAGCCTCACAGAAAACGATCGTCTACGACCACAATTTTCTCTCTCCATTCCATTAACGATTTGGTATCTCTCCTCTTCATTACTTGAAGTCTTTGATGGGTAGAATGGTAACTTAGTTCTTTTTTCTTTTCTTTTCTTCTCAACTTGCAAACAAGAGTTCTCTCCTAAACTCCCAAACAAGATGAAAGAAACCACCAACATTTCTCTACTTTTCTTTTCTCTCCTCACTAATGTCTTTCTGTTCTTTTCTTTTCTCTCCCAAACTCCCAAATATAGTGTTAAAGCTAAAATGAAACTGTTTGGAAAACTAGCTTCTGCGAATCAATCGCCCAAAAAAAAAAAAGAGGCGGTCAACCTTAGAAATTTGTGATTGGGCAACTTATGGTCAAAAGAAGTTTTTTGGCGATTGAATCATAGAAGCTTCTGCCAAACAGGGATCATAGATAAACTCAACTTGAGTATTATCAGTGTAGTGATATCTTCAAAACCATAGAGTTATTACTTACTTATGAAGATGGTAATTTAGACTATGGAAATGGTATTGCAGATAGCCATTAACAGAGTCCATAAGAATCACACTTGAGTGAGTTAAAAGGACAAGCATTTGTTTTGTGATTAAAAGAAAAGCTTTGTTTATAGCTAATCACACAAAAAACTTGAGCTAATTTGTTGAAGTATTAGAGAGAGAGAATGAAGAATGATTTGTATTCTCTTGATATGTATAACGTTACAAATGGTTGGTCCTTTTATTGGCCACCAATATTGAATACAATATTAAATGGGTCAAGGTATTGAATGAGTCAATACAATTAAATGGGTCAAGGTATTGAATGGTTCAATATATCATTAACAGCCCCCCTACAACTCAAGGTGGTAGAATAGAAACCAAATTGAGTTTGTAAACGAAATCCTGAAACAGGTGGTGGCTTGACTGAGCGGAGCTGGCGATGAGGAATAGTGGAAGCAGCAACAGAAGACGAGACTGAGCGATCCAACAAAGAGGACGCTGACTAAACCAGACCGGGAAACACTAGTATGATAGCGTCGAGTTGAGTTAGGAGAACCAACGATGGAAACACTGACTAGATTCGGACCGGAAAACACCGGCATGATAGCGTCGGGTTGGACTGAGCAAAGGCAATAGTGGTTGTAGCCGGGCAGGGGAGTTGTCCGACGACGAAGGGAATGGTGGCAGCGGTTGATGGTTCGGCGACGAAAGGAGCCAAACAGCCAAGGAGATGGTGGCCAAAGGTCGGCCTGTTAGAGGTCCGACAGAGGAGGCAGGACTAGGAGTTGGTGGATGGAGGTCCGACGAAGGAGGCCGAACGGTCAGAGGTGGTAGGTGGTTGGTGGTCCGACGGCAGAGGGAGCCGGACGGAGGGGTTGCAGCCGGGTAACGAAAGCAGCCTGGTGGTCATCCGGCGGCGGTGGTTGGCCACTACGAAGAGGCTACCAGTAGAGGTATTACGGATGCGGAGGGCCACTAATAGTGGCAACCACAAAGTATACTTTCCTCTTAATAGGTCACCGGGAGGAGGAAGAGGACACTAGGAGTTTATAGCTCTGATACCATGTTAAAGTATTAGAGAGCGAGTTGAGAGAATAATACCAAAATGTATTATTGAGTTGTGTTTCAAACATTACAATGGGTAACCTTTATATAGGCTAGGAGAAAGCCCTATATGGAAAGGAAAAGTACAAAAGAGGAGTACAAGAGGAGTACACAACGAATCTAGAGAGAATGCACTATAGGATATAATCCAGAATGAACGTGGATAATAATATTCTAACATTTATTGTTAATGATATATTGACCCATTTAATTGTATTGACTCATTCAATACCTTGACACATTTAATATTGTATTCAATAATGGTGGCCTATAAAGGACCAACCCTTTGTAAAATTATACATATCAAGATAATACAAATCATTCTCCATTCTCTCTGTCTAATACTTTAACATGGTATCAGAGCCACTATTTTAGTGGTTTAAATCCTAGGCTTTCTAGAGTAAAGTATAATCTCTGGTTGCCACTATTAGTGGACCCAAAATACTTCTAGTGGTAGCCTCTTCATAGCAGCCAACCCCGGCGGGCAGCACACCACTGTCCGTCGGACCACCATCTGACCACTTCTGTCACCCGGCGACCACTTCCGACCGTCTAGCCTCCTCCGTCAAACTTCCAACCGGCTGGACCTCTGTCCACTACCTCCTTAGTCCTGCCTCCTCCGTCAGACCTCCGACCGTCCGGAACTCTGTCCACTACCTCCTCCGATGTCCAGCTACTTCCGCCGCCGGACCACCTACCACCTTCGACGATCCGACCTCCGATCAGCGGGACCTCCGCCTCCACCACCAGCCGCCTCCTCTGCGTGGTTGTTACCGTCGCCTCTGCTCAATCCAACCCGACGCTATCATGCCGATATTTCCCGGTCCAAATTCAATCAGCATTTTCATCATTGGTTCTCTAAGCCCAACTCGAAACTATAATACCGACAATTCCAGGTCTGGTTTTGGTCAACGCCCTCTTTGTTCGATCACTCAATCTCGCCTTCCACTGCCGCTTCCACTGTCCTTCATTGCCAACTCCGCTCAGTCAAGCTGCCAACTGTTTCAGGATTTCATTTCCAAATTCACGTTGGTCTCAATCTCACCACTTTGAGTTTGAGCGGGGCTGCTAGAATATTATAGCCCACGTTCATTCTAGATTGTATCCTATAGTGCATTCTCTCTAGATTCGTTGTTTACTACTCTTGTACTCCTCTTTTGTACTTGGATAAAACTTTACACACAACCTTTTGTGCACAACTCACAAAAGTGTGTCTATCTCTCTCCTGTGTCATCATGTGATGTCAGTGGATCTCATAGGGACACACAGTGACACAGGAGAGAGATAGACACACTTTTGTGAGTTGTGCACAAAAGGTTGTGTGAAAGTTTTGTGTGAAGTACTAGTCTTTGTACTTTTTCTTTTCATACTTAGGGTTTTCTCCTAGCATATATAAAGGCTACCCATTGCAATGTTTGAAACACAACTCAATAATACATTTTAGTATTATTCTCTCAACTCTCTATCTAATACTTTAACATAATTAATCATTTCACCACCTATTCGCACAATTTAAGGTTAACCATTTAATATTGTGCCATAGATATAAAAACATTTGTTGATTGTTTTTTCTCTGTCTATAACAAATTCTTAGTATACGGAGATAAAGCAAATTGCAGCCATTGTAATTAACAGAGTTCATTATTTAGATTGATTTGAGAGAGAGAGAGAGAGAGAGAGAGAGAGAGAGAGAGAGAGAGAGAGTTACGATATGAATCAATTAGCAAGATGAAAAATACAAAAAATTGATAGTGATATCAAAGATGGAGATGGAGAGAGTGTATAAAGGGAAGGAAGGCATACATTAGCAAAACCATAGGGAGTTGAAGCAGGTGGGGCAGGATAAGCGCCAACGAGGAATGAAAACTTCTTCCTTCTCCGAGTCCATGAGTTTCTCACCTCAGTTCAACTATTTGGGAGTTCGGAAGGAGATTCATAACCGACCAATTTTACTGATTGGGCAGATTGATTTCCCAAACATCCATTAACTTTTCAACTTATTTCACAAATCCATCCTTTTTTTTTTTAACTCGGAAGTTTTTTGGAGTTCTTTTGCCAAATAAAATTTAGAAATTTAGTGTTAAATCCCCCGTTAGGAAAAGTTATTGGTTAAAGGACACAGTGGAAACTTTTTTAGTGAAAAGTCCCTCAACCCAAATCTTTTGTTAGAATTAAACAAAAATTGCGACGTTTTCTTGAAATTTCTTTTCCGCCAATTTTGTGAAATTTCACTGAACTTTTTAGTGAAATTTCACAAAATCATCGGGATTTTTTGCTCAATTTTATATGTGAGGAACCTTTTGCTAAATAAATTTCATTGTTGGTACTCTAAAATGGACTAAACCCTAATTACCCCAAAAAAAAAAAAATTGATAAAATGGAAGTCTCAGGTTTAAATTGCGACTTCAGGACTGGACGCAGAAAAGTGAAAACTCTGTAAGTCTCTCTCTGTATCACACACACACACACACACACATTATCAGCCTTGGGCTTGCTTTTGTTTTGATTTGTACGTTTTGGGGAAAATAGAGCTATTCTTTGATGATTTTTTATTATTCTTGGCATAGTTTGGTTCTTGAATTTAGTGAGGGAAAATAAAATATTTTCAATTGTTTGGTTAAGAAGAAAAACGAGGAGTAAAATGGTTGATGATATTGTGCCCTAGATATAAATCAATTAGCAAGATGTAAAATACAAAAAGTGATAGTGATATCAAAGATGGAGAGAGAGAGAGAGAGAGAGAGAGAGAGAGAGTAAAGGGGAGGAAGGCGTACAATAGCAGAACCATAGGGAGTCGAAGCAGGTGGCGCAGGATAAGCGCCGACGAGGAATGAAGACTTCTTCCTTCTCCGAGTCCATGACCTTCTTCTCACCTCAGTTCAACTATTTTTGGGAGCCCACGTTGGGGAGGAGATTCATAACCGACCCATTTTATTGATTGGCATATTTATTTCCAAAACGACCCCATCATCAACTTTTCAATTTTTTTTTTTTTTTTTTTTTTTTTTTTGTTAAGTCGCAAGAAAAGTTATTGGTTAAGAATCTAAGTTACAGTAAAAGCTTTTTTTTTTTTTAGTGAATTAGTACCTTACTAAATCATTTGTTAGAATTAAACAAAAATTCCGACAATTTCTTGATATCTCATTAAACTTTTTCAACGATTTTCCGACTCACATCCGACTCGCCCATTTGTCACCCATACTTGTAGAATATGTAATCATGTATATCACATGCATATTACATGGGAGTGATAGATGAGTGTCATATATGGTGAAAGAGAGAGAGAGAGAGAGATAAAATCAAGTTTTTTACAAATTTGAACTTTTCAGTATTAGATTACGAATTAAGTTGAACTTTATGGTTTGAATTTTGATTACTTGTGGAAAATATAACCATGCATATCACGTGCATATTATATGGAAGTGATATATGGGTGTCATATATATATATATATAGTGTGTGTGTGTGTGTGAGAGAGAGAGAGAGATAAATTCAAGGAATTTTTTTTATTATTATTTTTTAAGTTTAGGTAAGAGTTACTTACCAAGCGGGGGTGAAATCTGGAATTTAAAAATGTAATGCTCACTCTCCCTATTAAACACCACTATCTTTCTGTCCATGTCATATGTCCACCTCATATTCCTTTTTTCGGAATACGGTAAATTTACATATTTATTATGTCCATGTCATTTTTTGTGTCTTAATCACACAATCCTCCAATATAATACAAATTTGTCGAATTTATATCCACGAGCTTTGTAATGTTTTATATTCTATTTTCTTTTCATATTAATCCACTTTTTTTTGCAAAATATACCACATTCACTCACAAGCTTTTCATCTTTTAACACTACAAGGTGGTATATTTAATAGAAAATGTAGTATATTTAGCCCACCCTGCATAAAATCTTCAAAGAAATATTGACATTTTATAAGCTAGTTGATATAAAGCTAATCTTCAGCATAATTCAATAATATTACCCACTTTAATACGGGGACAACACATTGAATGTGAGTTTCATTTTTTTTTCCCCCCCTAGCACTGAATACACACAAAATAATTTTCTGGTTTCCCCAGTTCAAGAAATTACACTCGCTCCGAAATCAAATACTCCGTAATACATAATTTGGGACTCTTGTCTAAATCAAATGTTCATACAGTTGGCTTTACATTAAAATACAATACAATTGTCAAAAATAGGAAGTTTATATTACATTTGGATCTTGGTCTCCAGTTTCTGTTACTAAAGATCATCTTCATGCTCCAAACCAGCCATTTTCAAAATTAGTGCATCAGCCGAGAGCGAAACCTTCCTCGACACCGCAATGACTATTTTGCCCTGCTCTGAGTATTCATAATAGGAACCCATCCTTTGCTCAGTGCCCATGTATCAATACAAGTAAGCATAATATATGTAAACATACATTTATTATAGGCTTGCTCTGCTTGAACAAGTATAGGCTTCAGTCCACTCACTTCAAAGATTAGTAGCCACACTGAAGGGCAATAATGTAAGTTTTAATCACAGATCTTGAAATCACAAGCACAGCAGCTAATGGGCCATGGCTGAGACCACCAGTTGTTTCGAGATTAGTGAAATGACTAAGTACTCTCGTGGGTCGTCTAGGTAAAGAGCATCTTGAGTTCTTCCATACGGGCAGTTCGGACTTCTTGATCCGTTAAGGCACCAGAGATCAGCCGCTGCTTCCGGGCTTGTACTGCCACCATTCTTTCCTCAACCGTTCCCTGCAATCCAAAGATCATTTTCCCTAGTGTTTTTACACCCCATTACCATATTTTTAAAAAAATTGACAAAGTGTAATGGATTCAAGTTCAACCAACCTAGTAAAGGCTCATTTGGGAAAGTTTTCCAGATTGCCAACACTTTGGTAACCGCGATTGGACCAATCGCGGTTACCAAACGGGCCTATGTATGATGCTGACACAGATTCACATTTTCGTTAAAAATTCATTTTTGATCAAACCACTGACGAAGGGTTTGCAAAAGAAAGTTTGGCTTCTCATGCCTTGACTAATGAAAGAGCTGAAGATAAAACTTGTACCTTCACAATGAACCGTTTGATCATCACTTTCTCAGTTTGCCCAATACGATGAATTCGCATAACAGCTTGTTCCTCTACAGCTGGATTCCACCATGGATCCTATAGAACAAGTGAGCATCATCTAATCAGCAGTAACCATTAAATTTTAGGGTAAATTGCACTTTCACTCCTGACATTCGAGAGTTTTGGCACTTTAACCCTAAAGTTTCAATTGTGTCAATTTGGTATCTAAAGTTTTGGATGAGTTGCAATCTCAAAGACTTGTAGTTGAGGGACTTTTAGTGACGAATAATACGTCACTAAATTGGACTAATTTATCACAAATTTGAAACTTTAAGGACCAACTTGCCACAATTGAAACTTTAGACTCTTAAGTGCTAAAACTCCGGAACTTCAGGAGTGAGAAGTGCAAATGACCCTAAATCTTATAAAGAACAATAATGCATGGCCATAAATCTATTTTATGGAAGACGCAATACCAGCGTAAACTTCTTGTTTTAAAAGTTGTGAAATTGCACCTGGCACATCAATGCTCCAACACTATTGGGGGGGTGGGGGGGATGTGTGTGTGTGTGTGTGTGTGTGTGTGTGTGTGTGTGTGAGAGAGAGAGAGAGAGAGAGAGAGAGAGAGAGAGAGAGATGGTGCATCGAGAAGGCTGGGGGAAAAGCAAAGTGGGAATTATAGCATGGTGTCTCCACAAATAGCGCTTATTTAATATTACACTAAGGAATTAAGTCAAAACATGCAGCTTCAAAATTTTCCATTTCCAATGATTATGATAGGAAGTTGACAACTTTGGATCTCACAGCATAAAATTTAGCCAAAACATCTTCCAACATTTCCCTTTTGAAGTGAAGGATCTCTAGTTAAAGCAACATTAAAATTTCACAACTTTACAGGCACAAAACCCAAAACAACGGGTTGCTCAGTATTGAATGAAATACAATTATACAAAGCTATATTTCTAATATTTTCGCTGTCATATCCAAAGCAAGGACAAACAAGTTTTAGAAGGTTAAAATAATTGGTACATACCAAGACGAAAGCATTAGATGCCGCCGTTAGGTTTATTCCAACTCCACCAGCCTTCAGTGACATTAGCAAAACCTGCATCACAACCAGTTCAAATAGTCGATCCTAATAATCTCACCTAAATTATTACTACCAACCCAAATGTTTCATGACAAACCCGAATGTTGCTTTCTTCTGAAAACTGCTGTATTACTTTCTCACGTTGTTGTTGGTTTAGTGTCCCGTCCAGACGAAGAAATGGAATGTTACTCCTGTACAATCAGAAGGAAACTAATTTCTAGATCCCACCTTATAGTTTTGTAATATATGTCTCTAAATATTTATGTGTATACGTAAATGTAAGAGGACAATATTGATGATCTAGCAACATAGATGAAACTATCCTGACAAAACAAGAAGTCAAAATTGAGCAATTCAATATAAACCAAAGAAATGATTAAAATGCCGAAACCAATATTAACCATCTAGTTTAGACGACAGCGTCACTCCATCCCTACACTGCGCATTCTTGTATAAATGCAAAGTTATATGATTATGGAGGGAAAGAAAGGAAGGAGGTATGGAAGATGTATCCCTAGGGAAAGGAAGGGAGACTTCCCTTCTTTTGTTGGTAAACAAGAAGGAAGTGAGGAAGAACAGAAGCGAATATTGTATGTTTTACGATTATATATCTAGGAAAGTATCATTTTCTTTGAAGGGGAAAAAGTTAACATAAGAGGGAAGCTTTTTCTCTCTCTCAATCTGTCCACTTTTGGATGGATTGGAAATTGTGGGCTCAGAGGGAAGAAGCAACCCTCCCATCTTCCTTTCCATCCTTTGTTCCATCCTACCATACAAATACAAGGATTCTACCCTCTTCCCTTCCCTCCTCTCCTTCCTTCCCTTCTTCCCTCATATCAAACATACTGTTAGGCAGCAAGATATTGTTACCGAGAAAGAGGAATCTGCAAAAGATCTAGAAAGGCGGTCCACTGACTGAAAACAATGCTTTTAGAGCCCGACGAGCGAAGATTCTCGAGTTCATACAACAAAGCAGCAACTTTGGATGATTCCACCCAATTACTCTCGATATCTATCCGAAAACGACTCTCAGTCGGCGCTGTAATAAGATCTTGTTTGCTTACTGTCTTTCTGTAAAGATAAAAACACTCCAATTAGTTATTGTTAAGAGAATCGACAGGGATAACTTGGTCAGAACATGGTTGTCGAATCGTGAATCAGTTTTCCAAAATTATGAATTATGAATCATGAATAGTAAGATTCACTTTTTCAGGAAATAAATAACATATATATATATATTGAACACCTATAAAAGCACATGTACAATACTTTAAATCAATAAAATAAAACAAAAAACAATGTTGAGGCTAAAAATGTTGGAAGCTTCCCACATAAAAACATCGAAGTTCAAAATTTTGAATACTAAATCATGTTGGATTGTTCCAAACTCAAATCAACTCCTATTATTCGACTGATTCTAACAACCATGGGTGAGACGAATAGAACGAAGTGTTAAACAGAAAACAAAAATGCAAACGAAAATAAATCTGTAGATACCTACAAACAGGACAAAGACCAGAACTGGGATTTCGCCAACTTGCCAATAGACATTCTCGACACAAGCGATGAGCACAAGGTGTCAATACGGCATCTTCAAAAGCTTCAAGGCATATAGGACACTCCCCATGTTCCCCCTTGCGCAACTCTTCCACGACCTCCTCAATATATGCCCTTGAAGGCACGACTCTAGCCTCCCCTTCGACAATGTCCTTACTGCCCTTGAGGAAACGCTTCGCAAGCTTATTCAGATCGGAGAATTCTTGAGTATCGCCTCGACTGAAACATCAAAGAGGCCCATTACCAACCATAGCTATGGTGCCACTATTAAGGATATGTTAGGTTCACGGTTTAGAGAAGGAAAAGAAAAAGGGAAGGAAACCATTTTGCTTATGTTTTTCCCTTGATGTTTTCCTCCATTTTAAAAATTTTCGAGACAATATTAGTAACTTGAGAAAAGAGGAAGGAAAGTGACTGACAAAATGCCAATTTTAATATTTACTTTTCACTCTATTCTCTTTTCCTTTTTGCCACGGTGTTTTCTTTTTTGTCCATCAATAAATCCATGAATCAAACAAAACCTAAAGAGGACGTGGTTAAGACTACATGAAATGATCAATGAATTTCTTAGCAAGCAATATCAAGAATGAACAGGTAATTTAAGACAATCCATAAATTAGTGCACATTCAAACAATCTAGAAATGTGTTTGAGATTGAACACCATCCTCCCCAACAGTGTAAAAGAATCATCCAGAAGATATTTTTTTTTTAAATTTAAAAAAAAAAAACATAAAATCATGTTGAACATATAACTGGGAAAATGCTATGATACATCCTAATGGTTTAGGTTGTATAATACATACTAGTGGTTTTGATGCTAAATGTTGTACAATTAATAGTGGTTTTTCAAAAGTTACAACAATTTGGCACCAAAGTAGTGGCAACATGTTGTAATTTGAGATGTATGATACATCCTAAACCACAAGGATGCATCATAGTTCGCCATATAACTCAGAAAGTCCGATCAGGTTGATTTTCCATCAAAGAGACTGACTGGATTACACAACTTTGGAAGTTCTGTAACTATAGGCGCCCTAAGACCAGATGCATAAATTTTGGTACCAGGAATCAGGATGTTTATGTACATCACATTTCCTCTAAACAGTAAACTTGGAGCTATCTCGTAAATGATTTTGCGAAAATCAAAGGCTAACTTTCTCTCGAAATGTTGTTTCTTCTCTAGGGTTGCTTTCTATGTGATAACTAATCTATTAAAACAATGTTTGATTCATTGATTTAGAGGACAAAAAGAAAAACCATAAGGAAAACTATTTCCCTTGTGTTTTCCCTAGTGCTTTGTTTACATGACATTATAAATTAAAATTTCTTAAAAAACAGTAATAACTTAAGAAATGGGAAGGCAAGTGATTCACCAAAATCAAAATTTATTGGTTTACTTTTCACTCTATTATCTTTTCCTTCCTATTTTCCTCACGGTTTTCCTTATCAACCAAACATAGAAAAGTGTTTTCCACAGTGTTCTCTTGTCTTTTCCCTCACTAAATCCATGAACAAACAGAGCCTAAAAGAAACTATCCCGTAGATAGCAACCGAACAATTAGTTCAAAGAAGGAACACCGCAACTACCAATCTAAGCCAGATCATCATTACCACGACTACCCCTGTCAAATTATAGGCGAAAACCAAAATTCAAAACAGTCAAAAAAAAAGGAAGGTATGCTCGTGTATGATTCAAACCTCATTACAAGGAATGGATGATCACAACACTGTCGAAGACGTAAGAGAAGCTCCAAAATAGAAGCATAATTATGAAGAACCCGTCCTTGCTCAACAAATTGATCAAATTTCACCTGAACAGATGCAAATCAACATGAGCAACACAATGTGAAGAATGGAAGCAACAAAAGAAAATTGAAAGTGGAATACCTTGGATCTTTTAAACAGAGCCTCATAGAAGTCCTTTTCAGTTTCTGTAAGTTCGCAGTATACCACCTGAATATCCGCCGGTGGGAGAACTAAAATTGGTCTGCAATAAGGAAACGTAAAGATTCAAAATTGTAAAGGTTAGAGAACACAAACAGCAATAAAACAAGATGAGTTGATTTCAGATTTGCTTACCTTCCTTCTCGGTCTGTGCTAGACTTTGTTCTTCTCAACATAATGCGCCTTAAAATAGATTGGACAAGTTTCAAACCTCTCTCATCACCCTCCTCGTAAGGCTTTTGAATAAGTTTATTCCACCTATATCAATTCCAAAAAAAAAGTTTAAAATACCCCACATACAACTCATTTTGGAAGACAATGAAGAATCTATAAAATTTGCCCGCCAAAGAAAATACAGCTAAAATTATTCCACATTCAACAAGAATACCCATTTTTACTACTTGTCAGAAACAATGAAAATATATTTCTAGCTGTTGATAGTAAAAGACCATAAAGAACATTAATAGCATCTCACTTGTATATTTGACACCCAGTTATTGTATTTTTCTCCTACAAAAATTTTTAGGGATGTTAACAGCAGATTATTCCCTTATCGCTCCATTGGTAACTTGCATTATGCCAAGTAAACCATTTAGAAACCCTCAAGAATCTCAAACCGAAAAAAACAATACACTGAGTTCTTGATTTCAAATCATCAGGTTTTTTTTAGTGGACACATTTCGGGGCAAAAAAAATGGAAAGCAAGGCACTTGCTTTGGGACACAGGAAGTATCAATATTAAATTCCTCACGATAGCCAGTTCAAATCATCCCATCAACAAATTTTGTTAACAAAAGTGCCATGCCAATCAACCAATAGACTTCCTCACCGTATACGCATTCTAGTAATTCTATCTCAATAATGTGTCTTCCTTTTTCAACATAAAAGATATACTTGTTCTACAAATCCTAGAATCTTGAGTATATTTTTTTTAAATAAAGAGTTCAGCATAATGGTGATTTCCAACCAACAATGTAACAAGCTAATGAAAAATAAAAACATAGAGACAAAGGGAAAAAAAAAAACAAACAAACAAACAAGAGAAAAACATCATCAGAATATAAAACAGCTGATCATTTAAAGCCTTGTGTCAAAAAAAAAAACAACAAAGAAAAAGCAAACTTACCATGCCCAGTTTCCCCAAGGTTCCACCCTCAAAAACCGAAGGAGGCTATATATGTCCTCCAGGTTGTTCTACAACAGTGAGACAAAATGTTAGGAAGCTCACCAGACTTTTACAACAGTAAAAATATCTGCCATCTTTGCTTAATTAAAAAGTCTGCTCTGGGTAACTTATCTTAAATGAGCAAGGAGTACATAGCAAGCTTCATACATGATAAAGAAACCATTTGGGGGTATATATATATATACATATACATTTATATTTGTTATACCTGGATAGGAGTACCAGTAAGACACCACCGGCGATCAGCAACAATGGCAGCCGCAGCCATAGAAATTTGGCTTTTAGAAGATTTAATTGTATGTGCCTCATCTAGCACCACCCTAAACCACCTCACTGAGTAGAGCCCCCCATTGTCTTCAGCATCCTACAGTATGTATAAAAAGAACTTCAATTAACTACTTATACAAGAGAGTGAAAAACATTCCATTCAGAAATTTCTCCATTAATCCAAGATCTTTCAAGCTACCTCTGTCGAAAACTCTGAGGCTAACACTCCATATGTGGTTAATACAACATCTGTCTGAGCTAGAACTTTTGCATCCTTTGGTCTGCTTTGTCCGTAGTGAACATAAAGGGACAAAGACCCAGACTGTGCATGAGTTTCAATCTCTGCCTATCAACATACAAACACACGACTTCAGATTGCATCTCAATGCAAAGGTGAAAGGTCGTAGGAGCCACTTAGGCCACGTTTGGATGGCAGTAATCAATGCTGGGAATAGGTATCCCATTCTTATTCATACCATTCCTATATCTGGCACACCATTTTAGCAGATTTGTAATTGAGTATGCCGTAGCCATAGGATACGAAATCCCAATGACCGCGGGTATCTAAATCCCGTTATCTATGGTGGTATTTCAATAATTGATAATCATATTCCCATAATGTACATATAAGAAATTACTGCATTCCCGCGTTAAATCAATTTGAGTCAAACATTGTGATGGGAAATTGATAGATGTACCAAACCCATTTACTAATAGCAGCCAAACAGCCGCAAGAGAATTATTACAACTATTCAAAACCTAGGTAACTCTACCAGTAATGGATACCCACTCCCATCCTTGATTACCACCATCCAAACAGGGCCTTAGATTTCCAATAAAAACCAGCCAAAAAATAGCAGTACAGCTACCTTCCACTGACCCAAAAGAGTCATTGGGCATATTATCAGATTGCCACCACCAAATGTGCTCTTCTGCTTCAAAACTTTATTGAAACCAGAAAACTTCGTTGCTTTGTTTGGGAGAGTTTGAGATTGATCTGAAACATCGTCAACTTCACCGTTTTCACAAAAGGGCTGACTTGTGGATTGGCTACCTGATGAACCTCCTCTTCCGGAATGTGCAAGGAGGAGAGAGATGGTCATGATTGTCTTTCCAAGTCCCATGGCATCTGCTAAAATCTTCGGTACATGCTCAAGTCAATATGCAAGTACTGTCTAACCATGAGACAAAAACAATGAAATACCAAATTATTAATGTTAACGTACTCCTCCTCTGGCCATTTGAAGGGTGCTTGGAAATTCTGTCGTTGCATCGCCAGAAAATGCATTCAAATAGACAACAAGATTCCTCCTAGAAACACACACATCCTTTCAAAAATGGAGTTTTAAAGTAGGCAAAAACATTGTCAAATCGTGAACTAAATCATCCATAATAAGATCCACTTCTTGTAGAAAATAAGTAATAACATGCATATATAATGTATACGAATAAAAACACACGTACAATGCCTAAAATGAACATACAACAATTTAACACTGGTTTCATGTGATATCAGGGCTCAAAATGTTGAAATTTTTTCCACTTAGATCATCAAAGTCCAAAAGTACGAATCTCGGGTCGGGAATCATATCAGATTGCATGAAACTCGAATTAAATTGTATAAATCAACCGATTCTAATACCCATTGGAAAAACTACGAGCTATGAATCATATAGCACACAACAAAATACTCTCATATGGTAAACATCAAAATACTTGTCTGCAAGACGATACGCATCCCAACATGGGTGAAGTGTTGTTGCTGCCTCATCAAGGCACTGTCCTTTCTCCAGTTGAATCATCCAATGTAGTGCCTGCTTTTGGTAGGGGCGAAGTTCACACTGAATGGTACTGGGTGGTTCCATTTCCTAAAGACAAATATCATGGTCATTTAAACCCTCTTTACGCATATGCAAGCTCTATGAACAATAAAGAAAGAGAGGTGCTAAATACACCCGCCCAATTTCTCTTTACAACGGACTATCCAGTGACGAGGAGTATGTGCAGCATCTCTTGTTGTACATGTGGGTGTAGAGAGAAATGTGGTGTGTGTATTTAGTAACTCCCCAAAGGAATCCTCGACATGACATACCTCAAGCTCAGAACTATCACCAACGCCAACAATATTGTCAAGATCAGTGTCCGGAATAGACTCCTCATTTTCAACTTTGATTCCATTTAGAGATGGGTTTTTAACCTTGTTGATGTGTAGCAATGAGGCAGGAACACCAGAGCTGTCCTGTTCAATTAAAATCATACACTAAAGTCTGCAGTGATTGAAAGAGACTGCATTCACCAATAACTTCGTTTATATCGTACCTCTGAACGTAGTGGTCGCTTCCTTGTGTAAAAATCACCGGGAGTGACTTCTGCCTAATTATAACGTAGTTAAAAATAAAGTGAATCTACAGAAAGACAAAGTGACCATATAATATTTTTCTCCAGATCGGTACATGATCAAATTACCACATTCTACCCCTATTATTTTATTAAAATATTATATTTCATACCCAACATAAAACCAACCTAATCAAAACACTGTAAATCTCCGGGTTTAAAACATAAAAGCAGAGTATCACCTTCTTAAAAGGGACTAGTCCGAGCAACCGGAACAGATTTGGGAGGGGGTGAATGAGTGATTCATCTGAGGAACTGCTAGCTGCTTTGAGTGAGGTCTGGTGGCTTTTACGAAACATGGAACTGTTGATATACACACTGCACAGAGTACACAATTGTAACTAGTCAATCAGTCCATCGACTCCATCCATTATCCATATATAAAGTCAAAAACACCATAAGTCACGTGGCTTTTGCGAAACATGGAACTGTTGATATACACACTGCTTCAATAAAAAAATTGGATCTGAGTCAATCAGTCCATCCATTTTCCAGATATGCCGTTAAGAACACCAAATAAAAAATTAAAAATAAAAAAACTTTCTTTTTTCTCATATTTGGCTGTTATTTCTTGGTGTTACGGTAAAGGCTCGGACAGCATTTTTGGATGAGATTAGACATAGAGAGTTGCACAGGAAATGGGTCTGGTCGGAGCGATCCTCTAATGTCAATGCCCTAACAACAGACAAGTATGAAAATGCAAGTTTGACTATGCGAGAAACCACCTTAGACAAAATTATGCATACTATTAGATATGTATCTAGTTTGCCCCTCGCTACACTCCAATGTAACTGGGATTAACACTTACGGACTATTTTACCTTTTTCCTCATATGTATAAACACATACAAAACCGTTGCACCTTCAGCATACCTGATAGTCAAAAGAATGGTGTCCATAATTCCCAATACCGGCGGAGCATATTTGCAAGAACCCTCGATGCGGACCTTCTTATCTCTCACAAGGGGCAAAAGACATCGTGCCCACTCATTAGGTATTCTACCAATCTGTCCAAAATCCCAATAAAGTCATGCATCACGATCACGTGTAAAAAATCCAATAAACAATAAAGGGATTTGTTTTCTTTTTTCGTTTCTTTTTTTATCATTTTACTTTTCTAAATCTGCAAACCAAACTGAACCTAAAACACATAAATAATGGATAGAAAAAAAGAAAATAACATTAGAAATTACAAATTTCCAAATAGAAAAGGAATTTTCCAATTGTATTTTCAGCATATTTCTCGTTCTACTTCCTATTTAACTCACTGTTTTCTTACTAACCAAACAAAGAAAAAAAATTTACTCATGTTTCCAACTCCTTCCTCTGGCCAACGTGAACCAAAAGTAGCTTTATTTTCAAACTGGTTTCTAAGAACTTGCAAACCCAAGTCATGTTTTCTCCGCATTTCTGTTTCTTATAATTTCTAACAAAAAAGAAAGCAAGTTTCCAAATATCAACCATGAATCTCATAATACCTCTCCACAATCTTTAGTAGAGAACCTCACAATCTCCGAACAAGCAGCCGCAACCAGCCGCCCTCGACCACCGCCAAACTTTCCCGGCGACGGCGTACTAACAACATTCTTCAAAGGAAATGTGAAATTCACTTCATCACCAGACTTCAAACTCCTCCCTTTACATGTCGACAAGCCCGAAACTTCACTGCAACCCACGAACCACCACTCACTCGCCATCAAACTCAAACACCCACTTGAACCCGTCACTGTTTCTCCATCAAAATCACTCCCATTTGAATTTCTAGGGTTTCGGGTACCATTTGAATCCTTACCCAAATACGAATTCTGTGTCAAATCGCCAACTGGGTTCGGATTTTCCTCAACAGTTCGACCTTTCGAGCCCGGATTTTGATTCGAAAACTCGGGTTTTCTTCGAATTTCTGAATTGCTGTCTCTGTTACTGAAACTAGGGGTATCGAAGATGATGTTAATGGCGGCTGTGACGTCATTGTTCGCCATGTGAAGAGCTCGAATGATGTCCATGTCGGAGTATTCTTGACCGATGATGGATCGAACTGTTGTTACTAGTTCGTCTGTGACTTTGTTACCCATCTGGATTCTCGAACCCTAATTGAAAAAGGAAGTGATTTGAGAGACTACCAAAAAAAAAAGAAAAAGAAAAAAGATCGAGAATTTTCTGAGATGGGTTAATGAGTTTGGGTATTGGAAAAGCCTCTAGAAGGAAGAAATGGCAGGGTGTGTAAGAGAATACTGCGATGATACACTTCCCGCCATATTCTTGATACAATTACGCGTGAATTTTTCCCTCTTTGAGGAGAAGTTAGGGGTTGTTTGGGTAACTCATAGGTACCTTTGGTTCATAGGTCCTATGTATTCAAATGTTTGGTAGACTTATTTACTCCGTATTAGGTTACGTTTATTTTTGGAGGTTGAATTAATAGTCCATTTTTAAATGAATATTCTCATGCCTATATGCACTTAAACAGGGAGTGTACAAGAAAAATCGACACCGAAATTGACCGACCAAATCGAAGGCATTCGGTCGGTTTTCAAACTTATAGTTCAAGAAGAAAATCGAAGCGACCGACCGAAACACCCCAAAACCCCGACCAAACCGACCGAACCGAGGCTATTGGTCAGTTTTTTTATGTGGAAAAACCGACCGTGAACACCCCTAGGTGTACGTGGTCGCTTTTTTCAATATTTGTTTTTAAAATCCACCTAATAAATTCTGTCGTTTTTTCGATTGTTTTAAGCTTATACATTCATTTAATAGGTTGCCGAGTAGACTTTTTAGTCGATCAATTGTTTGATTATCGACTTTTTTCACCCCTAGCTTAAACAATAAGGACTACTAACCTCTCATATTTAATTTCTGACAATTCTAGGGACACAAACACTCTATCTCTTCTGGGTGTCATTGTGAGGTCCGATAATTTCAATGGACCCCACAATGTCACTCGGAAGAGAGATTGAGTGTTTTTGCCCAAAATAGGGGGGTATGTATTAGTTTTCCCGAGTATTCAATTAAGATGAACTAGTTATACAATTCTCCTCTTGATTGCTAAACAGTAGTTTTCAACTAGTAGTATAAAGAATATAATGTAATTATGCCTGAACTTGATATAATATATGGGACAACGTTTCAATACTTTTTCTAGCTACTTTTCATCATATTTTAAAATATTTTTAGTCCACTTATATGCTACATGGACACACTTGAACACATGAACCAATCACACTCCAAAACATTAAAAGAAAATACCCAAGAAAAAAGCACCCAAGTCTTTTCATCATTATATTGCATTTTCCTAATAATGTTTGTATTTAGTTATCATTACTATTGGTCCACTTGGCACAGCTTATTTTCTATGATTTAATTGCAAACCAAAAAAATATGTTTGATCAAAAGTTAACCAAAGTAACTTTTTATTTTTGTGATTGGCTCTCATTATTTGGGATTTAATTGTATTGGCTGGTTTGCCATGCAGTTTCATTTTGACTTTTATATTTTATCAACAAAATGTGTAATGAGAAAAATATATTCAAGAGGTTCTTTAAACAATAGGAGATATATCTAAAGTGAACTGGGTTGAGTGAACTTATTCAGTGAATTGGATTTTAAGCCTAAATGAACCCACGGGTCATCGGGGCGCACGGATCAGCGGAGCACCCAGCGGATTCTTTTAGGCTTAAAATTCAGTTCACTGGGTAAGTTCACTCAACCCAATTTACTTTAGATCCTTCACCTTGAACAATATACACTTGTTACGAATTTTGTAATCTACGATCTTCTCCAACAACCTTTACTTGTAGTGGTGTCATAGGTTCGGTTTAGTCAATTTTAAGGAAATTTCAAAATCAATTCGGTTGATTTTGTTTGTTTAGTAGTAGTATAATTTTATTTTTTTTTTGCTCAATTTTTATACTGTTGTAATATTTTGATAAAAAAAAAACAATTAATTCAGCCGGTTAGTTCAATTCAATTGATTGACACTCCTACTTAGTTGTCACCTTCATCAAGGCCTAACAGTTAACATACATCCAACTCACAAAGTGTAAAACCACAAGCAATCGGTTCTCAACCCAAACAAATCCTAACACTATCAAACAAGCCCAAAGGCCCAAACCTCCTATACATTCAAATCACACGACCAGCTACAAATACCTTTACAACAATCAAAAAACCTAAGTATTTTATTTCAAAGAAATCGACTTGGCAAATAATCATTTTTTTGGCCCCATCTAATTTCCTCATGTAGTTTGAATGAAAGTTTATTGGAAATTATGTTACTCCGTATTTTCTATCCTTAGTTTATCACCAATTTTGGAGCTTTTTTTTTTTTTTTTTTTATGAAAAAGGTGCGACAAGTTTACATCTGCTTTTATAGTCATTCTAACCCAATTTAAGTAACTATTTTGAAGAATAAAATTCAAATTAACCAATTTAAAGTTATAATATATTTATTTTCCGTTGGAATTAGTAACATAATTGGAATACATTAGGTCATCCATAGTGTGGCTGACTAAAAGCCAACTCACTAGAAATTACACTTAAGACCATCCACAATGCTCAATGGTAAAAAGAATCAATTAATAGTGGAGCAGTTTTAGGGAGACTCCCTATTTGAGATTCTCTTAGTCTGAATTTGCTTTAAATTACAAAAAAAAATAGTTTCAAATACACCTACTTTATATTGAAAACTGTTTCTTTCCATTTGTGGCAAATTCAGACTAAAAATTTCTAAACGAGAGTCTCTCCAATTTTTTCTTAATAGTGTCATGTGTCGTCTTTAACTCGTGAGTCAGTAGTGCCTTCATTAACATGTTGGCCTCATATTGTTCTTTTCAGCAAAAAATAAAAAAATTATTAGCCTCAGGTATGTTTGATAACCCAATTAAGTTATGAAAATGAAATTTTTCAGCACTTATTTATTTTCAGTGTGTTTGATAACATACCACTTAATTGAAAAACTAACCCAAAACTTACTGAAAACTTTAACGGCCCGTTTGTTTCACGGATTATTTTAGGTGGATTCTGATTACTAGGAATCATAATACCAGTAATCACTTTACTAGGAATCTGAATCCCTGCAGATTGTTTGGTTCACCTAGAATTCTAGCTGGATTTAGAATCTAGTGTTTGGTTGGGTCAAGGAAAATGAAATGGAAATATTGTTAAATACCTAAGCTACCCTTGAAGGCTAAAAAAATATATGAGATAAAATCAAATTGTCAACCCTCTAAAAATGGAGGGTGATTGAAAAAAAATAATGGTATAAATCTAAAAATCAATGACACATAAAAAAATGAGATAAATAGAGTAATTAAGACATGAAAATGAGTCTAAACTATTACATGTAGTTAAAATATATTTGAATAATAACAAAAGATATTTTATATTTTTAATCTTAAAACATGTATAGGTCTAACGTACAAATCACAATATGCCAAATATGTAGTTATTGTAATATCATATAGACTTTTCAATCATTAACAAATAGCAACCCAAATTTGAATTCAGTCATTAAACTAATACTCCATCAAATATAATGTTTCAAGCATAAGAAATCATCATAAACAATCTCATCTACCAATCTCTCCATTTTAGAAAATAGTAATAATTATAATCATAAATTTCTTCTGATCACATTATTTGTTTGTTTAATAGTCTAATAAATGCTAGTTTAGGTATTATGAAAATAGTAAATCAAAACCCCAGTAATCCTTAGGAATACCACCTCTAAGCTATGATTTAGAATCCACCCTATTTTCCACATTTGGGTGAATTCTAACTCCAGTGGGAGCACAATTCTTTAAATATTCCACGAACCAAACAAAGATATATTTTAAGATTACTAGTAATCTTCGGGTGGAATCAAAATCCACCCTAAGAATCCATGAACCAAACGGGTCGTAAGTGAAAAATTTCTACTGAAAATAATCGCTGAATGCATTCCATTTCAGTACTTGAAACACTGTTTTAAGTATTGCAAATTCAATTGCTTAAAATTTTCAGTACTTAATTTTCAGTTTTATCAAACACCCCTTTCATATTTTAACACGTGGCAAACAGAGCACACATTTATTTGCAAATTTGGCACACAATTGTGTGCAATTGTGCGACATAAGTCATTAAACAACTTGCTAGAATTACCAGATAAGTTAATAACAAGTATTCGTGGGATCCATATTTAATGGACACGGTAATGGATTCAGCTTTAGTATAAACAATATTTCCACCCCTTTTTAACTTTTTTCCTTTTTACTTTAAATATTTAATTATTGTTTCTGATCTTTTTCCTTCCAACCGTAATAGTTCAATGTTTCTAATTTCTATTGGCTACTTAGGGTGTGTTTGATAAAATTGAAAATTAAGTACTGAAAATTAAGTACTGAATTTTAAGTACTGAAAATTTTAAGCGTTTGAAATTTTATTCCTTAAAACAGTGTTTCAACTACAGAAGTAGAATGCATTCAGTGATTATTTTCAGTATAAATTTTTCACTTAAAGTTTTCAGTGGTTTTGGAGCTACTTTTTCAATTAAGTTGTATGTTATCAAACGCACTGAAAAAGAATAAGTGTTGAATCTTTTTATTTTCATCACTTAATGGGGTTATCAAACACATCATTACTTTATCATGTTGGATTTATCATATAATTGAGCTTTGAGTTATATAATTTTAAACTCTCTATTTTGGGTCATGGGCTTCTTGTTTCTAAAACTCAAACTTAAAAGTCTTATAGTTTGATTTGACTTGAATCTCATATTAATTAAACATGAAACTTTTGTCCTCATATATAATTTCACTTGTTAAACTTATATAGTGAAAAGACTATCTTACGCGAGTGCAAAGGGAGTGTAAATCTCAAATTTGAGTCATCCAATTTAACTTAAAAATCGATACTTTGTATGGGCTTGAAATTCAGGGGGGCTCTCTATAGTTAAATGAGAGTAAACAATTGACATAAAGAGGGTCATTTGACATGCCAAATTTTGGCTATGCCATATATGGCAAAATAAATGGTTCATGTCATTTGTTGCTAACTCAGCACTTGAACCAGCTTTTGCCAAACTCATGCGATATCAATGGCTATACTTTGTTCTCAATGGTTGCATTAAATAAATTGACCACTTTGCCCTTCACAAAAACAATATAAATTTTGCATTCTACCTCAATTTCTATTATGCTCATTTTGCTCATCTGGAGTATTTTTTTTTTTCCTTGCATTTCATTTTTCTTGAAAAAAAAAAGGGAATACACTCAACAATCAACAAAGTGGGGAAAATCATTTACATAAATATACACATATACCAATAATTGCTGGAAAATAAATGATGAGTAATGCTAGGTGTACACAAATTTGCACACACTTTTGCACACAAATGCTTTAAATGCATGTACCCTGTGCTGTATAAGTGGTGCACAGAAAAGTGTGAAAAATTCAAACAGCACAAGGTACATGCATTTAAAGCATTTGTGTGCAAAAGTGTGTACAAAAGTTGTGTACACCTAGCATTACTCATAAATGATATATGAGAATGGTAGTTGTGCCAAAATATAGCATTTGATATCAAATGTAGTATTGGAGCAGAAGTGCCAAAATATGGCATTTTACACTATAATAATACCAAAAAACAACAACATTGATAGTATAAAAAATAACATGTTGCGTTATAGACGCTCTTAATTGAGGTAGGGGTAAAAACTGTCTCAACATTTGTAGTAAAGTGCTAGCATGGTGTTTCTATGAAAGGAAAAGAGATGAGGACTCAATTCCAATCAATGTAATTAGGTTGTGTGTTCAAATGGCAATGTTTGGAGGTTTAACATTTAAAAATTTTGGACTTAAAAAATTCAATACAAAAGATCAACTCTTTCCATATGCATTGCAGTAGATCCATTTCCTTTATTTTTTGGTCCAGCTTTCAAATAAAGCCTTGTTTGGCTCCTCTACTTTCTCTGTGAAATTTTTCCCTTTTTTTGTGAAGGTCGTTTAGGGAATCTCCTTCTCTCTTTCTTTGTTATTGCCTTGTTCCTTTTTTCTTTTCCTGTCAGGTATCTCTTTGGATTCAAGATGATAGATGTAGGTCAGACCAGTCTTGAAATAGTAGATTGGCTTTTTGGTCTTCATTGGGACTTGATTGGTGGCTTTGAAGCTCTCTTCTACAGTTGTGCAGCTTTTCATGGTTCAGTTTATGCTACCGTGGAAACTTTTCAAGCATCTTTGGTTGCTCCTTTTGGTGAAGTTTCTTCACTTGTTTGGGATTGACTTTGTGTCATCTTCTTTCTTAGGATGGTCTATATCATCTATAAGGTTGAAGTTGACCTGGGTTCCTGTTTTCTTGCTGCGGCAGCCCTGGTGGTGCAATAGTAGAGTTCTCGTGTAGATAGCGCAGTGTTCTATGGTCGTTAATGCTTCTCCTTCTATTGTTTTTCTAGTTGTTTTGCTGTTGTGGGTTTTTTTATTTTTTATTTTTTATATTTTGTGTTGTGATCTTTGTAATATTTGGTTATTATTAATAAACGTCATTTTGAGCCAAAAAAAAAAAAAAAAAAAGAAGAAGGGATTCCATCAATTAATGACCTTTTTCATATACATAGTAAATTTTCTTGTTGGAGTATTTAATACTAGTAGTAGTTTGGATGCATGTGCCAATTATGTATCTTTAACTAATAGAGAACAGTACTACTATTTCAAAGAACAAAAATTAAAAAGAAACATGTTAAAAAAGTGTCCCCACATGTAAATTCAAGCTTTCCTAACGAACAGAGGACGGTACTACTATTTCAAAGAACAAAAATTAAGAAACATGTTAAAAAGTGTCCCCACATGTAAATTCAAAAGCTTTCCCGCCATTTCTTTGAATTGTCACTTACTGGTCATATATCTCATCAAATTGAAAGCAAGTAGTTATTGCCAATTTGACCATAGAGGCGAATCGTTGGAACTAAAATATTTTCATTAATTTAGCCGAGTCAACTCAACGCAATCCGAGTCATTCCCGCTTCTATGATAGAATCATTAGAATGTGATTTCACTTTTAATCTTAGTCCTTTTTTTTTTTTTTATTGGGGTTAATTACATATACACCCCATATACTTAGTCCGTTTTGTCAATTTGCCTCACACACTCCAAATCAGTTAAATTTAACAAATATAAGTCATGTTTGGCAATAACTTTTGGAGTTTATCGATAACTATGAATTCCAAAAGCTAAGGCCTCGTATGGGAAAGTTATGGTTTTTGATTTTCAGTTTTTGTATTAATGTTTGCCTCTAATTCAATACAAAAAATGAAAATCAAAACTGGAAATCAAAAACCATAACGTTACCATGCAAGCCCTAAAATAACTTATTTAACAAAATAGTCTCTGCAACTGTCATGGGCCAAAAGCTATCTTGGACAATTTATATCAATCGCAATTTTTTTGTGATTTATTGTATAAGAAAAAGAAGGTACCAAACGGTACACAAGGGGTATTAGTGACACGTTTGAGACTAAAATGGGCAAATTAAAAAATGTGCTCACCGTAAGGGGTCAAAGTGATAAATGATCCACTAAACAAACTTTTGTTTTGTAAATTTTAACAGAATTAGTAACTATTTCACTTTAGTGCAAAGTGCATGGGTATTAGTAGGGATGGCAATTTACTCCTCCCTGTTGGTAATCTGCTTCACTCCGCTCCTAATGGTAAGGAGTTGGAGTCTAATAAAATCGTAAAGGAGTGAAGTTGGTATGAAGAAACAAAACTCCTGAAGACCCCAAACTCTTACTCCGACCCAATTATGTTTTAAATTACTAAACTACGCTTAGTACTATAAGTAATTTACCCCGTTGACCGTTGGTAATCCACTCCACTCCTACTCTTGATTGTGTTTAATCACATTGTGGTTTGCTATTTTGCTATATTTTGCAACACTCTAATAATGTTAATAGTGTTTCAAATATATTTTGTTGTGGATGAACTTTTGATTATAGATCTTTTTAGTTTTTTAATTGATGTATAAATTGGTAAATGGAGTAGGAGTGAGTTGGAGTGGAGTAGGAGTGGGCAAAAATAATAGGAGTTGGTATGTTTCATGAGTAGGAGTGGAGTGGAGTAGGAGTGGCCATATATATTAGCAGAGCAGAGTAGGAGAATGGCGACTTTTATTCCACTCCGCCCCGTTGCTATTCCTAGGTATTAGTGACACGACTTGAAGTATAGGTGTAACACCCGTACCCGTAAAAGAAGGCTGATGTGGTATTAATATATATTAATTAAAGATAATCATAAGATGGTTTAGGTGGGGTTATGAACCCACAGGTAAAAAGGTGTTCAAATGCGGACACAGATAAAAGTCCTGTGAAAGGCAGGACTGGTATAAAAGTGGGGCCTGACGAAGGTCTAAATGACGTGAATTGCATATCGATGTCATTATATGTTTGTATGAGTACTTGTTTAAATGCTTAAAGATATTATTATGTCTTATGATGGGTTAAGGAGACCAATTTGGGTACTCATGTGAGGGGGTAGTTAAATATAATTAATAATTAGTAAGTTTAATAGCAACCTCATAAATTATGTGGGACCACGTTTGGGACCCACGCAGAACCTAGATTAAACTCATTTAGAAAAGTTGGGTAATTAATGTAATTAACATGGGGGTTTCATAATAAAACATAAAGAAAGTGGGGGAGGTAAATGGAATTATGGAACATGTATGACAACACATATGCATGTATAGCATATGTGTCTTCTTAGAATCAAAACATAGGTGGAAATTTAGGAAAAAGAGAGAACGAGAGCTCCCAAGTCGGCGACGGAAATTCACGAGACGTA
The DNA here is from genome assembly GCA_033977485.1 of Hydrangea macrophylla. Taxonomy (NCBI): domain Eukaryota; kingdom Viridiplantae; phylum Streptophyta; class Magnoliopsida; order Cornales; family Hydrangeaceae; genus Hydrangea; species Hydrangea macrophylla. The sequence continues at coordinate 95,643,579 of CM066997.1, read as the reverse complement.
TCTTGCCGTTCCTCTGCCGTCAGGCGCCAGATTTACGATCCGAGACCACTTTTGGACTCGTGGAGGTAAGAGGATCACATGCATGTAATTTGTTTTCAGTTTCGATAACATTTTTCTGGTGACCATTCTTGATAGACGATGTTTGATGTATCAAACTTATGTAGGAATTACATGCACCGGTGGAATTTGGGTTGGAAATTTGCTAGAAGTTGGAATTTCTTAGCTTAATTCGTTAGTAAATCGAAGAGGTGAGTGTTCTAATCCCAAAATTGGGTGTTTAGTTATGTTAGTATGATAATTGTTGTTCATAGTTGCTTAATTCATGCTCATGTATATATGTGTTGATGAATTTGGGTTAAAAGCATGTTAGAAATGTGAAAGTGTTATGCTTATATGCAAAGTCGCTTGTATACTTATGTGGATCAAAGGGAAATCAAGTAGTGGTCACCAGTTATAGGTCCCATATGTAAGGGATATGAAGTCCTCAATGAGTAGGACATGGTGACGACCACAATGAAATGTCGGTGATGCCTTCGGGGTCACAAGAGAGTGTGTGTTGCGCTATATGCGCCAAAAGTGAGAAAGATCCGGGGAGAGAAGGACCTGGGGGTGGTGGCTGGAATGACTTGACTATCCAGAGATCAAATTGTTGTTGTTTATAATAATTGTTGCATTTACATACTTTGCATTCCAATAGCATGATTAGTTCTCTCACTAAGTAAAAGCTTAAACAAAAAATATGTTTTCTGTTATGGTTATTGAATAACCACCGCAGGTAATACACGAGAAGGGGAGAGAAAATGATCCACACGACGGGTTAGGCGTGGGAGTTGTGTCCATGTGTATATGCTCATATGTCTAGCTATTTTTATGCCTAGAGTGTATCTTTTGTTGGCAATGTAAATGTATCTTGAGTTCTTTTTGAAAACTTGTAATATGTAAAGTTGGGTGTTATTGGTTGTCTATGCACCAAAACATGAGTTGAGCTTGCAAGTTGTAAGTTATGTATGTTGGGAGTGAAGTTGAAAGAAGCTAGAGCTTTGGTTGTAAAGCTTATCTTGTTTTCCTTATGTTAAATAGTTATGTAGGTATTGGGGGTAATGTGATGCAAGTTGATGTTTTAGTGAAAGGGTTAATGGGTTTGAATATTAAAACAACCTTTCACATGAGATCATGTACATGTTTGAATGTTGAAAGAACTTGGTTTCATGTTAAAGGTGATTTCTATAAGTTCCATGGTATGTACTTGAGGTGTTGAGCTTACCTTGACAAGAACATTTCCTTTTCCTTACTAGCTTTGTAAGTTTGAGGTTTTTATGGCTAGTTCCTCATTTAAATGAATATGGATTTTGTTTTAAATGTTTGGAAATGGTTTGAAAAACTCTTATGATGTTTGGATAAAGTTTTGAGACACTTGGGAGTGCTTTCCAATTGGTTTTGGATGTGTTTAAAGGGAATGATATGGTTTAGTCAAGTTTTGATAGAATTTTATTCATGCTTAGCTAAATGTTGGGAAGTAGATGCAAGGTTGTGTTATAATATTGGGTTGAATGGTTTCTTAGTGGTTGAATGAACTTATAAATATTTTTGAAATAGTTTTTGAAGTGCCCAAGAAGTTTGGTTGGGTTTTGATATGTTTAACATGTAAAAATCTGGGTTTTAGCAGTAGGAAAACTCTTCTGCAAAATCCGGATCGATTCGGGTCTGGTGCGGATCGATCCGGGGCATCTGGAGGTGCAAAATATGACTTTCTGCTAAAACCGGATCGATCCGGATTTGGGGCGGATCGATCCGCTAGTCTGGGTTCAGCCCGACGACTTTTACGGAAATAAGCATAACTCTCTCTAGAAAATTCGGATTCGCGCGTCGTTTTTTGTGTTGGAACCGGGACTCAAAGACCTATCTTTTGGTATAAAATTTTCTATACTTTATTAATGACAATTTTTCCCATGGGGCTGTTTTGTGTCAATAGAACTGTTTAATGAGGTATAATTCATATTTTTCTTAGTGAATTAAAGGTGTTTTGATGTGTGGGCTTGTTGCACGTGTCCCAACTCACCTGAGGTGGGTTGGAGGTGTGACAATTTTTGGTATCAGAGCAATAGGTTAGAGCCTTGGGGGACGAGTGACGAATACGATATTTAAAAAGCATAAAAGAATATGAAGCAATGACGATCATGCATACATGTTTATTTAGCATGCTTAAAAGTTGTTTAGCATGCATAGCATGTTATTTATGTTAACATGCATGTAAATGATTATGAGGATGTCGGGCTTAATTGTTTAGTAGTAATGGAATCCAAGAAAAGACCTATATCATAATAAAGAGTAAAACGGGTGAAAAGAGTTGTATAGATAATAGTAAGGGCAGTAGGAAAAAGCACAGGAAACTCCGAATTCAAAGGGAAAAATAGAACCACCAGTCATAGAAAAGTTTCTAAAAGAGTCTCGATAATGACATGAGAGTAAGTGATCAGGGAAAAGTCAAAGTGAAAGTTGAGATATGCTTAAACCAACAAGTGTGGGGAGTTCATTGTTAAGTGATGTTTTAAAGGTAAAGAATCCATGTTGTATGATGTGTAAGAAGTGACATTGGGGTACGCTACTTGAATTGTTATGCTTGTAGACAACTTGGGATACTTGTGAAGTCTTATCTAAATAGGGGTACACGGTTCAAGGGTAATTGCTATGAATGTGGTCAACAGGACTACTGGGTATATAACTATTTTTAGGGTTCAAGCTTTCTGACATCTAAGACTACCTCGAAACTCATTCACCTGTAATGAGGAGAGAAGCACGAGAAGGTACAATTTCTTAACTAATCTTTGAGTCACCATGAATATCAGGTAATGTGTGGGGTTATTTATTTGTCAATCAATGCAAGTATTTCTACTTTCGAAAGAACTATGTACTGGTTATATCGTAATGATTGTCAAATGATCAAGCGTATTATTGGGAATTTGGGAGGTTGGCTTAACAAGTGATATTTTAATCAGGGTATTCATGATTGGCTCTGGTATACCAGGGATAAAAGATGTAAGAGTAATATGAAATTGTTAATAGTGGTTCTATTGTTATTCTTCGAATGCTCAACTGGGTATAGATAAGTTGCGAATCAAGGATTGTAGAAGTGACTGTATAATGCTTGGGTACTGAGTCAAATGGAGTTTTATTTTCAAGATAGTCAATATAATGTTGTCATTCTATATTGTGAGATCATTAGAGTTGTTGGCTAACTGAGAGAAGGTTGTTAGAAGTTTTTATAAATAAAACATGCGCATCAAGAAAATGTGGTATAAGGATAATATATAATATTATTAACCATAGAATGGTGTTGATAGGTACTCAACGTTTAAGAAAACACTGGGTATGATATGATTGTCAATCAAGTAACTATAGTATGATGGGTAGTAGATAAGTGTTGAATTGAACAAGCTTCTATTTTCTGCAAAATTGACGTAATTTGATTATTTCATGTTGTGTCATTATTTAAGTTACTGTGTGGCGAGGAAGAAAAGTCAAAAGTTTGTACTTATCAGAGTAAGAGTACACATTGAATTGAGTTTGAGAATATTTTGACAGTGGGAGTTTTGCATATGCATATGGGCTATTTTGATAGTGGGTGAAATCTTGAATACATTATGAGAAGACTAATTGAATAACTTGTTGAGTAGAGGATAATTGAATTACAAAAGGCTTGAATTTGAACTATAATTAACACTTGGGGTAGTGTATTGAAGGGATTATTTGGCATTATTACGAAAAGACAAACGGAACAACTAGATTGGGTATTGCAAATTTGGAATTGAATGAAGCTACAGTTGAGAATAGATATGAAAAAAGAAAATGAATGAATATTTGACTAATCTTAGATGAATTAGTACTTTGACCAAAATCCGATAATGGTTAATGAAAGATTAAGGTAATGGAAATTATGAGGATTTTGGTATAAAAAAAAAAAAAAAAAACCCAGAGCAGACGATGATTGTAATGATATTTAAAGTAACCTGAGCACCCTTATTGACTATTGATGTTAGGAACTAAGTATCTGAGATGTATTGGGATGAACTTGTGATGGTGTTGCAGATTGACTGTTCTATTTGATATCAGGGTATTTTGTTAGAGGTGAAAGCTTATGCTAAAGATTAGGTTATATTCCGATAAAGTATGTAACGAGATTTTCGATGTTTGAAGCGGTTGAAACTTTGTGGAAAAGAAATGAAATGATAGAAGACGAGAGGTTGATAATATTTATAATCGCATAACAGGTTTGGTTATTTAGTTGGGGTATGAGTGAATGTGTTGGGAGTTAAAGAATTGATTTGAGAAGATAATGACCTTAAACCGATTGATTAGCTTTGAGGAAATTTGTTAATTATAACAAAGTACTATGTTAGAAATTGGGCTAAATGGCATTGAAACGATTAGATTATTTTCACAGAAGATTGAAATTGTAAGAGTATATTACAGGACACAAGGTTTAGAATAGACAGTGATGTTTCTACGAGTACGAAGTTTATAAGGGTGGGATTCAGAATATGGTCTATTTGACAGAAATTGAGTACGTGATGGAGGAAACAATTGGAACTCATGCTAGGCTATGATATGAAAACCTAACACTAGACAAGTAGAGTCAAGTGCTTGTTAATGCTACTAGTCAGTGATTAATGAGGGAAGGATAGTGTATGAATTGACTGCTCGAGAATAATTGGAAAGATTAAAATTGTTAGAAGCTAAAATTACTTTGGAAATTGGGAAAGCAAAGACTACCGTAATTTGGGTTCAACTGATAATATTGTGTCAGATTATAAGAAGCTGGCTTATGAGTTGTTTATTGTTCCGCAAAAGAGAGATATAGTAAGTTGTTGAGAAAAAAATTATCAAACTCTACTCTACGGAAAGAAGTGTTGAAATCTAGAAATTAAATAGATATTCCGAATGAAAATAGCTCAAGAACGAAATTCAGAAGATGTAATGAGATTGTGGAAATGAGTCGCTAATGATTGGGTATAGAATGGTACTAGATGCATTGTACTGTATGTGATGACTTGATAATCAGTTAAAAAGTGGTACAAATCTTCTTGAAGATTGGTTTAAAATCTGGGTACTATTAATTAAAGTTGAGATATTGCGATGACTATTCTAGATAAAATTGTAAAGCACTTTATGTGACGTGTTGTATAATGAGAAAACTAAAGCAAAGAGTCGAGGGTTCAAGGGGTTATTGTAAATGGTATTGGTGACCAATGAAAAAGTACATGTACGGGATAAACTTCATGATGGGGTTGTTAAAGTTAGCAGGATTGAGTTTCCAACATGTGAGTAATTGTGAATAGGTTGACCGAGTCAACTAATGGTTATTGGTTAAAGCTGCGAATTTGCAAGGATTATTTGAATTATATGTGAAAGGAAACTGTAAGATTGTGTAGACATTGATACTTACCATTTCCGGAACGACGTATGTGAATGTATTGAAATTTTGACGTTTTGCAAGAAGCAATGGAAATGAAACCGAGTCGTAGTAAAATGATTCACTGCAAGCTAATGATTAGCGTGAAAAATGTACTACATGTAATTGAGTTCTATTATAAAAAAAAATTAAAAAATAAGGAAGAGTATCTATTGTGGGGAAAGAAATGTTCCTAACAGTGTTATCATTGGTAGGTAATATGAGTTGAAGGATTGAAAGAAATGTGAACCGGTAACCTATCGATTAAGGTTGTAGTCAGATTCAACCAACGAGATGAGATGTGTTTCAAGCATTCATGTTATAGTGTTAATCGTCAGGTTTGAATCGAAGGTGTTTGTGGATTGTTGGAAATTCGAGAAAGAAAAAAAAATGTGTGTATACTTCTTTGATACTATGAGATGAGGAAAGTTTGGGGACAAACTTCTTAAAAGGGAGGGAGAAATGTAACACCCGTACCCGGAAAAAAAGGCTAATGTGGTATTAATTAAAGATAATTAAAGCATAAGATGGTTTAGGTGGGGTTATGAACCCACATGTAAAAAGGTGTTCAAATGCGGACATAGATGAAAATCCTGTGAAAGGCAGGACTGGTATAAAAGTGGGACCTGACAAAGGTCTAAATGACGTGAATTGCATATCGATGTCATTATATGTTTATATGAGTACTTGTTTAAATGCTTAAAGATATTATTATGTCTTATGATGGGTTAAGGGGACCAATTTGGGTACCCATGTGAGGGCGTATTTGAATACAATTAATAATTGGTAGGTTTAATAGCAACCTCATAAATTATGTAGGACTACGTTTGGGACCCACGCGGAACCTAGATTAAACTCATTTAGAAAAGGTGAGTAATCAATGTAATTAACATGGGGGTTTCATAATAAAACATAAAGAAAGTTGGGGGAGGTAAATGGAATTATGAAAAATGCATGACAACACATATGCATGTATAGCATATGTGTCTTCTTAGAATCAAAACACAACTGGGAATTTAGGAAAAGAGAGAGAACGAGAGCTCCCAAGTCGGCGACGGAAATTCATGAGACGTTTCTTGTTGTTCCTCCACTGTCCGGCGCCAGATTTACGATCCAAGACCACTTTTGGACTCCTAGAGGTAAGAGGATCACATGTATGTAATTTGTTTTCAGTTTCGATAACATTTTTTCGGTGACCGTTCTTGATAGAGAATGTTTGATGTATCAAACTTATGTAGAAATTACACCGGTGGAATTTTGGTTGGAAATTTGCTAGAAGTTGGAATTTCTAAGCTTAATTCGTTAGTAAATCGAAGAGGTGAGTGTTCTAATCCCGAAATTGGGTGTTTAGTTATGTTAGTGTGATAATTGTTGTTCATAGTTGCTTAATTCATGCCCATGTATATATGTGTTGATGAATTTGGGTTAAAAGCATATTAGAAATGTGAAAGTGTTATGCTTATATGCAAAGTCGCTTATATGCTTATGTGGATCAAAGGGAAGTCAAGTAGTGGTCACCAGTTATAGGTCCCATATGTAAGGGATATGAAGTCCTCAATGAGTAGGACGTGATGACGTCCACAATGAAATGTCGGTGATGCCTTCGGGGTCACAAGAGAGTGTGTGTTGCGCTATATGCGCCAAAAGTGAGAAAGATCCGGGGAGAGAAGGACTCGGGGGTGGTGGCTGGAATGACTTGACTTTTCCGGAGATGAAATTGTTGTTGTTTATAATGATTGTTGCATTTACATACTTTACATTCCAATAGCATGATTAGTTCTCTCACTGAGTAAAAGCTTAAACGAAAAATATATTTTCTGTTGTGGTTATTGAATAACCACCGCAGGTACGACACGGGAAGAGGAACAAAAATGATCCATACGACGGGTTGGGCGTGGGAGTTATGTCCATGTGTATATGCTCATATGTCTAGCTAGTTTATGCCTAGAGTGTATCTTTTGTTGGCAATGTAAATGTATCTTAAGTTCTTTTTGAAAACTTGTAATATGTAAAGTTGGGTGTTATTGGTTGTCTATGCACCAAACCATGAGTTGAGCTTGCAAGTTGTAAGTTATGTATGTTGGGAGTGAAGTTAAAAGGAGCTAGAGCTTTGGTTGTAAAGCTTATCTTGTTTTTCTTATGTTGAATGGTTATGTAGGTATTGGGAGTAATGTTAGTTGATGTTTTAGTGAAAGGGTTAATGGGTTTGAATATTAAAACAACATTTCAAATGAGATCATGTACATGTTTGAATGTTGAAAGAACTTGGTTTCATGTTAAAGATGATTTCTATAAGTTCCATGGTATGTACTTGAGGTGTTGAGCTTACCTTTACAAGAACATTTCATTTTCCTTACTAGTTTTGTAAGTTTGAGGTTTTTATGGTTAGTTCCTCATTTAAATGAACATGAATTTTGTTTTAAATGTTTGGAAAGGATTTGAAAAACTCTTATGATGTTTGGGTAAAGTTTTGAGACACTTAGGAGTGCTTTCCAATTGGTTTTGTATGTGTTTAAAGGGAATGATATGGTTTAGTCAAGTTTTGACAGAATTTTGTTCATGCTTAGCTAAATGTTGGGAAGTAGATGCAAGGTTGTGTTATAATCTTGGGTTGAATGGTTTCTTAGTGGTTGAATGAACTTATAAATGTTTTTGAAATAGTTTTTGAAGTGCCCAAAAAGTTTGGTTGGGGTTTGATATGTTTAATATGTAAAAATCTGGGTTTTAGCAGAAGGAAAACTCTTCTGCAGAATCCGGATCGATTCGGGTCTGGTGCGAATCAATCCAGGGCATCTGGAGGTGCAGAAAATGACTTTATGCTAAAATCGGATCGATCCAAATTTGTAGCGGATCGATCCGCTAGTCTGGATTCAGCTCGACGACTTTTATGGAAACAAGCATAACTCTCTCTAGAAAAATCGTATTCGCGTGTCATTTTTTGCGTTGGAACCGGGACTCAAAGACCTATATTTTGGTATAAAATTTGTTATACTTTATTAATGACAATTTTGCCCCTGGGCTGTGTTGTGTCAACGGAGCTGTTTAATGTGATCTAATTCATGTTTTTCTTAGTGAATTAAGGGTGTTTTGATTTGTGGGCTTGTTACGCGTGTCCCAACTCACCCGAGGCGGGTTGGGGTGTGACAATAGGGGATCAAGTGAAAACGGTCCAAGTACAAGGGGTGTATCTGTAATTAACCAAAAAAAATATATTATGCACTACACAGTGGGAGATAGTGCTCTCCCCATCGATAAACCCCCATCCCATGAGACTCAAACCCACAACCATTGACAGGTGAAATGGAATCCCTTACCACTAGTCATGCCTTGGTCTCTATTTCTTATTTCTTGTTATTGATAAACAAGGTAAATTATGCTAACAACCCCTAAACTATGACATTTTTTTCAAATACCCCCCTCAACTATAAAGCTCAACAAATTGACCCCTCAACTATCACAATATTTTCATTAATACTCCTTCGGTTAGGTTGTCGTCCAAAAAAAATGATTACTTTAGTATCATGTTACCAACACATGATCTAAATGCGCTAACAACATTACATTCTTGTCTATCCTTTGCGTTGTTGAAAATTTTAGAATAAAATTGCCTAAAATTTTTTCTACAACAAAGGATAATTTGTCCTAAAATTTCTAGAGACTCAATGGAAGGATAAACAAATGTCATGTTACAATTTTTTTTTTTTATTTTTTTGGTATAATATATTACTCGTATGATACAAAAACATTCGTTTTTTAGATGCAATTTTAACAGAAGATGTGTTAGTGAAAAAATACAATAGTTGAGGGGGCTAATTTGTCGAGTTTTACAACTTAAGGGAATATTTGAAAAGGAGTCATAGTAGAGAGAGTGTTGTTGTAATTTACTTGATAAACAATGTGCAATTTTCTTATTTTCCAAAAAAGTAATAAAAATAATCAAGGTGAGATCGTGAATGAAAAATGTATACAATGAAACTTCTTATACCCAAATTTTCGAGAAAGTGATACACCTGTAACACCATTTCCCTTTTTTTTTGGGTAAAATTATCCACATTGACTTACATTAAGTAAATGATAAAGTCATGATCTGTCACGCTACGCGCGGAAATAAGACACGTGGCACGCCACCAAGGCTCATCCAGTTCAATTAAAGGTTATAGTAGCGAAATTAAAAGTAGAAATCATCATTTTCAGAGTTATAAAAAGTTTTCCTCATTTGGAAAAACTTAAAGAAACAATTCATTTTGAAAACAACAATCCAGTCGACTGCTTTGTCCATTGTAGAAACTCAGAACCTTAGCATCCCAATCCAGTCAACTAACATCCAGGTCCAGTCAACTGTGCCATCAAATCTTCCAGTCGACTAGTACTTGTCCAGTCGACTGGATTGGATCCAGCAAAATGCAAAGTTTTTCAACCACTTTGCAGTCAACTGTTTTAAAATTATCGACTGGTTTCCTGAAAACTGAAAGAGAAATTTCGTTTGAACTGTGGGTCCAGTCGAGTGTGGTTCCCAATCCAGTCGACTGTTTTCCCCAAAAGCTGCACATTCTGCAGAGTTCCAAACTATAGTTATCCATACTCACTCTAGGATTAACTATACATGCAATCTCGTACCAAAATGGTTCCAACTGTATTCCAACATATCCAATACATAAATCCAAGAGTTCTTACCACTTATTACAACATTACTAACCTATTCCACAGATTTCCAATTTAAAACAAAATGTAACTTTAGCTACTCAGAAATTCCTTATTACAACTTTGGAAAGGAAAACAAAAACATGTACAAGGATAGACCCGTCGTCCCATCGACCTCACTTCTCACGCTTCTTCTTTCTTTTCTTCTTATCACCTGCAATGGAGTAAATCTCCACTGCTCAGCTATATACTGAGTGCACAATTCTAAACATATGCACATGAGGCTATTCATGCTTTAAACATCTAAACCACGCCAATTAGTCTCTAGGGAGAGAGATACGTGTCACGCCCCGACATAGCATAAATAGGGAAAGCATTTAATTTCCTTAATGGACCCGTAGGTCGCGATAGTTTGAAGGATCGATTCCGTCCTAAACGTCGAACAACATAATAATTAAATCAAACTAAGAGCAATCAAGGCTTACAAAATTTTTCCAAGATATTAATTATTACATCGCGTGATCATCTAAAGGCACAACTTGCCTTGAAACAAAATAATTTTAATAATATCTATTGCAGTCATCCTTATTACAAGTTCGTTTTATAACATATGACAAAAATAACAAATTTATTCTTCTCAGTTGGTCGTATTCAATTTGCGTAGTCATACTGCCCTGTCTGGTTATAACCTGAAAAACCTAGACACAAATGTCCAGGGCACATCAATGTCGTCAGCTTCATGAAGCTGGTGAGTATTAAAAACATATGCTCGGAATGTAAAACATACCCACTTACCATTTTCATTTCACAGGTTTGCTTACTCAACAGTTTAGAAATATAGAAGTGAATTCAAATTAGAAAACAGTACAGATAAAGCCATGATCTTTAATAAAATATGTGACCGTGCATGAAATGATGCAACCATCTCATCCGACTCTTTTCTCTCAACCACACATCACCTGACTCTCTCACTTCAGTATCTTGAAATACTAAGGTGACCACACTATAGTACAAGGGTACCAAGAAGTGTCCAGTTTGCCTCACACTTTAGTATGGGGTACCAGGGAATGTCCAATTACCTCACACTTTAACCATATCATGTATGCCAGAGAGTGTTTAGGTCACACTATAGCACTACCACGGGTGCCAGGGAGTGTCCAAGTCGGCGTCACACATTTTAGAGCTACCACGGGCGCTAGGGAGTGTCCAAATTTGTCACCGTCGCATTTCAAAGATACTCTAAATCGTATTCTCATAACATCATACTATAGTACATTATTACCAGGGAGTGTCCAATCACAATCTCATCCACATACTCTTTTCGCATTGACCATCACTCACCATGAATGTACACTTGACTCAACATGTATGTCATGTAACTTTATACAGAAAATGTAAAGTACTAGAAACGATAACAACGTACGTGCGAGAAAGATCAAGTCCTTAAACATTTCTCTTTAACATAATATAACCAACATGATTTTGTTTTTACCATATCTTCCAAACAGTACATTTAAAACTCTCAAACTTCATCCAAACAGTTTCCTAACAGAAAATAGATAAAAACCAAAAAAGAGACAAGTCACTCGCGCGATATGTCACTTTTTTATTTTCTTTTAAAATTTTCCAAACTGTCAAAATTTACACAGGTCGCACGCGCGAGTTAATGCAGAAACTTCATCTTCTTCGTTTTTCTTCCCTGTTTTAGTTTTAATGCCCTATTTTACCCAATTTGAAATCCGAAAGCTACCATGCTTTATATTCTTTTTTCCGCAAGGATTACGAATATACGATCGGATTAACATGAATCGATATGCATCTCTCGGATTTTACGAAAATCCGAGAGGTGACGAAACTTCATTTCTAATATACTTCCTAGTATGAATGAACTAGACTCTAATATTTAAATCTTTCATAATCATCTCTAAAAACAAATTTTGATTAAGTTTGAAAAAAATCATGTTTCAAGTTTTGAGCGTCCATGGACAAAATCAACAATGGTGATTCTTAATCCTAACCTAATAAAACAATAATCAAGGCATGTATTACATTCAAAGTGAGTTTAAGATACTCAGTATGATACAAGGTTGAAGTATTAGTGGATAAAGAATCAAAGATAAGAAATCCAATTGAGCTTGGCTATAGAGGACTCAAGCTTTCTCTCTCTACCAATATCTGTAAAACTCTCTGAAACTCTCTATTTTTCTCTCTGATTTTGGTTTGTAAGAGTGCAAATTGTGTGACCAAGTGTGTGTATATATATAGAAATCAAAATTGCACTACTTGAAGCCCAAGCTCCTTGAATCATACTCTACAAAATCATTTGTTTTTCAATATACATATATGCATATAATACACAGCATACTCATACGTATATACATAATATACACAGATCATCGGGGTCAAGTTAAGTGCATAGGGGTCAAGTTGATGGTGTTTGGGTAATGTAACTAATAGGCACAAATCAGCACACACCTTATAAGCATGGGCAAACAAGGCATAACACAAGTTGCCTAGGAATTTCTAAGGTGTTTGGGAAAAAAACTTGTGGCACTAGAAACTATACATACACAAATGCATTATCCAAACAAGCTTAGTAATGATTGGTTGTAATTAATGAACTTGAAGCAAGTGTCACCTCTTGATTGGTGGAGATTACCAAGTGTCACTTTAGCCTATCCAATACCATTTACATAGTTATATAACTCCATAAGTCTTGGGTGTTTCACTTTCACCTTTACACAAGCCCATATCAATCACACTCCCTATATTTCAACTCTTACTGGTTTCCTGACAACCCTTTACGCTAAGCGTATATTCTTCATATAACATCTCAAGGTACCATACCTTAGTCAATAGTTTCATATTTCATGACTCAAGTTAGCCTGACTTAAATCCAATACAGATTCTCTAATCCCTTATCTTTGCTATTCGGATCTCAAATCCACTGTTCTCGAATAACTTGTTGCTCAAGCATTCATACTACTCCCGTAACCATCTGATGATAATCTGGTAAGGGTAATGCTATGTGCACATAAAATGTGCACATAAAGTGTGCACATAAAGATCTGTGCCATTCATTTTGGTAGGGTCCATCCATGCACACATAGGACCCACCAAAATGAATGGCCTAGATCTTTATGTGCACATTTTATGTGCACGAATCATTACTCATCTGGTAATTAAATATTCCCATAAAGTACGATAGTCTCATTGTGTTCGACAAATTCCTGATCAACTTCCAATTCACATACCTTTCGCGACAATACCCAATGTCACCCTATTCTCACTCCCGATTACTAACGTCAACCAATTCATAACTATTGTCTTTCAAGTGCTTCATACTTTATAAAATATTATTAAATTCCTGACTATTCAAAACTTCAAATCATTCATAACCTCAGGTTATTCTAATGCTTAAATCAGAATCAAGTTCCCTTTAAGACAATACTCAAGTCAACTCCTTTAATGGCACTACCTCTAACTCACTAAGTCCATGTGTACAACATTTCACCAACTCCTCACTTTAGAATTTCTAAGTTCACAATATGCTCACGTAGAATTCATTCATTCGACAAACACCGTTGCATCCCAAGCGCTAAGCATACCATATCATTCCACGATACCGAACTTCCAAAGTCTACGTGATACCTTATCACAAGTATCTATTACCATTTTTCTTACTCAAACAAAAGTTATGTTTTTTTAAAAAAATTCTTTAAACACTTTAAAAAATTTTTAGGATGAAATCTGACATTCTCAAACCATTCAACCTCGTTGGAATCCAGGACAACTAAGATGGCATTCCACTATATCCACCATTGTCCTCTATCCGCATTGCATTCCTACTATCATATCCGATAATGTACTTAACGTACTACCAAGTCTTCATCTCACTCTTACTGTTCTTGTTCATTACTCATCAAAAGCTTTATCTTTCCCATTTATATTTTCACCTCTAACTTGACTTACCCAAAGTCTCTTTACTCTTTATCTATTTCCACAAATGCTCTTGTTCAGTATCGTAATACTTATTGTACTCCAACTTCCCGTTGACAACAACTTGTTAGGGATATATACTAAAAGCCATGTTTTATGTAGTTGATTTATTATTCATTCAATAAAATCAATTATTCCATTTTTTATGAGAATCTGTGTGGGCAATGTTTGTATTATGTTATTTATTTAATATTATGCATGTGTGTCTGTCATTCTACATAGTAGGTGGTTTGGTGTGGAGAGTTCGGCTTACACACGGAAGATCAAACCATCAGATATTGTAGAATGTAAGATTTTGGTTTACAGTCTTAGATGGGATTGGACACACCATCGGTAGGACTGCAGCATGGTGTTGTAGTAGGTTTATCTTGACTACGGGAAACGATATAGTTTCAACTCACTATGTTGGTACACTTTGTGTATTAAACAGGACCGACTTGGGGTAATTATCTTTATACTGACTTATAAGATAATTAATACCTCATGGCTATTATGAGTGCTTATGCTCTAAATCCTAAGTTAATTTGTAGACACGTGCATTTGATATTTACACTTTGATCCCTAAAGGGTGAAATCCTTAAATGGGTCAATATCTCATTGGATTGGGTGACAATATTGATTGTGTGGTGGATATAAATTAATGATGGAATCCATGTCTCAATTTTGGGATTGATGATATCCCCTTGAGAAAGCTTATAAGTTTTGATTATGTCAAACCCTGCAGGTGGATTTTATATCCGACATATCAGATAAGTTAAGCAGAGGATCTCAAGGAATTTTAAGAGATTAATTAAATATGATTGTCAGTAATTGTATTTAATTAATGGATATCTGTAATCTTAATATGGGGAGATAATAAGCATTTAATAACATGGAGCTCGAAATATATTTTTGAGATAAGGGTAGGAGTGCAATTATAATTCTTTAGTGGTATGAATTATAATTTATGGAAATACGAATCTGATTCAGTTCGAATTAGGGTTTCCTAATTCCATAAGGAAGCCTATTCCTTAATGACTTCTCATGGTCCCTATCGTAGCCTATATATATGCTGCTTTGGCTCCCTTCTCAGTTAGCGTTTTTCCATCTAGAGTATTATAACTCGAAATAGAAAAGAGATCGTAAAAGAGAGAGCAAAAAACTAAAAGGGTTTCGAAAGAGCCCACACTCAGTTCGATATTCTGGCAGCAGATGAATACGGTAGAAGATCGTGAGCTGTTATCGAGTCCCTGTTCTCGATTCGTCTACTACAGCAATCCATTTTTGCAGTTCAAGGTAACCCTAGTTCTGCCCTTGTTGGGTTATTATAGGTTTCACGACTTTTTTTGCAGTACCTACTTATACGCACTGTCAACGGATTCTGGGAACACAGTTTCCTAAAGCAACTTGCTTCAAACACTCAATGGTGTTTTAAAAGCAATAAAAGAATTTTATTTTATTTTGAAATACGTTTAAAATTCAGGTTCAAGATCATCCATACTACAACTCTCGTTAATCTCTATAATTATAGCAGCCTTCTCTACAGGGTTCCCCTATCAAGATCCTCTTATCTCTATGATATCCAATAATCATCTTGGTTCCTCTAAATCTATTATCACGTTCACTCAATCACACTTATCTTTTACTTCTAGTCTCCTATTTGTACTTCCTTTATTCTATTTCTTCTGACAAACCACTTCAAAATACCAAGGAAATTTTATTACTATTCATTTACGTCCATTTATTATCCATCAAAAAGTTCTACAGTTTCTTCTCTCCGACCCATATCGTCCTTATTGTTGCATTCCTACGCACATAATCATAAAGTCTACGCAACTGCTCCAGAAGTCCATCCTCGACTAAGCTTCTACCAACTGTAGTTTCAATTATTCATGCAGATTCTATCATGTCCATTCTTAACCCTTTGTCTCAGATCAATTCTCAAATATTACTTTCCACTTACACAATCAATCTGGTAGCTCTAGTTACTAATCCTTATACTATGTCCAAATCCACTATGGTACTACAACCATTCGAAATTAGGTTCAGTTGAGGGATCCATCAACAACCACAATACGTGTCGTAAGATAGGTTGAGAGATTCCTCAACCATCCAACATCTCAAACACCGTACAATACGTTGGAAGATTCTTTAACAACCATAATACATACCGTAAGATAGGTTGAGAGATTCCTCAACCATTCAATTATCCCATATGCCATACAATTAGTTGAAAGATTACTACCCAACACACACCGTAATAGAAAACCAGAAGATAACTCGTGTGATCATATCGTAGGTTAATACCATAAGATAAGGTGAGAGATTCCTCACATATCTTGTACACGAGCAATACATGTTGCTGGACTATAATTTTATCATAACACCCAACTGTACATCTTTATTCTCTCACGTCACGATGTTTAACCCATGTCTGAAGTAGAACTTTTATCAATCAATCCCAATCCCAAAACTCGGCCACGAACAATCACTTTCGTTCTTCAAGTGAACTATAAGGAAATCTCCTCTGACGCTCACTACTCAAACCCCGTTCTTCATTAGATCCCTCAAGGACTCTCGCCACTATCGTTTAAAACATTCACCATTCAATCAAAAATCATTTTATTTCCATTTAGAAATTCAAATTCATCACTACCAAGATAGCATCTCTTCCTCGTGTCACCACACAAGTCTATGATAAAGCATGGTAAACCTCATCTCATCACAGCTTCTACGTTCGTATGATTCCATCGATTCATGAATGCATAATTACTATGCATGTATGACAATAACGTGATCATGTATGTATAACAACATACCATATGCATAAACATTTCTACTATGTAGGGATGCATTCTAGAGTATATGATAAAATACTTAACTCAACTTCGAATGTTCCCAAAGTTTTTGTTACCCATAGATTTGATAGCAATAAATGTCATGATCCATAATGCTACGCACAGATTTAGGACACATGGCATGCCACCAAGGCTCATTCAGTTCAATTAAGGTTATAGCAGCGGAAGAAAAGTTGAAATCATCATTTTTAGTGTTATAAAAAGTTTTCCTCATTTGGAAACACTTAAAGAAACAATTCATTTTAAAAACAGTAATCCAGTCGACTGTGTCGGGTCCCCAGTCGATTGCTTTGGCCATTGCAGAAACTCAGAACCTTAGCATCCCAATCCAGGTCCAGTCGACTGTGGCATCAATCTTCCAGTCGACTAGTACTTGTCCGGTCGACTGGACTGGATCCAGCAAAATGCCATGTTTTTCAACCACTTTCCAGTCGATTGGTTTCCTGAAAATTGAAAGAGAAATTTCATTTGAACAATGGGTCCAGTCGAGTGTGGTCCCAGCCCAGTCGATTGTTTTTCCCTAAAACCTGCACATTTTGTAGAGTTCCAATCTATGGTTATCCATACTCACTCCAGGATTAACTATACACACAATCTCGTACCAAAATGGTTCCAATTGTATTCCAACATATCGAAAACATAAATTCAAGAGTTCTTACCATTGATTACAACATTACTAACCTACTCCATGGATTTCCAATTTAACAAAATGTAGCTCTAGCAACTCATAAATTCTTGATTATTACTTTGGAAACAAAAAAAAAACATGTATAAGGATAGACACGTCGTCCCATCGGCCTCACTCATCACGCTTCTTCTTTCTTTTCTTCTTAGCACCTACAATGGAGTAAGTATCATCTGCTTAGCTATATGTTGAGTGCACAACTCTAAACATATGCATATGAGGCAATTCATGCTTTAAACATATAAACCACGTCAACTAGTCTCTAGGGAGAGAGATACGCATTCATCCGGTATATCGGCAAGTCTTAAATCTTAAACCGCGATGCTAATGGCTAGTCCAAGGTCCCTCAACCATTGCATCCAACTGCTCTGGCTAGGCCTGTTCCCAAACCAAGCAAGTAGTCGTTGCTACTATAACTCTTAAACACCGATAGGCATACCCGACATGAACTTGTACCAAACTTCCCTTTGACCCATAAAGCCATCTAGCACACTCACATAGTTATACAAACATGCTATTCATACGTACTCGCTGAATTTAACAGGCCTAAGTTAATACATGAGTTTTTCTCGGATCACAATTTTATACACAACATCTAAAACATCCAAAATTCCTTATATGTCAGAAGTCAATAATTCATACCTCAAGTTACGGTTCTATAACTTCAGGGGAAGTACTAGAAGTCTAATTCTATACTGGATCTCTGATTACAAGTGATTCCTACTGGTATTCACATGGTTTTCCCAAATTTTTAGAACTAGAATTTTCGTAAAACTTAGTCAAACAAGGCCAAGAGGTATCAAAATGAAACTCTTACCTCGAGGAGTTCGAATATGAAATCTAGAGAAAAATTGACGAACGAATAGTCGTTGATTGGCGACGAGAAGATCATAGGAACAAAATCTCCACTCTCTCTCTCTCTCTCTCTTTCCTAAGATATTTGTTTTGAAGATATTTATGAAGATATCTCAACTCAACTATATATAGACACAACTCTCAGGAATTACGTTTACCTCCTCACAAGTCTCAAAACTTCCAATTATCTCCCAAATCGTCTTAAACGTCTAAGTTATTGATCCATGAGTGAAAATCTATATATTCACAAAAGTTTTCATCTAAGTTCCGTTTGGGTACGAAATTACGTCCTGAAACTATTTTCGTAGAATTTCTATATAACCTACCTTTTATGCAACTCATCATATTGGTTATCTCCAAAACAATCAAAATGATCTTAAACAAGATCAACACTACCAGAAAGTACGCCAAAACATGTAAAAATTACTATTCATAATTACCAGATAAAGTCAAATAACATGTAATCACATAAATGTCATTTAAGAAATGTCAATGCTTCATGAATTACCAGCTTTCCATGTTCTCAATTGACACCCACCATTGACCCACAGTCAACTCCATCCACCAAAATCAAAGAACATTGATAAACTTTTAAAATCAATTATGCATTTTAAAATAAATGTATTTTCCAGGATGGGAGTGACAATATCTGATCCAGGTAAGTATTAAAAAAAGTGAATGATCTCAAATTATTTCGTGTAAAATCTCTAGTGCGCTTGTCAAAGTCATTTGTGTGATTTATTGGGGTAAACGATAATATACTTATATATTTTGTTAAAAAAGATATATAATTTGACACACAAGTACGTACATTAGTTAATTGCCATTTTTTTTATTACTAGGAGAAGGGGGTCCGGATTGTACACTTGACCTATATAATGGGGCCTAAGACCAATTCGGTGACAAATGAGTTATACTCACTTTATTAGTTAATGGTCGTTTTGTGTTTTTAGTTTTGTGTTTTTTTGTTTTGTTTTGTTTTTTTTTTCTCTTCTCTTTGAATGGTCATTTTGATCCTAGTCATTTGTCACTTTGACATAACTAATATACACACACACACACACATACACACAAACACAAACACAAATTTATGTGGTTCATCAAAACTATGTCTGAGTTCACGCCCATGAGAAAGTTTTTTATGAGAAATAAGAGGTACAAGACCCATCCTCATAAATCCAAAGAACCCTCATCCCTCACCTTAGAACATGCAGTCTCATAAGGAGAGAACCTTAACTTGGTACACCTAAGGGTTTTACCTAAATTCTTATCCAATATAGAGTTTACAATCCAAGACAAATACTAAGAGATACATACACTTACGATAATACTCTATCACAAAAGGAAACTAATTAAGATAGGAATCTAAAACCAATTAACAATTCCCAAAATTGTTGAAATTGTCCCACATGTGATAGAATTCCTACAATCAGACCAAATTTGAATGATTTTAAAAAGAGAGAAAAGTAATTAGGCATGCTTGAGATCCTCATTGTTTTTAATTAAGAATGCAAAATTGTGTATTTGTGTCATATACGCTTTACAAAGAACAAGTATGACCTTTGAGGGGTAAAAAGTCAAAGAGTAATGCAATTCATTCCAAATTTGAAATTAAAAGTTGGTTCTCAATTTTTTTTATCGTGATATTATATGTTGTGGCACTAGTTAGTAATACTACATATCATTGTATGTATAATTGACAAAGTATTTAAAAACTAAATTTGAGAATCATAACTTTGTTCAAGTCAAAAAGGGTATAAGGTTTATTCCTTTTTGTAATTCATCTGAATGTGGTTTAGAGGATGCATATAATTCCTTCCCACATTCTACGTACTCTTTTAAACAAGTGTGTTTTATGATATTTCTTGTCGTTTTCTTCATTCTCTTTCCTTGATACTAAAATGGTTTCTAGATTTATTTATCCAACTTTGATATACATCTAATCTAGAAATATGTTGATGCAAGTATTTTATAAAAATATCCAAGGCTAGTGAACACGTTAACTAGATAAGAAGACATGGTATTGTTTTTTATAGACAAACAGTAGTTGGGGTGGTGTTAGTTTTTTTTATTATTTATTAAAGCATTGAGATTTAAATTTTGGAAGTATAACATTATTCTTAGTTCAAACATACATGCAATGAATACGGTTTTAAGCAATGGCATTTAAGGACAATATTCAAAATACCCAAGGAACAACATCTAATTCAGTGATGCACATTTTTTTTATATGTTGCTTTCTATTTATCATTCTCGCTAATGAGCATCTAAAAATTATTTATTGGGGAGTTTATTATTTGAGAGAAAAGAAGCTATCTTAATGGAACATGACAAAAATTTGAGTGGAAGACATCATAAAGGAACAAGTAAAACACATGGTTGGCTTATAGCCTTGTATCTTTGTTGTTTTAATTTACAATTGGGGAGGAGGATTCGATCATGTGCCTAAGGCATGGGGAGAGTTAGTACCGAGCAACTCATATAGGACCTTAGTCCTATATTTGCAGGAGAATTAGTACCAGTCAACACGAATATAACTGTCGCTCGTGCCCCGAAAGTGGGGGGCGGTCCCTTCGAGGATCGCGACCGTTACATCGATAGGCGTGTGTGAGAAGTGGGAAAAGTACGTGAAAGTGGGAGTAGGTCGTTTTAAAGGAAATAAAATGAAATAAGATAAAAGACTCAAAGCAGCAAACAAAAGCGTGAAAAGAAATGTGTGAAAGTACGTGCAAGTGGGAGTAGAGGGCTAGTAAAAGTTTTAGAGGCACCACCTAACGTTATCGGGAGTTAGGATCCCCTGCAAAGACAATTAACATAAATCATCTTCGGTTTTTTTAAAAATCGTTTTGAGAAAGGTAAGCCCTTTAAAAGTGTGATTCTTGATAGTCGTGCAAAAACCAGAGTTCTTGAGATGGGTTTGGGGACTCGATTATGTCGAGGGAAGATGTTTGGCACCCTCGAGCATCCATGACACATGGTTTTCGGTTTAGTGGTTTTCATAGTAACGGGGCGTAAGTAAGAAGTAGTAGAATACATATATAAGAAATTAAAAGCGAGCATCCGTGACACGCGGTTGCCGATTTACGTATCTCAACACGAGATAGGTTTGAAAGAGAATAGTTATGGCCTCACCTAAGTAAGGGTTGCATACGTTTCTCGACACGAGAATCAGGCCGTACGTAGTTCTGTGTTGTGTATGTGTATGGGTGTTTGGTCGATCTAGATCGTGAGTGTATAAAAAAATGTTTTGAGTAAAGTTGGTGTAGCTAGGAACTTTAACCTATACGGTGTAGTCCTAGACCTTTAAACTTTGAGAAAGTAGTGAGTTATGAGAAAGTGTTTTGAGTATAAGTCAGAGTAGATCGACCGTGCGATGAGTTTTTTTTTTTTTTTTTTTTTTTTTTTTTTTTTTATTTTATGATTTTTAGATTTTTTTGTGTTTTGTTTTATGTGCCCGAAGTAAGGGTCGATGCCCAGCAATTTGAAAAACCGTACCGGAAGTAAGGGCCGGTGCCTAGTGCTTTAAAAAAATGCATGCCAAAAGTATGGGTCGGTTGTGATTTGAAAAAGCGTACCGGAAGTAAGGGTCGGTGCCCAAGTAAATGAAAAAGTGCTGAAAGTAAGGGTCAGTGCCCAGTGAATGAAAAGTTTTACCAAAAGTACGGGTCGGTGTCCAATGATTTGAGAAAGTGCCGGAAGTAAGGGTCGATGCCCAAAAAGTGCCGGAAGTAAGGGTCGGTGCCCAGTGGTTTAGAAAAATGTACCGGAAGTACGGGTCGGTGCCCATTGCTTTGAAAAAACGTGTACCGGAAGTATGGGTCGGTGTCGTGTGATTTGAAAAAGCATACCGGAAATAAGGGTCGGTGCCCAAGTAAATGAAAAAGTACCGGAAGTAAGGGTCGATGCCCATTGAATGAAAAGTTTTATCGGAAGTACGGGTCGGTGCCTAGTGCTTTTGAAAAACATGTACCGGAAGTACGGGTCGCTGTCCAGCGCTTTTGGAAAATGTGTACCGGAAGTACGAGTCGCTGCCCAATGATTTGAGAAAGTGCCGAAAGTAAGGGTCGATGCCCAAAAAGTGCCGGAAGTAAGGGTCGGTGCCGAGTGGTTTAGAAAAATGTGCTGGAAGTACATGTCAGTGCCCAGTGCTTTGAAAAAACGTGTACCGGAAGTATGGGTCGGTGCCCTGTGGTTTGAAAAGGCGTACCGGAAGTAAGGGTCGGTGCCCAAGTAAATGAAAAAGTGCCGAAAGTAAGGGTCGGTGCCCAGTGAATGAAAAGTTTTACTAGAAGTACGGGTCAGTGCCTAGTGCTTTTGGAAAACGTGTACCAGAAGTACGGGTCGGTGCCTAATAATTTGAAAAAGTGCCGGAAGTAAGGATCGATGCCCAAAAAGTGTCGAAAGTAAGGGTTTGTGCCCAGTGGTTTAGAAAAATGCGCCGGAAGTACGGGTCGATGCCCTGTGTGAATGGAGAGAAGTATCAATTTTTTGTGTTCTCTAATTTTTATCAATGAATATCTATGACATGAGATAAAATGCAACTGGGTGGGTCATTAGATCTCCTTCCGGCTATCGCAGGATACAAAGTCCAATCGGGTGGAGTTCGAAGGTCTCCTTCCGACTGGTGCAGGATATAGCAGTATAATAAAGTTTAGCCGGGTGGGTCATTAGATCTCCTTCCGGCTGACGCACGATATAAAATCCAATCGGGTGGAGCTCGAGGCCTCCTTCTGACTGGCGCAGGATATAGAAGTTTGATAAAGTTCAACCGGGTGGGTCATTAGATCTCCTTCCGAATGACGCAGGATATAAAGTCCAATCGGGTGGAGTTCGAGGCCTCCTTCCGACTGGCAAAAAAGAAGGCAGAATATCCGACCAGTGGATTTATAGGGAGACCACACTACTAAGAGAAAATAAAAGAGAAAGAAAAAGGCGGAATATCTAACCAATGGATTTATAGGGAGCCCAGACCATTAAGAGAAAATAAAAGAGAAAGAAAAAAGGCAAAATATCCGACCAGTGAATTTATAGGGAGCCCAGACTACTAAGAGAAAATAAAAGAGAAAGAAAAATGCAGAATATCTGACCAGTGGAGTTGTTGGGAGCCCAGACCACTAAGAGTATGAGTTTGAGTATGTTACCTATGCAGAAGGAGCTATTGAATTTCAGTCGATGTTTGTTGAGAAAGAATCCTGTCTTACCCATTTCATAATTTGCATGCTTTTAAAAAATAAGACAGAGTGGTAACACGTGGAAATATTAATGTTTATTAATATTCAGTTGGGGTTGACTGTGAGTCAACAGTAAGGTGTCAGTGAGGACACGGGAACATGGCGCTTCATGTTGCATTAGCATGGTTAAATGACATTTACATGATTTAAATGTTATTTGAAATATCTGGTATTTCGTGAATAGTGAATTATACATGTGTAGTATAATTTCTGGTAATCTTTGATATTGTTATATCATTTTGAAAACTGTGGTGAGAACGTGAGTGCCACGTTAAATAAAAGGTAGGTTGTGTAGAGATTTCACATAATTAAGTTTTCGGACGTTATTTTGGACCAAATGAGACTTAGTCGGAAACTTCTGAAATTTATCATTTTCACTCATAAAGGCATAAAATGAACGTGTGCGACGTTTCATGGGTTAATTAGAAGTTTGAGGAACTCGTGGGGAGGTAAACGCAATTTTCGAAGAGTTTGCCTATATATAGTAGTGAATGAGATTCATTCTCATCCAAAACTCTCTAAATATCGTGAGAGAGGAAAGAGAAAAGAGATTTGGTGGCCACAGGCTTTGCGACGCCGATCGACGACCGTTCGTCCGTCAGATTTTCTCCAGATTTTAGATTTGAACTCGTGAAGGTAAGATCTACGTTTTGATACTACTTAGGCCGTGTTTGGCCAATTTTTGTAAAAATCTTAATTATAGGAATTTGGGAAAAACAGGTATAAACTTGTAGGAATCGTCTCAAATTTGAAATCCGACGATTAATTGGCCTCCTAGTCGATCCTTCAAAGTTTGGGAGAAATCGCACGAGGTATGAAGTTCTAACTTGTGAAATATAGAGAAATACATGTTTTATATTTTGATGACGAAATTGAGATCCGGGCAAAATCCATGTGTTAATTGTAGGCCCGTTAATTATGCACGCGCTAAATTGTGTAAAGCATGTCTAGATTTACGCGAGCACGTTGAGTTATCTATGTGGGTCAAAGAGAGGTCTTATACAAATTCATGCCGGAGTAAGCTTCTCGTTGTTTGAGAATTTTAGTAGCGACGGCTACTGTGCATGGTTTAAGGCTTGGACTTGCCATGGCACTTGTGGGATGTAATGGTTGTAGGCTTGGACTAGCCATTGACATCGCGGTTTAAGGCTTGGACTTGCCGCTACCGGATGAAGGCGTGTTTTTCTCCCTAGAGACTATTGATATGATTTATGAGATTAAAGCATGTTTTGTTATATATTGCATACGTTAGACTTGTGCACTCAGCATATAGCTGAGCAGTGGAGATTTACTCCATTGCAGGTAAGAAGAAAGACAAGAAGAAACGTGATGAGTGAGACCGTGGAATGCCGGGGAAATCAATTGTCTATACTTTTGTTCTACTCCGAACTTGCAATAATAACCTTGAATTCGTAGCATGTTGTAGTATAATCTGAACTTAGATTTAGTACTTGTAATCCCTAGTAAACGCTCTTGTATTAATGTTTTGAATGATGGAATGGAGTGGATATATGTTGGTTTGGATTTGGGAGAACCTTGATTGGGAAAAACTGCAGTTTGGGGTTTTGCTGACAGAAACCAGTCGACTGGTTTTTGATCCAGTCGACTGGATCACTGTGTTGAATTGGTTACTGCTTTGTTTCGTCTGAGATTCAGTCGACTGGGTTGAGAAAACAGTCGATTGGATGGGGCCCCAGGCCATGACATTCTGTTGGATTAGAGTACCAGTCGACTGGATATTTTTCAGTCGACTGATAATTTTAGGCACCAGTCGACTGGGTCCCCGACACAGTCGACTGGATTGGCTGTTATATTTTGAAACCTTTCTGTTTGAGATCACCCGTCGACCGGATCCTCGATCAGTCAACTGGACCTCTGTTTTCAAGACTGAATTCTTTTAGAACTGGTTCTATGGACAAAACTTTTTATAACTCTGAATTTAATGAATTTTAATAATGTTTTCCGCTGCTATTTTACTTTAATGGAACTGGGTAAGCCTTGATGGCGTGCCACGTGTCCTATTTCCACCCGTAGTGGGATGGGTCGTGACATTTACAGTACGGGGTCTAGTAAGGCACAAGCCGCCTTAAAACAAACAATATCTATCGCCTATTACAGTCATCCTTATAACAAAACAGTTTATAACTTAAAACATGGAGTATAGATAACAGTTCTATCTTCCAAAGCAGCAGATCTCAGTTTGCATAGTCGTACGGTCCAGCAATATCATAACCTGAAAAGCTTGAACACGAATGTCCAGGGCACATCAACGCCGCCAGCTTCAAGAAGCTGGTGAGTATTAAAAACATAACTTTGAATGTAAAACATACTCATTTACCTCTTTCCATTTCTCATTTAATTCAACAAGTTTATATTAAGGCAAGGAGTTCATTTTAGATAAACGACCACAATATCATTTGAAAGCTATAATACGCATATATGTGACCGTGTATGAAAACAATGCACCATCTCATCTTACCGATTCTTTTCTTTCGACAAAACCCAACAACCCAACTTTTTCACACCAGTATCTTTGAAATACTCCGATAGCCACACTTTAGCACAGGGGTGCCAGGGAATGTCCAGTTTGCCTCACACTTTGGTCTGGGGTACCAGGGAGTGTCCAATGCCTCACACTTTAATACCTAATCCGCCATGCAAATACTGGAGGAACCCTCACGCAGTATCCAGACTCGGGTATCAGGGAGTGTCCGTAGGCCACACTTTAGCACTACCATGGGTGCTAGGGAATGTCCAAGTTCGGCTTCACACACTTTGACGCTACCATGGTCGTCAGGGAGTGTCCAGTTTTGCCACCGTCGCATTTCAAAGACACTCTCACCGCAATCTCAATCACAACACACTTTGGTACTCACTTACCAGGGAGTATCCACAACACAATCTCAACCGCACTCACTATGCCACACTGACCATTACTCTTTTCCACACTGACCAACATTCACACTCCCCATGCATGTACAACTGACTCCACATGTATGTCATGAAACTTTAAAACATGAGGCAATTCACTGAATTAAATAAACGACGTGCGTACGGGGATTGATAAGTCGTAATACAACGTTTTAATCGTCCAAACATACCCAAATAGGATTCTGATTTAGTAATTTCCCAAATAGAGCTTTAAAAGGTCCATGAAACATCACTCAAATAGTTTCTTAACATAAAACAAGCAAAGACCAGAAACTGCCCAAAGTCGCGCGCGCGGGCCGCTCGCGCGAAGGTCGCTCGCGCGATCTGCCAAATTTTCATTTTATAATAAAAACCTTTTCTGTTTGCCTGAAAACACACAACTCGCGCGCGCGAGTTCTTGCAGTGGCTTCATCTTCTTCGTTGAGACTCCCCTGTTTCAAAAATCAGGGGGTCTTTTGACCCATTTTCGAATTTGAAAGTATACATGACATGTAATATATGGATTTCTCCATTTTTTCACAAAGATTAAGAATCCACAACTAATTTAACATGATTTCAAACGTAGCTCAAGAATTTTTATGAAAAACTAAAAGATGACCAAACTAATTTTCTTATATAATTTCTCCTATGAACAAATTAAGCTCTAAAACTTCAAACATAGCATGTATATCATGTAGTCTTTCATAATCATCTATTAAAACCAATTTTGATTGAGTTTGAAAAATCCATGTTTTGAGCTTCAAGCTTTAATTAGAAATTAACAATGGTGAGATCACAATCACACCTACATAAGCAGTAAATAAGTATGAAATATATTCATAGTGAGTTAATAATACTCACCTGATCAAAAGCAAAGAGATTTGTTGAGAAAGATAACTAAATCAAGAAACCCAATACAAGTTTGGCTATGGAGTTAGGCTTCTCTCTCTTAAAATTTCAGCAATTAGAACTCTCAACTCTTTCTGAAACTCTCTTTATGTTTAAAGTGCAGAGTGTGTATAATGAAACAAGGGGGTATGAGTTATATAGACATCAATAACTACAACTTGGGGACCAAGCAAAATCCCAAACACTCAACAAAATGAAATTTGTTTTTCAATTTATCAAAGCTGCAAATGATATAATACATATGTATATACAATCTCTACAGATGATATAAACCACCCAATTGTCCAAGAGCCAAGTAGGTGTATAGGGGTCAAATTGTGGGTGTTTGGGAAATGGAACTTATGGTACAACTTTACACATACAAGTTGTATGTCTCCAAACAAGGCACAAGACAATCATTAGTGGCCATAAATGGAAAGTAAAGTGTATGTCACATCTAGCTTTACATCTCTTCCACAATTTGTGGAAGTTTAGCACAGCGCGGACAGTTTTAAACAAAAACTGGTATTTTCATGGCGCAGTGTTCGTCACAAAAATACAGAAAATTCATTTTAACGTAGGAAGTACTTTTCTGGTTTTATAAAAATACTGATTGAGTCAAAAGAAATTATTTTCACCGTTTTGAAATACAGATTTGAAATTCAACACAGGTGTCATTAAAGTTTATATAGTTGCAATCTGGCCCCAAAAATTCTAATATGAAATAAAACAAATAACCAGATTTAACACATGAGAACAGTAATTAAAATAAAAGCAAATAATGTATATTAAATATGACAATGCAAAATACAGATTAATTATAGAAATGTCAGATTAAAAATTAAATGCAAATGTAGGTTGTTACAGGAAGGGCCATAAATGTAAAAAAAAAATCCATAAGTCGGGCCGGAATCGGTCCGGGCTGAGTTGAGCGGGACCCGCAGGGGCCAGAATCTATCCAAGATAGCTTGAAAAAGACATATAATATCCAAAACAGGCTTTAAAGTTTGGATTTGGCCAAATCAGAGGTCACCGGTGCGTTCGGAACGGCCAAATCAGTTGAGAGTAAGTGTCTGTTCGTCAATATCCGGACTAAAAGTGGAAAAAATTGGCAAAAACCAAAAGTGGGGCCAGCTGCCATGTCAGCAAGGCACGTAGCAGTCAGCGCCTCGTGGTGCATTCTGGTTTGCTGGTCAAAGCTGAATGGTTCTTATTATGTGCTGACTGGGCAAGCTGACTGTGCGGTTGACTGTACAGTCTATGGCCAAGTAGGGGTGGGCATTCGGTCAGTTCTGGTTTGAACCGTAAACTTCAGGTCGGGTTGGGGGAAATGGTACCGAAATCCGAACTGTAATAAACTTCGAAAATCCAGTTCGGGTCCGAACTAAAAATTCGAGTTTGGGTTCCGAAGTTTTTTTTGCAAATAATATTTCATAAAGTCTATAAAGATGCATCCTTAAAAAAAATAATAATAAATAAAAAGATAAGGATGCAAAGCATAGTGCACGCTGTAGTGCAGCTTCCCCCCAAAATCACAGAACCTACCTTTGATCTCCACAACTTGCAACATTTCAAACTAAACACATGACATGACTAAGCACACAACACCCAAGAAAAATTACATTAAGACAAAAAGAAAGCTGGGCAAA
This sequence comes from Hydrangea macrophylla, assembly GCA_033977485.1. Taxonomy (NCBI): domain Eukaryota; kingdom Viridiplantae; phylum Streptophyta; class Magnoliopsida; order Cornales; family Hydrangeaceae; genus Hydrangea; species Hydrangea macrophylla. The sequence continues at coordinate 95,614,435 of CM066997.1, read as the reverse complement.
AGTCAAATCAAATCACAACACCTAAAAGAAAATTGAAATTTAATTTCCAATTGAAAAAGTTGGCGTAGCTTACTATGATCTGCAACCCCTCTAGCACTATAAAAAATGAAACCCAACCGGTACCATCATACCTTCAACCTCTCTACACTCTGTAGTCTACACCTTGAGGCTTGAATATATATATATATATATAGAGAGAGAGAGAGAGAGAGAGCTTTCAAAATGTTTGGTAGCCACCAAAACGAGAAACACCAGTAATCACGTAGACCCTCACTTACACAGACCCAGACTCACTCCTTCCTCCTCTCGAGTCTCGGCGACGGCGACGGCGACGGAGATGGCTTGGATCAATCCGGCGAAATCGACGATGACGGCTTGGATCATTCCAGCGATGGCGACTGCTCTGAGAGTCTGAGTGGCCACTGCTAGTGCTCTCTCTCTCTCTCTCTCTCTCTCTCTCTCTCTCTCTCTCTCTCTCTCTCTGTGATGAGAGATGAAACTGAGAGTTTGGGCTGATTTCATTCGTGCCCTAATTCCTCAAACTTGTGTTTATATGTATTCTCCACAATTTCGGATATTCGGGTTCAACCCAAAATTATTTCTCCTTCCGAAAACCGAAATAAACTAATTAATACAGTTCAGTTTCGAATTGAAATAAGTTCAGTTCGGTTATTATCCAAACCGAAGTGTGTTAAAAGTTCGGGTTTGGATCGGTTTTTCAGGTTGACCCGAAGTATGCCCACCCCAAAGGCCAAGTGATGAGCTATAATTGGTAATTCAAAGCTGACTGTGTACTAATGTGGCAACAACGTAGCATGACACGTGACAAGGTGACGTGGCAGGGTATGACATGTGTCAATCTTTGATTGGTCGATCAAAGCTGACTCAGCATTGACGTGGCAAGACACGTGGCAAATTATGACACGTGGTAGTCTGTAATTGGCCAGTCAATTCTGAGCTGGCGCCGATGTAGTAGACACGTGGCAGCTGGTTGGACTGATGACTCAGCAGTCTGTGCCACATGGTAGTGTCTAGTTGGTGGGTCAAAGATGGGTCAACGCTGACTACTGAGTGCGCATGGGATAGGCAGAACGGACCGTAGTGGCGAGTGCGGTGTGTGTAGGCATCTCCGGTGTCCGTTGGACATGTGGCTGCCGGTGTTGGAATCATCTGGTCCAGACGATTAGGCTAGTGGTGGTGGTTTCCGGCGGTTATTGCTGGAAAGGCCGCCGGAGGAGTTTCTGTGCAGCGGTGTCGTATGGGTGCATTTGGAGGGGCGTGGACCTTCTATGGATGTGATTTGATGGTAGGACAAGCGGCGTTGGCTCCGGTTTGGCCAGGGGGACCCACTGGATGGGGAGGTGAGATTCAGGGAGCCAGTTTAGGCTCTATTTGGTTGTGTTTTTCAAAAACTGGGCAGGCTTAAGGGTCTATTTGGTTTGGCTGCCTTTTCTGGGCTTTCCAGAGGTCTTTTGAGGCTGGGTTTGTGCGGGGAGTTGGGTAATGGAGTGGTGGTTATGGGTATTGAGTGGTGGTTGGCAGTAGTGGCGCTTGGGTGGTGTTTGGTTGTAGCTGTGGTGATATTTGTTGATCAAACAAAACCAAACAAAGCCTTGGGGGAAATACAACCAGCCAAATAGAGCCTTGGGAAGATGAGAAGGGGGTCTGATGTGCGGCTGCCAAAAAAAAAACCTAAGGAAGCAAAGCCTTGCTTTTATAGACAAAACCTACATGGGCTTCGATCCCATGTAGGTGAGACACCGGTTGATCGGTGTAACTCCGATCTTTATTGCCCGATCGTCCCGAAACTTTGATGTTATTTATTTTTTGAATCGGGCGTCCGATCCTTCTGATTCAAGAAGTTATGAACTTGTAATGTCGTCCTCTTTATATTCGTATGGTTAGATAAGGAATTCTTGAGCCCAGATAAGGACATGTATGCCATTGTCGATGCTGATCGGGCCGTTAAAACTTCACTCGAACACCGTTTCTTCTCCAGTTGTTTGATTGCACTGATTCAAGTCATAGAATCTCTGCTTTTCTCCATATTTCTAGTCAATCATGTCCAATCAGACTTTTGGTGCTTTCGGATTTACAATCATGTCCTTTTTCCTCAATTTCGGTGCGTCGAAACTTCGATCGGAGTTCGATCCTCCGTTGGTTATCAGAATTTGATGCTTTGAAGTCCTGTGGCCCCACATTGATGCCCATTTTTCTCCGATGTAATTGAATTCGACCTTTGGTCATCCCGGACTTGATTTCGGTCTTGAATTTCGTGCCGAGCTTCGATTCTGGTTGAAAACGTCGTCAATTATCGTAGTCAGACGATCCCGGATTCTGGAACTCCGGTGGATGAGCTGTCATTTCTTTATTGACTTTGGTTTGACCTCTGGAGTCCCTTTATAGATTCTGGAGCTCTTTCCTCAATTTGAGTGCCTGGTGGACCCCCTGCGACAGTTGTTCTTTTTTTAGCAGGTCAAAATGGGGTGTCTACAAGAACCCGTGTCCTATATTTACCTAATCTTTTTGGATTAAGCTTGAGTTCGAAGTTGTTTTGAATTAATGGATTTCATTACCACACCCTTACTGTTAAGTTATACCAAGTTCCAAAAACTCAAGTTATTAAATAATGAGCACAACAATTTATATCATGCTTTAACACTCTCCCTCATATGCAACCACATCTTGCACATGGAGAGTTGAATTGGCACATGAAAGTAATATAGTACAAGAGTGAGTGAGTGAACTCCAACAAAATTAAGCTTTTAATAGAGTACAACATAATGCACAATTGATTCGGGGAGGAATCTTGAAACACAATATTTTTATACTAACGTTAAAGAACTGAATATCCGATTGAAAAAGCAAAAGTAACAAAAGTTGAAGTAATTAGGGGTGTCAAAAAATTGAATGGACTGAACTAACCGACTGAGCCGATTATTTCGATCAATTTTAATCAAAGCATTGTAGTGAGAAAAGCGAACCAAAAAAACACCCCAAAAGCGACAAAATCAACCGCACCGAAGTCATTTTGTTCAGTTTTAAAACCTCTCAATAACCGACCGAACCGAACCGATGACACCCTTAGAAATAATTTGAAGATAGGCACATGTTAATAAATCAAAAAAATATATACAATAAAAATAAATAATTAAGAAAAAAACATAATTTAACCGATTTGTCACTAGAAACAAAAATTTAAATGACCGTTTCAAAAGCATTTTTTTTTTATCTTAACCTTTTCAAAATTTGTAAGATGTTTGGCGGCTATGCTTAAAAGAATCAAAGATCTTCCCGCCAATAACTCCGACTCTTGTCCTTCACATCTTCTGTAAAGACTAAAGAGTGACCCAAAGCCCCCACTAAATCCAAGGTCTGGTATTATATCCCCATGCCCGAAATGACTCAGATCACCCGAGTCAACCCATGATATGTATATGTATACGAGTATATTTATATATTTAGGCAATATGTATTAACTTAATGACCATATATTTAGGCATGAGTGCTCTTGAACTTATGTGGTCTTTACTTTCCATCATTTCACACAATTTTTTTCCTTGACCTTCTCACCTTCTATCATTTATGTTATGATCATATTAAATCATTGAATGCTAAAAAAAAAAAACAAAATTTTTATGTGCCTTTTATCAATGAGCAATGCTAGGCACACATCTTAAATCACACCCTAAATCACATCCTTGCTTTAAATGCATGTATCATGTGCTGTGTAAGTGGTGTACAGAAAAGTGTGAAAAATTCAAACAGCACAAAGTATATGCATTTAAAGCAAATGGTGTGATTTGGGGTGTGGTTTGAGATGTGTGCCTAGCATTTCTCTTTATCAACCATCTGAAAAAATAGCAGTGCTATTAGGATATAAAAGCCCATCATATAGGTCTATTTTTGTAGTCATTGTATGCAAAAAAATTGACTTTTTTTAGAATGTACAGTTGAAGTAGAGACGTCAAAATATACTAGTATTTTGAGTCAGTAGCAATGCTAAAATATAAACATGACATAGAGGCAATGTAGTTTTCATCAAAATGACGAATTGATTTCGCATTACTACATCTATGGGGAAAAATTCCTCGATATGTTTCGCACAATTGAATGAAAATTACATGTCAAACACAGGACAACATAACAACTTATTACACAGAATTACTATCCTATCTGATCATGCCTTATCATGTCCTATCCGCCAGATTTATCCGGCCTGCCAAACGAGGCCTAATAGAATATGGACTTAATTAAATTTTTAAGAGGGCTTAACTTAAATATAACTTTCTCTTATAGGGTATATAAAGAATTTTCTAAAACTTAGGGGGCTTGAGGCTTTGAGCCCCCCTTGCCCTTGCCCTTATATATATAGATCCGCCCCTGCTTTTGTTTTGTTTAATTAGGTTTGACCACACTACAGTGGGGATTTTTTTCTGGCAAGCAAAGCAAAGGCATTTGGGAACCCTAGCGAGAGTTTTAGTTTGATTAAAGGGGTCCGATTTGAAGAATTGATTTGGTCACACACATACATACATACATGGAGTCTGCAGAAATTAGACCGACCTTGGAAGGTGAAGGTCGTAGTCGCGGCCGCGGGCGGGGGCGGAAACGAACAAGGAATGATACTCAAAATAATGGTTTGGTGGATCGACGAGGGTGGAAGAAGGCTGCTGCTGTTGAGACAAGGTCTAAGGCATTCGTGGGAAGATATGTGAAGAAAGAGTTTGAGGGTAGTGGGAGTTTTCTTGGGAAGATTGTGTACTATGATAGAGGATTATATAGAGTTAATTACGAGGATGGGGATTGCGAGGATTTGGAGAGTGGCGAAGTCAAGGAATTTCTTATAGAGGACGAGGATTTTGATGATGATGATGGGGAGTTGATTGTAAGGAAGACGAAGTTAGATGAATTAGTACTGCTGCCAAAGAAAGATGTAAAAACAATGGCAATGGAAGTGACAGATGTGAATGTGATGATGGATTCGGTGGTGAATGCCGCCATGGAAAGGAGGGTTGAAGCAAAGGAGGAACTGATAGATGATGTGAAGGTGATGGATTCGGCGGCGAATGCCTTGGAAAGGAGGGTTGAAGCAAAGGAAATGACAGCTGTGATTGGGATGGATTCGGTTAATGCCATGGAAGAAAGGGTTGTTGTTGTTGCATCTTCATTGAGTGAGTTAAGTAATTCAGGTGCTAATGAAGTTGACGATGGAGTTCAGGTTGATAGTGATGCCGATTCATCCACTGATTCTTGTGAATATGGTCGTGATAATAGCGATCCCAGTATGGAGGTTGAACCCGCTGCTTTACTCCCGCCGCCTCCGCAATTGCCACCATCTTCGGGCAATATTGGTGTTCCAGATGAGTATATCTCACACCTCTTTTCTGTGTATAGTTTCTTGCGCTCATTTAGTATCCAGCTGTTTTTGAGCCCCTTTGCAATTGATGACTTTGTGGGTTCGCTTAACTCTCCTGTCCCCAACACATTGTTGGATTCTATCCATGTTGCTCTTATGCGTGCGCTAAGGCGTCATCTTGAAACGCTCTCTTCTGATAGTTCTGAGCTTGCATCAAAATGCATGAGGTACTTACTTGTATGCATCTATCTATCTTTCACGCTTCTTTAAGGAAATGCAAATGTAACTTCTTCTTCTTCTTCTTCTTCTTCTTCTTCTTCTTCTTTATTATTATTATTATTAGTTGTATATTTAACTTTCAAGTAGTATTTCAGTAACGTTTTTCTTTTTTGTTAATTTTTCGGTGGGTGGGTGAGATCCATCCCTGTTATAATGAATTCTATTGTGATATCAAATGTCAAATATAGCCAAGCTCAAATATGTAGGCACAAGGCTTAGTTGAGTTGAGTTGACTATCAAATGATCCAATGCCATTAGATTTGAGCCACATAGATTAACCTCTATATATTGGAGTGGCCTATAGAAAGTAATTATTATCTGTGTGCTAGAACTTTTATGCTAATTATGCCTAGCCATGTATGACTTAGACAATGTAAGCACTACACACCTTTTTCGTCCAATTCCGTTGGATCACACTTCTCGAATAGGATGTGTTTATGTCACTTGTCATTGATCAATACTTGGAACTAACACAGTACTTCTGCCTGCAGGTGCATTGATTGGAGCTTGCTTGATTCATTGACTTGGCCAGTTTATTTGGTCCAATATCTAATGGTGATGGGATACACAAAGGGAACTGAGTGGAAAGGATTTTACCTTAACGTTGTAGAGAGAGATTATCACTCCTTATCTGCGGGTAGGAAGTTGTTAATTTTGCAAATCTTGTGCGATGATATCCTAGATTCTGCAGAGCTAAGAGCAGAAATTGACATGCGCGAAGAAGCAGAAGGTGGAATAGACGCCGATGCAGTTACAGCCATTGCTCCTGAAAATGGGCCAAGAAGGGTCCATCCTAGATACTCTAAAACTTCTGCTTGCAAGGACCAAGAGGCTATGGAGATTATTTCAGAGAGCCATGAGATAAAATCTTCGTGTAAATCAAGTTCCTTGGGTTTGACAGGTACTGAACCAGGCGCAGTTGATGATGCTGATCAGGACGGCAATGGTGATGAATGCCGGCTTTGTGGTATGGATGGGACTTTGCTTTGCTGCGATGGGTGTCCGTCGGCTTACCATTCAAGATGTATAGGTGTGAGCAAAGCCCTTATACCGGATGGGGTATGGTATTGTCCAGAGTGTGCAATTAATAAGATTGGGCCAAGAATTACTTGGGGAACTTCTCTTAGAGGAGGAGAAGTATTTGGCATTGATACATATGAGCAAGTCTTTATCGGGACTTGCAATCATTTACTAGTGTATGTTTCTGATACCTTGGTAGTTTTGCGATTTGATTTGTTAAATTATTTTAAGTATCCAGTTGGTAATATAATCGGTTTATCTCTTAATATAGTATCCTATCACCTTATCGTATTTTGAAATGTCGTGGTCATCTGTTAAATGATTGCAGGCTAAAGATTTCGATCAACTCAGAACCATGCCTCAGATACTACAATCAGAATGACATTCTGGACGTCTTGCGGGCCCTACTTTCATCTGTGGAGCATATTGCTTCATACTCGGTAATATGCAGGGGAATTTTACACTATTGGGAAGTCCCAGAAGATGTGTTATCTCTTCCTGACATTGCTCAAATGGACACAACTTTAGTGCAGAAAAAGGAAAATGGCGAGTACTTCGAGGGCGTGAACTCTGCAAGTTGTGTGACAGAAAGTAGTGCAGAAAATATAGCAATTTCATGTTTAGACAATGGTTGTAAACAAGCTGGATTTACAAACACCCACTTGGATACATTGACCAGAATTGACCATCCTGGTCAGCAGAGAAACAGTGATTCTACAAGAAAGCAAGTATGTACTCTCAATGATACCAAATTCTCTGAGCAGATGGAATATACCATTTGTGCTGGTTCAGTCAGCAAACAGGCTGGTCCATCGGACCTAACACATCAAAGCTTGGCCGATAAATCAAGTGCGATAGGATTTGCTCCATGTACCTCAGGAAACAGCAGTGGCTGTTACAGGGGAAATGCAAATGGTATGCGTGTCACACCGAACATCTCCTTACAAAACAAAGAAGGGAATTATCGGATTGTGGGGTCATTATTTAAACCTCAGTCATACATAAATCACTATGTCCATGGAGATTTTGCTGCCTCTGCTGCTGCCAACTTAGCTATTATTTCATCAGAAGAAAATCGGGTTTCTGGGTTTCATGCTTTGAACAATCCCAAGAAAGTTGTGTCTGCATCTGTTTTACTTCAAGTAAAAGCTTTCTCATCTGCCGCGATACGCTTTTTCTGGCCAAATGTCGAAAAAAAGCTTGCAGAAGTCCCGAGAGAAAGGTGTGGTTGGTGTCTTTCTTGTAAGGCCCCTGCTTCAAGCAAGAAAGCGTGTTTATTAAATGCAGCTGCCTCAAATGCCATTAAAGGTGCTATGAAAATACTTGCAAGCCTTCGCCCTGTGAGGAACCGAGATGGAAGTCTTCATGGCATTGCAACATATGTTATATTTATAGAAGAGAGTTTATGTGGATTGACAGTTGGGCCTTTCCTAAATGCAACTTATAGAAGACAATGGCGCAAACTAGTAGAACAGGCTACAACCTGCAGTGCTTTGAAGACCCTCTTGCTTGAAGTATGTATTATATTACATCTCTTCTTACCTGCTATACTTTATCTGGCTTGTAGTAAGACGGCTATTTGTGGAGGATTAGAATCTTTCTCGTTTGGTAAAATGTTTACAAAAATGTTGAATCCATCTGTTTTATAAGTGATTGTCTAAAAGCTGTGACCGCTTGGTTCATCTTATTCACAGCTTTTTAAAAAAATTAATTTTTATTTTTAAAGTTAAAAAAGTTCTTTATTAGAATGCTCTAATTTGTAGATTTTAAAAAGATCTCTTATTCAAAGAATTGATTATTCTAACACTAACCCAAACGGACTCTTATTATTTTTATTTTTGTTAGTTGAACCTCCATGGTGTTACTTTGACCATGTACGGATCGTTGAAATGTGTTGTATTGTTTACTTTTGTTGGATTTGCTTCTTGCTTTATAGTAAAATATATTAGTAGTTACTTGCTTCTTATTCAACATGACATGATGTACAGTCAAGAAATTTGTTGGTATGGATTATCTTTCGTCCATGGTTCGAGGTCGCAGTATCGGCGACCGGTGTGACGACACGGGCGCCTCGTCGCGGCCTGGTATCGGGTGATACGCAACGATACGCTAGATTCAAGACTTAAAAAGTTATGAAAAATAACCAAAAATTCTAAAATCATCAGAATAGCAAAATTGGCCTCATAGATTATCATAATACACAATGTACCAATTATATAATCACAAATTATTCAATTGACGCGCTGCCGATCTAGTGTTTGATAGCTTTACACACATAACTGGATAAAAGTTGTTCAATAGTACTATATAATACACACACTATAATAACATGATTATAAAAATTCAACTTTGTAACATACAATAGAAAAATCAGTGCCACATGGAGTGTCGTGGGGGTTCGAAATCATCATTATTATTCCCTTGATTATTGAAGGCATTATATGGATATGGAAACTGAACGCCTCCAAATAAAATTGAACCATACTCTGAAGGTGCAGGTTGAGAGGACTGGCTTGATGATTCATAATCTGGGTTTTGGGATTGAGAAGGATTGGTAGGATCTGTATCGTGATAAAATCCAAATCCTCGATACTCAACGCTACTACTGGATGATCCATCATAATTCCGACCCAAATCATAGCTACTATAACCTCCTCCATCACCTGTGGCAGTGCTAGCTGAAGAACTCGATACCTCCTAGGAGCACGATCATAATACCCACCACTACTGGTACTAGTAGATTTCTCAAGTTGTCGTACTGGTGGTAGGTGTCCCCTACTCCCCGTGCTACTGCTTGAATATCTAGGATCGCCGTGAGAACCATATCCATGTCCTATCGTAGCATGATACGGCTGACCATATCCCCCATGTCCTCCATATCCTCATAATCCTGATATCCTATCCCCATAGTACGCAACTGATTATCAATACCTAAACCAGCATTGTGCCCACTAGAATAATCATCACCACTAGAAAATACAAACATATAAATATTTTTTATAAATAAACTTTTTTTTTTATTAAATATAATTATATAAATAAATATTATTAATTAAACAAACATTTTTTAAATAAATAAACATAAATTAATACACACATTTTGACCAAATATAAACATTTGTTTATGAATAAAAACAAAATTAATACACATATAGCTAAATAAACATTTATTTATAAATATATATAAATAAACTAAAAATGTTACATATACAAATACAAGATATAGCTAATTAAACATTTTTTTTATAAATATATATATAAATAAACAAAAATTAGTACACTAGATTCTATAATTAAACAAACATTTTGACCAAATATAAACATTTGTTTATGAATAAAAACAAAAATTAATACACATACAACTAAAAAAACATTTATTTATAAATATATATAAATAAACAAAAAATGTTACATCAACAAATACAAGATACAACTAATTAAACATTTTTTTTATAAATATATATAAATAAACAAAAATTAATACACTAGATTCTATAATTAATACATGGTTAGGGTCAATAGTAACATTTATTTATTTATTTATTTATTTTATAAATGCATAGAAATAGACAAAAATTAGTACACTAGGGTTGACAAAAAAATGTGACTAGAATAACTCACCCCTTACCTTTACTGTTAACCCTACCATATAATTGATGAAATTATAAAAAAATTGCACTAACACACAAAAATCAGATGGTCAAAAACATAACACACACACACATGCTACGCACAATAGACTCCCAACTTTAACACTACAAAAACCCCCTTCATAGATCGACACAAGTTACACAACTCACATGATTCACAACCAAAAAAAGAAAAGAAAAAAAAGAGGCTCATTACCTGCGATGGAGATGGCGACGCAGCTTTGGAGAGATTGAAGAAGCAGCAGCCTTGGACAGAGTGAGATCGAAGACGCAGCCTTGGAGAGCGATCGAGATTGAGATGAAGACGCAGTGTTGGAGGTCAGATATCTTTGGGATGAAGATTCAAGAGAGTTTTGAGTCTTTTGACCCAAAAAAAGAGTAGATCTGAGAGGAGGTTCAAGAGAGAGATCCAATCCGACATATGCATGTGAGATCGGGTACTTTTCGAGTAGCTTTTTGAACTTTTCTTCCCTTTTTGATTTTGTCGTCTCTCGTATCGGGTGTATCGCAAAACATCTCGCGAAACGGTTGTCGAGATGTACGAAACTCGGTCGTTTCGGCCGATATGTATCACGAGTCAAATATATATATATATATATATATATTTTTAACTCGGAATGAATCGGCTCATATCTCGTATCGGCCCCTCTCGATACCGAGTTAACTCGGCCAATACGTCTCGGTATCGGCCGTTACTTCGAACCATGCTTTCGTCAGATCCCCATAGTATAACTTTGAAATGGCTGACTGGTTATGTAAACTTTGTTGTCTCGTTTTAAGATCGGTTATGAAAGAGAGGTGTTCAGTTCCATTGTGGGAATAAAGAATCCGTTGGATCCCTCTTATTTATTTATTCTAGGTTACGAGCATTCTGGGTGATATTTGTTTACTATCACTTGCCAACCGCTGGCTGAATGAGATTTTGATGCAGAGCAGACATGGGGAAGTTGAATCTTTATTCATTTTCTCTGAGATCTTTTTCATAGTTCTAGTTGATCTCATATCTTTATACACAACTAAGGCTTCTTATGAAAGTCAGTTGCATCAGCTTTGGTGTATGAGTTGATGCATCATTTATCGAAGTTCAGTTTCCAATTGGGAATTGTCGATTTATTTGGATTTCTAAAATCAAACCCTTGAGCCAGGTCTTTGATCTACACTTTGTATTCTTGTTAGCTTAACCTTCTCCTTTATATTTGCAGCTTGAGGAGAACATCCGCAACATTGCTCTTTCTGGGGACTGGTTTAAGGTCATGGATTGTTGGGCCACTGAATCATCTGTAACTCAGAATGGTACACCTGGCATAGGTTCAGTTCAGAAACGTGGACCCAGTGGGAGGAGGGGTAGAAAACAGTCTGTGATTGACACAACTGATGATTCCTTTGACAATTCGAGTGACTTTGTGTGGTGGCGCGGAGGGACTTTATCAAAGCTTATATTTCAGAAAGGGATTCTACCGCATTCGCTAGTTACAAAAGCTGCTCGCCAAGGTAACTTCTGAACTACTACGTTCTCTCCTTTTTGAAGAAAAGTTTGACAGTAGGGCCCGTATAGGTTGGCTGCTGCTTTTGCGTTTCTGCAGAAGAAACTGAAGCCCTAAGCAAAGAACATGATGTGAATTAAAAAAATTCGTTAATACCCCACGTTTGGGCTGAAGCACATGTGGACCAACATCAGCCAAAATGTACTTTCAAAGTTAATCCAAACAGTGATGCGGGCCCGTTTGGATTGCCTTTGGCCTTTTCATTTAGGCTGAAGTAGAAGTAGAAGCCCTAATCACAAGGGCACCCAATCTGCTTCCTGCATCACGTTAGGCCTGAAGCACCTTTGGACCCATTTCAGTCAAAATGTGCTTATGGGCTCTAAAGTGGTGTCTAATGTTAATTCAATAAGGGTAATGTATGCGTTATCGCCCCACAAGCACGTCTTGGCTGAAATGTGTGTTTGGAAAGATATTCCAGAAGGTCCAATATGCATCTTGGGTCACAGAACAACATTTGGGCCCAAACGTGCGTTTGGGAAATGATTCCGAACAGGCCCTTAATATACCTTCTTATAGACATGAAATTTTTTGAAAAAGAGAAGTTCACTCACAGTTTGTATCTCATCAGGCGGTTCTCGAAAGATACCTGGTACGCATTATGTTGAAAACTCCGATGTTCCCAAAAGAAGCAGACAGTTTGTGTGGAGAGCTGCTGTTGAAATGAGTAGGACTGCATCTCAGCTTGCGCTTCAGGTGTGTTCTGATCTTTTATACGCTATACAATTATACTGCCTTTTTTTTTTTGGATTTAATGTAATACCAAAATATTTACTAAGTCCGAAGCCTTTACATTTCTATGGTGGAATTGCATTGCTTTTATGCTCGCAATCTTATAAAATATTGGCCTTGGCTTCAGGTCCGATACCTTGATCTTCATGTGAGATGGAGTGATCTTGTTCGTCCCGAGCAGAACCTTCTGGAGGGAAAAGGTTCCGAGACAGAAGCTTCGATTTTCAGAAATGCTTTCATTTGCGATAAGAAAATCATTGACAACAATATTAGATACGGAGTTGTTTTTCGGAGTCAAAAGCATCTTCCTTCACGGGTTATGAAGAGTATAATAGAAGAAGAGCAAAGCCAAGACGGAAAGGAAAAATGTTGGTTTTCTGAAACCCGCATCCCATTGTATTTGATCAAAGAGTATGAAGAAAAACTAGAGAAAATGTTTTTGCCATCAGCTGAAAAACCTACGAACGCATTGTCCAAGTTACAGAAAAGGCAGCTGAAAGCTTCCCGCAAGGATATTTTCTCTTTTCTTTCGCGTAAGAGAGAGAATTTGGACATGTGTGGCTGTGCTTCATGTCAGCTAGATGTTTTCCTCAGGTATAAAATATATTGTTCATACTTTATTTTATATATATATGTATAATTTTTTTTTTTCTGAACTCGTTCAATTCCCCGCGATGAGTTTCTTGATATATTGTCTGATGTGATTTTCAGGAATGCGGTCAAGTGCAGCGCATGCCAAGGTATTATAATGATTAAGCTACTGCCTTTATTTACTCGTCAATGTATATATATTGTTTATGAGTGCGAACCTTTACCCCAAATAATTTGGGACCAAGGCTTAGTTGAGTCGAGTTGGGTTATGAGTGTAAACCTTTCAGTTTTCTGTTAAATCTCTCTTTCCAAATTCCATTCTACACTATCCAAATTACCTATGTTGCACAGATACGGATACGTGACACGGAGACGACACGACACGGAGACGGCGATACGGCAAATTCCAAAAATGTAGGATATGGAGACGGCTAGGATACGTCGAATAAAAAAATATTTCTAAAAAATATAATTTAGTTTGAAGTAAAAGAAGAAGAAGAGAGGATTAAATATTAACATTACATTACATATTCTGATATTCACCCATAAAACTAGGCAAATATTACAACATATACTCATAAAATGATTACAAAACATAACAATTTAACACGATACATACTCAGTAGGACACAATGATTAAATCATTATATCTCTGAATTAAATATACAATTTGCAGTTACATGTCTACTCATGTTTCCATAATTCTCAAATAAACCAATTGCTTATCCCCAATTTTACAATATTAAGATTATGCTTTAAAGGTTTCAAACATATTTCTAATGAGAGGCCACCATGCTGCATTCAATTGTGTGTTCGGCCATGTCGGCTGCGCGTCCGACACGTGATCAAGGTGTGTCTGATGGTAAAATATTTAAGACACGTTTTATAGCGTGTCTGACACGTGGTGACGCGTGTCCGACGAGTGTCAGTGTCTGACACGAACGCGATACGGAGACGGCACCCAAAGTGAAGTGTCCGTGCTACATAGCAAATTACTACCGGATATGTCTTTTTATTTTTTTGTACTCTGATATAATTATTAAGAAATGCATACTGTGATTGCTTGAATAAAACCTACTCCCCTGCCCATGACCCAAAAAAGAAAATAAAACTTCAGGTTCCTTAAAACAGATGGCTTTCTCTGCAAATTTCGATAAAAGACAAACCAATCTACAATTCAGATGTAATTGCGGTGTAAAGAAAAGGGACAGTTATGTAAGCACCCAAACTGTAACTGCTCAAAATTAAGTGAAATGGGTATATGAGGTTAAAAAGGAATGCCGTTTGCTAAAGAAATAAAAAGGAAAGAAACATTCACTTCTCCTGACCTTTTCTTGGAGAGATAAAAACTAAAACTGTAAAAAGATGGATATGTTGCACACAAATACGAATATATCAATGTCGTGCTATTACTAAATTCCACAGAACAAAACAAATGACGGATGGCTTGCCCTTGAGCAAATCTTCTGTAGGAGAGATTTTTGAGGATTTATCTGTATTCCCACAGATGTTTTAAGATTAACGTGCATAATTCGTGCTTAGAAATCACAGTTGGCGGCTATGCCTCATTTTAGCTCCACTTTATTGCTCTTAACCCAGGCCTTGTATTCAGTCTGATTGCACCTTTACTATAGAGGAGTATGAGTTTTAGATTGGTTGTCTATCCACCACAAATATTCTCTCTCCGGAACTCCCTGCTATGTGAAGATGGGGCACAACTGCACAAGATGTGATCAGCCTTCAAAGTTGACTAACTAATTTTAACGAAAAGGAAAAATAAAGGAAAATATTTGGTATGACCTTACCCTTGCAAATGTTAAGATTAGGAAAAAACTGTTGGTCATTATTATTTTGTTTGTCTGAAAATAGTGGTAAATGCTAGATGGTTAAACCTGCAGTGTTATGTTAGATGTTAATAATGTCCGGCTGCAAGAGGGAATTCAGGGGTATTATAGCACTACTTGGAAAAGGTTGGGGATCCCACAATTTCTTGTCATAATTGTTCTTGGCACTTATATTATAAGAGCATGTAATTCAACATTTTCTGTGTTATTATTTCTCTGGCCAGGTTTCTGTCATCAGCAATGTACCATAAGTTCAACGGTTCACATGAACGAGGAAGTTGAGTTCTTGATCACCTGCAAGCAGTGTTGCCGTAGCAAAGGTGTCACTCAAAATGAAAACAATAATGAAACTCCAAAAATCAATGAACGAGGGCAAGAATTTCCAAAAATCAAGGAGCGAGGGCAAGAATTTCAGAGTGCAAAGACAGCTACGAGAGTGGCCAGGCAAAAACCATCAACACCCGTTGCCATTTTGGAGACCTCTTCGGAGATGAAAATAGCTTCTCACGGTTCAAGATTGACGAGTAGCCGACGTAAGTTGTGTTCTTGGGGTCTCATATGGAAGAAGAAGGGAGCTGAAGACACTGGCACCAATTTCAGAATACAAAACATTCTTTTGAAGGGCAATGCGGATATGGTTTGGCCTGAGCTTGTTTGTCATCTATGTCGAAACCCCTATAATCCCGAACTGATGTATATACGTTGTGAAACATGCAACAGTAAGATATTGGCCACCTCTCCCCGTTTTATTAATTCTTTGATTTTTTTTAACTTATAATTATTCATGGAATTCATGGTCATTTGCAGATTGGTATCACGCTGAGGCTTTGGAACTTGAGGAGTCAAAAATATTTGACTTGGTGGGATTCAAATGTTGTAGGTGTCGTAGGATAAGATCACCCGTTTGCCCTTTCTTGGATCCAGATAGTAAGAAGAGATTAGAGGACAAGATGCCCCGCACAAGAACTTCAAAGCAAGGAAATTCAGGAATGGACCTTGAATTTGGAATGACTTCTGAACAACCTAAAGAGGTGGGGCCCACTGCACCACTGCTTCCCATGAAGGATGAAGTTTTATATGTACCAGAGGATGACCCTCTTCTCTTCTCTCTCTCTACAGTCGAGCAATTTACAGAACCCAATTCAGAAGTAGAATGTGAATGGAATATTGCCACTGCTTCTGTACCCGGCCCCCAGAAACTACCTGTCAGAAGACAAATGAAACAGGAAAATGAAGTGAATGGTTTTCCAGAATTTTCTACAACCCTTGAGGCGAACGACACCTCCAACCCAAAAGAGGAATTACTATCTCCTCAGGTGGAGTGGGATGTTTCTACCAATGGGTTTGAAGATAATTTGATGTTCGATTATGACAGTCTTTATAATGAGGGAATGGAGTTTGAGCCCCAGACCTACTTCTCGTTTACAGAGTTGCTGGATGGAGATGATGCATCTAGGGACACATTGGAGAATTTGTCTGTAATTTCAGGGGATGGGAATACTGAGCAGTATGGAGCGGGTATTTCTGGTGTTAAACTAGAACCCACGGTTTCTATAGATACGGATGGTGATATAGTGCCTTGCTGGGAGTGTTCTCAAACCGAACCATGTCCTGATCTTTCTTGCCAGATTTGCGGGTTACGGGTACACAGTCAATGTTCGATGTGGGTTGAGCAGTCATCATCTTTGGAGGGTGGTTGGAGGTGTGGCAACTGCCGAGAGTGGAGGTAGTTGATTTTCAACCAGCTTTAGGAATTCTATTCTTATCAGTTTCAGGGAAGCTCTTTAACTTGTGAAATGGACTGCTATTGATGATTTTTGGATGATGAAAATGACTCGCTCATTGAGACTGCATAACTGAGATCAAATATGAGGATATGGTGATTTCTGGCAGGATCTCTAGTCTTGTGAAAATGAAAATCCCGGTGAGATCGAACTTCCAATCATGTCCTATGTTGGATGAATTAAGTTAAACAAATATTTAGCTTCCCTTGGCAATTTATTCCCTAGATTGGTTTTGGTAAATTAGTGGTGCCATTAATCAGCAAGGGGGGGGGGGGGGGGGGTGGGGGTGGGGGTGGGGGTGGAAACTAGTAGTTAGTGGTGTCATTTGGAAGCTATGATTCTTACCCATGATCTTGATGGTTAAGCAGGTTTTTTTGGGGTGCTTATCCAATTGTTTTGCTTGTAAAGAACAGACCCACATCATTAAATATTTTTGGGGATCAGTGAGGATTATATTTTTTGATTGTTTGGTAGTGTTTTATCGGTTCTATACTTAATATCAACAAAGAATTGTGGTTCCCAGGCTTAGTTTACCCTGGAGTTTAAAGTGGCTAGCAAATGTTCCTTGTAATGACATGTGACTCTTTTTTGACCATATGAATGGCCAATTTTTAGGTTTGATACAAAACATTCCATTTTCCTGTAACATAATTTTCTGTGTTTTTATTATGAATTATACGTGCTTAGATAGGTAAATTATGTTCTCTTTTATTTTATTGTTTTTGGGTTAAATTTGGGGAGTTATTGAATATACTCACCAAATTTTTCTCTACACTTACATTTACAATGGGATATGTTGCATTTACTCCTTGTTAGAAGCTTGATATGCGTTTGACCCATTCTCTAATTTGTTTGTGGGATATCTTGGGTTTGACCTTCCCTCCCTGCTTTGGTTCGTAGCTCTCCACCTCATAGGGTCACAAGGGAGGGTATTGAAGCTTGAAATACATTGTTGTGTCCACTCTCTAACAGCTCAAGTTTTTGGAGTTTGGAGTAACTGGTAATTTAAGACCCTTTCATTGCATGATCTCGGTGCATTTGGTAAGTGGTTTTTTTTTTTTTTTTTTTTTGTGCGTGTATTTTTTATTTTTTATTTTATTTATTTTTAACTCTTTCTGAAAGGAATGAGGTTGAGCGGAGTTAGGTCTGTCTTTTGAACAAAATGAAAACCAAAATTTCTTTTGGACCAACGAAAAATGATGCCCCGGAGAGATGCCTCTTTCTTTGCCCTTTCTCATCTTCACACTACCAATTACCAAATGAGAGATGCCTCTTTCGTCGTCCTTTCTCTCTCGTCTTTCACTCTTACCAATTACCAAATGAGGGTATTCTTCTCTTGTCTCATATCTTCCCGTCCCTATTCTCTTGTAGATTCTTTCCCATTATTCCTACCCTTCCCTCTTCTCTCATACATTCTTTCCATTCTTCCTTTGTATCAAACATAATACCACAAATGAAGATGAAATCAAACTCAACTGAGAATCATAACAAAATAGTTGTCCATTCGGCATTCATGTGAGATGGTGAGAATATATGTATGTACATATTAGACAAATGCTCAAGGAGGCTCATAAAATCTATTTAGACAATAATCTAATAACTTCTATATATTTTTTTCTACCAAGGCAAATACAGCGCTACAGTTGGTTGCGCTCTTGCTCTTCATTTCAGCATTGCAGTGAAGTTGCTTCATTGTGATAATTTTTAGCCCACATTCAGTCTCCACAATTTTACAACGCAATGGCAAATTAAAAAAAAAAAAAAAAACTTCAACTCATAAACAAAACCCGAGGCCATAAAAAAACTGCCATATCAAGTTCTACATGGATAGATTTTTCTGGGTGTTTGTTTTGTACAACCCCACATTATTGATATACTTCTTAGGGCCTGTTTGGGAATGGTTAAAATGAGATCTGGTTCACTCCTAGTTATTTGGTTTTTATATTGACAGAACAAATTTAAGAGAGATTAGACCGGGCATGGATTCCCGACAATTTTCCTGTGCAAGAAATGCACATTCACTATACACTTCAATTTATAGAACCGGTTCACTTGTGAACCACAAAACAGTTTTTTTGCCTTCCCAAACAGCCCCTTAGCGTAACAACTTGCAAGCTACTCCCTCCTATTTCTTAGAACTTCACCAAAGCTTCAAGCAGTAACAAGCAAAGAACAAAAATGTATCAATTTTACATTCATACTTACTCTTCACACAAGTTTTCTTATTGAGAATATCAATATAGACCGACAAACAAATGCAATTGTTACAAATGGTTCCCTACTTCATCAGTTTGCTCATATCCTATTCGTACTACAATGAAAAAAAGAAGAAGAAAGAAGAAGAAACCCACTTAAAACCTGGCTAGACGAGGGGAAAAGGAAAAAAGGAAGAAAAAAAAATAATAATAATTGACTCACCCCAAAAAAAGGAAAAAAAAACCTCATCAGGACATAATGCAGCTGTGCAGAAGAATATCAAAAGCATCAACCAAACCCCATCAATAATTGAAATCAAACACTAAGCCGACCACATATAAGCTCATCTATAATCCCGACAGCCCCTTGCACCTCATTGTTCGTGGCCCATCTCTTGACTTGAAGAATGGATGGGTGGGCCGAGCTGTATAATACATGTGTATAGCCTTTTATGGGCATTTCAAATCTTCAACCAATCACAGTTTTTCAAAGCAAACCGGCAAGCATAGCACCGGGATCTGAAAATCCGGTTGGTGGACTGGTTGGTTGAGCTTGTGGAGGGACCGAAGGAGGTGCTTGGGGAACCACAGGAATGCTAATTAATTGTTCTTTGACGAACTCCTTCAACCTGTACATGGATGGTTAGATGAGATTGGCAGGTTCAAATAGAGTTATTCTTAAAATAGTATACAGTGGGAATTTAGTAAATTAAGACGTACTCAAATGTTAGCGTAGGGTCCCCTGAGGCAACCGTCATACGAAGTTGGGTTCTGTCTGCTGGATCTGTTTCTATTCTTATCTGAGAAAATACAAGCAACAGAATGAAGCCATCAGATACAAATCTTGGACTTTGGCCATATATTTTATCATGCTCTCTCTCTAAACTGGTTATTTGTTTGACCATAATAACCTTGGTTCTCATAAAAGCCAGATAGAAAGTAAGAATGAGAGTCGACTGAGACTGAATCATATCATATTTGAAGAATTCCCAAAAGGACCGTTTTAACATATTTGTTCTCCCATACTTCAGCCTCAAGCGGCCCATCAGATAAGAAGCATAACATCAATGAAAAAAATGAAAATCCAACACCACCACAGTAATTTCTACCTGACACTCAAAATGTTATCTAGAATGTTAGAAGTCAAGTTTTGCTCAATAGACAAGGGAGATTTTGGCCAAGAATGATGCTATGGAAGTTCAAGTCCGGGGATTTCAGCCTAAGATACCCTATCATGAGGTCAACTGATTCTCCTTGGGTATACAAACCCATCTATAAGAGGAGAAATATTACTTACCAAGCACAACATGGGTCGTGTACTTTCTGAATAGAAAGTTGTGCTTGCAACCAAATTATTTGGATTTGGATCCTGAAACAAGAAACCAAGCAGTAAGCAAAATTGAAAATGCATGGAGGGAAAGTCATCAAGTAAAAGAATCAGGGAGTTTTAGTCAAAAAGTCCTTTAAAATAAACTTTTTACTATTAGGTCCAACTCGTTCTTTATTTTAGTGAAAAGTCCACGTTATAAAAGTTGTGTGAAATTTCACATAAAAAAGTTATGTGAAATTTCACACAACTTTTGAAACAAAGGGATTTGATCCGATTAATTTCACAAGTCATGGAGTTTTGACCAAAATAAAAACAATAATAAAAAAAAAAATTAAAAAATAAAACGGATTGTCCTTTAAACTTAGTAAGTCTAAAATGAGGGACTTTTTACTAAATTTCTACAAGAATAAACAACTTACGAGTCCTGGGCAAACCATCAACCGCGAACTGTTTATTAAGTTTGTCATTTCCACAAGAGACATTGGTCTTACACCTCTAACCTGAACAATTTCATAAAAAGATGTATACAATCAACGTGGTGGAAACATCAAACAATCAGGGAATTTTACTGTGTAAATAATTAGTAGTGGGGATAATGCCCACTGAACCCTTCCGCATTTTTAATCATGGAAGCCAATGGCTTGCTAGTCAAAATCATTTTGCTAATCTATATCCATAGAAAATAGTTCATGAAAACTTCTTAAATAAACTTTCCTCTTAAGGGTCCACATATAGTATTGACCAATTTATTATGAGCCTTTGGAGAAATTTAACATGTATTATCAATCAGCCTTCTCCCCAGGACATTTTTTCCCCCTTAATTATGTACTACAGGAAAAAAACACCACAGTAAGATGATGAGACAATAAATCTGTTCCAATTAAAGTCGTTGACTCTCCTAGGAGCAAGTTTCAGGCCCAAATCGTTTTATCTTTGAACAATACCGGATCATTATGGAGTACTCCATCAATAACATCTTCAAACTAAATGAACTTAAAAGATCCATGTGTCTAATCCAGAAACAACAGGACTATTACTGCCTATTGTATAATTTGAGTGCCTATAATCATTATCTTCAACATAGCTAGATTTAACAATTGATATCACAGCACTGCTCACAAATTTTAGGACGTAAATTCTTTGTGTAGTTATGATGTAACTTTTTAAGCCAAACGTGAAGCAGAATGAACATACCACTTCTTGAAGCTTCAAAGGCGGTCCAGATAGTGACCTCCATTGTGGGAAAAACTCATCGCCAGACACCGCAATAGGCTGAAGGAATTTATTCAAGACAGCAGGAAGGCGAAGTTTGACATTGACCTGTGGAAGCATGAAAACAAAATACATAGCTTAGTTATAAATACCACAATCCTCATGGACTGTAAATAAAATAAAGAAGCATTTAGGGTTAATACCACAAAGGTTCCAAACTTATAGGAGAAGTCAAGAACGGCAACATCCCTACTTGGGCTAAGATTAACTACTTCAAGTGGGCATTGCACCTAAAAAACCGCAGAGAATTAGTCACAGTTCGGAAAGCGAACAGAAAATAGCAATAGAAAGCATACTAACAGGGAATGTTACAAGGGTTTAGGCACGGGCATGAGGTGCAAGTGTGTCTAGGCATTGAACCTCCCTAAACTCCAAATCACTGGATATGGAGACTATGCTGGAAATTTGTCCAAAAGAATTTGGGCACAAAAATGTTAATTCATTGGCAGATTTATGGGGGCAATACCAATATTTAAGAAATCAAATCTCTTGTAAGCCATAGGCTTTTTATGTACTTTCCATGTAAACCCTCCTCATCAGGGAAGCAGGCATGGTGCCCCACACCTCATCAGGTCAAGGGTTCGATCCCTGCCTCCCTTCCCCCAACCTCCAGTAACCCACTAACAAGTACTCCTCCGTCCCATATTTAGAGTCCACCTTTGAGAAGCCAACTTATCAAAGAAATATCATCATTAGACAAAAGACGGAATGTTTCTTCCAAAATTGCCCCTTATTAAAGACCTTTCATCTTAAGTGGGAGGGTAAAGTTGGAAAAATAGGGAAAAACATGCATTCACTTTTCAAAGGTGGACATAAATTTGGGACATCCCAAAATGGAATACAAGACTCCAAATATGGGACGGAGGGAGTAACAACAATCAAAGAATGTATTCCTGAGACCAAAAAATATAAAATAAAATTTAACCATCCTTTTTTTTCTTTCCTAGTGTGCCCCCCTTGGATTTTAAAAATTCTAGATAGGCATCCCATTCCTCTATTTTTCATATCAGCCATTTGGTTTAGTCCCCAAATGTTAAGAGACTTGGCACATTTTCACCATTTTGGTCTAAACCTTTTACATATTTATCTTTAGGCCCCAAGGAAAACGTCTTAGCTCCACCTGTTATTATGTTCAACATAATATTATACCCTCTTCATGTGAGAAGCAGAAACTTTTCTTTACTATTGAACATAAGCTTCTTCTTGTTCTTCAAGCATCACATGGAGGATTTGCATGTCCTATTTGGGTTCCCAAACTCAAACCCGTCACAATCTGTCAATATGGGTACATTGTGGGGGACAGAAGAGTCCATTTAACATGAAGCAACTAAGAGATTCAACATGTGATCCATTAAAAGCATAACCAGCAGTCTGACCTGTGCTCGTGGAGGAATAGTATCAGGTACTAATGAGAGCTCCACCTTCAAATGGGAGGGAGGCAATATTACAGCTTGAACTGAAACAAGTGAAGCAGTATTCTTGTTTCCTAAGAAAAGGACAAGTCGCCCGTGCTGCCCTCGCCACTCTGCTTTAATGCCAATCTGGTATTAACAGAGATGAAATCAATATGAAATCATATACCATAAAAGCTGATTAGTTGCATAACATAAGGTGATAATTAAATTTCAATATAATACAGTCAAATGAAAACTTCAAAAGCATTGCATACCTGAATATAAGGATCCTCATATAGCACACCACTATCCTTCAGGCATAAAGCGTGAAATCTTTCTGCGATATTTCCTATTGGCTGTGAACATGTTTGTAGATATCAGTCGGACAAAAACAAAAACTAACACAAAGAAAGTAATGTAATAATTTTTAGTGCCCAGCAGCAGAGTTATCAACCAAATCTTTCATGTTAGTAAAGCCAGATGCATTACATTGAAGAAGTGAGGTATACTGTTCTCTATGTCGAGGCATCATTGATAAATACCCAGTCACATGATACTTAAGTATGTTAATAGTTGTCAGTTGAATGGGCTTGAGCTCATCTTCTTGTGAGCTATATATTAATAAAATTTTGAATATTGAAAACAATAATATAAGACAATAACACAATATACGCACTGCAATACATGAGTTTCACGTGAGATTTATTCAATGCTACTATCCGTACAGGGCAAGAGTTGTCGAGCTGCCGATACAGAGACGATTCTCAGTACTAAAACTGGAACTGTGCATTATGTCAGGTTGAGTAGCCCAAAAGTACCAAAACCACCAAACAATATGGTAATAGAAGGTAGTCCAATTACAAAGGAAGCGACAACTAGAAAAAAGATAATTCCGTAAACGCAGATCATGTCGAGCATCGAAGCATCACCTAGACAACCTCAGGTTGCTGCCTAACAAGTAATAAACACTGCCTGTGTAATCAAAAGTTCAGAACAGCAGGATAAGAGTACTTCCTAGGGCAGACAAATGCAGAGCACAGCATCGGCACTCTTTCGTGCAAAATTGAACTTTCAACTTTTAAGAACCTAGCACATATTTGAGGGGTAGAATAAAAAGGGTATGTTATCAGCAAATATTAACTTATTCTCAAAGGTTCATATTTTCAAAACTCCAGAGTTGCATTGGCTTCAAACTTCATAATCTTAATAAACTCGTTAAAATACAAAATTCCGATAATTCAAGAAATATTAACAGATTGCAGCTGCGAACATAGTTGTGAAATCGGGATTCGTATCGTGAATCGAAATGAGACAAGCGAATCGACTTGGGATTCGCGAATTCGGTAACAAATTAAAAAAGAAAAAAAAACCTATATAAATGATAGAAAACCACGTAGAATAAAAAATATAAGAAAATAAAGGTGTATTCGTTTACAATAAACCTTACAATACAACTTATAAGGGTTAGGGACTACTATTTCTTTTCTTTTTTTTAAATTAATAAATAAATAAATAAATCACAACTTGAGCTTTGTAAAGCTCTCGGCAGTCACAATGGGCTTTTGAATGTATGCTATTAGGGTCATTAGCCTATGGGTAATATAATATAATATTTGTTTTAATATTATATTAGAGTTAGACCATATATATAATATTATATTAGGCTTGGACTACACTTCAGTCTTCTCTGTCGGCAGCCCCTGTCATAGTTTATATTACTATATTAGGGTTTACTCTTCTCTGTCGGCTGACGCAGGTCTGTCATCTGTGTCAAACAATCTAACAGCCTTCCATGGCTTCGTATTTGGGTCGGCAGCCTTCCATGGGATTCGTATTTGGGTCACAGGTCTGTGGAAACCAGTCGTACAGCTTGCGCAAAGTATCGTTGAATCGTGATTTCTGATTCGAAACATACGATACATTGCGATTATAACAATACGTAAACGATTATTGATGCACTTCGATTCATACCTACTATTTGAATCGTTCCACTTGTGAATCGTATCGAATCGTACGATTTTAACAACAGAGGCTGCTAGTATTTCTTTTCAGAAGCATGTTTGGTTCAGAAATGAGTCAATGGCCATCTCCAGTGGTCAAGGTAAAAAAAGATGATCATTTAGAACCAACCACCAAAAATAATGTTTTAAGCAACCAAGAGCTGTACCTGAACAGTATTTGCCTGCTCTCCAACTGCAAGGGCTAGAGCGTCGTCTGCGTTTGAAGGACCTTGCGGTCCAGCACCCATATAATGTTCAGATTGGACAGCCGCACCAGGAGGGCCTTCAATAGCCAGTGGACCTAAAAGATCACCGATGAGATCAACCGAAGGGCTAGTAGGTTGAGGATCCACGACACTCACAATCCCATTTGCCTCAGTCACCCCTTGGTCCACTGGGTTATGATCCTGTACATATAGTCAAGCCCCTCAGGTTAATATCTAAGCAAAACTAAAAAAAAGAGTTTTGAATGTCTACTCTATGGCTCATAGATATCCAGAAGAAAGAGATCTCACCACATTGCTCATGCTTGGGATTTTTACCAGACTAAGCTGGTTTGCGGATGGACTTCCATTAGCAGGGCGTTGGTCTGTCACTACCAAAGCGTTCGAACTCTGCTGTAGCGCCCGCAACTTTAAAGCACTTTGCTCCGCAGTATCAACTTCAATATCTTCAGCCTTTTTAATCAACGCCGACTAAGTTTGAAGAAGATAATACAGTCAGTGTGAATAACCTCTTTCTCTACACACACACACACACGAAAATATGCCAGGTAATATCTTGTTGGACTATCAACATAAATGTCACGGGACCAAGTTCTCCTTTGCACATATACGAAAATACATCTGTATACGTATGAATATATATATATACACCTATATATAGGACGAAATTTGCAAAGCTCGTACACATACCTGTCGCTCGGGGAACTTGGGCATTTCGGCCAATATATCCACCAAAGCTGCACCTTTCCCACTCAATGCGAAATATTCAACAGCTCGTTGCTGTATCTCAACATCAATGCAACTCCCGTATCTGAAAGATTTCACAATTGTGCAAAAGAAGTTCAAGACACTCTGACAAAACATGAACTAACTCCGAATTGATAAAAAGAAGAAAATTAGGATTTCATAGTTGATTCATCTCACTTGCTGAATATTGCCCAAATTTGCTTTTGTAGTTCCAGGTCTGGGGGTTGCGTGTGCATCAAAATCTTAGCATATGTTGAAAGAAGAATAGGAATTGTCGAAGTCCTGAACATATATTATGCAGATTAGGTTACCAATGAGCAGCAAATATTTTTAGAGACAAAGATTTAAAGTCCCAATGTCTTACGAAACGGTAGGAAGCTTCTCATGCAGGATGCTAAAAATCTCCTTTGGACTACACCCAGGCCGTCTGGCCAGGAGATGGCTATACTCTCCAAGGAGATAAGCACTTACCTGCTCCAAAAAAAAAAAAACAATTCCAAAATACACTTACAGAATGCTCTTCATCAGGTGGAGTAAAAGTTCTTCATAATCCATTGCAGTCAAACTTAAAAAATAACGAGTTAATTAAGCTTCACACCCTTGTAATTTACCCTCGGTGTCACTTGGCCCCCTGTAACTTAGAAGTTGACACTTTCCGGAAAAAAAAAAAACCTTAGAAGTTGACACATCACATCTTGAAGTTAAATTTTTTTGGTCAATTTGCACATCCCGCCAAAATCCTTCAGAATTTTTGACAGAATTGTGACGAATTTTAACAGAGGGTGCAAATTGACACAAACTAGAAACATTAGGGTCTGATTTTTTTAAACTTTTAAATTATGGGAAACACCAAGTGTAAAATGAGAGGGTGAAAAGTGCAATTAACCCAAAAAAATAATAACTACCTTGGTATAGAAACCGCTGAAGAAAGGGAAAATCCTAATATTCGTATAACTTGGTAACATAGAATTGGTAATTTAAGCATGGGATGTAACATATCTGATTACACATTGGTCAACTAAACCGTGCAATCCAAGTCCAACTGATAGATGAAAATGACAGGCATCGACACAAACAGAAGCTAAAATATAGCTTCCTACCCACATCAACTCTTTTCTGTTTACTTCTTTTTTTTACCGGGTGAATGTACTCAGCTCAACTTGTTACAGAACATAATAACTACTTCAGATTGGTTATACAAATGCTCTTCAGCCATCGGGCATCAAGTCGCCGCACTAGAATAAAGCTTTACCATAAGAACTACGCACACCAAAAGATATTGCCTTCAACATATTACTAAAAAGTGTAAACAAATTGTTCACATTGCAGGCAGAGAATATACACACCTTGACCATTGTCTCATGTATAGCAGGCTTATCAAGATACTCCCTGGCTTTTACTGCTGCATAGGGCTGATAGCAAGTATGGTGTAAAAAAGTAGTAATTAATTGAAATTTCAAACGAGAGCAGCCACCAGTAGAATGAAGCATTTGTAACAAAAGTTTGTGTTACCTGTAGGTCTTCATTGTTTGTAACAAACTGCACAACACGAAACCAAATGTCATCACTGACAAAATCTCCTGCTTTGTCAATTAACTGAAGGATCACATCCACATACCTGCACCATTGCCAAAAAAAAATTAAATAATAATAATAATAATAACGTATGCAGGGAGTTTGTTATTTCAATGACATACAACCTCAATAATTTAAAGAAAAAGCCCCAAAAGCTTAAGATTAGATCTTAAAGACTTCACTGTTATATGGCCAATAAAAAAATTGAGTATGAAATATTCTGAAGCTCTAAAATACATACATAAAAGGAGCAATTTTTCCCTTTCTTCTTTCTGTGAATGATATGTACACATGTATATGCACTAATAAGGCAGCAGAGAGGAGCAACTCATGTAAGTGTGATACATTAACGAGCACATAAACTAAGCTCCAATCTACAAAGATAAATCTCCCAATAAAGTGATAAAACCAATGAAAAAATCCAAATGACCAACATTTTGTGTAAAAGTCTTTATGCTAATCGAAACAAGTAGCAACACTTTAGATTCTCTTATCTCACCTGCTTCTTTACACAAGATATACTAACAAAAGTAGATTTTGTGCTCCAATGTCAAGATAGAATGATTTAAAATATGCATCAGTCAACATATCATCTACAGTAAAATGTCCACCAACTATCTAGCCTTCAACCCTTCATGTCCTAAAACTCATTCAAAAATGAAATTAGAATCTCTCAGATAGACTCCATACTAACCATGATAAATCAGGGGCAAACTTTTCCGCAAGAATAGCAGCTTTTAGTGACAATTCTTCACGCATTGCAAAGTCTGCCGTGCTAAGATACTGAAAACAGATGAGTATTAGAGGTCTACTTCTTCATACTTCCTGTCCTTACTTTCCAAATCATTAGATAGTCTAAGTACATATTACTCAATAAGATATTGCTGACTGAAAACATTCTGTTCTGTGTCTAGTGATTTCTGACCTGCAATAATTCTTCAACTATGTCCTTGGCATTTGAAACATCACACATGCCATATAACAGATCAAGAGCCCGTCGACGAATACTGTGGGTAAGTCATGTCAGTATGATAAGGTGAATTTGAAAAACATGACAGCACAGTACAAACATTCATGTCAATCAAGTACCGATAAAACTGCTTTTATGCTTATTACTTCCGGGAAAACTTGTTTCAAGAATAAAACCATAGAATTAATACTGCTAGAAGAGTGAACATGAGAGAAGGTTAAGTGGGACAG
Organism: Hydrangea macrophylla; assembly: GCA_033977485.1. NCBI lineage: Eukaryota > Viridiplantae > Streptophyta > Magnoliopsida > Cornales > Hydrangeaceae > Hydrangea > Hydrangea macrophylla. The sequence goes on along the minus strand of CM066997.1, from coordinate 95,585,698 downwards.
AAAAGAAGTGGGAAAAGACTTTGAATCACATTGTAGGATAATGTGACATGGGGTGGAACACAAAGTAACCTTATATTGGCGTATATTTGTCATAAGGATATTGACTGTGTAATAGGTTTAGGGTATAGATTTAACAAATCAGCTGCCTAACATAAAGCTAACTCATACTAGGTGGTGGAGAAAGTAAAAATAGAATGTGTCCCAGAATATAAAGAGTGGATTTTCTACATCTAAGACAAGCAACAGGTTACTTAACAAGTATATACAGATGAGACGACAGTTGACAGTTCAATGGGTATCAAATGCTAATATGCATAGGCTGTAGTGAAGAAGAAAGACGAGAATGTATCCCAGAAACCAAAAGGCACAACCTGATGTCAGGATCCTTCAATGAGGTAATGATCTGGGCTTGATGCCTCTTGATAATGTCCTGAACATCTGTAACCATCAAAATCCGAGTCATATTCTCCTGCATCAAAGTACACACATCATCTAATCAGACTACGAACAAAATCGAACCTTCTAAGTTCTCGAACTGCAGGATCCAATTAGTTATGCTTCTGAGATAGATAGCATCAACAAGACAGACAAGAAAATGCAAAAGGAATAGATAACACATAAAACCATCGTATTTCTGCGACTTACCAAACCAAGGTATCTAATATTCGGTTCACGTACAGCAATAAATTTTCCTAGCAAGGCAACACACTGTGACATCATTTCTTTTTCAGCATCAAGATGCATGACCTGTTATAAGGCAATTAAAGATGCACAACACAGTAAGAGTCTTCACAAGCATAAAAGGTTTTTTCAAGATTATCATAAAAATAGGAGTATGTAACTAATGCCAGAAACCATTTGAGATGTCATAAATTGATAGAGGTTTATACAAAATTTAATCAAAGCTGCATCTAGTATGTTGAAAATCCAAACACTACTTCATGCAGAAATCGTTTTGTATAAACTAGTCCCATAACTTAAAGTAAATAAGACTACGTAAACTAGAATAAACTCAAAGAGAAAGTAATTAGCTTTACCTAATCACAGTAAACTCAAAGAGAAATAGAAAAAGCTAATTTCCAAAATCACAGCTCATCTGTTCAGTTCCTTTTGCTCCACAAGACAGCTCAAAAATCTAAGAAACTTCGTAATGTCAAAACCATGTAGAACTGTGTTTGCCAGGAAAGTTAATGGCTTAATGTACACAACATGATACATCTCATAAATCCTTTGTCAGCTGCTCGATTATTGTTCATCATTCTCTTGTGACTCTGAAAGGAGCAGCTGAGGTACTTACTGTGTGTGTCTAGTTGGTGAAAAGGGAGCGATTTCCAAAGAAGAGGTAGGAGAAAGTTGAGATTTTAGTTGAGAAAAATTGGTTACAAGGTGGGCTCTCTTCAATGATACACTTGAATTAACATTTTTGACCTCTTTTTTCAACAATATGCCTGTTTCGGATGCAGTTATGATGTGAGATATTCCTAAAGCGTAGGTGCAGGTGTGAAATCTTGTGAAATACTGCCACAGTGGAGGTGAACAGGAGACCCAAGTCTTTATTTCTTACTTCCATTGAAGAGTTTCTACTATAACTCCAAAGCATCCTCCGTGACATGATGAAAGGTTGAAAATGTAAGGCTCTATTGCCACACCCAGAGATGCAATCACTCATCTCTCTTATCTCTCCATCTCTGTTTCCCTCGTGCAGGCAACGTTATGATTTTTGTGGAGGAAACATGAGCACCAAACTTGCCAAATAGTGTGAATTGGTCTAACAGCTGGTCATCCAAGCAAAGACCGGTCTTCTAAGGAGCCCTCATACAATAAACACTTCAAAGAAAAACCACTCAACCCCTCCAAGATAACAACCCGTAAAACGACGGAGCATTTGGAATGAGATATACCGGAGAGGTTTTGAAGAGCTAGTGTCCCTATGTGGGCTCTTAAGCGTAGCTTGTTGAGTTCCATATATTTTTGGGGATAGTGTCAAGCTCCTCTATGTCAGTTGAATCATCTATACAATTTGGGAAAATTTAACATTATTTGTTACAGATTTGGGAAACGTAACATTTTGTTATTGTATATAGATTCGCATATACATTATGTGTATATGGGTGCCTAATTGCTTATGCTTTTGTACCCTTGTAAAAAAAAGAAGAAAAAAAAAGAAAGAAAGAAGAGGAGATACGAAGATAGTCTTGATCGTGGGTAGCAGCAAAATGGGTGTATCTAGAGGATGAATTTGAACTTTGCTAAGCAATAGAGGATGATTCAGCCCTAATCTACCAATTAGATTGACATCAAAATCTCATGTCCCATTTGCCTTCAAACATTTCTTGGATCCCTAGGTCAAGCAATTTGGAAGCGGACAAACTAGCACGCCCTATCCCCACCCCCACCACAAAAGAGATAAATCAAAGAAAAAACAAAAAGCAGCAGCAGCAGAACACTTGCCAAGAGGAGTGCAAACATTTGGAACATATTTCAACAACACTATTTTCGTAGATGAATTTTACTAACTCTTCATTTATTTGATTGCCCGCTTTCTCCTATTAGGCATTGCTGTCGAATCGTGAATTGGTTTGGCGAAATTATGAATCGGGAATCACTTTTTCTCAAAAATAAGTTCGAATATCTGTATTTACCACATATATATAAAGAAAAATATGTAAAGTGCTTAAAATGAACAAAATGATAATTCCACACAATTTCATGCAATAAAAAGGGTCAAAAATTCAAAATATTCCACCTATAACCTTAAACCTTCAAAATTATGAACAGTGAAGCACTATTGAACCCTAAATTGTATCAGGTTGTATGGAACTCGAATCGACACATGAATTCCAATTCTAACAAGCATGCTGTGAATCTATTGACCCGGAATTGTATCAGATTGTATGAAACTCGAATTGACTCGTGAATTCCAATGCTAACAAGCATGCTGTTAGACCTACAACACACACTTGCAAGCACACCTGTGACCCGTCCAAACATTACTGTTCAAATTCCACAATGCATTGCTCTTAATGAGAAGGCACAGAAAAGCAATGAAATATGTGAGAGCTAGCTGTTGCTTTTTCTCTTCACTTTAGTAGGTTAGGCGAAGGGGTCTGCTCCTCAATGGGAACTGAATCTGCACCTGCTTATAGGGGTTCCAGGTTTCCCCCAGCACAGATTAAATTTATCCTAGCCGCAGACATAATTCTGTAGATCGTTAAGCATCCTAGTGGGCAGGATATACAAACTGCAGCTTTGACATACAATGTAGCTAGGTTTCTATTGAACTTACAAGAGCAAGGGCTTCAAAGAGAACAGCATGTGATGCATTGTTCTTGTTCACATTTTTCACAACATCAGTTCCCATTAGTATCCGTTGGAGAACCTAAAACCACCAAAACGAAGTTCATCACAACTATAAATCTAATAACAAATAATAGTTCTGTCTTGAGAGAAAGAGGGAAAAACATATAGAAGCAGACCTCAAATAATGATCTTCTTGTGTTGGGATCTTCAATAGTTGGAAAATACTGAAGAGCTCTCATTGTCTTAACCTGCATTGACCAAATCCTAGTAAGCATCAAACAACATTCATTAAGTACACATCAGCCACCAATAGTCAATGATGCTCAGAGGACTTTCACTCAGAAAAATCAATTATAATTGGAGCATTTGTGTCGTGTTATTGTAGTAGAGATAAAACTCAAGGAGAAATACAGAGCGACATATTTATGGAGGATGCAACAGTAAATGTTAAGCAACTCCAAACAGTTGGGACAAGGCTTATTTGAAAAATACAAAACACAAAAGGAGTGCTTAGCAGAGATGAGCAATGACAAGCATGAAGCACCTAGCTAACAACCGCTGGTCACTTTTTAATTGCCTATTAAAGCATTCTTTTATCAATTCTTTTAATTTTAACCATTCTTCATTATCAATTAGTTGATGCTAGACATAAACTTTCCATGTAAATATCATCTTAATTTCAATCAGTTAACCTTTGAGTTTGTGCAATCCTTTCCTTCACCGTTTTCAAGATTTTTGCTTGATGATGTTGGAGTATTTATGAGGATTAGATGCATATAGACGAATCGTGTAAGGACAACATTTGGCCTTAGCGTCTGCTTCACTCTTATTGCAGAAATCTAATTTTGCTTCTTTTAAGGACTGAAGTCCAATCCGAGTTGGCCAGCACCAACTCCCCCCACGCATTAAGTGCAAGTTCGAATCCCCCCTCCCCATTGTAATAAAAAATAGAACAATTTTTTTTGCTTCTTTTAGATGATAGTATGAACCAGTTGATAATCTAGGCAATCTTGGTACCTCAACTACTAAAAGACCAAAACCTTTTCATGGTATACTCTACTTTATTTCTTCCCACATGATGCAGTCAAAGAATAGATACTCAAGATAGGAAGGTGACATACATTATAACATAGGGAGCATATGAAAATGTCAAATCTAAACCAACTTTTTTAAAGTGTATTTCCAGACACAGATATACACATCAGCAAAATCAATATACAAGTGTGACTTATAAATGAGAGATTAACAACTAACAAGGACAGTAAAATTTCGTAAATCCATTCCTTGCCCGGCCTTGGACGGGTTCCCTCATCAACCAAAAATAATTCCATAAATCCATTTCCAAAGGTATCTAGACATTCATGTAATGACCCATCCCTTGTCTAGAGTTTAGATCCTTAATTGCGGAGCTCCTTTGAGTTTAGATCCCTCACAAATTTAGAAGGCCTTGTTGCAAGTAGAGGGGGGATTAAGCCGTATAAACTAGTCCAGGATCTTCACCCTAGGGTATGGGACAAGTACATCCATACATGGACTTGGTACCTCACCTTACCTCATTCATCTTGGTCTTTCTTCCTTGGGAATCTTGCTTTTGACTCTTAGTCATCACAATCTACCCCCGTCAAAGGGCCACACATCCTCGTGCGAGAGCTGCCCCACACTTTTGGCTAGGTTTCTGCTCTAATACCATTAGCAACGACCTTCCCTCAGTCGAGCAATGATATTGTCCGCTCTAGGTATAAACACAAGGACTTCCCAGTAGGTCACCCATCCTAGTACTGCTATAGTAGCAGCGGCATGCTTAACTGCGGAGTTACTTTGAGTTTAGATCTCTCGCAGTTTTAAAAGGCCTTGATGCAAGTAGAGGGGAGATTAAACCTTATAAACTAATCCAGGATCTTCACCCCAAGCGATGTGGGACAAATACATGGACTTGATACCACCTTACCTCATCCATCTTGGCCATCCTGCCCTAGAAGTCTTGCCTCTTGGTCATCATAATCCACCAGGTAACTATTTTCATCAATCTATACTCCATGGAAGACACACCGACTCTCTCTCTCCATCCATCCCTCCCTCCCTCTTGTCTCCCTCATGACCTTGCCACTCTGCCACTTTCCCAAAAATGCTCTCCCTTTTCCCCTTCTATCTCAAGAGGCCAATAGTTAGTGTACCTGCCTAACCTACTCCCTCATTTTGTTCCCCTCCGTCCTTCACCTCACCCTTACAAATAGGAAGACAAAAACACTCTCCACTTTAAAATTGTCCCTCGAACTCCAAATTCCTCTAATTATTTGTGTTACTAATGTGGAATTTTCTTTTAATTAGTGTTAATTACATAGTATATGTCGGCCAACTAATTCACCGGTCTCATTTGATAGGAAAAGGTGAAGTGCAATTTTTAATGTTTTCCTAAAAAAAAAAATTGGAACTGTTATAGACTTATAGTCAAAATCAAGTTTTAATTTTGCACTCTCAGTATGTTTTAACACTCATACGTGTTTTCCAATAATCAATAGACCAAAGAGTATTTATAGTCTTAAACCAAGGGAGTTGCTTCTGTAACTGCGAATCACATATGTGGGTCGCATATTTGATGTAAGAGCGAGGGCTGGGGATACAACCATTAAAGGAGTGAATACAACATTGCCCCAATTAACGGACTTGATATTAATGGATAAAAATATTGAGAAAAAAGGAATCAACATTAGTGAATTTCAAATCCGTTGATTTTGACATCATAGCTCCTGACCCCGAACTCATGTATCCTAGCTCCTTGAATAGACTTACTCCACAGTATTGGGTACTACTGTCTTAAGTGGTCCAGCTCAATACAATGAGCCAAATTGGTTTGTCTGTATAGATTAAACCTTTTAGTGCGTATTCAAGGGCAAAATAAAAGAATTCACAAACCTGAAGCCAGGGAGATGGGATACCATAGTAAGTGTACTCTTGGGGAACATCCTGGTTTCTAGCAAGCCTTTCCAATACTTTAACACACTTTGGAAGAGAACTCCAATACGAGTCATGATTATTTGACACTAAAGCCACAAGAAGGCTCATAGAAGATGTCAAAACACCCAAATCACGTTCATCTAATAGCTGTGCCATCCGATCTGACCTGAAAAATTAGTCAAAAAGATAAGCATGTGAGCGAAATATGAGCCCGTTTGGATTAGCTTTTAAAATAATAAATTTTGTGGAATGAGAGATTTTTTAAAAAGCTACAAATTGGAGCTCTTTTAAAAAAGCTAATCCAAGAGGTCACAACTCTGTAAACAATCAGTTATAGTGATTGTTTGCCCAGAAAAAGCTAGCCCAAACGGGCTCTAAAGTTACGCCGGGTAACTTCCCGCGCAAAAATCTTGAGTGTTGCGTACCAGCCATCAACATTGACGACATCAGGATTTTTCCTATACAGGCGCAAGAGACACAAGGCGGCCTTCTTTCTCACAAGCGGTCTGCAACTACTAGAAATCTGAGGGAAAAGAAACAGTTATAACAATTCACATTTCACATATGCCATTTTTTATTTTTATTTTTTTATCGCCACATATGCCGATTTTAATTTGAAAAAAAGTTCCTCTTACAAGTAACTTCTGAACATCAGGTGCTAGAGATTCAGCAAAATCTCTCCCACCAATATTCCCAACCTGCATAGACATATGTATCAATTGGAAGTGTGTAAGGTTGCAAATGAAGCTAAAAATATAAGCACGTATGATAATACTAGATATTTCAAGGAAAGACAGCAGGGTAGCCAACATGTGAACAAGGAGCACCTAAACAAGAAACCCCCGAGAATTATCAGAGAGAGAGAGAGAGAGAGATCTATTGCATATGATTGTAGAACTGAGGAGAAATGCTCTTATTTATTAGATTTGGAGACTGACAGCAAACTGGCAAACAATTCTTAAGTAGCAACCATGAAATACGGTGGAAGTAGAAGACAGATTCACCTGATACAAAACATTGCTTGAATGACAGATATAAGCAACTAAAGACTTCATTCTTTGAGGAAAACCTCTCACAGAACCTCTTAGTCGCAATATGACGCTTTGTTTTTAGAAGACATAACCTCAATTACCATGGTACGATATTCACTTAAGCAGCAAATATATCAAATCTTTCAAAAAGTTCCCGGGGAATCAAAAAGCACCAAATGAGAGAATATTTAAATATATCTTAAGATCCTGACCTCTGTGCTGTTATCCATTGGTAAAGATCTGGCAACACATGTTGTGTGTCAATTGTTGCACACAATATTCAACTCTAGGTACATATCACATACATTGTAGATAACAATACATTTTGTAAATGTAAACAAAAGTAAGCTACTATTGAATACTAATTGATGTTATTTTAGAAGGGAGTACTAACATCAATAACCACAGAAATGCAACTATACGTGTGATCTATATGGTTTATTTAATTTCATCTTTATTTTGCTTATGATCCAAGAACATAAACCGGAAACTGAACTCAATAAAGACATCAGATATATTGATTGCTTTCAAGTCCTTTAATCCATGGCTTAACCTGAATTCTGCACCCTAGGAGGCAGAGGAAGTTCTGAGGACCTTAAAAACATCAAATTGTCACATATACTTCAAAAGTGAACTAGATGTCTCTTAATAACTACAAAAAACAAGGAATGGCTTCTTTTTTTCGAAAAAAGAAAAAGTAAAAGTAAAAAAGGTCTGCCTTCTAAAATATGAACCCTCAGAATTTATTCAACTGCTTTAGCTTTTGAATGTGGACAGAAAAACTGCTTTTGAACATAACTAAAGATGATATAACCCAACAAAGTGCACTGAAGTTACAGAATAAAAAAGGTGGTGGGCTTCAAAATAATGCGAAAAATGCAGTATAGAATTTTGCTCTAGCATACTTGTATAGATCCAAATTCAAAAAAAAAAAATCAAACTGAGAGTTAAAACAGATTTTCCGAAGCTTTACCATAGTCAACGCCAGGCACTGAAAAGTTTCATTTCGACCAATTATATCATTGCGGACGGTATTAATTGCTAACCTCAGAAAATCATGATTCTCATTGAGCAAACATGATGTTACTAGGTAACCAACCTGCATTATATCACTATAAAAGTCAGTAAAAACCATTTGTGAACACCATAACTCACTACATTTGAATACCAAATGTCAGTAAATTATGTTCCAGAGGGTCACAATGATGCTAGATTCATAGGGTTACCAAACTTCTATACTTTCGCTTATTAGATGTTGCCTCATATCATAAAAATAAAAAGTATCAGATGACCACAGTTGGACCACTGAAAAATGGTATAATCTACATTGACTACAGAGTATAGCATCAAACAATAAGTTCTCTTAAATGCTGAAAACTGAAGCAAGCAATGAAAAGAGAGGTATAACTATCAAAGATGAGAGGTATAAAAGCAAGCTCTCTAACTTCTATCAAGATACAGCATGTAACCAGCAACAAAAAAGATCATCAAAGGAAGTCATATCATTGAAGTTGAGCCTAACAATGGAACAAACAAAACAAATTCTGCGACCTATCAAAACTGAAGATAAAAATTGCAGTTAAAGTATCCTTTTCAGAAGATTTTAGAAAATAATCAAGATGACGATTATAATGCCAAAGTGAAAAACAGAGCACAGTCGCAGCAGCAGCCAAGATCCTTCTCTTAATGGGCCGAAAGTCCAGCATATGAAATGAAAAAAAATGTCGAACAACACCACTTGTAGTGACAAACTAATTTGTTTTCGATTGGTGGGAGACATACCTATTGTTTGTAATCTGGAAACCTCTACAATAATTGGAAAACCGACAAACAAACTTTAATTAAAAGCAAGTCACTGCACTCTGACCCTCTATATCATAAAAACTATGAACTTAAGTGTGTCGAGTCATTCAAGCTGATCACATGCAACCAACGTGCTCTAGAAGAAACCAGTAATTCACATGGACCAAAGGATGGTAATTTTGTACCATATTATCGGAGAAGTTACGAACAGATCGGATACAAGCAGTACCTGCTTTTCTGGATACTTTGGTGCAGATATTAAAGAAACAGCTTCCATGTGACCAAAATCGACATCATAACCCAGCATAAAAATGTATAGCATTTTCCAAACATATTTCTTCTTTTCATAAGGAGTCAACCCCTGTCAGAAGCACAAGAAACAATTGAGTAACTAAGGGTCAATTCCCCATCCAATATTCAAAGTGATAGTGTGTATGTTCAGTGAATGAACAAAAAAAATCACAAGAGAAGAGAAGCAATTTAAGAACAACCAACTATAAGTTTCCAAACCACCACAAAATAGAAGACTGACAGTAAATTATAAAGAACAACGAAGCACTTCTTTATCATTTATATTACGTCACAGCCTATTTGTAAAACTGCTGGATAGCAGCCAAGAGCCGTGGGCAAAAAATAAATAAATAAATAAAACAGCATCTTTTATGCCAAAAAAAGGAGTCATGCATACAATTACCTGAAATAAAAAAGGCTAGGTTAACCCTGGTTAGAGGCCCCAACGAGCTTGAGATACAACAGGAGACAAAAAGACTGTCATGTTTGAATCCACAGGATTTTTCTCTTTATCACTCTATGATAAACTCTTTTGGTTCTTGTTAAGGAATTTAAAATAACCAACAATCACCCAAGTATAAAGCTGTAAAGGTTTTCAGTCACTAATACGGATTCTTCTATACTACGATACATTAAGCCATTACAAGCAAAAGATGAATGTGGCTGAGCCCAATTCTCTCACAGAAGCCACAAAGTAGCTTTTTCCTTTTTTCTTTTTCTTTAATAATAAGTGAAATGATATCAAACACAAAGTTGCTTACAGGCAATACCAAGCCTACCTCAACTCATGTTAAAGGAAGAAAACGAAACTTCTCCATGAAAGCTCCTCGTTAGAATATTCCACCCACATCCTTTCATAAGTCACTCATAATGCGGACAGGAATATCTTCCAGAACTTCTCTCCAGTTGTCACAAGGTGGAAGTACCCTAAGTTTTATACATCTTTCTGAAACCAACAAAACCAATGCAAAGGGATACAAGATGACAATTGTACCCTGTTTTTGTCATAATTTGTGTAATAAAACCATCCTAAGTTCCATTATCTCATTCTCTCCAATTAGTGCTCCTAAAATCCCATAGAAGTTTTTGGATAGCTTACTCTTTGTGGATTGCACCCAAGTGACAACCCTACCTTTCAAAACTATTTCAGTTGGGTTAAATAGCCACCACTCCCGAGCTTGGCAACGGTCGGCCATGCTTTTCACCAAAGAGTAAGTAAAATATGGGATATTTGACAGCGAAAATTATTGCGTCAAAAGGAAGATGAGAAACTTCGATCAATTGGAAATCTGAAACTTTCACGGTAATGCCTACTTAATTCCATTTCCATGGAACCAAAATTAGCAATAGAATCTTATTAAAGGAATTTGCTAAGGAAATTTGGAAAGAATTATTTCAATGTATTCAAATGGAGAATGCTACTCAAATCTTTGAGTTTAAGAAACAAATTCATAAAACCACACAGACTGATTGCACAATGACAGTCTACTACTATAAATTAGAGAACCTTGATGCGTAAACTTGATCGTTATGAGAAGTTGAGAACCTTCATGTGAAGTGTCTTGCAAATGCCATAAAATTAACGAAATTGATAGATCAGGAGAGGGTATTTCAGTACCTTACTAGCCTAAAACTTGAGTTTGTTTAGATCAGGGTTCAAGTGATGGGGAAACGAGCCCTTGCCTTCTCTTCAGACAGTGCTGCTAATGT